>BGZK01000197.1:0-618493 GCA_005406025.1 Eumeta japonica | reverse complement strand
GAGTCAAAGAAAAAACATTTATCTATATTACACATATTTATATAACCTTTAGGTATCGATCAAGTAGCAGAAATACGGTGGCAAAAATAGCTCTTAACGGCTAGTTGCACCAAAAGTAAAAACATATTTTTTTCTAAATACACAGATCTGCTGATACCACAGGGTTGTTACTTTTATACGCCATTAACCTTGTATTTCACAAATTCTTAGTACGTCGTATTTAACTTCTGAAAAGGTCGTAATCCCACCTACCTCCATTATTTTAGCTTTTTGGCTTTACATAATACATTTCTGCGAATATCATGTAAACGGTTTTAAAACTTTCTTGAAACTTGTATGTTGTAGGAGATTTAAAATTTCGATGGATGTAAGAAATAGTTAATGCAAATTAGGCTGAGTCTTAGAAATGGAATTCGATCTTGCGCTCTTAGTTTATTACGATGTTTATGACTTAATCAATAAAGATAGAAAACTTCTGCCGGCCGGTTTACAAAGATATAATGACGTAAAGTTTAAGTTTGCTCCATGACGCAAGCTATATTATTAAGTACTATTTAAATAAAAGATTTCTGCCACACATGAAAATATATTTCACAGCAAATGCAAAAACTGCAAGATTATGATTAACAAATGAATACATTTAAGCTATTATTGGGGATTTTAAAAGGAATACAAAAACTTCTCGGCAGTAACATATCCAAATAACGCTTTTCATAATAAATCCCTCTACATAAATCCTCTACAGTTTATTCAATTAAATATCCGTTTTTATGTAAACGTACATTTTAATATTTAATTGTTCTTTTTGCTTATTCCAATGACACACTTGGCACTTGATACGTTATATTATGCTAATTAAATGTTATCTTAACCATGATATTTTTGCTAATTACTCCACTCGCAAAAATAACTAAATCTTTTTAATATGTTTAAAGAGCATGCTTTCATTGGTTCATATATTAGTTAATATATGAACCAATGAAAGCATAAAGGGCCTTTCTATTACAAGATACAACACGTGATATTGAGTTTTGATTGGGTGACTGAATGAACTGTGAACATTTGAGGTGACATGAGAGCATTCGTTTAGGCGCTTGATTGGACATAAGGCCCATATTCTTACGTCGCTTTAAAAACTTTCATCAAAATCGGATCATTTTTACTCTAAGCAGTGAAAACTTAATCAATTATAGGTTTACATGAATTTTCATTTTAATTTCGATTATTTAACAGTTATAATAATTAAAACGCGAATGTGTTTGTTTTATGTCTTATTAATTATATTACAATAAAGAGAGCGGTGGTACCTGAATCGATAAGAACAGAAGGTACATGGTTCGATACTTAAGTTTCTAACTTAAGTCAAATTGTACCGCGCTCTACTTACCTCAGAGCGCACGTTAAGCCGTCAGTATGGGACGTCGTCCGTCATCGTATTGATGACGTTACTCGTCGGTAGCCCACAACCCTCACCGCATCGACGCGGAATTAAGCTCTAAGTCTTTTGACCTGAAATAAAAAAAATTTGGGACGATCAAAAGAGCTGATGCATACATTAGGATGGACATTTCATGCAGTAACAGACCGCTTCAACTGCCTGCAACACGCGCATGCGGAGTCCCAGGGGAGCGAAGCGGAGGCCTCAACTTTACGTAAGTGAAGTGCGAAATCCATCAGGCGAGTTACACTTCTTGGAAACTTACCCAGTCAAATAAATGGCAACGATGCCGTTAAACGCCGTCCTCCGTCCTTGGAGTGTTTTAAGCGTCTATTCAAACATTATTTATATCTATACGACATTCTTCATCTATACGACAGAAATACCTAATTTAATGTGCGTATTTACATCACAATATACGTGGCATTTGTTATTTTAATTAAATACATAAAATGTAAGGTTCCTTTCAAACATGAGTAATAAACTCTTTTGAGTCGTACCAAAAGTGGGAAACAATTTATTTTTGTTTCTTTTTTTGCAGAGTAACATTAGAATTTGTCGGTGTTTCTGCTTCCTAGCAACATATTTTTCAAATTTCATTACACTCATAATCCCTAAGAGAAATATTTTGTTCAATACTCGCTCAGAAATTTCATATGCGAACTTCAGATTTAAAATCATCGAAGCAAAAAGCATGCAGAGAAATGTGTTTTAAATTGGTATATTTTTCTAGACGTCGATTTCCAAAAGAATTGGTCTTACCTTTATTTCATTTCATTTTGACAATTCGTCAATACAACTGATTAAATTAATTGAGAATTAATTCTTAGAAGACTCATAACAAATTTAAAAGCTTTTAAAAATGTTCTGTATAGCTCTTCAAGGTTTCGTACTTTATAGTTCTTCGTTGTTCGTTTGTGTGTCAAAATCCTTTTCCTGGGGGACACGAGGAAGCAACAAATTGAATTCGTATCATTTTTTTACAATTACAATTTGACATTTACAGTTGAAATATGAATCTTGATGGACGGCTGATGTACAGGAGTACATATTTTTTATTTTCTCAATCGAAATTTTAGATTTTTAAAAAACTAATATTAAAACAATATTTTTAATTTTTTTTTTCTTTGGAAAAAAGAAAGCAATCCAATTTCGCAATTTTAAGACTGAAATCTTACCAGTACCATTAATGAATACAAGCATAAGTAGGCTGGATTTGTCGAATAAAACTCCTACATACATAATCAAGTTAGTACGGAGTCCTCAGGGTGCAAGTCCTATTCGGCTTGTTTTTTTTTTCTTGTAAATGTAAATGATGAGATTCGCACGTATATATTTGTAGATCACGGCAGGTCTGCATACAATTTTATGAGCATGTTCAACGGCTTGAGGTTTTTTAACAGAAAGGCCATGTATATTTAAAAAAAAAATAAACCAGCCCTCTCCAGGGATTCCATCTTTAAACGGTGTTTTAATATTATTATCAACCATGTATTGGTCAACCAATTCAATCACTTCCTTACGCGTTAACCCAAACCCTGATTTTTCCATTACGTGGCGATTTTCCGCAAGCATGTTCTCTATATCAGTGGGCAATGCAGTACACCTGCCCAAAGTTTAAGATTTTAAACCTTTGCGGTCGTAAACACGATTAACAATTGTTGTAATGAGTATATTATAAAGTTTTTATGCAGCGTATAGCTATAACAGCTAATATTGTTCCATTTTTTACTGCCTTGACAGCATCACTTAATTTTTCATTATCATATCTGCTTCTATTTGATATTCTTACATATTTTCGCGTCATGTTTTATATTATTTCTGCAACAGTCAAAAGTATTAATATACTTATAGCAAAATATTTGAATTTAAAAGTAGGTCTCGACTATAAATGAACGTATTACAAAATACAATATTTCAAAACTTTATTTAAGTATTTGATACTATTGGGAGCCTAGGTGTAATGAAATACTCCTAACTTTCATTTTCAAAAAAAATTAAATTACAGATTTTTTTTATTTTTTTTTTAATAAATTTCTCACGCAGTAAACGTACAGTCAACAGTACGTCACACTCTACACTAGTTGTACTACGAAAACCTCCACTATTACGAGCAACATAAAGGCACTCTCAAGGTCAAACTGTAAATCCTAACTGGACTTAGGTATAACAATTTTTACTATACCTAGAACTAACCCTGAAATTAAAAAAGTAATCTGTACCACATATTTGATGTGACGTATAAACTATTCACGCACCGATAGTAATTAAGTATAATTTAAAATTGTAATACAGAATATTAAAAAAATGTATGTATATATGTGGTGTCAGTTAGTTCTTTTCATTTTGACTACCTATAATTGTAAATTATTCAAAATGTTTGTCTCCCCTGACATGGGTGAAATTAACATACGTTCCTCTTACACTGTTAATAGTAAGCCTCTCACCCCAGCTAATGTTTTTAGAGCTTAGGATTTTCAAACGATAAAAAGTCAATTTATTAGTTGTTTTTATACTAAAATGACTAATAAAAAGAAATATTACAGTATTCTCCGTGTACTTTTACACTGAAAATATTTCCAATACTCTTTTTTTGTCGTGAAATTACTGGTTTGCAAAATAACGCGCCAACTTTGTGCTAGTCGAATTCACAACTGTCAAACGTTTCTTCGTTTTTTGCGGCTTCTGAGTAACGTAGCTACATTTATTGAAAACGTTCAAACTAATTCGCCTTGTCTGTTTTATCGACGAAAAGCTCATAGTGATAAACTTTTTGGTTTATTAGTTACGGCCCATAGTCCCTCTAACCCGACTTGATCCTACAAACTAAAGGTAAAAATTAAATATGAAAATTTTCTTATATATTAGTAAAAATTTGTTGTTTGGTAATTTTCTGAAGATCTGTTTGCCAATCGGCAAAGGCTTCCTCCAACCTTTTCCACTCTGATCTATCTTGAGCCACTCTGTTCCACATCGCACCTGATCTTCTCTAATGTCATCATCCACCATTTCTGTGTCTGCCTCTTTTCCTTTTTCTTTCCCTTGAATATCATCTTGTCACCAAACTCCCTCAAGCGGACCGATCCTCGTGGGGGAGGAAGACCACAACCCTCCAAAAATAATCATTAATAATTATTACAAAAATCAAAATTATCAAAATCACAAAATCTACATTTGCAGCCCTCAACGTACTTACCCTGAAAAATAAAGAAACTCTTGTTGAATTAATATATGCATTAGAAGACATAAAACGGAACTTTATTGGTCTTAGCGAAGTAAGAAGAATGTGTGAAAATATCACATCATATCCAAACTACATGTTTTACCGCATAAGTGAGACCCCGGGCCTCTACGGGGTTGGATTTATTGTTAAAAAATATATAATAACATAAGTGTAAGTATTCGTAGGTATCTCAGGGCGTATCGCGATATTGAATCTGAAATTTCCCGGATATGATGATCCTTGGACAGTTATACAAATATATTCAACTACTGAACAAGCGAATTTAGAATTAATAAACTCATTCTACCTCAACCTAAACAATGCGATTTGAGAGCACGAGTATAAAAACCTCTTAGTAATAGAAGACTACAATGACCAAATCGGAGAAAGGCGCCCAGGAGAAACTAAAATAATAGGACCATTCACTTATAGCAACAAATCCACAAGTCGAAATGGAGAACATATCATGAACTTCGCACTAGAAAATAATTTAACCATCTTAAAAACTATGTTCATGAAAAATAAGAAAAATATGTGGACCTGGATCACGCCCGAGGGTAAAACAAAAAACCAAATAGATTTTATAGTGACTATTAAAAACAGATACTTCACTAACTTTATTATAATTAACAAAGTAAACTTTAATATAAATCATAAAATGATCAGAACAGACTTGTAGCAACTCAATCACAAAAGACTAGACCAAGACAAAACCCAATAAACGCTAAGCTCGAAAAACATCAACTAGAACAAGTAACAACAAACTTAAAGAACAAATTCATAGATTTCCAATCTAACACAAAAGAACTAGGAACACAATGAAAGTACCATTGAATGCAAGGTACCATAAAAATCCAGATACAATTCATAGCAAGTACCAAAATCAGAGAGAAAAAATTACTAACAGCAAATATCATGCAACTACTAGAAGGCAGAAAACACTTAATCAGCGCTAAGCATACACAAGACAGAAGGAAACTTTAACATAACATAAGAAACGATAGGAAGAAGAATAGAATGGAAACAATAGAAAAGTATATAAGTAAAACGGGTGGAATTAAAAAAGCTTACTGAGAACTGAAGAACTCGATGAACTGGATTGTTAAGATTAAAACAGATAGGGGAAAATGAAATCACTATAGAACAGACATACTGGAAACAGCAACATTCTACTACAAGAAACTGTACGGAAACAATAAAACAGAAGAAGAAATAAATTTGGCTAACACCATAAGCATCTCTAGCATCCTTGAAGCTGAAATTGAAAAAGCAGTAGATACAGAAAGTATAGATAAAACACCAGGTTCCAACGGAATGAACAATGAAATACTAAAGCATGACAAGAAAATCTTATTACCAGTCCTTACAAATATATTTAACGATATTATAAACACTGAAATAATCCCCCAGCTATGGACAGAGTCTATCATTATACTGTTGTACAAAAAAGATGATAAACACGAAATAGGGAACTACCGTCTCATCAGCCTTATGTCTAACTTATACAAAGTCTTCGCAAAAATCATACTAAAACTTGAATTTGAAAGAACATTAGACGAACAGCAACCCATTGAGTAAGCTGGCTTTCGCAAGAATTACTTGTTGATTGACCAAATCCATATAGTTCGTCAGATTATAGAGAAGTACAATGAATGTCGGCTTACATACTATATCTCATTTATTGACTACAGCAAAGCATTCGACTCTCTACTACATAAAAATATATGGGAAACATTAGTGGAACAAGGAGTAGAGTATAAATACATCCGATTAATAAAGAATGTATACAATAACAGCACCGCCAGAATACAAGTAGATAAGAAAGGCATACCATTTAAAGTGGGAAAAGGAGTTAGACAAAGAGACCCGCTATCCCCAAAACTGTTTTCGGCTATTCTGGAATCAATCTTTAGGCGACTCAACTGGAAAAAACTCTGAATACGATACATTGCTGACACACTTAAGATTTGCTGACGACATAGTGTTATTCGCTAAAACACCTGAAGATATCAACAGAATGATAGAAGACCTTGCAATTGAAAGAGAGAGAGAGAGTCAGCCTAAAACTTAACCCTGAAAAAACAAAGTGACGACAAATGGATAAAAGACCGCGATAGAAGTTGGAAATATAGATATTAAGTACACTAATAAATACCTCTATCTAGGACAGCTCATAACTATTAAAGAACCTATGCGTGAGGAAGTAAAGAGAAGAATTATTAAAGGCCGAAGAAGTTACTGGAGCTTGAAAGAACCTATGAAAGACAAAAAACTTCATATAAACATCAAAAGAAAACTGTTTAACATGCATCTTACCCATCCTTACGTATGGCTGCCAATCATGGACACTGACCAAGGAAATAACAAACAAACTTGCAACTTGTCAGTACGCAATGGAAAGGAGTATGTTGAGTGTGAAGAGATCAGACAAATTGAAAAACTGTGCCATAAGATATATAACAAGAACTACAGACTTAACACTGAAAACCAGAAAACTTAAATGGAGATGGGAGGGACATATGAAAAGGGGTCATGAGAAATGGAATAAGAAAGTTATTAAATGTAATCTATATACAAAGAAGGATATGTGTATATTATAAAATCGATTCGTTTACGAAAAATCGATACAACCTCCATGATTTGTTTTGGTTTGATACCGATACTGGTACTAACTAACATTAATCTTAGTACCCATGTTGCATTTTCTTTGTGACACATCAAAAATCATTGACAACTTAGTTACATGCGATTGCCAAAGCACGCGCTCAATCAGATGCCACTGACGACGCAGGCTGCTTGAATTATTTGTCATAAATTATTTATATTGCATTTTATGAACTGGGCTAATTTTTCAAAAATATTGTTTTCATTATGTAGACAAATAATGACTTGAGGACAAACTACAATTAAATAATTGTACGCCCCATACATATATGAGGACTTTAAATTATAGAGTCTATTCAAAAGTTACGGGTTAGTCCCTTAACGCTGTGTGCGATTAATGTTTGGGGCAAAAGTCTAAAACCCCCACGTGATCTTGAACTGTAATGGCGTCATGAGACGTTTTGATGCAAAATTAAATATGAACAATATGAATTCTTTCAAATATTTAATCTATATAATTACGCATCATAAATACTTATTTATTATAACTAAGCATGTAAAGCATGTAAAACAAAAAACATTTTTTGATTATTTTGTCTTATATTACGCTTCAAATTATATTTTGGAGGTTTGAGGGAGGGTTGTGGGGGAGGAGGGGGGTATCGGCAAATTATCAATACTATTGCTTACAAACAAACAATACATAGCAAAAATAAGTATAGTATACGTTCTTATTCATTTCAATATTTCAAAAATATTCTAGTGCTTAAAGTAAGAGTAAAAAATATATAATTTATATCGCATAAAACAACGAAGAACAAGGACACTCCACAGCGTTTTATAAAATGCTTCACAAAATCAATAGCAATCATAAAATAGCCAACACTATCGAATTCATATTTTGGTCTAGACTTGTGTGGGGACTAAACTACTCGATAAAACATTTGATTTAATTAATTATTTATTGAGAAGTAAAAATAGAGTAAACTGATGGCCAAATGTTTATAACCGACTTCATAAAACGGACAAGGTTCTTTGTTTTTCTGTATGTAGTTTATTCTACCAAGAGTTTAACTAATTTTTGATTTTTGTCCTTTTGATTTTAATATACATAGAAGATTAGCTTGTACATTTTAGAAAATCAAACACTTGATTGAGAATTATAAATATTTAATGCAAATAACAAAATGTATCTTTTACTATATTTTTTTGCTAAATGTTGATGGTATCTTGTAGACATAACTTTTTAATTATATGACGCCCGTCTACTAACATCGTGTCATGAGCTTATATGAAATACGTATTCTCAAAATTCTTATCCACTTGTACAGCGCATACAAATGCCCACGGAAAAGATAAAGTGTACTTTAAGCATAAAATATTAGACCACAGTCGTTCATGGGGTTTTGTTGTTTTATTAAGCATAGAATTTAATTTTCTCTTTTTTTATATCCATATTAGAAATACTTGTAGCTACTTTTAAATACGTTTTCATTCGAATTATCATTTGTCTGGGATTAGGACTTTTAATGTATGAAAGTGCATGACGGTAGAGTAGTTAACGCCACTTCCGTTTTTTTACTGGGACCGGACAATACAGCTCCCTTTACGGGAAACTACCTATCATGCATAACATTGAAATGTATTTTGTTATTACTAGAAGGCAATTTATATTCTTCTTTACATTATTCAGCCAATATTTAGGGAATTTAAAAAGGTTATCGTAAAAGGAAGAACTGTCAGTGATACGTTTTGGTTATCGAAAGTCCATGGGTAAAACGCTGTATTTTTAAGGCTGTTCACTTGAACGATATCTACTTGAGATTGGATTGGTGGATAAAATTTTCGCTAGTTGGATAAACATACGTTATTCTCCTTTTCATTGCACAATAGAACGTATTGTACAAAATGACTGCCCGTGTAGACTTGCCATCGAAGACGCGTCGTCTTGGCCAGGAAAAGGGTAGGTAGAGACGTTTTTATGACTGACGTGACCTGCATCGTGCACTACACCCTTCGAATTAGGTACGTACATTAAACGCACAGCTGTACAGTTACTTGAGATGAAAATACGTATCATGTTAGTAAAAGTAGGTGAAATAACCTTTATCAAATTAACTTCGTCACTGAATAAAAATTCTTAACGTTTAGCACAACTGAATAGCACAAAGAAAGCTTTCTTAATCGATGAGATCCGTAGTTATTTTTATTCAATTTTTTTTAATCAAGTCATTTTTAATAATCGTATGACAACCACTCTTCCATCCCTAGGTGATAATCGCGCTGCCTCATAATTAAAGGGTTCGAACCCTGATCATAACCGAACCTATGAGCTTTTAACTCGATTCAAAAATCTCATCTTTTAAATGGCTTCATATGTTTTTTAAATTGCGCTCAATAACTTTTTTTTAAGGCATCTTTTAGTGAAGTACAAGAGACATGTTTTAAATAACTCTTGACACTTTATTGTTATCTTTGATTATCACAAACTCAGAATACTGAACAAAAAGTAGATGCAACGCGCTGAATACGGCACTGCGGTCAACAAAGCAAATACAAATTCAAAAGCAAATGCAATCTAGAGCGAGTACAGGACACGGCGGCGTACCGCTGGCGCGTCACGAATGCATTGGATGTATTTGTGAAATACTGCAGTGGTTGTCTTTTATTTTTTAAAACATTGCACAAATTCTTTCTGTATCTATATAAAGTAAGATGGAATATCTTTTAATCTATACGTATCGATTATTTGAGAAATCGGTAATGATTTTCGATTATCATCCCTTGGGTTTGGGAAGACAGAACCGTGACGTAGTTCGATTAGTGTTGTTAGGTTACACGCACAAAGACTGTCGTTGGTTCAGCTCAACGCCTCCCTCCAACAGAAAATGGAATCTATTCTGATCATAGTCTCGAAATCGTCATAATTATGGTAATATTCGTGATAGTCTATATCGGGTCCAGACCCACTCCTTGCCAGCGTGGGTGGCTTTAGGTACAGGCGTATCAATTTTAAATAAAAAGATCGCGCCAGGAAACACTGTATAGAGGGTCAAGTAAGACCTAACACAACAGCGCACGTAAAAGCACTTAGTTTGACAATTCCGTCACGTACCAAATATTAAATGTAGGAATGAATAAGGACATATAAAAACCAATGTGAAGTTTGCGAACGGATATATCATGATATGATATTCTTAGATGCTCTCCATTTGTCTTCTATTCTGTAAGGTGCTGTCAGACATTTAAAATGACGTCATTTTTCCATTTGTCATCAACACCTAGCCATCTACCGTTTCGGTATTTTCGCACCAAGTCTAGTGCCACGTAAATATATGCGGACTGCGTCAGCCGTACGGCGCCGGAGCATAGATAAATAATTGATTGTCTTATCGCCGGACTCAACACGTCAGCTATACATATTACGCCCGCGCCGAACCCGCGGGGCGCCGCCGGGAATCCATTATCTACAAAGCGGGCCAATTTACAACAAGGCTCGCCGGCCCCGAGGGAAATCGGCGTATAATTGCCTCGCATCCGCCGGGTTAGGAGTACCTCCGCTCATAGTCAACTTAGTCAACCACGCCTCCGGATAAAGGGTTTATTGGCCTTTTTTCAGAGAGATTTTTTTTCGTCCCTCACCTTAAACGGAGTACGAAGAGCTCAAAAATATAACTTAAAAATAAATCTCCTCTCACGTACACACGTTATGTGTGTACCTGCTTCAAATTATAACTAATTTAACGATATTGTTTACACATTATAATGAAACAATTTCTCTTTGTCTGGACACCAGTCAAAAGTTAGTTCGACGGGCGTATGACTTTGACCGTTCGACGCAGAATCGTTTGTCGATAATTACAGAGTATTTATTTTTTGGATTCCTTACACCCTTCACTAATTTTTTTTCTATATAGTGCCTAGCGATGAGGGTGGGCGACCACTGCTACATAGTACAATGAATTTTTCTATGTATATCATCCCAGCACTCGGTGAAAAGTTCATCTGACATCGATGACTAAGAAAGGAAATTAACCGTTATATGCTTTCGTCAAATAATTCTACCCTGTTAAATTTCTGTTGTGTGAGGGCGCACATCACGTTCATAATTACCTTTGACGCGCCTACAAAACATGAATATGCAATTATTCAAGTTAGGTTTAGTTTTTAGATAAATTAAAGCACTAAACTTTTCATAAATAAGATATGGAAGGGCGTGCTTCTACTAAAGTCACAAAAAATTATTTAACGGCTTAACGTTTACTCAAGTAAATAACGACTCTCTTTATTAATACTGGTTGATATTTAGAACCAGTAATCTTTTAGAAAATTTAAATACAGGCACTAAAATAGGGTAATTTTATAAATTACTTTTGAAACTGTCCTAAGTTGTTTTTTTTAGTAAGGAGTCGACTTAAGGTGACAGTTCACATCGATTAAAGACTAATCGGACGGACTGACGGACTAAGCAATGATTTCTTAATTTGAACAAGTAGAAATAGAATACAATGACATTAGAAAAAATACAAGGCTGCGTGGGAAAACTCGAAGTGAGTTACTACCCATAATATTACTGTAATATATTTTTTAATAAGTTTAATTATAATGTGTGTGTGTGTGTGTGTATATAAATATATATACAAGCAATCCCACCCTACGGAGATCAAACAGTGTGAAGACTCGATTTTTTAAATACCAACTGACTATATTAAAAAAAATAATTGCTAAAAATATAGCAGGCATGATTCCAAAATTTATTTAATATTTTTATCGTTATCGGTACTTTCCTTTTAGCATTATTGAACGAGTTATTTTAATCTGTGAATGTTTCTGTTCATATAGCGGTTATTAAAATCCAAAGCGGTGCCATCTTTTTTTATGTTAAATCGCTTCGGAGCTTGTCTTTTCATCTATCACAGCGAATAGGAGCTAGTAACTCTATCACTACCGCCTTTCGGTTAAATGTTTATTTTCCGAAATGAGGCTAGCTGAGGGATTTAAAAAAAAATCATATTTTTAAATCCCTAGAGAAAAAATATCAAATTAAAGGTTTGAAAAGCAAGATTTATGTTTTTCTAAAAAATATTTTGAAATATACTGATTAACGGAAGGTCAAATTGGATGAAAAATTTCAAACATTCTTTAGAATGTACTGATTCAACGATGATCGTCACAGCGCATTGCAGTTTAACGAAATTTTTATTTTAAATAAAGTTAGAAACGGCACACCATGAAAGCATTAGTACTTGAGTGTATTAACAAAAAATTACATAATAAATACAATTTATATACAGGACGTGAGTACTATTCGCACTTGTCCAGTTTTTGACACTACGCCTATTACCGAAGGACATCTAGATTTAATTCTAGACCATAACCAATATCAGAAGCTGGGCCAGAATTGGAATTGAAAACAGAAATAACAACGGGATCGTGGTCGACGGCGTGATCGGTCGATACAAGAGACGAACACTGGGTTATCACATGGCGATTTTGTCGTTCGAGTCGAACTCGAAAGCGAATTAAAAACGATTTGAAGTGGGAGAACATTCTATTAAAAAAGTTGATCAACTATTTGTTGAATCGAACAAAGTTGAGACCATCCGAGTTTAATCGCTTTCGAATGCTAATCGAACCGACAAATATGAGTCGTGAATCAAGTCTCAACACGATTGAAACATACAAAAGGCGACGACATTCAATGTTCGCTTACAATTTACCGAGTACTCGCACGCGTGTGTCAGGTGTATTAGAAAATGGCTGGAAAATCTTGTATTAAATAGTCTGAAAACCAGACTATAAAGTTGTTGGACTGTAACGCATTGTGAATTTCTTGTAAGACTTTTTCTATGAAGTTGGATATAGTATTTTTTGGTACTCTGTAGATGTAAGCGAAACAACTTAACGGATGTCCTGTTGCTAAATACCTTAATGTTATTTGTAACTTTATTTCAGCAGAAAGTGCCATACGCATTTATAGTATCCCAATTTTCAAAATTTGTATTAATCTTTGAAAGAAGTTCATCAAATTTTTCTTTGGTCATTCGGAAGTAATTTTTGTAGTTTTCGTGATCATTTAATTCTAATTCTTACAATAAATTATTTTATGCCCCTAGCTTATCTCTTCTGGATAGTCAATTTCTTACCCAAACACTACCATTTTTTCAAGATTTTTCTTTTTGGAGAACAACTTTTAATTCATTGATTAAAATATCAGGCAGCTGAGAAACACAAGCACAAACCTCAGACGTCGCCATCTCGAAATAACAGATTGATTTCAATTGGTATTTGAGTGTGTTAACGGAACTCGCTCAGGTTTTATCGTTCAAATAGTTGATTAGCTGAAGTTGAACGACAAAAATCGAAACTTGAGAACCCAGCTGAAAGAATTCGTTCGACATTCACGCGTACGACATTTCATTAATGCAAATGCTTATGTGCATATAAATATGAAGTCCCATTAATACAAAGCATAAATTTTATACGAACAGCATGAATCTCCTTTAAAAAGTGATAATTTGAGCACAGTTTTGGGACTTTCCTCCAAAGTTTTTAGTCAACTTGGCGACATACAGTCTTAGCGATTGAACACGTAATATCTGAATTTCAGACGTGTGTAATGCTAATTGCTGAATTATGAATCTATATCTCAATCCAAAGTGTTGAAATACATATATCTGAAATATTGTGAATTTTTGATTAGTTTATATTAGTAACACGGATTAAGAGGAGTTTTCCGCGCAAGCGCACGGACTACCCTTCAAATGCATCAATCACATCAGTCATATTATTAGACATTTATAGTTATATTTTATTATTTAATTGATCAAATATTTGAGGTATTTGCATAAAAAAACGAACTAAATTCTACAACTATTGAACTTCAAGATTGATAATTTTAAGTTATAAGAAATCAATAAAATAAAAGAAATAATATTAATTACAAAGCACAAATATACAATTCTTTCCTATTTTATTTATAGCGGGTTTCCATGGATTTTTTGTAATCTGGTCAATAAACTCCTAAAATCAATGTTTGTGAGTATTTTTAGTAACAATTCAAATAAGGTGAAAAAATACATAAATACTTACATTTTCACTTACAATAAATACTAGAAATAAGAGGAAATACTAGGAATCTTTGATAAAGTACAATGCGAATTGAAAAAAAATATTTACTA
The DNA here is from genome assembly GCA_005406025.1 of Eumeta japonica. NCBI lineage: Eukaryota > Metazoa > Arthropoda > Insecta > Lepidoptera > Psychidae > Eumeta > Eumeta japonica. Next base: position 604,047 of record BGZK01000197.1, on the reverse strand, counting down.
CAAACTTAAACCACTTAATATTATGAAACTTTATTTATTGAATATTGTATTTACTTAACACAAACGAACCCGATCTAACACGAGCTATAATTAAGCTTGCACACAAGCTTCATAAGCAAGCCATATACTACGAGAAAGCGAATAGAAAGCAAACTCGTCCATGGTTTTCGGGGACATGAAGCTTCTGAAATAATTGAAAACGGAATCGAATAATAAATAAGCTCAAAGTCAAGTATTAAGCTCTGTGTACTTTAAGGCGACACATCTGGTGGGAAAAGATGGAAATGCGGAGGTAACGGCTTAGATCGCGGCTGTGCCACCTTAACGACCCCGATACTACGTGATTTCACTTCTCTCTGAGCTCGACCCGCTTATGGAGTACACTCAACGAGAATATCATGTTAAAGAATTTGTATGTTTATTCGGCTTTTCATTGCGGCTGGAGGTGGAGGTGCGAACTGCGTAGTATGTGTGGAGTGTGTATGATAGCTGGAGGATTAGTAATGTCAGAGAGCTGTGTCGCTAGAAAGAAGATATGGAAGACTAGAGTAGAAAAAGGCATGTTGCTGTGATTTTGGCCATCTAGGAAGGATGGATGAAAGTAGACTGATATGTATAACAAATCTGTAGAGTGACTGTGTGTGGTGGTAAAATCGGCAAGGGTCGCCCTAGAAAATTCTACACAGACTGCATTAGTGGCATATTAGAAAAAGGGCCAAATTTTGAGCACCCAAAACCTTGTGCGTGAAAAGATTGATAAATTTCAGTGAAGCAAGAGGGATATGCAAATATCGTATCTTGTGGAAATCTATAGTCTCTGTCCACCCTTTTGGGAAATAGACGTGAGTTTATGTTATTTGTTTTGTTATAATTATAGCTTTTCACGAATTTAACTGCTCTTTCATAAAATTACTTACCGTAACCGCCTGTTTCACTCGATATTATAGATCATGATATTAAATAACAACTTCTTACTCCGATCTCGATCTCTATTTTAAATCGAAATTATTGAAGTCCGTTCAATTGGAAGATTTAATTTCACAATAGCATTTATAACAGTAATCAAAATGGTTGCCTATTGTTTTCGGATTGCTTATTGTTTTCGAATCGAATAAGTAATGAACTCGATACCTGATGAGAAATGAACTCAGGCCAGGAGTATTTAAATTATGTCAAATTTAAGTTCACATTTTATTTTATTTTTAGTTACATCAAATTAAACTTGCGTATGAAAATATACCCACGTAAGTTTCACAAATATAGCCTACAAAATAGCCAAAATACAGTCAAGTTAAATGATTTATATTGTGAAATGAATGGATTAAATAATTGTCCAATATTAATTTAATAGATCTGCACAGAACAGATGCGCCCTAAGGCTGTGTAGGCTTAAACTTATCAGTTAAATTGTTCCACAATAATAACATTCATGTGTACTTATATATATATATCATTAATAAATATGAACTTTTACTTCATCCTTAAACAGTCTAGTTACCGAATTAATAGATAATAAAAAAAAGTGACACAAGGAAGTTGCCCCAATGTAAAAAGCAAGCTAAAAAATTGTGAACAAACAAAAAAAGTTGCCAGTTTTATGGCTACAATTTCAACTGTAGGATTACCCTAAAACTACAGTCATCTACGGAACCGACTCACTAAAGCTTTAAAATCCAATGAACGGCCGTCTATAGTAATTATGCGCGTTGAAGAACAAAACGTGAGATGATCTCATAAAAAGAGAGTTCCGTATTATTTTGTGGAAAAATGTATTATATAAGTAGCACAAACGTAGTTTGGGAAATGAAATAAATATTTAAAAGACAATTTTAACGTTAAAGCATTGTTGAACTCAAAATATGTATTTCAGACATTTATTTAATATTGCTACTACCGTAAATTTAATTTAAATTAATATAAAAATAATTAATATTTTTTTAATTCTCATTAACATTGCATTTCATGAGATGCGACTGGTGCTAGTGCAGAAGTGGCACATGTACTAATACCGTGTAATGTAACTCTAGTAACTCGTGATGAACCGAAGTACATTGTGATACAGCATTTAATGAGGATTTAGAAGGAATTGAATTTAAAAGTGGTGTTATTTTTGTTATGGTTCATGCCACCGCAGCATTCAATCGTTAGTAAAATAGAAGTCACATCTATCCATGTGTACATTTCATATTCACTAATAAGTTCCATTCTAAACACATCGGATACGATACTCCGAAATTTCAAAGTTCTGTATTTTTTGCGATGCATTTATTATTTACTAACCAATATCGCAAATTCTAAAAGCATTCTAGAAGGCTGTGTACGTACGTTTGTAAATAGATATATATATATATATATATATATATATATATATATATATATATATATATATACGTATGACCATCTGCTCTCGTGTTGCTCCAAAGCTACTTTACATAATTTGACAAATAAGCTATCGTTAGAAGGGTCTTGATCGTCTGTTGGTTTAATTCTATATGACGTCACACTAAATTTACTATGTTGGCTTATGAAAAAATAAAGTTCTATATTGAAAAAATAAAAATAAAATTACCTTAAGTGTCTATCTATATATGTAGATAGACAGGATTTAATTTAGAGATTTCAAATGTATATGTAAAAGAATACGAAGAATATCATTATTCCATGACATATTAAAATTATCATATATTAAAACACTAAAACTCAACTGCGGAATAGACATTTTAAAACAAATATAAACCAGCCATAGGTGTTTCATAGAGAGGCAATCATTGTTGAACTGTGAAGCAGCAGATTGTGTCCAGTTTAGGAATTAAAATTCATCAATACTACCCAAACGAAAGTCGACGCCTCAAAAACTAACTCCGCCTACTGATTTACGGTCCAATAACGATTACCTCTCAATGAAACAGCTATAGCTTGTTTATGTATATTTTTTTTCAATTATTCATTTCATAGTCGGGTTCGTCTGGTTTATCAAGTTTTGTTTGTTTAGACTGTACACAAGATAGCGATCGCGTCCTCGCCGACTAGCGACGGCTTTCGGCTCCCGCCCGAAGGCAATCTGTACCCCTCGTCGTGACGTCGTTTCGTCGCACTGCTCCGGCGCCGCGCCCGCTGCTGAATATGGATAACGCGCCGGATCCGCGTGTCCCGTCCGCGCGGCGGGCGGCGGCGGGCGGCGGCGCCGGATAAGGTATTGATGCGTGTTCGGGAATATTGAAAGAGCTCCAACAAACACGGTTGCCTTAAACAAATACAATTATTCGTATTATATTTTCTTGTAATCGTATTGGAGCGTGCTTACGAAAATTTACATGTCAGATTTTAAAATAATCTCTAGGAGCATGTTTTAAACCAACGATCCGTCGACGTCAGTAGCCCACAACCCACACTAGACCATCCTAGGGCTTTCACAGTTCGTAGGTCTTCTAACTGGACTTCGCAACCTGAAACATAATATCATATTAATAATAGAATCATAGATACATTTATCTATATCTATTATTCAATGATTATCCTAACATCATGCCTATATAAATAAATACTTTTAAGCAGAATTCCAATATATCTATTTTATTACATTATTATATTAATAAAATTCATCAGCACAACCCTTGCGGAAAATTATTATTTTTGTTTTAGTACAACTGAATTTTTGAATTAAAACTTGTCATTAATTTTTTTTTATTAATTTTATTTTCGACTTTTTAGTTTTGCCTTCGTCTGTGCATTTGTAGTAACACATCATTATTGCTTTATAATCTTATCCATTTATTTTCATCATCTTCTTTAAGAATATTGTATTTATATTTGTTCTCACTTTTCTAATCTTCTTTTTTCTTTCTTCAGATGTTTTTTCAAATGTCGTTCCGACGAGTATCAGATAATTGAGCAATCCACCCCACAGTCATCCAGAGAGAAGGGCGAGGGCTTTATTGCGACCCGGTGCGCACTAGTGCCCTGAGGTGGTTCGTTCGCGACAATATATACACCCTATTGTCATTCAGTATATCAGCACGATCTCACCTTCACTTGGGTGCATTACATTCGATAGCATGTACTTCAGATAGCACGTGAAGCCATATTATTGAAGCCGCTTATTAAAGGTTGAACCTTACTCGCGCCTGAGGGAAATTGCAGTCCGGGTTTGATTTTGAAGTTTCCCTTCTCCTAGACATGTGACAGGCCAATGCTGACGACGTCCATCTCAACCATCTGTGTAATTACAAACGAAGCCAAACAATATAAGTTTGCACGTTTTGTATCAGAGTTAATTTGGCTACCTTCCAGCTCCATCTTCAGGCCCTAAAAGTACCACAGTACTGCTTGCCAATCCAAATCAAACTGGCCCAAATACGACAAGTCTATTTGGTTCAGTTTAACAATTCCTATTTCTACCTTTCGTGTCCATCTTCAAAACTGCAATATAATATGGAAGAGACAACCACCAATTCTATCACATAAGACCAGAGACTTTGCCAAGACAAAACAAATGAATCCACACTCGATGGGTTTATCTTGTTTAGTTTAGGAGTTCCTATGATCACCTATAGATTGCATTATCAAGCCAGCTCAATGGTACCTTATTGTTTCATTGTTACGAAAGATACGAAAGTACACTAAAGAGTCCAATCGAATGTCAGGAAGTAGCTTTAAATTGGCTTCCAAAATTTGTTCCACGCATACTAACACGACAAGTTAAAAATAATAGCGCGTACCAAGTTCTATCACCATTCATAGAAATAATAATAAATAGTCGGCGGTGGCTCAGTGGTCAAGGACGTCGCCTTCAAACCGGGGGTACTGAGTTCGAACCGGATCACGGGCGAATTGACCCTAGCTATTTAAACCGCTAGAGCCGTGCCTCGGATAGCACGTTAAGCCGTATGTCCTGGACGTCGTCATAGCGTCGGTGATGACGGCCGTTAACAGCCCCCGACGCATACTAGACCAGCGTGGGGGGTTTAAGGTGTGAAATTAAAAAAATTGAGTGGTGAAATGTTATATCTAGAGCCGACGAGGCGCTGGCATCGTAGTATTACGCGGACCTCACCGAAAATTTTGCAACCCTCGCTAGCGAAGGATGTTTGAATTTAGAGTTTTGTATATTTTTAAAATATAACACGTGATAAATCATCAATTCCAAGTCGCGCTAAGTCAGCATGGAGGCCTTAAGGTCCGAACAACTCTCTGAGAAATAAAAATTCTCTAACAGCGTGTGTCTCAGCAGTAGTCGATTGACACTTGACAACTTAGTGTGATTTATTGATTGAAATACATTTTGGGTATCCCTTGCCAGGTATCCCTTGCCAATGGTTTTATATTGGAAATTAGATTTAATTTTCCGCAGCTTTTTTGTCGCCGTTTTCCTGTCGGGCCTACTGCAGAATGAAAACGAATTGGTATTGACCTATGCAAAAGAATTTTATTAAAAAACGATCAAAAACGTTCGAATGCTGTTCATGACATTGAGATATAAGACGACGCAGAATATCGTGAGGATTCAGAAAAAGATCAACGGTCTTATGAATAAGTGGTCAAAGGTCACGACGAGAGTCGTAGCTATAAAAATATTGCACTATTTCTCCCGAACGGTTACACTTTACACGATCCTATTTGAACTATACTAATAGACAGTTAAAGCTGTGTGGTTTGCTTTTACACCACCGTTTGTTTGGCTAAAAGTCGTGAAAAAGTTCCGACGAGACGGCCTAGAAATCCCATCCTCTTTCATCATGACAATTCTAATGCGCACATCACGAATAAAATAAACTCATATTTGACTACTAAAAAGGTGGAGCTTTTGATCCATCCTAGACACATTTCACGCCTAGCACCCTGCGATTATTTTACTTTCTCAAAACCAAAAGTTGTATGAGAAGTTTGTCATTTACGTAGGCTAAGAGGTCGTGATAGCCTTCAACTAGCACATGAAAATCATGACCTCAAATTAATGTCTCGTTATGAAAAATAATTCGAAACAGTAAAAAATGTATGAAAGGTAAAGGAAATGATTTTGAAAAGCAATAAATGTGATTATTTACTGATAAAGTCTTTTATTCATATTTTTTGCGTAAAATTTAATATACCTTAGTATACTTAAAGAATTTGTGTCATTTGAGATATTTCATATTAATGTCTAGGCGAACTCGAAGGCGAAGAAATAAGTTTGGTAAGTTCTTATGTCTATTTTAGACTAAGACGATGCAAGTTAAAAATGAGTAAGTAAAAGATTTTTGCTAGAAAAATAAAGTAAAAAAACGTTTGTCTCATATTATATTTTAATATTTGTGGGGCCAAAAACAATCTATAAAAGAAATCTTCGTCATCCGATGCGCTGTATTTACATCAAAAATTATACTAAATGTGAATTAATAATATAGTTCAAGATGAAAAAATCTCATATATTTATCAATAATTACATCGATTCATAATGTTGCGAATCACACACAAAAAATAATTATAACATTAGAATACGCCCTAGCCGATAAAAAAACAGGATTAAGCTCCATTCGTATGCAAAAATGTAATTGTAATATTATTTGCAAACTTCGACTAGTCAGATATTACCCAATCGTTCGTTCTATTTATTGATTTTGCTTACAAATAAATATAATAAAAACAAACGATTCGAAAATTCTAGAATATGTGACCTCCGACAAAGGCATCGAGTTAGTTTTCTTTAATTAAATATCACTTTCGGTTTTTCTAATACCTTCATTATAATCTAATTTCCTGAAAATCAGCTATGATGGAATGTTACCGTAACAAGGTACGTCAAATTAGTTACAGCCTATTAATTAACGTATTTATAATAAAAGTTAATTATGAATTAACTACGAGATGGAAAATACGAGATTGTATTTTAATAAGCACCGCTGAACATCTTTCTAACCTAAATGCAGACTTGAATATCGATTGAGACTTTTGTGTATTCACGAAAAGTTCTAATGGAAAAACAATTTTCGGGACTTAAGGCACCTGCTACTTTTAAGCAGTTGATTAAGAAAGTATTCGTTTTTATTTTTAAGAAGGAGTAGTGTTGACCTTACTTTCAGCTTCAGCGAAACGTTAAATTCGCTTTTCTTGAGTTCCACTTAGAGTTGAAAAAAATTTTTCGCCAAAATATTTGCCGCTGTCAAATTGGTAACGTACCTTGTGAACGAATTGTGAGTCGAGATTCAAAGAATCGGCTTAGGCGAAGTCGCCACTAGTATTCACACATGAAGAGCCCACCATTATAAAATAATCAAGATTTTAAATTAGTCGTTTCTCCGGCATAGACATGAAACAATCACGATATCTATCGCGATTTCGATCGCGATTTTCAATCCAGTATTAATGTCGATATATTACCAAAATTTTATTTAATGCACCAACACTCGAGCGCTGGTGGCTGAAAATAATCATATATTTTGTCATAAAAAGAATATTTATCATCAAATTTTAAATGTTATATATCTATAGCAAAATGTAAAATATTATGTATTGTATAAACGTTTTTATTAGTACGTATGAAGATTAGATGTGAACAGTAAGTAATCAAACGACACATTGATAAAGACAGGCTACGTAATTTGTAATTCTGTATAGCAATTTTTTTTTATCGAGAAGCAATCGTTCTTTAATTATGCCGATAATTACGCTATCAACGATATAATTTATAAATGAAATAGAAAATATTCAAATCACCTCAATAATGTAATACGTGTTTGAATAATAAACAAGCAATATTTTATTCGACAATATCCATCATCATTTAATGAAAAAAGGACATCATAAAGGATTTGAAAACGTTCGTCTTTATCAGACCTTAAACGTAAAATACAGGCGGACAAATTATTACCAAGCAACGCTTTGTCCGCGTGAATTTTACGTTTGATTTTGAAGAAATATTACACGACCATTAGTTGTATATGTATGCGTAAGGGGACAGATTACTTATTGTAAAAAATCAGTGTCAATGCGCGAGGTGTATAATACAAACAGCAATTAATTGCTAACGGAATCACAATTATAGACTGAGCCATCCAATTTCTTGGTACTAATAAATATTGCAGTGAAAACATTTTATCTTTCGCCCTTGCATTAAGGTGCGCGAAGAAAATAATTAAGATCTCAAAAGGGCGACCTTTTCGCCTTATTACTTCGAAACTCTTTTCGGCGATATTTTTCTGAAGGGGGAACTCTTAAAAGGTTGTAATTAAATTAACACAAGAACGTTGTCTCATCGAAGCTTTTTGATGAATGCTGACGATCGAATTGCTCCTCCGCTGATTTCGTGAATATTTGATCTAAGTTATAATTTCAAAATCAAAATGAAGCTTAAAATCTCTGCTTTGCTTTTTAAATGACTCGTCAAGATCGGCTTTTAGCGTCCGTAATTATATTATAGGAATATCACTGTCGCCTTGATTACTCGATTGTAGGTAAATCTTTCAAAGTACAAAATATTATCGTATACTAAAATGACCTGATGATTTGATCGTTCTTCTTCTAACTGAAAACGCACATGATGGCATAAATTTGGACTTGATGACTACCTAGTTACGGTGCCAATCCAGGTCTCGATCTCGATTTGGATTGAGAGTAAAAATTGCGTTAAACGTTTTCGTAATAGTCACATTTTAATGGCGAATATGTAATAAGATTGTGATAACAGAAAAGAACTGTTTTCCGTTTTCCTTAATGTAAATGAATGCTAGGAACATTCACTTAGAATATATTGTATATATTCTATATATCTTCCGTATATATATACAAGAAATACAAGAAAGTATAGACATAGAATAAAAGACAAAGAAAAGAAAAATAATCTACGATTTTAAAGTTAATTTGAGTAAGCCCCTCGTCTTACTCTTAATGCACAATGTGTGTTAATTAGAAATGAACCATTTGCCATTAGGATGCCGATATGCACATTCCTCGACCGGTGGTCTCGAATGTTCTTCGAATATAAACAAGTAAATTTATAAAAAAATAAGACGTAAACTTTTCAAACCTAACATAAACAAACAAGATTTATAACACTTTAGAATATTCTAACCCCGAAAAAATTCCTTTTAAATGTAAATGCGCGTAGGTGTCGGCAAGTTTGGGTGACAAAGGTCAGAGGAGAACTTGTTTAGTTTTACAGGGTACTTCTACTTTGTAGGATATACTCGAATATTTTTCAAGGGAAATTATTATATCATTTTAATATTTAATTTTTGTGATCGCAAATCGCAGCATTAAATTGAATTGTACTTGAAAATTCTTCATAGGATTTTCGAATTTATCTCAAATAACGTAACAACAAGCAAGCACCTTCTACCAGCTTTTACGTATAACATATGTAGAAACACAAATAAATAACCGTTGCCCGCCGGCTTCCCAGGGAGTAAAAGATCTGGTAATAAACATTTTCTTTTATGATATACGTTATAGATAATTAATTTCTACATCTTTCATGTCTCTCGATTTTGTCGTCAATCCGAACCCCGGTCGTACTTCTTTACTGCATTTTTATCTCGTATAAAATGTATCCTATATCATATTGCAAGACATAATCAACCTGTTTAGATTTCTTTTTACGTACAATTCGTGTAGCAGTTCGATCATGACAAAAAGCAAATTTCCAAATAAATGTACTTGTACGGATATTTATAATATTTTAATCCATTCCCATCAGAATACAGAACAAATTAACAAAGACAGAAATTGTAATATAAATTAACTTTTATATACAAAAAAAATCATGAGACAAATTGAAATTTTCAACGGTACGGTCACCGTGTCGACTTCACGGTTTTACATCATAAATTCGCTACATTATCAGAGGCGTCGATCATTTTTTAAGCACTCTGACGCAGAAGTAGTTATTTTTAAATTTGAATACCAAAGTCTCGACGTTTCGCCGTTAACGGTATTAGCATGCATAATGCTCGGAATCTAAATTTCCCCGTTATACCTTCATGTTATTCAAATATTAGCCTAGACACTTTGAAACTTTGTAATCGGAATATTAAATTTCAAGTTATTCATGACGGAATGTTCTTCCTTGTACTGTCAGACGCGTACCACCGAAAATAAAGGCTTTCGTCGTTTTAAATTGACTCGGATATTGATTTTCGGATATTGAAACTCGAATTATATGAAACAAGTTCGCCCGGCAGATTTTGTTGTACACTTTCTGCTAGGTAGCGTGCCCGGATAGTGTACCTCCGCATTTTTACTTACGTAAAAATAGAATGGAGTCCTAGATCTTTTACATCGATCATCTTGCCATTAACCTCGATCCTGGCCTCAATTTTCATTTCGATCTTAGTACTGCTCCTGATCACGATCACGCTATCGATTCCATCGATCCTGTCCCATTCTCGATTCCAATACCGATTCTGTTTCGTAATACTGTCCTGTTACAGGTCACAATTTTAATTTGAACCAATCTTAGAATCAAAACAAACTATGCAGAACAGTTTAGTTCACTGACATTACTCTCTGATAATTTTGTCCTTCAATATGTAAAAGTATTATTTAAAATCGGTTTAATTAGTACAAATACGCGATTTAACCTTCTCGCACTTATTACGATTATTGTGTTATGGTTTTTTTTTTTATTTTTTGTAACGCCTACATCTTTTGATATCATATTCTGCAATAAAATGTAACAGACGCCTATTTTCAGAAAAAAGTTATATCTCTGGCGAATTTCATCAAATTAGTTATAATCTAGTCACAGAAATACAAGAAACATACTGACAACAGATACACTTCTCATTGAATTTTTAACAGCAGCTCTGCCCTCTTAAACAAGTTTATGTTAGTAGTAGCTATCGCGTCGCCGCTCCGGTAATCGTTCCCGCGCCGTCTGTAGTGCGCCTACGGTCACGCCGTTGCCCCCTTATTCATTTTAGTCTCGTCTTGTGTTTAAATAAAGTGAATAATACCAGTTTTTAATAATTCCTCCATAACTCCAAACGACCAACTAAATTGATAAGAGTAAGCTATTTTTTTAGTTTTCTCAGAATTTAGTTTGTAGTTCCATCAGCAAAATCGGTCGATTATAATGTTTTTTTTAATAATTATCATTGAATTCTTTCCCATGGTACTAAAAAACTAAAGTCTATAAGACAGATAGAAATGGATTATTTTTTTACATACAAACAATTACGTAGATCACAAAAAAAAACAGCCAAATCTGTCAATCTGTTTTTGAATTTACACACATATATATATATATATATATATATATATATATATACATATATATGTATATATATACAGACTAGCTTTCCATTCTCGATCCTGGTCCCGCGCTTTAAATTTCGATCTCACTACCGCTTTTCATTCCGATTCCGGTTATACTCTTGATTCTAATTTTGATCCCACTCTCGATTTTAATCTGGTATAATACTCGATTTCGAACCCGGTCTCGACTTTAAATTCAATTTCTCGTCCTGCGTGCAGTTCTGATTCTGCTACCGATCACGGTTCTGATTTGGACGAAGAAGAAGCAAATGCTAGTTACATCAAAATAATATTAGGGCTATATTTCTCAAAAATAGTGTAGGTTTCTATGAGTAAAAATATTTTTAAAATCTTTAGTGGAACAAATATGAGTAAGTTCTCGTTCGCACCCACAACATATGGCTAGGTTTATACTAAGTTAATAAATAGTTTAAGCACGCATAAAAAAAAACAACAAAATGCGTTAAAACGTACGAAAAAACATTTTTTTTTAGTTTTTCGTTCGCCGTATCTCTCGAACAAATAAGTTTTAATTTTGCATTTTAATGGATAAGTGTGTTTATATTTTAATATTCATTTTGCATATAAATAAGTAACTTTATATTTTGCACTTGACCGTGTTTTTCCTTCAGCCGCCATCGCGACGTTTGATCAACCTCCATCCGAGGACAATCTAAATCGGTACAGACGCAGCCAAATATAAATATGTCAAGCGTACCGCCTTTTTTGCTGCGAGCTTTTACACAAATTATTCATTCGTCCGCGGCGCGGGCGCGCGTCACGTCGCCTCCGTAATGGGCATGAAGGGGAGAAAAATCGGCGTGAAATTACGGCCCGAAAACAGGAAACGTCAGGACTTGTATCATTATTTATGACGGAATTAACATGCAAATTAATGTACGTAAATAAATATTTGTTAATGAAGATCTCGTATTATTTAGTTATATATTTTTAAGACCAGTATAATAAATCGTTAATGTTTACTAGGTCTAAAATCTTAACAAACATAATTTAAATGGAATTTTGAAAACCAGATGAATTAGGAACTACGTTTCGTGCATACTACAATTTCAAAATCGTATTTGATTTTTTTTTAATATTTTTTTTTGTTTTTACCATTTTTTACGAGTCTTTGTACTCTTAGAAAATTACGGGAAATATGATAGTTTTTCACTATATATATAATCAATCTGAGCGACTTAATATCTTTCATTATGTAAATGAGCTATTGTGTTTTTTGAAGGATTTTCTTTTTTTTTCTACTTTTCAAGATGTTTTTATAAAGTCCAATATGATATTTTTTTTTGAATAATAAACTTAGGTAACAAAAAGAAAGATTTGAATTACATAATTAATCAAACTCACGTTGCATATAAAAAGCGTAATCAACATTGCAATCAATTTACGTAGAACAAAAGAAGAGTTTTGAAAAGTTGGAAGGTATTATTTAAGTAAGATTTCTTCTGCACAAGTATTAATTTTCTATATACATTACTATTTCATTTTATTACGTTAAGTGAACAATTTTTGTGTAAAAAATACTTCTTTTGTAAATATCACACCCTTTGTACGTAAATTTAATGTGACTAAAATTTTTATAAAAGTAGCTCCTTAAGGGGCCACGAAAATACCATTAAAAATCCATCAAACTCCATTCATTTATTCGTTCAAATGATAGATAATTTAATACTCCAAAATGGTTCTTAACGAAATTCTAATAACTACTTTCTTTTAGGAAAAAATTGTCATTCTTTGGAGAACGTCCAAAACATTTAATTTTAAGTGAGTTATACATTGTTTTGAAAAAAAATCTTTCATTTTAGCTTTTTCAATGGCATTTCTTTCGCAACCCTTTTTAAATCTTCTATTTTAATGATTAAGGACGCAAGGCCCCTTTTGCACTTTCATTCAAAGCATATTGAAACGATCGAAAAACAATTTCTACTTTAATGAGTCATTATGAAATAAATGTTGTTGTGTATACGTGAAGAAACGGAAATTATTCAATGCTTAAACATTGAAATTGATATTGACAAAAAAAAATGTAGAAAATGTGAAAGGCATTATTATTATTATAGTTCATCGAATTTCCAACATCATTCTCAATCTATAAAAAATGACAATGAGCTCCAAAACAAATTCTTTCGTCATCTTACGGTGTTTTTATGTAAGTATATTTACTAATTTATTATTCAAATGAAAACGGCTTATTTACATCAAAATCATCCGCACGTCAACGCAAAATAGATTATAGTGATGCAAAATATATCTTTTCAAGTTTCTTTCAACAATTTTTTTCATAATTCAAGTTCATGAACCACAGTAAAAAGGAAGTTCCCGGTAAACCACGTACACATCTAAGGCCACTAACGCATAGAACAATATATTGTACTGCACCTTTTTTTTATCCTTTTTATCTTTACTTGTTGAAAGAAAAAAGTTGCAATATGTCGGGACAAATCTGTGGTGGAAAAATATTGTTCACGCGCCGTGAAGAGTTTTTGTCTAAGAGAGTGACGTCACGTCAAATCAGGAAGCGTTTTACCCAAATCCTGAAGTTACCTTTTGATTTACATGATCTGAATTATTTATATATATTTCCTGATTTGCGCAGACGCAAGACAAACATGCGTTTATTTGATTAAAAATTAATGTTTGTCTCGAGTCTGAGTATTTCTGTGTATTATACATACATAAGCGTAAAATAATAAAATTGGGCAAAATATTTGTTAGGAAAATCTTTTTGAAATGTATTTCTATTATACATTTCGAAACGAGAAGTGAATCAACTAAAAACGAGCTGGTAATCCTGTGAGCAGTGGGTCCGCTTGACATGCAAAAGAAGCGAGACCATATCTCGATGGCCTGCACCATGAGTCAAATTTAAATTTAATCTCTTTATTTCACAGGTTATACTTAATTCTTGAAATTCAAGTTCAATGTCAATAAATATCCCTAAAACTTTATTTCTTATAATATTTAAATGTCAAGTTAGTCACTTTCAAATTTGAATACCATTAGCTTGGTGGTTAATTGGACAAACAGTTACGTCAGAGTCTTAAGTCAAAGGGGCAAAACGTAGACGGCAAGTAAATTGCGGCAGACTACGTACACATTTGCATAGACGTAGCCACAGACCACACAACGTACATACGGCCTATGTAACAATCACATCATTATGTTATAGCCAATAGCACAGTATATAGAACAATATCGCAACATTTGATTTATAATTATTTACCCCCAAGGTACATAAAACAACCTTGAGAACGCAATATCTTTGAAGGATCATTAAAATATCTCGATTAGGTTGGAATTTAATATTTCTTTCCCTTTGTTACGTACCGGATGAAACAGAATGTGTACACTTATTGTTTGCTTAGGACCAAATTACCCGTAAAAATACTCGGAGAATATTATTTCTGGAGGCGGACTCGCCTCTATGATGAAAACGCTGGCTTTTTCTGCGACTTTGTCCGTGCAGTTAATTATATTGGGGATATTCAATATTAATGAAATAGTAGTTAGATTTCAAATGAAACTACGAGTTAATGGTATGTTTCGTTTAAGTCGACTTAGTTGTTTATACGTGAAACTGAACCAATCACATGGACAAACACAAAAGAATTACAAAAGCTATTATTTGTAAAAATGAAAAGAATTATTGTTATTATAATCTCACGCCCTTAAGGATAAGCAGAGACTACTATCTTGCCAAATGCTATATCAAATACGATTATGCCATACTAGCTATCTCGTACTATATGTACAAGAGATGCATATGCCTTTGCTTCATTGACATGCATCAATCTTTTCATGCTCTATTTTAATTAGCGACGAATTTAGTCTACATATGTTTTTTTCTAGGACGAACTTTGATGACCTTTGTATCACACACATTCGCTCTATAGATTTCTTATGTCAGTTGTTTTCATTCATTGTTTCCAGATAGCCTCATACAAATATGAATTATGTATTGTGTTTATTCGTCAACTTCTCAGATCTAATTCACTGATATGCATGACTTCAATAATATACTAAACACATCCCACTCTTTTCGTTTATATTACTCTCAAAGACCATATCCTCTCGTACATACACCTCGCCTATCTTTTTTACTTTTGTCCCGCGAATTGAATAACATTCTTTTATTTAAACTTTAATTTATTTACAGAATCAAAGTTCGCGAGATTCAGCACGGAGGCCGAACGCTTCTCTAGCTAGCTATCCAGTTCATAAATCCAGTACATATACATATATGTATACATACATACATACATACACACGATATATATGACATTCAGTCGTGCATATCGTTGGTGCAAGGACTACTTGGTTGTCAGCGTACAAAAGGCATTTCACAAACAGCTCATCTATTTTAAGTTCACATTAATGTTCTTTCAAATTATACAGACAAGTACTCATTGAGCTTGAATGTCCAATGTGAAATTACACATCCTTGTCTGACACCCCTGCGGATATCAAACCAGTCGGTGTATACCCCATTTATTCTGACGCAAGCGCAAGAGTCTCTGCTGATCTCTTTAGTCAATAGGACTGTCCGAGACAAGTCCAAGAAGGGATTCTCTGGCAATGCAAATACCCTTTTTTAATTAAATAAAGTCTTTTTTAATTTCCGCCAACATTATTAAGGACGAAGTATGAGGGAAAGGGAGTGGGATAGAAGAATAGGATACGAAATAAGAGAGATATTGAAGTTTTAGGGTGGGAAGAATAAAGCATAAGGACGCTTCCATCTTAGAAAGGAGTGAGGAGCGGGACAGACAGCAGCTCGAGCACTGCATTTTCGTGTCCGTGCGCGTCTGCATAAAGCCAGACGTTGTTTGGGTATACACCCTCTAGAAATATCTGGTATTTTTATAATTTTAAGACTTGTTGTTTTTAATCCTTCATCATGAAACTTTCAAGAATATCAAACGGTCACAAAAGAATGTAACTTTAATGACGTCAGTGAAAGCTTTCAAGACTTTCATGACTTTTTGACAGATACAAAATTTATAATTATAACAACACGAGTATGGTTGTAGACTAACTGGCCCAGCAGACGTTGTGCTGCTTTTTCCAGTAGATGGCATGCCGGTGCGTTATGCGCTCGCGGCTCAGCCCGCATGGACTATTAATTAATTCTTCTATCGTATCTTTTATGAAATCGAATTTGCTGTTAATCGTATTTGCAGTTTGATATCGATTCCCTTCTTGGTCCTTTTTTAAACCGCTCTCGATTGCGCTCTTGATTCTGACGTCTATCCCGTACTCGGTTTCGGCCCTGGCCCTATTTACAACTTCTGCCCCGGGCCCGCTGATCATCGTTCCGCATTCGATTCTATTTGTATTTCTCTTCGTATCTGATTCCGTAATCGGTCACACTTCTGTTTAAGCCAAAGCTAGTATCAAAACAAAATACATATAAACTACACTGCACGGGGATAGTGCAGCTTTTATAGGTTAAAATTTTCATGGTCAATTCATCACACAACACATTCTCAAAATTTCAAAACAATTGGACGAAGACCTTGTAGGCACGCCCAGAAGTCGAATAAAATGGCACACGATATTTTACACGTTATATTGAAGAACAGCCCGAATATTCATTCACTGCCCTTCAACGAGGCAGCTCAAGAACACAGACCAGTTCTTTTGATTAGTACAGTCACAGTGGAATTGAAGCCTCGAAAGGTATTTCTCGATCGCGACGAAACCTTCGTACCGAGAAGTTACTCGGTTCATTACCTCCAACAAGTACAGCAATTAAGGTGTCGCGGAGGCGAAAAATATTCCTAAAGTTAAATGGAAATCTCTAGTAGACTGCCGGGGCGGGCCGCTGCGACGCGACGCGACTCTCTGATTAAATCTTTTGCGAAATTAATCTTTTTACCGGCCGAAATCGAGATCGACGCCGCTTCGGGGGCGGAGCGTCCCCTTAAATATTTATTTTACACGTTAATTTACGAAACTCGACTGAGTAAGCATATAAATTCGGCTCTTTGTACACGAGGTTAATATAAAAAAGTATTTATGTCATTAAGACGTCTCCATCGAAAGCAAATCAGTTATGTCATTAATATTTATATTATAACGTTATATATTTTTTAGTATCTACATATTTTCTATACAAGGTTTAAGTGGATGAAGGTCTGTCTAGATGAAGTCGTTTGCTAATAAATTAATCATAATATAAAAGAGGAACCGTGGCCGCTTACTTGACAGGTACCGCTTCTGACACTAGAAGGTACGCGTTCGACCCTGACAAATGAATTGACCGCAGAATTTCAACTAAACTCAAATTAAACAGCACCCTCTGTGCCTCGGAGAACACGTCAAAGGCGTCGATTTTGGGAGTTGTCTTAACACTAGTAACAACTCCCGACCCGCACTGGAGTGAAGGTCCAAGCCCCTTAATCTAAAAAAAATATATTTTATAAGAGTATTTTTCAATAGTGAGGTAAATAGAACCTGAAACAACAACACAATCTTAATTCACATATAAAGTAAATGTGAGATGCTCCTCGAACTTGTGCACAAACAGAAGACGCGTCGATGATATCGAATATTTGTAATTTTACTTGTTTGTGTGAGCGTATACGGTAACAACTAAATGGTCAGATTTGATAATGGCTAGAATCTTTACATAGAAAAGAGATAACAGGGATATGTACATACATCAGACCTTCATGACTCGGTGTGTGGCCTTGCAAAACTCGCGGGTAAGAAAGTTTCCAATGCCGACAGCGTCTCTGGTGCCAATTATAATTATTGTATTTATGATAATTTTGTGTTTGTTTATTGTATTAAGACGTCGAGAGGATGTTACTGTTAATAGTTGCTACGCGCGCAGCACTGGCGCCGTGCGGCGGTCGTGGTTTTGTCGGCTCTGTCCGTTTGTTCTTGTGCTATGATAATTGAAGTAGAACTTCAGTTACATTTACTTTACCTCAATTAGTTGTAGCCGATCAAAGAACGTTAGAAGTTTTCTTTTCCTTTAGGAGGTTAATATTCTTTCTTTAAAATATTATAATATATTGTTTTTTAACTGAAAAAAAATTATTACAATTATTACGAGAAAATTTTTCAGTATTAACTATTACAATCTCAAACATAATAACTAAAATAAACCGTTTATATATATTATGATACATCTACATTATAATTTTTACAAATTAAGTAGATTATTCGCTGTTATATATATGTGTCAGTATTATATATCAATAGTTAGTAATCGATTTTTTTTTTCTTTTTAAATAATTACTACGGTTAATTTAAATATGGATGAAAGGACTAATGGTTGACAAATATCTTTGAAGAGTTTTTATGCGACTATATCCTTTATTCATAAAGCGTGTGCAACGACATATAACAGCAAATGTTTATCCTAGAAAAATGTGTTATCTTACCAATTCATTTTCGATTAAGCCAAAGCGTTCGCTTGTCACATAAGAAATTAGCGTTTATCGAGACGCGGGCATTCTTTGGAGATGGCGCTCGCTAATGATGGACTAATCCGACAAAAACGTAACGGCCGAATCAAGGGCGCCGAGGGCCCGCGGAGATTAGCGAGTGCGGCGGCGCGGAAGCGAGTGCCGACTCACAATTAGTGCGTACGTCGCGGCGAGCGCGGCGCGTCCGACCTTTTATAAGAAGCCTAGTCGTTTCTCTGAATAGCCATTCTAAAAACGGACTCGAGACAACCGCGAGTTTCGCCAGATCGTATTGCAGAACGGGGTCTCGACGATGTCAGTTTATTACGTATACACGAAATGCTTGTAATGTCAATACGTTTGACAGTAAAAGCGACAAGTTCATGCACGCAGTAACACATTGTCTACTGTAACGTAGTACTCTGAATTCGTTTAAAACAAATAAAAAATTAGGTAGACCCAATCGTAATCGAGCCTAGGGATTTTACGTGAAAACATGAGTTCTAAGGCAGCGCGCACTGTGTTCCAATGTCGCTGAGAGAATTTCAGGTGTGCTTGGCTCTTCCAAGATGCTCTACCTGTCATCTGAAAGCACTTTACGGTCCTTACACATCAGCTCAACGCCAGCAAGAATTGAAATTAACCCTCTCGTTTCCGAATTTCATCATCATCATCATCGCTCAACCTTCAGCCAGTCGCAATGACTGAAAGGGACAAGTCCCGATACACCGAATGGAGCGTAATTATATGGAGGAGTGTAGGTTCTATCTTGGACTAGGAGTGACGGGAGTGTAGAGCCAGCCGGTATTCGTGCAACCTTTAGCCAGAAACTGGATTCAGGATAGGTGATAGATAGTATAGTGTGTCAATAAATACAGTGAGGAGGGTATGTTCCTTCTGTTTCTCTTTCGTTCTTCGTTTCCCTTACTTGGTGCAGGCTTTGACGTCCATTTCTGAGAGTTAGAACTGTTCATTTGCAGCCAACCCTCTCGTTTCCGAAATTTTATTCGGTATCTATATACTTTCAGATCTTTCACTACTAGACTACGGATTTTTTTTTTGTATTTCTTTCGAATCACTTTTTTTCTATCCCTTTTTGTCGATGTTCGCGGCAAATATGTCTACATTATAGTAAATTTTTTAAAGTTTTTCGAACTCATACTATTTCGTCATTGCAATTGAAATCGATTTCAATTCAGATCCAGATACAGTATTTTAAGAGCTTTATACGATACCTCGATCAACACCTTAGCTGAATGCATTTACGAAATAAACTATTACGAAATGTATGATTACTACTTATTCCTGTCTCATTCAAACCTCTCTGAGCGTTAGCGCATCAATTAACAGCCGTGATCAATTGCAGGGGTTGCAGGGGGCGGGTGGCGCGAGGGACGGGGCATTCTCGCTGCAGCTACAGACTCGCTCGGTTTATCCGATATAAATCAGTCTTATTCAACAAGTTTTGTAAATCTACCTAACACTGAATGCATCCTCAAGTTGAAAGGATATCTTATTTATCGCAATAATACACGCGATAACACTGAGAATATGTCTAAGTAATTGGCGGCTAGTAGATCCTTATTGTTTTTTCTTCTCCTTAAGGTTTATAATAAACAAATCTCGAACGGAAATTATACGGATTTAATCGGTAAGTATCGGTCGGTCAACCGGTAGCAGTTAAGGGTTACGACGAGTCAAAGTTTATAATATTAACTTTGGATAGTAAATTTTATTATGACCTGGCTACCAAACCAGACGTATAGCAGTTTTGAAGTCAAAAAGATAAAACGAATTCCTATGTTATCGGTCTCACAAAAGGAAAGGCTCAGGGCTCGAAGCCAGCCTCTCATTGCCGAATGGAACCAATTTGTCAACCAGCTACTCCCGACCATAGAGTATTATGACCACAGTATATTAACATTTTGAGTACTGACAAAACAGCTTTGGGTGCTCATCATTTGATACTGAATCAATTGCAGTTTGATCAATTTTATATAGTGAACAGAATACAATAAATATAATGCCTAATAGAATATTACCACAGGAATCGGGCACGGTGTCCGTTATAAAATGATCGTGTTTATACATCACTTTTGTGGTTCCGCACGCCCAATTAAGAAATCGCAACCTTTATAAGGTCGCAGTCGTGGCTCTCTGTCTGCGCGTTTGTCACTGCCCAATATCTTGAATTTTTTTGCACGAAAAAAAAAGCAATTAGGTACATTTACAGAGTTTTGAGATGAATCTTCTAAATTCTATAAATCGCTTTTATTTGTTAAAAAATATGATAAATATGAAGCCTGAGTAAACCTCTTTTGATTTTAAAGCTTAAAAATGGAAACAAATTAGAAAATAGAAAAAACTCTGGCCAATTGCGGTATATGATACGCCGTATGTTATCACCGGTTTGTTATGAGAAATCGAAATAACAATTTTGTTGTAAATTAAACACGCGTAGTTGAACAGATATTAAGACGACAATCGCAGAAAATACAAGACATGTCAAAGTGATTTGTTTGGTGATTGGATCCTTCACGCTATCGACTTTTATTTGTCAGACGCCTACCTGCGACATATGTTAACATGCAGCATGCAACCCACCGCTGACCCTCGAATCTGTCCTTCCGCTACGAACTCCTAGGCAACGGATTGAATATTGATTCGAAAGGCTCGACAGTTATCAAATACCTAAACTAGTGTTAATTTTTTATTTATCTTAATCCGCTAAATAGTTATAATGTTATTTCTATGTACCTTGTGCTGAATGTCAACCCATCTTGCAAGCAAGCGTCTAATTATAAATTTCCGCGAGTTAACTCCACACGCGATAGAATATTTAATTTGTCTATTAACAGAGAAAAAATATCAAAGATATCTTTTTTAAGACATAAGTGTACATGCAAATAGAGCCGATTTAAACCTCCAAATTTTCAACATAGATTGTTCGATACAAACACTTCAAAGTACTAGTATGATTTTAGAAAATTAATCTTAGTTTTTATTTTAAAGAAGTCAAAACTATTTTGTGGTATACTGCCTTTAAAAATAAGCAATCGCGCCTCTTTGACTATAGTGTGCAGAACCACGATATGCGTTGGTTGTGGGGCGCTACGTCACATTAATAGTTTATCACTGCGTCACCTTGATTAAAATATATGAAATTAGATCATCGCTTCTCATTTCCGGCGTAATAATCTAAAATTTTGAATAAGACACGGAATACGCATAGTCTTACGCATAGTTTACAATAAATACCTAAAAAGAACCTAAATCCGTAAATTGTCAAAGGTAACGCTATATGGTCGTGAAAACAAAATTTGTATAAAGTGTGTTACTTAAGACATTTTATCGAGAGCTATTGAGATGATTTATGGTACGGGTCCATCTCCACGCGTGAACGATTCGTACTTGTTTTCCTTTAGAATGAGTACTTCAAACATTAATGTTTTTGAACAAAAATCTAAAGGAGAGGCGATAATCAACGACGTCTGTTGCCCTCGCCGACTCGATGATTATAAAAAAAAAACCAACAAATAATGGTATAGAAAACAAATTAAACGTTATGTATCCTGTTTGTTTTATATATACTATATCTATATCTAAGTATCATATATAAACAACAGCATTTGTTACATGAGCTCATTAAAATTATTTATATACTAACCGTTACACGTTAACCTCGCTGAACGTAAACTGACATTCAGCAGTAAGTGTTTTCTTATGGCCGTGGTTTCGCTCGCGTGTGCCTAGAATGGATCCTTTCAATTTTAATACGACCCTGTCTCGCTGTTGATTCTGGTCTCGGTCACGGTCCCATAATCGATGTCAGTTCCGTTATATTTATAGAATTTTTTTTATAAGAACACCTTAATGCTTTTTTTTAAGTATTTTAACGTCAACTTTAAATATATTTGCATATTCTTGAAATCCATCCCGAGGCAAATACGATGCCTAATTTTTATTTTTATTGATAAGGATTACGAAAGACAATTTTTTTTATTGCTGATGTCATGTACAAAGAATAACTGAATTTATTGCCGTCGATGCGTTGTTTTTTCTTAAAAACCAAAAATATCTGCAACCTACAAATATGGTATATGTCCCCAAAAAGCATTTCTTTATCAATTGCCAACTTTACAACTGAACGTATAATGCCTGTTTTGTATCGAACCATGCCTCTATCATCCAAGATACTTAGAACTTAAAACGTTTTAGTCACCTATATAAAATTTATCTTATTGACTTCATATGTTTCAAAACGTGTTTATAACGTAACATCATGTTCTGAAATAACAATGTTAATTATATTTATTGTTTTGTCAATCATTTTAATTTACACCATAGCGATTGCATAAAAGCAATTGCATTTTCGCATTGTTACTCATGTTATTATCAAAGTCATTTTACGACCACATTTAAGTTGATAAATAATTTAAACCAGCGAAACAACGCATGAATATTATTCGAAAGCGATTTGAATATGTGATTCTTAAGGATTATACAAATATTAAATCTAATCTAGCAGAATCTGGATAGGCAATAACACGGTCTCGACATGAACGAGACAAAGGTACAAAGCTAATCTAACTTTGAAGCGAGGCTCGTCCCGGTGAAGACGTCGAAAACTTAAGCGCCTGGCAAAATTACACAACACGAAGTACAAAACTACACCAGTAACATGTCACCGAACACACAGCCAGAAAATGTGACTTTTTTTTAAGAATTACATAGTATTTGATTTTCTATGGGGTGCGTTCGGAAAAGACATGTACCATGAAATAAATGGATTCCTTTAATTGTTCTCAATACGAATGCCACTTTAGACTTATTTTTGACGATGGCTATTACGAGCATCTTTTTGTTTCGGAATCCAATGTACTCTATTGAAAGTGTCAAAAGCAATCTACGAAAATTATTAAAGAAGATGTAACGACTAAACTATATAGAAAAGGGTGTGTGTTGCTGCGGTTTGGCTATCTGGTAAGGACGAATAAAAATAGATTGACAAAACAAATCTATAGAGCGAATTGGTATTACAGAGGGTCTTCAAGGGTCGCCCTAAAAATTCTGATGGCTACTAAAGAATGCGTATTAAAAAAGGACCAAATTTTTAGCAGTCGAACCGACTAGCTTGCAAGAGACGGTCAATGGATGACAGTAAATTAAATGGGTGTATTACAATTTTTCATGTTTTATTGAATCATTGACAATATAGTCTATTGAAATTTTTAATAATGTATTTTTTAGGAAATTTTTTTACGCTTTACAACAATATACTCTCCGCGCGCGCGCACTTCTAAGAGAACCTTCTCACTCACATCGCAATGAACTATACAAGTAAAAGAGAAAGAGAGATGGAGCGCTTTAAATTTTTTTAACGTTTTACTGCTACAAAATGTTCTATTTTTTTAAATGATAATTATTATAAATTTTCAGTTCATAGTTCATTGGTTTTGAATTTGCATTACTTATCTAGTTTTAGAAACATTTGTGTTATTTTTTTATATTGTAAATTAAATTGAATAACTAATCAATAATTTAATTAAGAAAACACAATTTAATAACACTATTATTTCTTGTTAACACTATCGTTTATCTAAACTTTGAAATTGTAAAAAAAATGTGCAACAAAAGCTTGCCCATGACGAAAGATGAAGATAATAATGCTATTGTTAAGGGGGGGGTTCAAACGAATGTTGTTATATTCGATGATAAGTTATTGCCATATTTCTTTTCTAATAAAAAATATAACAGAAAATAAAGTATTAAAAATTTTAATCGATTGTATTATTAATGATTGTTCGCACATTCAATAAGAAATGAAAAATTGTAATATATAATAACTACGTCCAAAACATACAATTTAATTGGGAAAGCATACCTCGAGTTTTGGTAATTTTTATATTTCAAAAACTTATAACTATTAAACGCGTAGAGATACGGCAATAGGTTTAAGGACCTTTCTGTTCAAAGTAGCTCAAAAAGTAAAAAATAATATTTTTCTTTAAAAAAAACTGTTTTTGTACATCTATTTAATTTAAATAGATTAAAAAACAACCTCAATAGATATCGACTGTCATATTACATTTTTAGAATCAGAAGAACCTATTTGACATGATAAAAATGAAAGGAACTGTAAACAATTTTCCGAAAGAATGCGCCAGTAGGCCCTGTTTCGTTCGTGGCCGTGTGCAGATACACATCTGAGAAAAACGCGCCGTTTGACGTATTCCCAAATTATTAAATAGACGCATGCGCCTCTATTTGAATATGCAATGAGACGCGCCCTTGTTCCGCAGAGCCGATTACAGATAATTGTATATAAGAATTTCTCGTTCACTCGTTTGAGAGCCAATCACAGACGAGCATGAATAAGCAGTCGCGGCGCTCACGCAGTAAGTCTATGTGATCAAAGACACAATGCATTTAAAACAGTTTTATTGATATAACGACACACATATGCAATATACAGATACAAGCATTTTTTTTTTTATAAATTGTCTTAATGTGAATTGACATTTAATTGGAGTTTTAAAGTTTCATAAAAAAAAATCTGTTCGCCTAGAAATCCATTTTTTTTTTTTTATATATAAATGAACGTGCTCGTGCGCCTCGTGAATTAATGTACACAGTCTCTTGAGGACAGTTGCATCCACAAGGGAATCAATATTACGTTACTAGCTTTTTAAGACGAAATACACTCTTTTTTTGAAACTCCCCTCGTCGTAATTCATTAGGACTACCGCTGATGATAAAAATTCCAAATTTTTGCTATAAGAAGCAGAAAATCACCGATTTTAGCGAAAAATATAAAGTCAAAGTTCTTTAGAACGCTCCGTATGGAATGATCTAGAGTTGAAAATGAAAAATAGTAATGAATAATAAGGAAACAGAACAGGAAAAGAAAACAGAGTAAGAGAAAAAGGACCAAAAAACCAGAATAATAGGCTAAAAGATAAGGTAGCAGTAGGAAAACTTCACTTTCATACTTTCCCATCGGCGCCCTGCACAGTCACTGTAGTAAACAAGCAGTTCTTCAGGCTGACATGCAGGCATTATTCTTGTAGGCTCATGGCCGTCGGCTGTGGAACTTCGTACGAAGTGTGAAGGATCAACCGTTTTGCACTTATACTAAAAATATTTTAACTCATACAGGCGTTTGAGTTTTTATATATGATATTCCAAGTGTGTTAATATTATTTTTCCATAATTAGTTGCTTACTTTATAAACAGCCTTAAACAAAAAACAAATCAATTTGACTTACAAATCTGTGGAAAGAATATTTAAAATTCTATATCACATGACGGAAAATTACTTTATTTGATGTACGTTTTTTAAATCAGTTTATTAAGAGTGTCAACAGAGAAAGTATCATAAAAATCGAATTAAGCAATATTCTCAATTCCTCGAAGCCAGGCTTTTGAAGTTGCGACAGACGGTAAAAGGAAATTCATTAATTAATCTGGGCCCACTTGGATTACTACAAATTATTGTGAAATAGAAACTGTGGAAACTTTTCCCAATATCGTGATGATACTCGGAAATATTCCCACAATTGCCATAAGCAATGGCAATTGTAAGAGAAGCTCTTCAAATTTGAAGTTAACCAATAATTATTTAAGATAAATAAGAAAAAATTTAAGGTTTACCAATCGGTCTATCTTTATCTATTTAGCAATAAGTATGTGATGCTATAAACATTGACAATGAAATGAAAGACTGCTCTTAGAAAAAGTAGTGGAATCAAATTTTAATTGAGAACCGGAGTTTTATTTAAATTTCTTATAATTATTCAAATAAAATATACATCGTAACAGTATCGCTTTATTTCCGACTGGAAGTTGATTTCTGTTTTGTATAACTAATGTGCTGTCGGAGGACGCCCGTAAAGAACGAAGTCTTTTTTCAATATACATAAAATGAATAAAATGAAAGAGTTTCAATTAATACTCTAGAAAAAAACATTAATATACAAAAAATAGTTAAAAGATAGGGAATTATAAAATTATATTAAAAAAACTAAATAATAATTTCGAGAAAGAGATGGGGCATAGAAGGGGCGTAACGTTTATCGTTATGTTACGTTTCTTACCAGTCAACTCCTATCAATATTCCAATGTTCTCCTTTATTCTTTATGTGTCCTGGATTTATTTTTGCCTTATAATAATTTGATCTCGTCGACGCATATTATAAATATTGTAATATATATCAGTAAGTGTTACATATGCCTTCGTGCAAATAAAGAGACAATAAATTGCCTCTATATTTGCACTTCGTTCATTACACATAAAAGGATTTATTCTGTGCGAAAAGTATTTTGGAATTTCTGTAAATTTTTTTACATTTAAAATGCCTTTTACATTTAAAGAGCTAAATATTGACCTAAGCCTCCGAGACTTAATTTACCCAACTGTTTCTCAACCCTTTTAAGCGGTCGTTAAATTAACGTAACATCTTGTTTATGTGTATAAATCTTTACAGAAATATACAATAAGTATACAACATAAAAAAAAAGTATAATCGTAAACAAATGGCAATATCCGTAATCTAACGTGAGCCGAGACTGTGCGCGTATACAGTCAATATTTGTCTATCTTCATAGGCTGTATATACTTTCTTATCATTAACCGATAGTTGTCCTATTATTTTTTTCGGTAAATTAAAATTAATACAAAATGACGTAAAATTAACGAATTTTGAGAAATATCATTAATAAATTATAATGGACACGATGTCTGACAATGAACAACAATGATATGAATATATCTGTTAGGAACTTTCACGAAGATGTTAAACTCCAAGGTAGACATTTCAACCTATTTATATTCATTAGAAAAAACTGTATGTAGCCATCATGTTGAACTCTTTAATTGTATTATATTATTATAGCTTACCTTTAATGAAGCTATAATTCATATATTTTTTTTTTCAATTTCTTCAGAAGTTGGAAAAAATCAACGTAGCGTAGTGTAGTAAATTTTGAAAATTTAACATCGGACTTTCGGCTATCCGAATACCCGATAATCAAACACGCATCAAGCGTGGATTATATCAGAGATAATACATCACCAATAATGTTCTAACGAAATATTTAATAAGATTTTTAAAGAGAAAACGCACATGCGAATCGCCAAAGATATATCTTTAAGACTTACCAATACATTCAGACTGCCTGCTGTATGTACATCACAGTGAAAACTTTGTTTTCTTTCGTATAACTCTTTTGATTTCGTTTCTTTCCTTCCCTCGTAATTCACATTTCCGCGCGGAAGGTGGCGGTGGAGTTTTTTTTATGCTCCCGCGAGATCTGGAAATTTACTATAGCGCGGTTGACTGACTAAGTTACAGAGAGAAACTTGAATGTCTAAACCTATAACAAGAAATGCAGGTTGATCTACCCATATCACTTGTAAACTTTTTTATATTTTTTCATCAAACCTAGTACGGTCCTTTTAAACCCATAGATTTAATATAACGAAATTTATTAAAACAATAAATACAATCTTCCTTATATTTATGTGTGTGTGTGTGTGTGTGTGTGTATGGAATTCGACTGCCCAACAGAAAAGGTGGAAAAATTGTAAAAATCAAACTTTGTAACTCACTTATTACATTGTACATGCGTTCGACGGCGCCGACATTGTCTCAGAATATCACATCCGATATTCACGCCATCGCAGCTGAGATGTGTTACATCAAGTTTTATCGCATGTGCTTAAAACAAGACACCTACAATACTTTGTAGTCGCGCAGAAGGTTGTTAGTAAACTCGACGATGCGTTCCAATACTAAAACAATGTAATTTTATGTTAACCACGCTGTTTGCGCTTAAATCGTTAACATTAAGCAGTTAACACGGTTTTTGCGTTCTACTTATTTAAATTATCAATGGTTAGATGCGTTGATAATGGAAGTAATCTTAAACAAACAGCAGAAATCAATTCACATTTCGCATGTTGTATCTCAGAAATTCAGCTCGTAAAAATTTACGACGACCGAAATGAAATATTTTGAAATTTATTCTCGTTTCCGGTTAATACTTACTTTTGTGTTCGTGGATTTTTTTTAATTATGTGCGTTTATTTTTCCCATTTGGATATAAAGGATACTACTATTCATTTGTCTTAGTTATAATATCTATTCGAAAAGTTTGTCTTATGAACAAACAATAATTCGGGTACAGCTCTATCACCAACGTAAAAGTTTAGTTCGTTTCGGCCATTGACGTCCACTGCTGGACGTGAGCCCTCTCCCTCCTTGAATTTTTACGACGTGCGAAGGATCGCACGTTACAGACGGTGCAGGAGCACCATCTGCAACTAACGCACGCCGACGAAGCTGATCAGGTCATCAGTCCACCTAAGGAGCCATCCCATGCTGCGACGTCCAGCTCGTGTTCGCCACTTGACAACCTTTCATCTCCATCGATTGATTCCCTGACAGTAATATTTATATATAAATAAAAGCCCACAATTTTGAGTTAATATTTTTAATAATAAGAGTTAGAATAGTAATATAAGATTACTATTCTGACTCTCTTTAATGCAATTCCCAGCACGATAAGTATCATGGCCCATTTTTAAGGTTCCGAACCATATGCCAAAAATGGAACCTTTATAGGTTCGCCGTGTCCGTCCGTATGTCACAAGCATTTTATTCAAAAACCACAAGATTTACATTGATGAAATTTATAGTGTAGGTGCATTCTATAAGCTGCTACTTAGGATAGTAGTTAAATAACAAAAATAAATATTTCCAGGGGGAGCATATATATATAAAAGAAGCGGAAAATTTTTTTCAGCAAACATCGACTTATGGCATATATTTCGACAGTTGTTTTAAAAACTCTTTAAGGTTTTTAAATGTTTTTTCTTATTACGTGAATAATTTCGGAAATAATCGCTCCAAAAGTAGCAGAAATTGTCCCCTTCCCTTAATTTTCTAAGCCCTATGTCCAAAAAATATGATAAAATAGCGAAGATAACGAACGCTTAACGATACAGTTTTTGAGTTATTGACTAAAAACTGCACTTCTCAACAAAAGGACGTAAGTGCCATGAAGATACGCTTTTTTGCTGATGCACTTTAGTTTACACTAGTTTAATAGTAAAAGTAGATATAACTATTTGTTTTTCTAGTTATAGGCGACTAAAGTGCTTATAACTATTGTGTGTGAAACATGGAAAAAATATAACAACGTACTTTTTTCATTTCTAGTGCTTTTCTCTGTGATAATGGCTTCGGAACCCTACAATGAACATGGTCCGAGATGCTCTTGGCCAGTTTTTATCATATTCATCTCAAAAAGAAGAGTAAAGGAATATTTTGTTTTGTTGTTAGATCTGAGGTAAAGTTTAATAAGTTTAATCTAATAAGATAACTAGTAAAATAATAAGGTCCAGTCTAATGAGATGAGTTCCCTTTTACGCCGCGCCGAGCGCCACTATCGACTCCGCTCTGCCCGTTTTTATTTCGCATCCAGCGAATAGAGAAAATAGAAATTGGATGCGAACACACAACGCCAACTTTTCTGACCTATATGTAGATGAAAACAATATCTAAAGCCGTTCTAGAACTTTCGCTAAACAAGACTCAGGGGAAAGCACTCAGATACGCCTCCAGCATTGGCCTGTGACATTTGTGATGGAGCGAGCCACCCCTGCCCTTTCACTTCTACGCGATTTGGTCCGTCGACTTTTATTGTTCGTGACATATGTCGAATAGCTTATTTACCGTTTGATCGTGCCGTGTTTGTGTATGATTCTGTATAGCGTTGGCCTTCTCAAACAAACTGTACGTGTGTTAACATTCTAGAAAGCTCTTATGGATTTATATTGAAAGAATTGTATTTTTAAATAAAACAATTAAAAATGAAACATAAATAACTTTAAGTCTATACGAATAACAAAAATTTTAGTCTATTGATGCATATTTACATGAGTACACCAAAAAGCAGTTTAAAATTTAGAACCAAGCGTTGAGAGGCGACAATGCATGGTTCTAAATTTACAAGAAAATTTTTGTTATCTATTTTTTTATTGTATTTTTTTTTTAATTTACGTTTATTAGAAAAATATTATATCTTTTTAGTATTATTATTATATAATTATATCATATTTTACGTTCATTTAAACCAGGTATGCCAACCTTTGACATGTGGGCCAAATTTGTATGCAAATAGGTTCGCGGGCCGCGTTCATAAAATAGTGCATTTTAGTGTTGTTTAATGAAATTTGTGCTCACAATTTTTATCGATAGATATTAAACATAAAATAATACGACAATATTATTATAATAGAATTTAATAAAACAACAAAATGAAATTAAAAAAATAGGTACATCATCATTATTAAATCGAGAAATTTGGAATTACTACAAACTACAAAAGTTAAATAGCGACGCCTAAATCAATGAGACAGCTTGAATTTGGGAAACTAATCCATCGATGTTTGGATTAATTCCACTGATACAAAGACGTAAAGAATTTTCCAAATTATCGCCAGTCAGCCTTGTACGATGTTTGGATTTCATTTTTCATCATTGAAAAGAACTATTCGCATTTGTAAGTACTGCTAAACGTACAAATTGGTCTTCTAAACTGCGGAAATTGGTCTTCTTCAAAGTATTTTTTTGTAGAAATCGCACAACTCCACGTCTTCAAATTTAAATTTTAGGAGTGAGTTATCTTGAACCTCAATCAACTCCATTTGCAAGTGTATTGGAGCATTTTGTACATTCCTTTTTGTTAGAGTAGCAAATAAATTGAAACAATCTTCCATGTTTCTGAAATCGCTAGATCTATTCGAAAATTGCTCCGACAGTAACTTGAGTTCTTCAGCATATTGAGCGTAAGTAATATTTTACGCAGAGAGGCGTGGTGAAATGGTAACTGCTGTACCAGACAGCATCTGTGCCTCTAAGCGGATTTTGTTCAAACGCTTCAAATGGCTGTACAAATCATTTACTAACTCTCCGTATTTTTGAAGTTTCAAATTTAAATCATTCTAATAGCCTGTAAGGTCAACTAGAAATGCGAAGTCACATATCCATTTTGGGTCACTCAATTCACAAAGTGGTTAATTCTTCATTTTCATAAAATCTGCTATCTCATTTCTAAGCTCGTAAAATCGTTTCAGCATTTTCCCTTTGCTTAGCCATCTGACTTCACAATACGTAATGTTACGTCGTTATATTCGACTGATATTTCATCCAAAAAGGCTTGAACTAATGATGGTTATGCCCTCGGGGTCGAATAAAATTGATGGTTTTTACTACCACATTCATAACATACTGGAGTCGAATGGACTTAGAACACAAGTTCTGTTGATAGACAACGCAGTGAAGGACTATCAAATCATCTTTTTGCACATTTAATTCAGTTGATTTTTCATTCGAAATTCCTATGAAACCTTGTGAATACCTTTTGAACTTCGTTAAAAATGTCCTGTCCTATAGTGGTTCCTTTTAGCGGCTGTAAAGCAAGAAATTCTTCAGTAACAGCGAACTCTTTATCAATACATAAATATAGCCATTTGAGCTTTATCAGACACATCAATGCTTTTGTCTAATGCTATGAAAAATGATTCAAAACAAGCCATGCGGTTAGTCAATGTTCTTTTTATATCATTAGCCATCATTTCTATACATCTGACAACAGTTCGTCTTGACAAGCTATTTTTTTTAAATTCATTTTTCTTTTCAGGACACAAAACACTACAAACTTTTAACATGCACTGCTTGATAAATTCTCCTTCGTCAAATTGGAAGGGGAGCCCACGATGCTAAATCGGGATTTACTCGAGCGTCACAGAGACCTATTGGGTTGCAAAGTTTCGATGATAAAAAGAAAAAAATGTTATATAGTACATATTATTTCATCGGTAGGGGAAGCGGCTATACATTTTCAAAAATGTAAAACAAAAACTATTGCATGGACATACTCGAGCGCGTCAGGTATTGATAGCATCCATGTCCTACGTATTTATAAAAATGTAAGTATATTAATCTGTTTCCATGGTGGAGGTGGTCGTACGTAAGGGTTGAAAATGAAAAAAAAAAATTATCGAGCCCGTCAGATTTTCTAAGAGGATGTTAAATGAACCCTAACAAAGCTCTTACATACTAATCTGACAGTTTGGATGTGACGCAAACTCGCGGCCATTATTAGAATGTGCATAAAAATTCGCCATTTTTAAATACTCAAGCGCGTCAAATTAAGATATATATGGTTCACCTTTATGTCCTAGACGTGCTGTCTCCATAATCTGATGATTATCTTGAGGGATTCGCCTAATCTAACAATTTAAAAAATATATATTTATTTTTTTAAATCATGGAACTTAATTAATTGAAAAGTTCAAGAAATACCATGCAAAAAAAAGTGTATTTTTTTTTAAATAGGATACTTTTATTTATTTCATCCTCAGAGGGGAATAAAGACGCGCAGAGGGGAATACATGGAACACGCAGCTGCACACATTAAACTTATCGATGAATTTTTGTTACTTCGGCTTGTGGAAATCGTCAGATTATATGTTTTTCGTCATCCTTGAATTATTTCCTACAATATAAAAAAAAAATTTAGCCACGCTCGAGAATGTCGTGACGACGTTTTTTTTTAGAAGTTTGTAACCCTCCCACATCTTTACGTCACCCGCAAATTGTCAGATTAGTGGAATATACACTTTTTAGCATGTAATTAACTCGCCCTACCTTAATCTGACGCGCTCGAGTATTTCAAATGTTCAATTTTTTTTACTAATCTGATTCCTTATCCTCGACGGGCGGCGATATATATGGGGCTCATATTTGCTGGAGGTACTCAACAGGATACAAGGATGCCCCCTTATGTTGATCTGCCACGCTCGAATAAATCCCGGAATCCTCTCTTGGGCTCCCTTACAAAATGGTTTTAATGACTTTGCTGATTTAGAATTAACTATAATATAAAACTAGCTTTCACAACATTATCAAGTCGTGTTCTTTGTTTATGAAACATTTGCTTCTGTATTCCCAAATTTGCTATAAGGTTCTGGATTTTGCCTTTTCTTATTTGTCCTGACATTGAAAGGACCATAGGATGCTTAGTTGAGTAACGCCTTTTTACATTGAATTCTTTCATCACTGAAACATATTCATTACACAGCAAACAAAAAGGCTTACCATTGTGCAAATTAAAAAAGAATTCTTCAGTCCACTTTTATTAAAACTGGCGACTCTCTACATCTATTTTTTGTTTCTTTCCACCAGACATCATTTTTGTTTCCGTTTCGTCCAAAAAACTTAATAACAAAATATAATTAATAAACACTCAAGATGCACACAAAGTCACAAAGCAAATTGACGACACCAGCAGTCCGCTAGGAAATCGCTTGTCGAAATCATCACCTCGGTAACTCAAATAGAACTGAACTAAAGTTCATGCCATCCACCCTCTTATAGTGACAAAATGAAGGATTGATTTAGAATCGTCTAGTGTAGAACAATTAAGAAGCAATATTTTTTGTTGCGCCGCCCGTGAAGCGGCAAACATCAAAGGCTTTGAAGTTTGTCGCCTCACTCTTTGATGATCGCCGTTACTCGACTTGCTCGCTCACTTGATTCCATAAGTATGAGTAAGTCGTAGAATATTTTTTTTTCGAAATGCCGGATCAAATCTTACAGCGGCCCGAATGCGGCCCGCAAGCCCGTTGTTGCCCACATATGATTTAAACGTTTCAAATAAATGTACGCAGAAGTTACTCTGATGTCAGTAACTACACAAAAAAAAATATTGACTGACGATTTCTTAAACCAAGAAATTTTTATTTGCAAAGCCTCATCATTGTTAATAAAGCAAATGTTTTTAAGGCAACCATAATTTTCTTGGTACAAGAAGACTTTACTGACGGATTTCAAAATATTTTTTCGCCACAAGTAAGTCTTTTTTTCTTTGCACTGTAATCGCAAGACTAAGAGTTTATCGATTTGAGCGTAATTATTTATTAGTGTAATTACTTAAACTAAATTCTAACGTCAGTTAATAAATTGTCAATTATAAACAGAAGATATATTCATTTTCATATACTGAATCGTATAAATTTATAACTACAGTGGTAACCATGTTTAAAATATAAATCCATAAAATAAACCAACACGATAACCTCATTTGTTATTCTAAGTATTCGTTTTTTTTTTTATTCCATTTTATACAATTGTTATATCAAAATATTTAAAGTTGCAAAGTACCTAATGTAGTGTTACTTAATTTTGAAAATATCCTGAATAAACATTTACTTTGAACACGTTAAAATACAAATCACTTTAAAGAATATTGACTATAGCTTTGTATAAACTTTATCAAAGCTATTCGAAATATTATAAGGATCTGTACTAAATATTCATCTTATAATTAGGAAACTTCATATTTCAATATTCATTTTGCTTTATCGATATTTAACCTTAAACAACAATGATAGTATATATATTGACTTATTGATATCAAATAATATTGTTATTCGCGTATAATAACTAAATTACTGAGGTTTCTAAACATTTGATGTTGACGCAGTGTACGGGATTACAAACACGATTCCGACAAAGCCAATTCAGCAATACGCTGTCAGATGGATTATACCAGCTTAACACTAATCAAACAATAATATTAGTCACGCGAGCACCCACGGCTACAGCGGGTAGATCATATTTGAACTTATCAGTTACTATTGAGCAAAATCATTAAACATATGCTGATATCGTGGAATTGAATTATTATACTGTGAGTCTATTTGCAAGGCTTAAAATTTTAATTGGCGACATTTACATTGTGAATGTTTATGGCTACATTGTTTACAATGTCATGGGCATATGTGCATAGATATTTCAATTTGAATTCAAGATCACTTTTAGGTTAGCTCAAAATTGTACGTTTTTAATAGAAAAAAAATTGGCAGCGCGGGAATATTGACGTTGCGACGGCGCGACGCGCCATTCGGTCCGCTTCGGGTCTCGTCGGATCTTTCCGCCTCGGCGCACCTTTCTGAGCGTTAACACTAAACGCGACTGTGATTGTGTACTACAATACACAGATAATTTTTCCTTCAATCCTAGCATGACGCCCTAGAGAGAATAATTTATAGAGGGAGCGAATAATTATTCTGTTATCCCGCTGTCTATGAAACTATCCTTCTCGCGCAACATAATGAAGGAAAGGGACAGCGCTGCAGCGAACGTCTTATTCTCTCGTTTAGAGTCATGCTAAGTCGGCTGTAATACAGTCTATGTTATACGAGTGCTAATATATCAGGACGTATTCTTATGCTAATACTTATAGTTTTATCCGTCAATATCAATTGGTTTAAGTTAATTTGTGTGAAATGAGTTTTACTACTCGAAATCTCTAGCAGATAACAAACTGCTTATTTGAAAAGTTTTGTTTTGTTTTGAACTTTTCTTTTTAGCAATTCGTGTTTTAAAATATTGTTTAACTCAAATAGTATTTCATTTATTTAAATGGCACTAATAAATATTTCGTGATTATATATTTGGATAACTAAGATTATTTTTAATTGTATTTCTATGTTCAATATGAAAATCAATTTATTTTTAAATATTTCAAAGGTTTACTGTTATAAAGTTTCACTGTGCAGGTGAAAGAGATTTTTGTGACTTAAATTTTACTTCGTCCTAATAATTATTGAAGTAAAAATAAAATTTGTAAAACAAAATATTTTGGAAGTGTATATCGCTATAGTTAATTTTAAGGATTGCTTGTGATTCTGTATTTGTGACATTGATAACAAAAATAATTTTCATTAGAGACCATATTACTGAAAATGCTGTATGTCACTAGCTGTGATCCTCCCGCTTTGCGATGGATTATAATTGTGGGAAAAAAATAGTGAATAATGTATGGAATAGAAAAATTAAGTAGTCTAAAACCGTGTACAAATGATTCTGCGTCGAATGTTCGAAGCCCCATACTACTTTCAGTAGTTTTTAACTGATGCCCGAACAAAGAGAAAGATTATTATTTTGTATTATATTATTATTCTTTATATCAATCCTAGATTCCAGTAGGTCTATTAAACAAAACATGTAATCTGAAGTTTATTCTATATATTGTCACACTAGTTAATAGTGATTAAGTTACTATCAAATTGGTGCACATTCATGATAATTGGAGATTTTTATTAAGATCAGTGCAATACTTTTTCTGTGTATTTTTATTAACTATGGTATTTAGCAAAAGACTTTCATTCAAGAGATTGGCACTTTTTTATGTCGTTTTGTTGTCAAACAAACACACGAATATACAAGTCATATTTTTTCATGCCAGTTGAAATTGCTTACAGTCGTCATTTTTGAGAAAGGAAATGAAACCTCGACTCGCTTTACAATATCGGTAGACCGGATAGACGAATCGACAGTGGGCAGTCATCAGTATAGAAAGAAATTTCGATGTTGTTTTCCCGCAAGAGGAATAATAGCACGCCAGGAGGATATGGTCGACAAATGTCAAGAAAAACGCGGCGAGAGGTGACTCCTGCCTTGATGAACACCAGCACGCACAGGGAGCGATCTACACACTACGTTAGCAACCACGATGCATAAAGTAAGGCACACAAGAATCTGCCGCTATCCATGCGAACGCAGGAAAAATGATGTTATTGGTGAGTTTATGGAGAAGCTCGGTATGGCCGCATAATGCACCATCAAATGCCTCTGGAAATGTCGATTGGTAGCATCTGGTCTCAGGTGCCCCAGCAGTTCCAACAATCCCAGGTGCCGTGGCAACCAATCCGGTGCAGCGGAAACTATTTATTACGGTTGTCGTCACCTAACGACGACAATGTTCAAGAGTTGTTCGGGATCGATAATTTAAAGTAATCTTTGAAATAGAAAACGAGCGGCTTAATCTTTACTTAAATCAAAGATTGGCCTAGTAGACTAGTTATGAAAAATCAAAACAATATTGTTTTTTTTAACTTATAGGTACAAGTTTTTTTAGTACCTTAAGTACCTTGTTAGGTAAGAAGGTACTAAAGATACCCTTTTATCTGCAAACGTCTTACAGAAAAAGTATATCGAAGTTCCATATACTTTTATATAATTTCCAACAAAATTGAGAGATCTTGTTTCTCGGGCTATACATATTATATTTTGTGACCGTATTTAATTTAGTTCGCAGAAACGTAAAAAATGAAATTATACAAAGCAAGAATTAACAAATAAAAATCCAAACCAATACTTTACAAGCAGGATGAGTTGTGTTGAGAATTATAATCCTACCGTACCTCTCGCAAACAATTCATTCTTATTTTTAAAATGATTAAATTCATCATAGTAGGTAATAAAAAAAATGTTACGAGTGAATCTTCAAGATGAATATATCGTTTTCTTTCAAAGTATTACCACCGAATTGACTTATATCAATGGAAAACTCCACGGCTCGATGCAGACATGTATTCAATCACCATAATTCATTTTCGGTTGAATAATCAGAGCACGGGGTATAGAAACGTGAAAGACATAACGGTCCAAAGATAAGCTAGTATAAAAATACGTAGAATATATGCGATTTTCCATAGACTTATATCTATGGCAGATTTCTTTTGTTTTATCTATATACTTATAAAACAGATGCAACATTTAACAGCAAAATACTGTAACTGTACAATGTATGCAATGGTTCATAGACATGGAGATATGGACAGATATAAATACATGCGATTCATATATATAGTATGATAATCTAATACATACAACGCACCATAGACGTAATATCACAATTAGAGTAGACGCTATAACTGAATAATTTATAGTGCTGTTGAGACATTACTTTCTATTTTACATTCCTTTGATAACACCAAACCGATATACCAAACCAGTGTCTAACGAATAAGAAAGACTGGCGCGACATTGAGAGCCAAGGAGAAGTACATGTATTATATTTATCATTATTGAAATTTTTTCCATGATTTACCACCTCATTTTCCTTTCTGCTCTGCTATTTTTGCTATGCTTTGCTCATTGTTGTATTTCGCGTATGCTTTGGACTATAATAATAAACTGCTGGGCTAGAGGACTTCAAGAAATTGTTATTTGAACCAATAAATATCGCAAATTCATGAACGACCAATAATTCGACGTGAATTACGTAATTAGGTAAACCACGGAGTTGATGTATCGATTTCAGTATTTATTTTACTTTTCTATTATTTATATTTTATGAGATTGTAAACCTACATGAGATTATATTATGTTTGAGATGAGAACAGTATGAAACAACAGAGATATCATAAGCAATAAAAGATAATTTAATAGCTAAAAGTAAATTTAAACATGTAACATTCGTAAATATTAAGCAATGTTAATTTTTTCGATATATTAATTTTTAGATATACCTCATTGAATGAACTTCGAATACGCTTGTGTTTTCTGGCTAAATGGACAATTTTATATTTATTTGATAGTCACAAAATTCTGAAAATTGTTTGAAAAATTCACTTTTCATGCAATTCATGCATGAACGATTATCGCATGGTGGTGAATAAGACCCCTAATTGCAAAGGGGTACCCAAATGCAAGTCACCGGATCGTAGGTGATCACCGTCGCCCAAAAACAATCCAATTGACTATTCTCTCAATAAGCTGTAACTAAAATGACGTAATTATTCTAAAATAAGGTTTTTTGTCTTAAAAAAACAATGTGATCAAACTAACATTCGATTAGTATAATGACAAATATACTAATATTAAAATTTTGACATAAACTCTAGAAATCCATTTTCGACCAATTTTTATTTGCACATTTGTTACATTTATCACACATTATCAAATATTATTTACATAGAGATACACATTGTACAGACATGTACATCTTCAGATATAATACAATTTTGATTATATTTCGTACTAGCTCATACGGCAGACGTTGTCCTACAGTTTCTCATGGATGGCTCGCCCGCAGAGTTAATGCCCACAGCTCCGTCAGCATGGACGTAGAATGAATGTTTTCTTCTTTTTTATC
Organism: Eumeta japonica; assembly: GCA_005406025.1. Taxonomy (NCBI): domain Eukaryota; kingdom Metazoa; phylum Arthropoda; class Insecta; order Lepidoptera; family Psychidae; genus Eumeta; species Eumeta japonica. The sequence continues at coordinate 564,367 of BGZK01000197.1, read as the reverse complement.
GATGGATGTCAATTTCAATCCCGATCTTGTTTTTTGACTCCTACCCCACTCACACTTTTGACTCTGATCCGTCTGATTCCGTCCCGACACCCGTTTCCAACTCTAGTCCAGTTCTTCAATTTCGGTCCCAGTCTCGCTTTCGATTTTGATTCTAGTCCCTTTCTCGATACTGTTTTCCTTTCAACTTTCGATTCTGCTACCTATTCTAGTTCCGATTTGGAGGAAGTTGAGGGCTAATGCTAATCAACATAAAAAAATAATAAATTACTAAATAAATTGCAAGGAGATAGTTTAGCTTTCTATGAGTCAAAGAATTACTAATTCCGTCTTAGATGTATAAATTCATGGATGAAGCCGAGGATAAATTCTAGCAGTCTAATTTAAGCAAGATTTATTCAAATAACTGAAAATAATAACAAATAGATAATTTAAAGAAATTTAAGTATCGGTTCATTAGTTCAGTTTAGTTGTACCAATACACGTATGAAACCGGAGCCAAATGCTACTATTTAAAAAAAAAGCCCATCCGAGTATGCATGCAACATATCACTAAAGTTTCACTGTAATCGGATGATGGATTAGGCGCGCAAAGAGGACAAACAGACAAACATTCATTTTTATTTATATAGATTAGTTTCCCCGCTGCAGCTCCCTCGCTGATACGAGTAGTACTCCTTTATCTTTTATATTCAACTATTTTGCTTTCAATCATGATTCCGATCCCGATCCTGTTCTCAATTTGAACGCACTCTCTACTTATCTCAAATCCCAGATTCCAATCCCAGTGTGTCCTTTGACTCTAATAACGGTCTCACTTTCTATTTCTATTCTGGTCTCGTTCTCGATTCCGATCTCGGTTTTGCTTTCAACTCCGATCCTGATCCCGCTCTGATTTAGGATTTCAGTTCATTCCTAATTTGAAGTCGAATGGCATGGCGGCAGTCAGAATAACTATGATTCTTTCGATTTTTCAATACAATAGATTTATTAAAGAACCTTCATTACATTTGAAGTCCAAAAACCGAATCCACTTTACATCTTTCCAACTCTAGTCCTGCTCTAAATACGATGTTACCAAGCCGATGCCGCTCTAGATTTTTTCAACTCATCTTCTATTTTAATTCCGATATGAGTTCCGCTTTGGATTATACAGCTAATACTGCTTTAAGTTTTCCAACTCTTGTCCTAATCTAAATCCAATGCTAGTCCCGCTCTCGCTTATTAAACCGATGCCTCGCTGAAGTCTTTCCGCCCACGTCCCGTTCTCAATTACAAAGCAATTTCTATATGAATGCAATAACCTAAAAATATTGTATTTATTTTCGGACTTAAAAGAACTATACTTGATATAAAATTAAACATTGAATACAAAACTTTATTTACAAAAAAGGAAACAAAACCATAAACGTTTTTTTATAACGAAACATTGCGCCTATTTTCTGAATATAAGTATGTATATAGAATAGGGTTTAAAGGTCCGCAGGTAAAAAGGGTCCACCATAAGTATCTTCTCAGCAAAAAGGCCAAGCGAGACGAGCATCCAATGATTGGATGAGGGGACGCGGGCAGAGACAACGACTGGCATTCGGTGGTCGCGAAACGCCCGGAGAGAAAGAACGCGCACGTCGCCTGAAAAACCACAAGTAAATGTCTCCTTAAATCGTAATTTAGTTTTAGCCGTAAGATGGTTTATATTGGACGTGTAATAATACAATAAATATATGGTGTATTTAGTTATTATCTAAATTTAATTATTTAATTTCAATTATAACAAATCTGTAAAATTAGTTTAGGTTCTAACGGAACAAGTAAATTACATCAACTGATTTTCCTTATTATGAGTCTTCGGTCGCTTTCTTGTATTATTTCCTTGAATATTGTTCTTAGTTTTTGACCTGACCAACCTTTATTTGTTGATTACTTTTTATTTATTGTGTTTCATAAAACGTAATTAGACACAAAATTAGTGACAAGAGAAAAAAACTGAAAAAAATTGTCGAGAATTCGAAATTAGTGTGCATGTCTAAAGAAATTTATAGGAATAGAAAAAATAACTAAATAATCCTGTAACGACAAAATTTAGCTCTGACGCATCAAAAAAGCTATTTAACATAGAAGAAAAAATAGTCTAACCGAATATTTGCCCACACTTACCCAAATTTGTTACAGTATAGGCCTCAAAATGCACTCCGTCTACCATATGAATCTAATACAATATCATTAACTGTATTTATTGATACCTCCACGAGGCATTAAAGTTAGAGTAGCTTTTTTTATTAAAAAGCTGCTCTAATTTCTTAAAATTAATTTAATGTTAATTGTTATCGATTTGCAGATTTGCCATAAAAAAGGTTGAGAGTTAACACGTTTATGCCTACCAGGTGAGATGGTACAAACACTACAAACTCTGATATGAATCAACGGATACGTTACACAGCCCGGAACAACCTAAAGACTCCTTAATCGCATCGGACCGAGTTCCGGTTAAAGCGCTTACGCCGTGATTCTCAATTTGTCCGCAGCGCTAGTCCGTGTTCAACCTAAATAGTATTAGAATGGTAATCCCTGAACGAAGGGCGCAGATCACGCCTCTAGATATTAGCTATTAGTTAAATGAGCCCGTTTAACTTCAATTACGTGTATGCCGTTTTAGCTCCAGTAATGCTTAGAGGAACGGTTGCAATCGTTTATCTTAATATCATTGCCCGCTATTAGATATGAATAAAAATTATACATTCTGCCATAAGTATAATAAATATAGGTAGAGTTACATCATTCATAAATTATAATCCAGAAAAAAATAGAAATTTCTTCGAAAGATGTTAATGGAAGTCTCACGCTATTTGGAAATATATTTTTGAGTTTAGGCTGCCTGGCTGACCGCCGTAGTTTGGGAAGACCTCGCTTTAGTCGCATACGCTTACCGCATATGCAGCCGCCGCAACAGCACGGAGACCGGTCTGCGCCTCTACAACCTAGAATTAATTATTGGATTTGTTCGTTACATACCCTTGTATGGTTCCGAAGGATAGACAACGGGCTGAACACGGGCAGCGGATACGACACCACCCACACTCTTTTCATTGATTTTATACGATGTACAAATCCATTGAGCAGGCCTGAATGTGAATCCCGGGCCTAAGCCCTCTGCACGTCTGTCTGATCGCAGCTGAAAAAGAAATATGGATTTCTTTGACCGTTCAAAGCGCTCGTTCCTCCTATACCTCCATTCATATATTTGGAATGAGACAGAATATGAATGGACATATGAAACGACATTTTTTTAATGACACAGATTATAAATCAACTCTATTTATTATGTTTTATTGTACATTACATGTATCGTCAATAAATTTATATTTAGGTCAGTAAAAGAGGACCTTCTCAGTCGGCACTTACCGGGTGAGAAATGTAATAATATTTTTAATTTTATTTTTAATAAATCCCATACATTTGAGGATGAAATATTAAACTCTCCTGTTTCTTTGTTGGCATAATTTATTTCTTCTCAGTGACTAGATTATAGAATTGTCTGTCGTTTATTTTCTATGGCTGAACTCCTACACATTACAATCTTTAAGCGGCTGAATGTTGTCATATCAAAGCTTAAATAACGTATCATATAATTGACCATTTAGTTAAACGCTATTGCTGTATATTGGCCGCAAAACAATGAATTTATTTTCAGGTTTTAATCGTTTTGATGGAACGACAGACTCGCCGCGTGTATAGTCTCGACACCGCCGAAGTCGCTGTCAAGCTTTTGAATCAGCATTATAATTGCCCGCTATCAATTCTGCTTCAATAAATATTCGCAGAGCGGCTACATTTCCAATTTCCAACAAATTCCTCGTCTTTAATTGCAGAACCGAAACTCACTGACAGAAATGTGTCCCGTCCAATCAAACGCTATCAATAAAGTGTGTAAAATTTATTTTTCATTTAATTGTTAACGGCCACATTTCCATTTTACTCTTAACAACGTACTTCGTTTGCGCGAGTTGTTATTCACGACGTAGCAATACGGCCATTTTAGTTTTAACGTTTCTCATAAATATTATAATGCATGCATCATCTCTGTCTGTTTCACATAGCACTAGAAGCATTGGTCCAATTCAAATAGCTCTTTTTAGGGTTCCAGAGTGTTAGAGGGAAACCTTACCTACTATAATACTTGAAATAAAGAGTAGTTTATCAATTTTCATGGGATTTATCTGCTTTTATCAAAACGATGTGGAAAATTATCACTACACAAGTTAATTGTACGTATGAATCGTATGTCCCGACGATTGACCTTTAAAATTACATAATTCTTAAGTAGTTAAGAGTAAGTGGTCTAAACGACTATGCGAATAAAATTAACAATGTATGTAACCCTCGTATTTATACATTTCTGGCCCAAGAAAACATTAATAATCAACAAGGTGTGGCATAAAAAAGCTTTATAAAACATCTACCTACTATTGAGAAATGCTACCAAAGGAATTCAACATCCAGTGTGCACAAATAATAGTTTTATTACGGATTATATTCACAATCTACGTCTACAACTTACCTGACGGAGCCGATTGGTCAAAACATTCGCATCAAATCGTGAAATAAACGGGTCTATCCATGACCTCAGATGAATTGACAAATAACTTTTTCATTTCAAGGCAAACGATCGGTCACTTTTTGCTTCGTGGAACATATTACGCTGTCGATTCTACGCATGGTCACCGCATTGATCACGACGCACTCTGAATTTTATATACTGTACATTACATATTTTACATATCAATACTTTAATGTACTAAAATATTACTATAGTTCATATAGTAGTAGAAGTAACGTTTTGTAAATATAATATTTTAAAGATAATGATTTGTCAACTTGATATTCCCCGTGTGAGGCACATCCAACGAGAGTACCTACCTGATGTTCAAGGGTCCATATTAATTGTGTATAATTTTGATAATACAAACGGTATTTAAGCCGAAGTAAGTCAGTGTGACCACTGATCTACTCATGGTGAAGGCTACGGTGCTCCGCTTAGCACTATCGACCCTAAACTCTTGGAGTGATCATCAGCTACCTCAGAGCCAAGAGCTACTACGGTTTTTTATCTGGCGCTACCGGTCTCCAAACTCTAAACGCTAGTCGTGCCGTAGCATTCCACTCGGTAATATTGTGTATCAAGTTATTATATTTTCACAAGTGTCGATAAATAAGTATAAATATGAAGTGCCTTTTCAATGAGTTTCTCCATAACTCCTGACGTAACGCTACAACTCGAATTTTAACTTATAGCTAGAGCTCTTTTTTAGGTAAACGAGAATTGAAGGAAAAGAGTATTAAATGTCATATGGTTTAAAACAACAGGTTTGAGCATAGTTTATGTAAACCTTCAATTATTAGCCATCGGCAAATAATACTAATTAATTCTGTGTTTATTGAATATTCCATCAATTACACGTCGCGTTCTCTCCGCTGTTTGCGTTACCGGCTACGAGTCGCCGGATCGCTCATTCCATTATTTGTCGTGACAGCACCGATATCGATTTTGATGAATGAATTTATTTTGCCTATGCGCCTTTTGTTTGCCGACACGTCACAAGTGTTCAAACAATCAATAAATTGAAGGGTACGCAAACAAACAAATCAACAATATTCTCATTATCTGAAAAGTGCTTTTGAAATAAACTCATAATTAAGTAGCCATATATTTACAATTTTAACGGTTTAAACATAATCATAGAACTGTAAATATCTGGAAAATCCAAATGTATACGTCTGGTATCTAGTGTTTAACTTTTAAGGCTAAGTATGCTTTGATCATGAGTACCTTTAAACGAATATTTCTAGAAAACTGTTATACCTAGGAAACTCAAAAAAAAAATTCTAAGTATACAAAATATGTTCTGAGTTCTACCGTAGAGAAAGCTTAAATACACAGCACGTTCTTTATAATAAAAAATACTAAAGTACGTTCACTTAAAACACTAATACCAATAAATTTCTAACAGGACAAACGATAAAAAAAACAAAATTTAAACATTATTAGTAAAATATAATTATACAGGGTTGGCCTTAAGCATTTTTGTTTATAATAAATAGTTTTCTCATTATAAATAAAAAACTAAAATGTCGCTTACGACAAAAAGTTCTGCGTAACTAAATGACCATCCATCTTCCTTACTCTGCCGCTTTAAGTCGATTCTCCTTCTCACAAAACAGTGTGGGGCGTGACCATTTATTTTTGGCATTGCACTTGGCCTTAATAAAAAAATAAATTCTATTGCTGGTCTATAAAATAAAGCGGATAAAAATAAAAACAAAGAAACAAAGCAGTAACTACTTAAAATAACACCTACACACGCCGAGTGGTATCACGATATTTGCCCGTTTGACAGCTCAGTGGCGCCACCAGTCGCATGTTACAACAAACACATGCGTATCAGAATGGATTTTAATAAATGTAATTTTTATGAAGAAACGACACGGATTAGGCTAATGATTGTGAATACAAAAATGCTCCCCATATTTTTGTAGTCATTAAAACTAAACTAAATGGTAATAGTAACTAAAATAAATGATTTCATTATGAAAAGATATACGAAAGTAAATGTCAAAAGATCTAAAGTGATGATATTTGAAAGAGGCGAAGGAACAATTGAATGCGATATATATATAGAAGATGAGAGAATCAAACAAGTGGAAGAGTTCGTATACTTGGGTTATCTGTTTATAAATGATGGTATACATAACACAAATATGGAAAGGAGAGTGAATGCGGGGAATAAATTGAATGGGACCTTGCTTGCTATTATGAATAGTAAAATTATCTCACGACAAGCGCATTTTAATATCCATAGTGGGGTCCTGATCCCTAAGCTTATGTATGGTTGTGAAAACTGGGTGTGGCAGAAGAAAAATAAAAGTGGGATCAAGACGATGGAGATGCGATCGCTGCGTAGTACGTATGGAGTGTCTCAGAAAGTTAAGTATACAAGAACAGAGATGTCAGAGAGCGATGTGATTTGAAGGAATAAGTAGTAGTAGTAGTAGAAAGAGCTATATTACGGTTGTTTTGGACATCTGGAAAGGATGAACAAAAAGTAGACTTACAAAACAAATCTATAGAACAAATGTATTCAATGGAAAAGCCGGCAAGGGTCGCTCTAGAAAACAAAGAATGCAGACCATATTGGTGGCATATTAAAAATGGGCCTAATTTTAAGCACCCAAAACCGACGAGGTTGTATGAAAAGATCGTCCCATTTGGAAATCTATAGTCTCTGCCTACCCTTCTGGAAAATAGGGGTGAGTTTGTATTATATTATTATAAGTATTATAAAAAATGGTCCCTAAATTAAAAATGAAAGTGTCATTATTGTGAATACGTGTAGCAACACAGATATCATTTTCTTAAATCTCTTTATTATTAATTTCTATAATAATATTTTTTCTGTTAAATAAATATTAAATATTTTTTTTAAATATCAACTGTGTCTATAATAGTATTTTTCTCTATGTACGTGCACTCATATTATCCTATAACTTGAGTATAATATTAACAGAGACAATTTAGATCCTAAATATTGTTTGACCTTGACAAGTTATGTGTAGGATACAACCTCAAACGCTCACGTTATGAGACACGCAATATGCAGTGCAATAAGTATTTACACTATATTCTTTTAGCATTTCTTCATGTTAATATCATCGTAATAAACAGAAACTTGGCTCTAATCAAAACGGAATTGAACTATAAGTGTTTCATGTCATAATTAAAAAACTGTTTGTGTTGTGAAATCACTTCGTCCTTCGAGAACTTTTTAACCATGATTATTTAATGTGGACAGGCAAACTTTATATATAAATACAGTTATTACAAATTTTATTCAGCTGGATACATCTAAATTATAACATTGAGAGTTACGTTCAGTTTTTATTTCACAGTGTGGGGCTGTCAAATAAAAGCTTGCAATATTGGGAATTCAAGATTGTATATATAATTATGCATGTAATTTGTAATTGATAAAAAAAAAAGTTATTAATTATCATCACCCCACGTTAAAATTGGTCGTATGAGATGCACTATCGCCTATCACTAATTTTCTCTATGCGTCTAGTCATATGTCAAAGGGTTTTCGCTATGGTTTCGTTTATTGTAATATATTTTATACTAGCTTTCTGCACACGGCTTCGTCCGCGTGGAATTCGGTCTGCCACAGAGTTTTTATCGCAACTCAACCCCCTTCCTCATTCACCTATTCATCCCCACTCCATACTTTCCCTACTATTTTATATTTTTAATAAGTCCAGCGCGTCATGATCAGAGGGTGGAATGTATATTTTAACAATTACTGTCTCGTTGCATCTCAGCCTAGATCTTTAAATGAGGGTTACATTGCTCGGGCATCTAATTTAAATGCAATGAAATTATAGCCTGCTCCAAGTCAAGCTCTACCTATCCGTAAAGACCGCATCAAAAAGTGTTCAGTAACTTCAGAGATACGATAATAAGAAATATGAACAGACAGACAGATAAACATGTAAGAATCATTGTTTTCTCCCGTACTACCTTTCTCTCGTCGTCTTCCCTCCATTTTTCGTACACGCTTTCACTATACAGACAGACTGTGCTCTAATGTTTTATTATGTTTGTATATATAGATTTGGTGACTGCGTATTATGAAACACGAATTATTGATTTGGGGTGGTCCAATGATCAGTGTGGTCGTCACATTTTCGATAGCGAATCGGTGCATTGTTCTCAAATAATGCGATGGTTAGTTAAGTCGTAATACAGCAAGTGTCCTATCGAAGGCCTCTAGATAGAGTAAGAATTTGCCATCATAATTGTGTTCTTCCCGCACGCACGCCCTTTGTATAAGACTCAGTGCTACCCTACATACGAATACAGAACTATACGGGGCTTCACCTCGTACTACCCTTAAGTTAACCCGTTCATCGACTGTCGTTTGTCAGTCACAGGGCAAGCCAACCTCGGATTGAGTTTAAGCATTCGCTGAGAATATCGCACTCACCGTGTCTCCATTAGCACGAATTCTAAAAATACGATAAAATTCTGAATTATCTTTTATATAAAATATTTTGACTTTATACACTGATCTAGTATTTGAAAAAGAAAATCTTAAGTAAGATAAAGATAAGGAAATAAAGAAAAGAAAAACAGGGCCAAGTGCGAGTCGCACTCGCACACGAATAATTCCTTACCACCGCACAATAATGAACACTACCTTGTTTCTGAAATAGTAGAATCAAGAACAAATATTAATATAAAACAAAAAACACCGAAAGAAACTTGTTTCTCTTATGGGGGTCTCCATACAAGAAACATGTTTCTTTCGGCACTTTCAAAGCTTTAATTCAATATTGTCATTGTTAGTTATTTCATAGCAACTAGAGTAATACACACTGTCTTTCTATTGCCATTTTTAAAATCGATCAAAAAGCGCCAAAAAACACGTTACTTGTATTAGGATCCATACAAATAACCCTTTAATATTTAGTTTAATTTTATTTTTGTTACTGTTGTTATAATGACAATACAAACGCACACTCTAAGATAATTTAAACTATCTGCCTGTTATGATTCACGAGATACAGCCCGCAGACATACGGACGGACAGACATACGGACAGCGGAGGCTTAGTGAAAGCGCCTCGTTGACACCTTATGAATACAGAACCCTAAAATCAAGAATATGAAACAAAATCGCTACGAATTTTCCAAGAATAGGTTCCAACTTGTATTCTTTTAGCTAGTCTTGTGAAAGTCTTATACGTCTACTATAATGGTGCAGTTCATAATTCAGATCTGCTCTCTAATTGAATCATAGACTTCATCCACGCTAGCAGAAAGAGTGTTACCTTACACATCACTGGAAGTTCTAGAAAACTATCGACACATCTAATAGCTGCTTCAAAACACTTTCCTCAGCAGTCATAGCTAGTGACGACAATTGATATTTGTATGTGAGTTAGACAGACAGTCGGCCTCAGAATATACTTATGATTGATGAGATTCAGAAAAGCGCATCGATAGACAAACGTGTTTATGTATGCATTAGCTTGCACTATGACGCCACGCGTATAGACATGAAAGTGCATGTTTTCTCGGTTCCAATCCCAGTTTTTATATTCGTTCTAATTTCTATATTCAATATCTGTAGATATATAAAATTAATTCATTATATTTGTAGCAAAAACTGTTACATTTTTTTTATTTTAGGGAAGTTTTATTTCTTATCCTCTTAATATCACAGCGCGAAGATAATTCCGCACCTCATTTTCCGTCTTGGACCACTCATACAACGGTGTCTCTCAGATGTTGAATGTAATTGAATTCATATAATTATTTTACACACAAATCTTTCATTATAAAATTACTAATAAAGAAAAATTCTAAATATGTCGAAGTTTACTAAAAATAATATAGGTTTTCCTTTAGCAGCAACGGCAAATCCATAACTGGCAGCGCTACGCGAAACCTATAGGGAAATACAGCGAAAAGGTTAAAAGCCGGCTTGAAGGGAAAACGCTAGGGCGGGGCCGCCGGTAATGGGCGGGCGCCATTGTCTTGGTCCACGTTTGCCGAGCGTATGTCAAAAGGTTTGGACATTCATTTATTTTAGTGTCGCTAATGAAAAAACTTGATTTTGTTCTTTATGACGTTGTGACATTTCTAAACTTTTTTTTGTTAAACAGCTTATTAATAATAATATTTGTGATTAATCACAGTTCGAGACGTTGGTCTTCTGGGAAAATCTTCATTGGAAATAGTCCTTTTTTTAAGCATGTCGTTTCCTATGCATTCCATTAGGTATTAGAAAGCATACTCCAATCATCACGTTCGGCAGACGGACCATATTTATCAGTACTTCCGGAACATGTAACACCCGTCGTTGGTTTCATTCACACTCATAACGACCATCATCGTTCTGAATATTTTCAGAATATAGTCACGTGTCTACCGTTCCATGAGAATTACCTGTGGCTTATTTCTCGAATTTAACAATACTTGTATCTTTCAGCTTGAACATTTTATCTAAGATAAAGAAATAGATTTTAAGGTTGGATGACACAGACTTCACCATAACCAATTCGTCCAATATCTAAAATTCTTCTTAGAATATTTTCACACCAAAGTCGAAACCCGCTTTATCGTAACCCGCGCGGTTCTAAAAGTCGCATCTCTTGGGACAAAATACAATATTCTTTCACAATAATCTTTGTGTTTGTCTCAATTCTTGCTTCTAGCTGACGCGATACTGAAAAGTATGTTTTCAACGTTCTGAAACGTATAACTCTTTGTTCACATTAAATATTTTTTCTTGTAATTCGTATAATAAATACCTTTTCTTTCTTGTAGAAAGTAAATAAGATGGATGTATGTATAGAAATGTATTAGTTACTACAAAATAAGAAAAATTGGAAAGTCCTGTATTAAGTAGGTAAAAATCAACTTAAATAAATTCGAAAACGTCTATTTCCGAGAGTAATAAATCTTAATATTCTGCCTTGCGTATTTGGAATAAATCTTAAAATTCAGTGAAATTCTGATTCTACAGAATAATTACAAAACTTTCTGCACTTAAAATTTAATTTAGTGTACATTTTCAGATCCTTGATACATTTTAATAATTATAAAGCTGGAAATTAAGCTTAAGCGTTAGTACTTTTGAAGTGTTCAGAATCTTAGAACTGTTTTTCCACTTAAAATTCACCTGCAACTTATTTTGATAATCATTAGTGAGAAAACCACACGAATTAAAAAATATTCAAGTTCACGTAAATATAATTCCATTTCTAACTTAAAAGCCAGTCAACTGAGTTGTGTCTATTTATTAAGCTTGATAGGAATGGTTTTAAAAAGGAGAAATATCGGGTAATCATCTGCCCTCGCTGTTGCCGAGCGTTACTTGAATAAACTGACATAGGTATTCCAGCAATAAAATATGCAAAGCTTTGTCGAACGCGTCCCGAAAAACATTTATTAATCTACGGATGTAAATCCAATACAAAAGATTTACCTGAACAAATTAGTCTCCAAAAATCTCAAGTGAGCTGACCCAGCTTATACGAACATTTAAATTAAATTATTTTTCATTTAGAGCATATTTGTGGAGATTCTACATACAAATCGTACAGAATTGATTATTATTAAACGTGTTCTCTCACAACGTGTTCATCGCATGTCCTTTAACTCTGGTTGTTTATTACTAACGTTCGCTTTTACAGAATGTTCATAATAAAAACAATTATCATCAATATTAAGTTCATTAATTCTTACTGAAAGAAATAAAACGACGTATTTATTAAATTAATGAGTCTCTACAATGACAGTGTCGAACACTCAGTCATTGGAGTTGTTGACATTAAAGATTTCTACATTAAAGGTTTGGTGTGTATATATATATATATATATATATATATATATATATATATATATGTAATATTAAAAACCAACACGCATTATCCAAATAATTAGCTTAAGTTACAATAGGTAAGACACATCACTAAGAATGTGAAAAATTCACAGTTACTATGATTGTTTACAACGGATTGTTTATATATTATCCAGCCTCAGACAACAAGCGATACATATCTGAGTATACTATGCAGGTGGAGTAACAATGCACTGGGCACAATTATCAAGGGATAGATTTATTTTAAGATTAAGCAAACTAATATAACTACAGTTTAAATAAATCGACTTATTACGTAGCTGTAGTGACAATAAAGCGACAGTGACTGTATACGAATAATTATAAAGTGAAACATATCATGATTACAAAAATGACACATATACAGCTACAAGGAATACTGTATCGTACAAAAATTAATTACGTACTTACTGTTTACTACAATATTTTGAGGTTGATTAGGCATACTTTTATATGTTGAACAAATATTCATCTATCAAGAAAATCAACTGAAACTTTACTATTGCCATACATTCATTCAATAGATTCGAAGGAAACGGACTGTGATAGATGTATAGAAAGTTGCACAACATTTATCCTATAAGGGTTCTGTTTTTTCATGGGGGGTACGGAACCCAAAAAATAATACTTTAGTAATTCGTATCAATCACTTATTTTATTTTTAGATCAAAGAATTGTAAAATTTCCAAGCCTTTGAATAACTAAAGCTCAGTTAATTACTGATTTCCTTGAAAAAAACTTCTACAGAATTCTGTAATTATGGTATGATAATATGGTGTGGTATGGTAATAATCGTAATTACCAAAGAGTAAGGATATATATTCCTATAGCAATGACACTGCTCTCGGACATCGTCGAATATGCAAACACGAACACTGTAACGGCAATTCTTTCGTTTTTCTGTTGTCTACTTTTCCGTGTAGCAGCCAAGATTTCGGGAGCTTGCACCGAGCTATTCGAATTGCATATGAATGCTTTCAGCTAGAATTATTTGACGATACAACCGTTTATAATACTTCCATACATGAACTACATATAAAATTGAGTTCAAAATTTTAGAAAACTGTGGTATTTCTTGTTATTTTCAGAATGTAACTTGTATAGGTAATTTATAAGCTTGTACTTTTCCAATAATCGATAATGGGCTGTTCCACAAATTAAAAATACTACTACGTTAAGGCCTTCGATTACTACATCAATTATAATAATATAAACAACAAATAAGCAGAAATGTTAAGACAATTATAGCTTAACAGCATGACAATTTGGAATAATACAAATAAGAGCTTTTCTATTAGAATTTTAAACTAAATGTTTGTTTGTAAGCTACAAAATTAAGTTGTCTATTATTCCGTTATTTGAAAATGTAAACAACGTATTAAATATCATCGTAGAACATTTTTTTTAATATATTAGATATAACGTATGAAATCTTATTGCAACTTTTACCAGTTTCTGCTTTCATCTATTTTCCAAGCCATTCATACTTAATTAATGAACTATATTTCTCATATTTATATACACTTAGTACTTAAGTATAGTACTAAGCTTTAATAGAACATGAAATTTAGAATACTTACCGAGTTAACGTAGCCATAGGATTGAAACATTCAGTTAAATTAACAAACGCCTAATAATTGCTTCTCGCTTAGCGTAATCAGAAACTAGAACAGCTAGCTATGCTATGATGTATCTATATGATAGTAAACTGTGATAGATCTAAGATATTAACGCGGCTATATCCTCGCAATTCAATATAATATAATTCTAAAGGATCCGTACAGCTGTACCTATAACCAAATTCGGGATTTAATTCCGAAGATCTACGGACGGATAGAGAAATAATTTCATGCGATATCTGTGTTATTTGCATACTACAGGAGCCCGGGGTAGACTACGAATACCAATTTGTTTCTGGCAAACATTTACAACGCTCCGAGTTGTAGGAGATCTTATAGATATGCCTCGGATTTACATCTGTTCAACTATCGCTATAGTATTTGAGTTTTCAAACACGCCAAAACGGAATACGTACGAGATAATTTTCATGTATTTTGAACAACTTTTTTGAGTCTAAATATGTACGAAAAAAAATTAAATACATTACAGGGTACGTGAAAAACAAATTTTCTTTTTATGGCAAAATCGAAGGTATTATTTTCTTTACTTTATCTAGTACATTGTCAAAGGCATGTCGTCGGTAATAAAAAAAAAATTGGTTGCCTGTAAAGTCGGTATACGGGCGAAAGTTTTACGTGACAACGACTTTGAGTGGTAAAATCATTTTAATGTGAATATTCATTCGTATAGTAGGAAGAAGGATGAAATAATAGTAACAATTTAAAACATTTATTTATACAAAGAATTATATTTAAAACATTAATTTATACAAAGAATCTCGCACTGAATTTCATATTAACAAAATTTTATTTTTACCTTTACACATACATACGTATTTATATACAAATATACATACAATAACTTGCAATACATTTGCGTACAATGAAACAGCGTTTACTACAACTTAACTTGTTCCTATCTGAGTGGAAGGGACGCGTGCCTTTCACTTTTTATGTCTGTCTCTCTCGCTCTTAGGCGGGCTAACCATGCCCGAGTGGAAGGGACGCGTGCCTCTCACTCGCTCTCATTGTGAGCGCATAACGTGAGCGGAGCGTAACGCAGTTTCTTGAAGTGTCACCCGGCAAACCAATTTATAAGACGTTGTCACGTCAACAACAATAAGACATATTAGAATTGCCAAAAATTACTTAATAAATAAGAATAATTTTTAACTATTGTCCTTATTTTCAGAAACACGTCCTGCCAAAATTTAATAAAGTCGTTAAGTTTTTATATAGGGTACGCTCTAAAAAAACGTACCTCTTGGCAGACACCCAAATCGCCAAATTAGCGTATGTACCTCTCCTTGAATACAAAATTTTGGCGCACTTCTTAAAAGTGAGAAACCAACTAATGTTCAAAATATACAACCACCAACGTGCGGGTAACTCGTTCGAGGGCAAATGACAAACGAATACCTACGAATAACAAGTCGTAGTGTTCATTCAAACAAGTCGTCGTATAGAATCATGGAAAATTTTATTTAAATATTTAATTATTATACTAAGTTTTATTTAAATTTACCATAATAATTAAATATTTTGTTATATATCCAGTTATTTATATTTTTGTTATAGGAAAGATACATCTATATTACATACATACATTTATATTACAGCAATCCTAGTGCAATACTTACACTCGTTTCCTTACAATAAAAAGTAGCCCTTTTTAACTGAATTTCTCCACGAAGTGGATTAAATTTATTCGTTTCTAATATACTCCCCTGAGGACTAGAGAAGCCCATATCGAAACACATTGAGTGATCAGTCATTATGCAAACAGCAACATCGCGTTGGAAGCAGAATCAATTAACGGGAGTAGTTGACCGTGATCATTTTGGCGAATTTTCAATATTTTAAAGTTTAATTAACTGATATTTTATTTGACATTAAGTTAGAATTTGTAGTGTATTATACCGAAACTAGAGACGCTATAAAATGAGTTTTAGGTTGTGAAATAAGGTACAAATCATACCATCGAAATGAATAAAGACGGATATTATCAAAAAATGAATAAATTGGTATTCTCCTTTGTATTCGCAAGTTACGGAACATTAAGTAAACGTATTATATTCGCACTTATCAGCTTTTTATAGTCGTCCCTATGTATATCCTGTAAATATATTATTTATTTATATTAATTAGATACTTTATGCAAAGAAAAGTATAAAAATACACATACAAATTCTATATTTATTTGCTTATAATAACCGTTCTGTTGCCGCTCTAACAACAAACACTAGAAACAGAATAAAATAATTATTTAATTGGGACTCCCATACCACACACGTGATTTTTTAGCCGTTTATTGCTCGATATTAATAACGGCAACAGGTAGACGCTTGAAATATTCACAGAATGTTTAGTTACATATTCACTCCAAAAAATAAATAATTAAATTAAAATAAATTAAGGGGGCTCCCATACAACAAATGTGATTTTTTGCCGTTTTTATCTAGATCTTAATAACGACAACAGGTAGAAACTTGAAATATTTACAGAATATTCAGATTTATATTCACTTTAAAAATAAATACCTAGTTAATTCAAATAAAAATACAAAAAAAAGGATATAATATAGTGTCTAATGTTGTATAAATAATGATCCCTTCGAGCTCAAATCTGAATCATTTTTGGTCGGTTTTTTAAATCATAAATTCAAAAATTATAAAATTTTTCCTCTTCGCAAAATTTCATGCACCACTCCTGTAGGTACTGTTGAAGTGTCAATATCCTGGAGATTGGGACTACAAATAGAAATTATTTCTGCGCTTAGTTCTTCCTCTCATCACGCTCAACCCATTCGTTAAGAAGTAATTAGGTCGAGCCTTAGAGGCGATCGGAGCGCCCCCCTAGCGGATAATTAAGGATTCTATTTACACTTTTATAATCCCTATATAAATTCGAATAGGCTAGTTAAGTATTCCCTGCGAAACCGGCACGGCGATTCGCTTAAAAGTTATCGTAGCGTTTGTAAGTTTCGTTTCATGACGTTGCAAAAGATACTCTAGTCTCTCCTCAGACTTGAAAAGACAAAGACACGAGCGCAACTTTTAAGCAAATACCTCCGTCCCTAAACTACATCACAAAGTATAACGAGACATAAATCTGAAGCTTTTGCAGTCTTCTAATAATGTATTCGTTAATTGTATTATTTGCTCACTATCTTTGCCCCATAGCTCAAAACCGAGTCAGGTTCATAAGCGAATCCCTACCTACAGCGCTGGTGTTTAGCACTTGTGATAGATTTTCTAGATGGGTTTCTTCATATCAGCCATCAGAGATAGGCTTCTCCCTTATATTTCCACGGCGTATCATTTTGGACCACCCACAACCAACGATGTGGGTGGTCCAAACCACCACCACCAACAACCACCCTTCAATTTCACCAAGTTTTCGGCCCACTAGTTGGACGCTCGGTGTGATGTCCAGTTCGTGGTGGCCACACGGGCACATTTGTTCCCCGCGATTATATACATAGCGATGTGGCCTGCTCATACCGTGAGCTAAGTCAATTATTCTCGTTCTTCTGCGTCTTTCCCCGTATCGAATTTTTCAGAAATTCCTACGTTTTTCTGATGAAAATGAGCTGTTTAGCTCGTTCTCGCGTTTTACCTTTTCATCTCACTTAGCGATTCATAACATTGTTAACTCTCGCAGCTTACAACTTTGAGATGAAATTGTTTTAGTGCATTTAATTAACGATTTCGAATAGGCTTTACACCGACCGATGCGAAGGCATAATTTCTGACTTATATAATAACTTATCTAATAAAAAAATGGTTTTCTTAATATAATATTTCAACAACTCGATTACATTTATTTTTACATAGTATTTTACAGAAACTCGCACAAATTCGCAAACATTCGTCCACGATGACATTATTATGTAATACCGCTTTTTAATTATTTTTTGTTTTTCTTTTTTTATAGAATCTCTATGGTTTGAAATTAAAATTTTCGGTGATCCTGTGTCTTCTACACGAATACTAAGTGCTCTTTTCAGTAAATCATCTTCCAAGAATTATTTCTCAAATCATCTTTTTATACTTAACAAAACCATTAAGCCTTTTTTAAAATAGACAGATATCGGCAAAGACTGTGGTTACGTACCTTCGATTTGCTTAACGTAAAAACCAAACAGCGCGAATTAAAAGCAAAAGCAACTTCAACAGTTTTGTTACAAAGTATTTGTTTATTTATTTGTATATTATATTTACTTTATTAAATAAAACATTTAATTAAATATTTACAAAAAATTGTAATTATTATTTGCATATATTGTGATTGGGTAGACCCACGTTGTGGTCAACTTGGCTACGGCACGTAAAAAGGACTGACTCGACCAGTGCAATACCATATTCTCACAGTGGACAGGCAGGAATTAATAGTTTCCGCTGTTGATTTTCGTCCATTGAGTGATGGTTCCGGTGACCCACTCCCCTCCATCATCCTAAAACATCCCTCCATTAGCCCCCATCCCTCTCCATCGACCTATTCTTTCCTCCATCCTTCCCAATTCTTACCCAAGAATCCGACAGCGCACTTATGACTCACCAGTGTCGCGAGTGTCCATGGTCGGCGGTGATTACCTTTACTCAGGTGGCTCGTATGCTCGTTTGGCTCTAGTTTATCCTATAAAGAAAACTATTTTCTTCTCTTCAGTATTATTTGACTGCATTTGACACAACGTAATGTAGTACTACTATTACTGAAATTACAACATCTGATACAAAAGTGATGATACTATAGACTTCAAAACTTACAGAAAATATTTTTTCCAGAAACTGTTTTTAGTTAGGTAGAGTTTTCGGCTCCAAAAACCTGTAAGCGCAATATATGTTTATGCATTTATCTTTGAAGGGGCGACGTATATATACAAATGTTGCTTGTTTAATTATTATAGGACAATACGCCCACATTCCCCCGCCCTAATGCGCGGATAGTGCGGGCCTCAAACCGTAAAAAGGCCTTCAAATGAAAATATAATCGTTATGAGCCCTAAAGTTTTTAAAGTTTCATTAGAAACAACCCGAAGGCACTTATGCGTCGACGAGGCTAAATGTTAGTGTAGATTCCTATGGAATTTTAAAACTTAATCGGCTCTGGTATGTACTTTATTGAATTACATTTCATTTACGTAAAACTTAGATATATCATTAATACAATAAGCTTTACAGAATACGATACGAATGATAAAGGCGAAAAATTAAACCTAAAATGCGCTAAAACGAATGATGATTCTATTTGACACTTAGGTAATACCTAATTAGACTAAGATATTGATACCAGCGAGCTGATCAAGCGCTGGAAATGGAACCAAAGCATGAATGGAGCGATCTAACTGTAGCTGCGGGTCGGCGGATATGACCAGCAAGTTCGCTGAATAACTGGATCGCTTCTGAAATGTAGCGAAGTATGCGAACCCGAAATCATATACTGCGACATCGATGGCACTTTTGGCTCAGCATCAGCAGAAGGTGTCACCATCTCGGCTGTCCTTGACATCATCGTTAAAACTGGCGTCTATATGAATATAAAATGCTGTGTTGACACGGGACTATAAAATAGTATCTAAATCTTAGTTTTAGGGGTTAAAGTTTCATATAACTTTTTCCTTGTAAAAGCATAATGTACCTGCATCGGGGGAATTGTGAACCGTAGACTACGTGGAAGTGACGAGGGTCGCCACACGTCACTGCCGGTTACCCAGAAATGCGAACGCGATCTGTGAAAGTCCACTTTGGCAGTTTTAATGTATGAGGAGGGATGGATGACAAAACTGATTATGTACGTAAATCGATAATAAGCCAAGGTTCGTCTTTCTACACGTCGATGAAACTAAAAGAAAAATCGAATATGAGGAATTAGACGCGGACCTAGTAAAACAAAATACAAATGAACTTTTATATATACGATTGCTTAGTTACCTTTGATGTCATATTGGTGGTAATTAAAGTAGAAATATTGGATTAAACGAAATGAAACTGTGTGAAAATCTGCAATGTAATTGATTTTGATAGTTGTTTTAAATTTAGACTGGCGACAGCTAGTACTCACAAAGCTCTAAATACCACACATTCTCTCATTTTAACGTTCCATTCGACTTTATTAAACAGAAAATATTCCCGAAGTTAAAACTTTTTCAATCGATATTCAGTTCGAAACATCCGATCGCGTCGACCAACTGTTACTAACTTTCAGCATCGTTGAAATGCATGGGTAATCTTCAAAGTTTCCGACGCTGTGAAAAGAACTAAATTGCCATAATGCAAATACACTCCTAAGGCGCCAACACATGAACCTTCACGTCTGAAATACGGGGTAGCGTGTACTCATACGTATGTATAACGCAACTTGTAATTGGAAGCGTGAACACACCTTCATTTACGCTTCGTTTGAAAATTGATTCGTCGGGTCTTTCTGCGTTCGGTTCATCGGTAATTTCGGTTGTCACTATAAGTAGGATAAGAAATTGAAGAGAGTGTTCTTAGCCAAAAATATTGGCTTAAATCACGGATTAGGACAATAAGTACTGGGAACGTGATATTACCAAATAAATAAAAGGTTTAATGGTTGATGGTGCATACATAAACAGTTCTTTTAAAGAAGCAACGCGGAATAAGTGCGTGGATTTTTCTTAGGTTTCCTAGTAAATCGCATCGACCTCAAAAGTAAGTTGAACGATAATTGTCTGTATCGTTTTCTAATTCATTTCTGGATAAGGCAATCTCCTTGTATATCCGAATGTGACAAATATATAATAAATTATGCTCAAGTCTTCAACAATAATATTAACGCAGCTAATCTATACGTGATTGTTTTGTATACAACCTCTTTGATGCTGCTCATATTTATGTATTCATGTATACATATGTACATATGTTCGATATGTAGATGACTGGAATATCTAGAAATTGGTTTGAATAATTTTCAACAGGTAGCTCAGTGCATTATTACTATAAAACTAATAATTAATGAAATTCTCTGTAGCTGCTATCCGAAATAACTTATTTGTTTTATTGTTGTAAGTGGATATTCGTAATTTGGCTGTAAGTTAAACACACTAAAAAAGTTTAAAAAACTGTGAGCAATCATGAGCTTTTTCATATTTTTTTTTTCTACCAAAATGGGATTGCAAGGTTCAGCTAGTATTAAGTAAAAACTTTCCAAATTATCATTTTTCTTTACAACATAGTGCTCTAGTTCAAATTTACGCGTCGGATCTGACTTCTTTATATATATTTATGTATATACATCAAATATCTACACATGTCCCACTGAAGAACACGGATTTCCTCTAAGAGGCAATATTGGAACAAAGTGCTCACGCTGGGCCAATGAGTGTTTGGAACTGTTTAGGTCGCGAAAATCCGGAATGAAAGTATTCACTGTTTATACATTGTATAACAAACATATAACAAAAAAGTACTAAATAAAATAATGAATTATAGAGCCCGACTGCATAAAAGTGAACGAAAAAGATTTAAATAAGATGATATCAAAAATTTGTAACCATTGTGATTAGATTCTCGTTTCGTTACTTACTCTTTTTATACTTCGTCTCTAGTGACACGTATGCCATATTTGTCAAATATGACAAATATTTGCAGGCATGCGTATTGTAAAATGGTCCAGAAAACGTCATTATCCTTTTGAAAAACCTATTCAATGATATGCTGTTATGTGTTTTACTTCGATTTTATAATATAATTGTTCTTTTTCTTGTTAATGAAACCTATTAAGCGATTATCTAAAAATTTTATCACAGCTTCGTTATAAATTTTGAAAATTTAGGTGAAAATGATTATTAACAAATTTTAAATCGTTGTAGTCCCTAAATAGCCCTTCAAAATAGGAAGTTATTAGAAAAAATTGAAAATATTTTCGAAGATCTACTCAATGATACCCTACTTGGTATGGTTTGTCATTATTTTTTAAATTTTAACAATACTGTGCCTGGTTGTTAGTCACCATATTCAATTCTAATTTCTATCATGTCTTTAGTGACATGATAGACACTTCTTTGGGTCGCGCAGTCGAGTAAAAAAGTATTAATATTAAATCAAAGATTACTTTTTAAAGATTTTTTTTATCTATAAGTTAATAAATAATATTTTAATAATCTAGTAATAGTATGTTTCTATTTAGGTGTTTTTTTCATCCAGTAAATAATAACTGCCATATACTTTTATAATTTCTTAATAAAATATTTATTTAATACTTTTTCATGAAGTATCTTGTTTTATTGCTTTAAGTCAGCCATTCTTGTATGCACATAAATTTATGCGTAAGGGTCTCGGAAACCATATTGATAAAAATTTTTACTTAAATAACGCAATTAAAAAGGTATTTTTCTGAACGTCGCTTTATAGCTCCATTTTGTGGGATCTTGAAATTATTGCATTGTTGCTATGCTAATGAATGTAGTGCCGATGTACCTGTAAGTGTGACGTAACACTCTCAACAATATATAGCAGCACTGCGTGACATCATTAATGAGAGAGAAGGTGACAGGTAAAATTTTCATATTATGTAGTATGTGATTATATATCTCAATATTTATTGTAAAAAATAAACACAAGCAACTTTTCTAGTATTAAGTAACCATTTTCCCACAGCTAATTCGAAATACCCCTAGCAAATCTCGGCTACCCATAACAGAGAAATCAATTAATAATTATTTCTTCTAAGTTGATGTGCATAAAATATTTATTTCAAAATTTCATAAACTTATACGTTATTTTATTGTGTTATCTTTAATTTTTCGTATATCATTCTCTTAATACTGAACCAGTGAAATTATTGAAAAAATAATTACAAGAAAGAAATGAAATAATGAACCTTCACCCAAAAGCGTGTTTCAGGCACGCAAGAGAACAGCCTCAGCGCCATCTTTATTCGTAGGCTTTATCCAAACACCGAACTTCTTTCGGTTTTACCGCAGAGGAATAAAATATCTCACCTTCGGCCCGCAAAGACAAGGCCACGCACCCGCGTCAAGACTATTATAATGCGTTCTCACCTTCTTTTTGTGGGCTTGACCGTAGATCACAAACTTTCTGAGAAGGACTATCTAAGAAGATTTGTCGGTACATTATCGGTGCTGATTTAGTGGTCGCGTTTGATTTTTACTACCTTACAATGTCTGAATTGAAAAATGATCCATTTTTATAAAAACGTGTATATAGACAATTCTTATAAAAATATTTATTTTTATATTAAAATGCATATTTCTTTATACGCAATATCAGTATTAGCAATGTCGTTTCCTCACAAATATTTTTGAAACTGACATATTTTTTGGCACAATATAAAAATTATGTTACTTTCCGTACATAAACTATATGACGTCGAAATTCATATTGGGTTGAAAATTTAATGATGCAGTTGATTCACTAATGATGACTACAGATTTACCTGATATTAAACTAATATCCTTTCAATACTAGAACGAGGAACCGCTACGAATAGATTTACTAAAAATCTGTCTAGGGCATTCGTAACTCGGGAGGCACACAAACCTTTTTTCAAAACACAAAAAAACAAAACACAAAATAACCTATAAAATTTTTAACTTCTTGAAGCCTTTTTTGAATATATACTTAATAGGATTACGAGATAAAAGTTTGTTAAAAGTTTTTATTACGCTGATAATAAATGTTTAGAGTTGGTGAAAAACGATAAAAGAATCGTTATTTTTTAAATGTTTATAGTTTTCGAGATATAGAAAAATTAATTCCTTTTTTTTCCTTAATTTGTTTATAATCTTGACATTTTTTTTATGTGCAGTTAAATCCTTAAAAACATTTTATCTAGAGGTCATTCCGAATCTAATGGGCTATCGCTCATATTTTTGGGACCTTTATCAAGAATTAACACGGTTTTGAATATTATTGACTAGACTAGTTAAGCAACTGTCAAAAAACTATGAGATTTATGTTAAAAACTCTTTCTCTATTACGTCTATGAGTATTTTGATGTAAGAGAAAAATTTAAATCCTCTATTGCGTGGTGATGCAAGCTTTCAAGCTTCGAATTATGGACGATTAATTAAAGTCAATTCCATATCAAAATATGTTACATGCGTGCTACTGCAATGACGCCTGGTTGCACCAAAAAAAAATAACTAACGTTAGCTGTAAGTTTTAACGGTTCGTCCACACGTTATCTGTCAAACTGCTTGGCAATCAGGGTTTTCACCTTCGGTGCAGCTCCTCGTTAGGTACGTGACGTTTCAGGCGAGCCATCTATAAGAATAGCAGCTCTACGATTCCGCTCGGCGTTTCTTGCGGCCGACCGTCCATTAGCGCAGACGTATTCCGTACGTCAACGGATAGTGATGTGCGCAAAAAAAAGGCTTCCCTCACATGAACGTATGGGGGTGTGTTAACTATGACCTTCTTAAAGCTTCCGTATATTAGTTATTCTCTTAGTTAGTCTTCCACATATATCGCAGATATAGAAGATATTTATGCATGATATGTAGGTACTAATTAATTTTCAAGATTTAGTACTTTCTTCCAAAATTATCGTTAAATATGAGTCTCATTTTAATTATTAATATAATCAGTAGGTAGTGAGTACTACATCCAAAAGTAATCCAAAATAATATTACTAAATTGCTATCGTATGTCATATTTAATATTATATTTCGATATGCATTTATTACAAAAATCAGCCTCAAACCTTAACACAGACACGGAAGGTTTAAAATCCAAGCCCATTACCGTAAATAAAGAATGTGAAAAATTATTATTCCCACAATGAAGGTATGGATTTTTAACACAATTTAAAACTCGTATCGTTAATGCAGCCAAATAAATATTTAAAAAATGGAATAAACATCTTGAAAACGGCTAATACATTTAAATATCTTTTTTTTCTTACGTTTGTAGGTTCAAATATATTATTAATGTACAAATAGCAACTCCGAGCATCGAAGACAGAAAGGCACCGACAAAACTTCGCTTCAATATAACATCGGCCATAAGCGAAGTAAATTTACCAGACGGCGTGTTTTCGCGGCCGCCCGGTCGCGTCGCCGTCGTCGCTTTGAATTATTTAAAAGCAATCACAGTTTGCCGCCGCGTTCCTGGCGCGGGCGCTCCAACCCCGCCGGAGCGATAGCCGATCGCAAAAACTGGAGAGGATAATGTGGACAGCGATAGCGACTTTAGCAGTGTCAATGCACGGGACGCCAAAAGCGAAAAGTAGTATCGTATTTTAACAAAATTTGTTAAATAATCTTTCGTACCCATCCATCACTTGCGATCAAATTCTTCCGAAAACGTATGTCTCAAAATTTGTTCCCCAAAGTTACGTCTATATGAAGTTTAGGTGTAGAATTTTTCGCTTCGAAGTAAAGCTCTTTAAAATATTTAGAATTGCATATTTTCTTTATTGCATGCCTACCCGACTTTAACTATTCTCACTTATAATATAATGTACTTATTTGAGGTAGAAAGTATACTATTATAAGGAGTATTAGAAAGTAGAAAATATACTATTATAAAGAGCATACTTTCTACATCACATTCTTCAAATCTTATATCATTTTAAAGTTCTCAAAAGATACAATTATAACAAATCTCATTGATATAGTATTGCTCGGGCCGTCAGTTGGCCTGCAGTCGGTCCGTAAGGATGTGATCACGATTTAGCTCGACCGGCTTTATTAAATCACTTGATTTATTTTTTAGTATAATCGGATTCATGAGGGATAAAAAAAAAAAACCTATTGAATATGAGCTCTTTTACATTTGTCAGTTCTGCCAATCTTTCAAGTTTTTTCGTTTTTTATAACAAAAAAATACAACAAATGTAACTTATATAGAGAAACGAAGAGTTTTGTGCAAGAGTGTATGTCTGAGTATCAATGGCCGTATGAATAAACTTGGCCTAGTATTTAAAAACACTTATCTTTATTTTTTTCTGTTTTTCTTAACATAATTTAGGTGTCGCTGCAAAAGCGGTGATTATGAATTGTAAATTTTCTATTTCGCTTTGTTCAATAAAATTATTATTCTGATAAGACCATATACTATTCTATAATTTTATGCGTTTTCTTAATTAAAAAAACTTTGCGGCGTGCACTTTTGGCTTTTCTAAATTTTTCAATTTATCAATATAGTTTATGAGTAAATAAAACCATTTTTCAACTTGTTTTATTAAACAACTAGCTTCTGCCCGTGGCTCTGCCCGCATGGACTTTCAACACATTCCTTTATCTTATGTATCGACTGTTTACGATCTCAATCCCAATCCTGATTTCGAAACCGGTTTGTCTCACTTTTGACTTTGATCGCAGTCTCACTTATAATTTAGAACCCGGTCTTGGACTACTTAGTTCAAGGCCAGGGTCAGAAATCAGAGCGGGGCTTCTTAACCCTAATCTATTTAATTAGAGTTAAAAAGCCCCGCTCTGATTTCTGACATCGGCACTATTCCTTATTCCGATTCCGAACATGCTCTTGGTTCTAATTTTAATTCCACACTCGATTCCAATCATGGTTCCGTTCTCGATTCCGTCCTCGTCCGGTCTCGACTTTCGATTCTGCTCTTCGTCTTGTTTGCAATATCGATTCCGCTACCGCGGTTTGGAAGTTCATAATGTTCCATTGCTGAGGCAGCCTCAGCCCGCAACATTTCTTGTTACATATTTGCCTGCACTGCCTACTGCCGAGGTTTCATCACAGATGAGAGACCAAGAACAAATATAGGTGGGAAGTGATCCCAGTTCAATATTCAAATCAGGTACCTACCTTAATCTCTTTGTACAACATTTGATTGTTAACATCATTAAGTTTGATTATACATCTTTTTTCGGCACTTGCTGTCGGTTGGCGCCCATTAATTATACTGTAATCATGTACAATGTTTATCATATGTCTCGATTGATAAAACAGATAATTTAGACCTAAGTTGAATCCTATTAAATGTCAGAGGTCACATAAAAAACAACCATACGCCCTGAACCTCATGTTTCATTCACTCACATGTTCTTAATGTCGGTACACAAATTTTCATCAAGATCAGTGGAACCTTTTTAGTAATTATAGAAAAACATACAGACAGACAAACAGAAAAACCGGAAAACAATAGCCTACCAAATGTTCTTACTGTATACTAAATTTATTCATAATCGATCAAACCGTTCTTACGTTATAAAAACACACACAAACAGACAGACACACAGTAAAACAACAGACAGTGGCCTATCATGTGCACAACTACATTTTATTATTGTATACCAATTTTCATTTTGATCGTCCGAGACGTTCTTGAGTTATAAAAAGACATACAGACAGACAAACAAAAATGAAAAAGATAGCAGTATAATGCGAATCACTGCATCACAAAACGATTGTTTATCACAAAATTAGGTGAAAAAAAATGTACAGACAGAGCCAATAGATTTATATAGTGGTATAGATAACATTTGAAAGTAATTTTAAGTCATTATTATAATCTCTGAAAAAATCTCTAAAAAAAACAGTGTGAGGGATTCTTTGTTACATTATTGTTTTCTTAACATTTTTAATCCTTAAAATATTTGAGCGCGAAAGCTACTCCTTAATACAAATTACATAAGTAATTGATCAGAAAAGTAATAAAATTCTATTTCTGCTTTTAAGATTGAGACACTTCACCATGACGGTCGTCTTCAACGATCATCCCTTTTTTTATCTTGTTATTACGATCAACGTGTGGTACATATTTCGACAGTTCTTTTGTAAACATTTTAAGTTTTTTAAGCAACTTTTTGGATAAACTAAATGTTTTCGGAAAAATCGCTCCGAAAATAGCATAAATTACGTCCCCCCCCCCCCTTTATTTTTATACCATAAGTCCAAAAAATATGAAAAAAATACAAAGGTAACGCTTAATAAATGCTTTCAATGAAAATTATTTTGAACATGATCAAATATACCGTTTTTGAGTAATTTCCGAAAAACTACCTTTCTCAACAAAAGGACGTAAGTGCCACGAAGATACGCTCTTTCACTGGTGCTTTTTAGTTTACGCTATTCTAAAAATATTAGTCGACATACCTACTTGTTTATGTAGTTATAGGAGACTACTAAAGTGCTTATACCTGTACTGTGCAGGAAACATGGAAAAAAGTGTAACAATGTAGATTTTTCATCTGTAGTGCATTTCTTTGTAGTAACGCCTTCGAAATCCTACATTGAGCGTAATCCGACATGCTCTTGGCTGTTTTTTTGCATATATAAGTATTGGACAATATAATAATATCACGGTGATATAATAATATTTATTATTAATAAATAATGTTGGTTAATCTTTACAGATATAGTATACCGGCTCTCCGCCCCGCCTTCGCTCCCGTAGACAAAATGTGTTCCCTCATTGTTTATATGGAAAAACCTTGCGGTCATTTCCAATCCCATACCTGTTTTCGATTCCGGTTCCGGTACTGTTCTTGATTTCGATGCCAATCACGCTCTTAATCCTAATTCCGGCCCGATGCCCGGTTTAAACCCCGGACTCGTTCTCAATTTCTTTCCAGATCCTAGGTCTCCCTGACGCTTCGGATACTTCTTTCAATTATACACACAAATTTTTATACATTGTACAACCCCACTAACTCCTCCCCCCCTCTTATGAAATTCACGTCTCACAATTTTTATTAAGCAATATTGATACCAAATTCCACAGTCATGCCTTGCTCCATAAAAAAGTTTCACACAATATTCAAGCCTTCTCTTGCCCCATTTAAAAAAATCAATTCTAAAAAATCCTTTTCAGTGTCCCTGAATTATCTATAGACCCATAAATTATCTATAGACCAATTTTTATCTCAATCGAATCTATGATTTCGGAGATCTCGCGATGAGCGACTAAATGAGTGGTGCTCAAATTATATATGAGGTTGTACATTGTAATGAGTAGGTGCTCGCAAGGCGCCTATCCTCAGTGCTGGGTACGTGAATGTTAGTTCTATTTGTAAATTTCAAATAGCGATATTCAATTAGCATTTTAATATATATTACACATGTGAATGAATAAAAATTTTCTATCCTCATACTAGTGTAGAAAATTTCGGCGAGAAAATAGTTACATATCTCGCAAGGTGTCAGTACAAAGTATTTGGGCGTTTACCGTTGGCCGTGCAAAATAGTTACGATCGAAGGCGGTCGAACGGTGCCGTTTAGTTTATTGCCGTTTTCTCATTAAATCTCTGATCGCAGAAGTCGCTATAGTCGAGCCATAAAGTTTTATTTCGATGGGCTGTAATCTATAATGTCTATAGGAACAGGATTATTAGAAAATCACCGGCACTAGGCAGACAATGATGTCTTCATTTTTATTGGCCACTATAAAAGTTTTCCCCGGCATCTACTTATTATTTTATGATTCAATCAGACGCCGAGGCGACTTCGACCTCTGGGCCGGATCCGGCCGCCCCGCCGCGAGCGATGTCGTGTCGAATTTCGTATCCGATCGAACGTCTCGTCTATAACTGAATACGCTCTTATTTCGTAATCCGCCGGTACTTTTTCGTCGCTAAAAACCTTTTAATAAATAACTAATTGAAATCTGTATCAGTTATATCTGTACAGATGTATATCTATAATCTTCAGGATCTGTTCGTGTTCTTATAACGATTCCCGGAATTCTAAATTCCAGTGATCAGAACAAGAGCTCCAGCGATCACCGTTCGCTTTAACTATGAAGTAAAATACGATGAAACCTCCACGCGGGAGAGGAGGCCTTTAGTAGCGTGAGAATAGCTGTCATAATACCGTATTCAGTTAGTGCCCTGCATAGAAATCATAGTTAGGCTCAATGGTTAAGGGCATTGTCTTCGAACCGGAAGGTACTGGATTCGATCCTGACCATGGGCGTATTGACCGATGACCGTTTGAACCGTTGGCTCTGTGCCTCCGAGAGCACGTTAAGCCGTATGTCCCAGCGTTGTTATCGTCATGGTAACGACGGCGGTTACCAACGGCTGAGCTTAAGGCGTAAGCCCTTTAATCTGAAATGAAAAAGTTGTGGGAGGGTAGGCCTCAGCATTGAGTCCATTAAACCTGATACAAGACGAGATGGATATTACACGGATTTTACAAGTAATACGTTCCTGAAATACTAATATCAAATTCGTCTTAGCTAGTAATTATTAATTGTTATCCTTAGTATTTAAATAATATTACTTTACCTATTATATTATCTTGACCTTTACCCTTTACTGTTTCTTTAACAGTATTTAATACATTTCAAAGCAAGATAAAGCTTTTACCTCGACAGTTAAGTTATTTAGTCCATACTTCTTCCTGCCTAGTTCAAGAATATGTGTACGACGTATGACAAGATTTTATCAGACAACCCTGAGACTCCCGATAGCGAGATCATGTTCGAAATGACGGCACTAACCACAATCCATCTACGTACCTTAATTGACAGATGCAGGTCAAATACGGTAATTGCTACTAATTGACCTTTTATTAACATTAAAATTTCAACGGTGTATTTACAGGGACCCCCATTTTCGGCACAAATATAAATTCGCTCTGATGTTGTGAGCTTCAGTCAAGATAAATAAATGATTAAGCCTTCAAAAAATGCGTATGGATAAATATTACATAACGCCGAAAAAACAACATTTTGAAAAAGCATGATAATTTTTTGAGACAACTGTAAATAAACTTTAAATGTGAGTGTTTTTATGAGGTTTCTAAAGGGCACTTATAAATCTATTTAGATATTTCTTTTCTTACATTCTGAACTTTTTTATTGATGATTGACTCAATATCTGGAGCGTTCTTTTTTATTTGTTTGGAAAATTAAAATATTGTTGATTGTGATTAATTAAGAATATTTTAATTACTTTTAATTTTAACTTTTTTAAATATTCCGTTTTATGATATAAACTTATGTCGGATGTATACAGGTGTGCTAATATTGGTTTGTAATTAATAAAAATATTAATTTTTACATATCAACAGATTCCTGTTTGGAATTATTAAAATAATATTTATTTTAATGTTAGAAATTACTTATGATTTCTGTATACCTAATTAATGAATATTGTTTTAGTGCTGATTTTTGTATTTATTCCTTTTATTATTGATCTCGTTTTCAATGTACCCTAATATCGTGTACAGCACGAAATTTGTGAAATTTTCAGCAAAGTACGATACATATATTTTTTAAAGTATAGACAATTTTCAACCAATTTGAAAAAAATATTAGACCCTAGTTTAGGATTGTATTATATTTTTTTCAAACTTTAAACGCAACATCAAAGATCTGCACTATAATTGTAAAGTCAATAGCCATTGAATATTTAAAAAAACAAAATCACTTGCACTACAGGTCACTCTATTTCTAGCTCTAGGTAAGTGTTTTAATGTTTAAACTAGGAATTACGCGTAGGCGCATCGAGTTTCTCTGCTTTTTGATCAAATTAATGAACACACCTTGTAATTGTTTCACACACGAATTTATTTATTAGCTAAGCATAGCTTACTTATATTACCACATTTGGTTCCCGTAAAACAAACGATAAATTACAGACAAATTCACAACCAAACAGTACGCGGCTGACCTCAGTATCGTATATATACTAACTGCCTCTGACGTCGGTCAGCAAAGGTGGGTAAAACTAGAATTTTATGTTAAACGATTAGCCGGCCGGTTCCCGTTTCCAAGGCACACCGTCGCGACACACGTCCCGGGGCCTTATTACGTAAAAGTAGAAATCGATTGCGATTCCGGAATCGATTTGTGAGTCGAAATTGTTAGGTATAAAAAAATGTTATTCTTATACGCAATTTTAAGTGACTTTAAAGAGTCAGATTAAATTTAAACTTTGCGCACTTATCGAGGACCGATAGCTGTACAATAATATGGTATAATGAACTGATCTGATGAATGAGCCAGAAGGTAGGCACAGGAACACTATAAGGAACACATATCGTCATTTGAGCTTGTTAGAGTCTCTTGAGATGTTCTCCACCATGTATTCCTTTCAGGGATGATGGAGCCGGAAGGTACTAGTACTCATAATAGAACAACGTAACTTAGTCGTATGTGTTCTTAATAGATTTTAAGTGGACTTTGGCCATAATTGGCTTTCAGGGTCTGATGGAGCCCGATGGTTGGTACCGGAATTAACATATCATAACGGAACAATATCCAACCATATTTGGACTTGTTGAATGGTCCTGAATGGATTTGACCACGATTGACTTTCAGGGTCTGACGATGGAGCTTCCAAACTTCCAGCTCCGTTATCAGACCCTGAAAGCCAATCATGGTCAAAGTGTATTCCACGAGAATATCAACAAGTCCAAACATGGCTAGGTTGCGTTGTTCCATTATGAAGTACTAGCGTCTACCTTCCGGTTCCATCATCAGACCCTGGAAACCAATCACGGTTAAAGTCCATTCCAAGACAATTCCAACAACCGCAAACACCGCTTGGATATGTTGTCCTATTATAGAGTACTAGTGCTTACCTTCCAGCTGCATCATCAGACCCTGAAAATCGTTCATGGTCAAAGTACATCTTAAGACGATTTCTACAAGACCAAACACGGCCAGGATACGTTGTTTTATTATGGAGTTCCTGTGTTTACCTTCTGGCTCCATCATCAGATCCTGAAAGCCAATTATGGTCAAAGTCCATTTAAAAATTTCCATGAAGCCCAAATAAGACTAGACTACGTTGTTCTATTATGGAGTGCTAGTGCTTACCTTCCGTCTCCATCATCAGACCCTGAAAATCACTCATGGTGAGAGTACATCTCAAGACAACTCTAACAAGCTCAAACACGTCTAGGATATGTTATTCCATTTTGGAATTCCTGTGCCTACCTTCTAGCTCCATCATCAGATCAGTCCAATTATACCATATTATTGTAAATTTTAGGTCCTCGATAAATGTGTAAAGATTTTGTTTAATCTAACGATTTACATAAAAATAATTATTCACTTTGTATGAAATACGAATGACGGAAAATCGATTGTAAATCGCTTGAGAATCGCTATAGACCAGTCTTCGGTTTGAGAGCGTAATTCTCGAATAATTGCGAAATTGCGATCCCTAACGGTTTTTGAATTCAAATATGCGATTAAATTTCATTATTATAATTTAGTGATTTCATTGTAGAGGCAACACTGTTAATAGAAAGACAATTAGTATTTCGAAATATCAACTTGGGAATTAGTAAAACAAATTTAAAATCCTGCGAAATCAGAAATCGATTTCTTTTAGGTAATAAGGCCCCAGGTAAGTTAACACATTTTTATCTTATTTTCATTTACATGAATGTGTGTAGGTAATGTTTATGTAATTTATTTATGTGATATTAAATGAGTAACAAATTATATGTATAATATTTGCATGATATTTAGTTATTATTTTTGTAGATATATAATGTTATATTTATGTATGTCTTGTACTTTTATTTATGGAATTTTAATCAATTTTTGAGTCGGATATACCACTTATGTAAAATCTATATCAGTTTGCGGGAAACATTAATTATTGTTTCTTCATTTTTTTTATTTGTCTTGACCCTTCTATAACATTCCATACTACGACCCGCAATATGTTCACTGGCAACACTGAATTGGAACAGATGAAGGTGGGCGCGAGAACTTAGCCGAAGTGAAAAACTTAGTTCAGTTTTAATTGTTTCATTAAAACCCAATAATCTTATAATTTCTTTTTATTAATAAAAGCCTTTAAATATTTTAATTATTTATTAACTATTCAAATTGAAAAACAAAACAATATTCAACACCAAAACATAAATAATATTAAAATAATTTCGCGGTCATAAATATAAATGCAAAAAAATTACAAACAAAACTCTTACAGTAAAGACATATTTTATAGTTTAAATCATCTTTCTCTTCGCACATTACACTCACCATTTACATTTACAATACATTCACATATTTATGGCATGTGCGTGTAAATTGTTACAATGAAATATTTGTATTGCGAAATTAAACCCTTTTACAACGTTTAGTATACACATTGTGGTATTCATGAAACATGCAACGAATACGTAACAGGACAAAGTTAGCCCATTAAGAGATACCGGCGAAAATCAATTGTAAGCCTCGATTATCCGGCGCAGGTCGTCTTCTGTGAATTCAATTGCTTTGCAAGTAATTAAAGGAAATTTGAAAAAAATTTAATCACACTAAACAGTCGGCTAACGCATTGCCGTAATATCGAAGCATTTAAATAAAAAGAAAAACATTGTAGTCGTCTAATTGATATTTCATTTTATGAAATGAAGTATTTGACGCACATCACATAATTCATTTTCCGAAAGAATAATACATTTTAATGTGTATACACATTTTTTTTTAATTTTCTCGCACTCACTGACCAATCTTTAATTGACTAATTGTGATAAACACATAATAGACAGTAACAACTTAGTGGCCCTACAAAAACACGTATGACACATGATATATATTACTTTAAGGTTAAATTATCGTAATATTTTTCGGTTTGAAATCAAGCACAAAACGAGAAGATTAAAGGTGGTCACCGCTGCTCATAGACACTCGTCACTCCGGGAGTCACCAATGCTTTGCCGGCCTCTTGGGTAGGAATAGAATATCTCATGGAGGAAGAAGTGGGCCGATGGAGAGGAAAAGGGACTGATGAAGGGAGTTTGTGGTGTGATGGAGGATAATGGGCCACCGAAATTCTCACTCACTGGACGAAAACCAACAGCGGAAACTGTTACTTCACGCCTGTATTCTGTGAGTGTAGTATTGCACTGGTCGAACCGGGCAATTTACGTGCTGCAACCAAATTGACCTTATCATGGTTCTACCATAATAAATGACAATTTTGTATTACATCTTCCGTCCAAATTAATACATTTTTTCTTGAGCGTCGTAAGGCACTGCACCTATAGATATCTGCTGCTTCGTCACATGACCGCTCCTATCCATCCACCAGAAGTCATCTGGCTATATATAAATACTGCTACCCGTGCGAAGCCGGGACGGGTCACTAGTAAATTACAAATTTTTATAGTATTTTAATCATAAATTTAGTAGCATCCAACTTAAAGATTCACTTTTATCATTATATGTAATGCTTGATGATACTGAAACGTAATTCGACAAGTGACGTTGAAAAAACTCTAGTCGTTAGCAGAAACAACGAAATGGACAAGTTAGCAGTGCACAGACAACGCACACAAAATTATATTACTATCGCTCTACCACAATTCTCGTAATACGCATTTGACGCACGCGATACCAATGGCTGTAATCCCACTTTCTCTGTCTGAATTTATTAATTTTTAAGAATTTAATGTTAAGCCGAATTCTTTCTCAAAGTAAATTCTGTAAAAAACAAAAAATATTCTCTGTTATTTTTTGTTAAATAGAAGCCTGTGCCAGGCAGACGCACAATGAACGGGTATCGTAAAATTAGAAATAAGATTCCACTCTCTTTAAAATTGGCCAAATTAGTGTTAGTTTAATTTATCGGTCTAAGCATTTTTGATTTGCGTATATTTTCACCGACACCATTTTTTTCTAGCATAGTTATCAACCACAGCCAAGAGGTGAATAAAAATGCTCTCGTGAAGCATTAAAGTGTACTGCATTCATTTTTATTGTCATATGTATTGGTATTGATTATGAATTCTTAAGTATTAACCACGTATTTTTGATTCGATTACACTAAAGTGTACAAGACGGTATTTCCAATTTACGAATTAATTAAATTATTAATCTAATAATTACAATTATATAAAATAGGGTTGTTGCCTACTAATGAGAATATTATAATCCTTAACAGGGCATACTACGAGTGGACTAGATGCGATGACAAAAATAAAAACCAAATTAAAATGATAAAATAAGGAGACTGGTAAATCTATAAGGTACCTATGGCTATTTCTTGTCCACACTTTACAAAACGTAAAACGACACTACTAAGAAGTGATATCACATTTAGTGGCGCTCTTTATGCATAATTTTTAATATGAAACGTTTACATTTTTTACGTATTGTAAAACCATTTTAAAAATAAATTCATTTCGTTTTTATCCATGGTGGAAAAACTTTATCAAAATAATAGAAAGTCAATTTACGAATACTCTATTTTCTAAATGAATCACGAAGCAGCAAATGAAATTGTATCATTAATGTGTTTCTAAAGTGGTCACCTTTGGTATTATAAATTGATTATTTTACGACGAAAGGAAATGAAACGTCACATAGGAAACGAAAGTCCCAAAATTTAGGCTTTCCTACATTTGCAAAGCCTAAGTCGTTTGGTCTAAGTGTTTTTTTTTTTTTGTTTTAGACCTAATCGCTATTTTTACTACAATGTTATTTTGTTATTTTATTATTTTCAATCAAAAGAACTCTTTACAAGAGTAATTGTAGATGAAAATAAATTCATTTCTCGAAAGAATTGATAAAACTGTGATCTGTGTATTTACAGAACTACCTATTAAACTAAAAATAATTTCACCTGACAGAAAAAATATGCCACATGGCGGGATTATTTTAAAATGATTGTAATTTAAATGAATCTTATCGACATGGTTAAAATCATAACGGATGATTTGGTAAAAGTATAGATAATTGAACTAGATTGGTGTTTTTAATTTCAGTATCTTAAAAAAAATCTACAAAATATCTTTTACATCAAAAAATATGTTAGTTACTACATTTTTGATGTCGAGCGTTCTGCCATTTTGAAATCTCGAAATGTTCTCCATTCAGAATATTTTTTTATTACATACTCAGAGCGAACGCGCAGCAGTCTCTACTAACGAAGACTGAAGGCGTTTAAATATTTTAAGGGTCAACGACCGTCACGTTCCTAAATTTACCGGTTCTTTTGAGTGACGTGATAAATCGAGTCGCCGCAAAGACCACGATCTATCTAACTGTACCAATGTACCAAGTCATAGAATCGAATACATTTCCGAAAACATCCACTAAGCATCGCAAGGTAACTGCGTGTAGAGCAAGCAAGCGCCGATGTTGTCCTCGGCGCTCCTCTTGGGCGCCGGAGGGCCGAAATTCACGGAGAGGGCGAAGGGCGATATCGAGCTCTCGACGCGGCAGTCGGCGAATCGCCGTCCGGGGCAGAAGGCGTTGCCGCAGTGGTGGGGGTCGCACACCCCCGGCGTGTACACGCTGTTCTGGAGAATTATAAAAAGGCCGTATTTATTTTTACTATTTTTATTAAATAAAATTACACCACTTGTTAAATGCATAAAAATGCCGGTGATATTGAAGCTGGCATCGATAACAATCTATACTACGCCGGCATGCCGATGAATAAATCCGCTGCCGGTTTGTGTTTACGATTGAAAAGTTCGCCATTTATCAGCAATTATTTTTGTCGCTGTACTCTCACTGGTACACAAAAATGAAAAAGTGTATGCACCACAAATAACTTGATTAATATTGAATCTGTCAGCCTTAAAAATGATTTGTAATAGAAAATAGAGAAAAAAAAAACATCAAAATAATTTAGAAAATGTTGTCATCAGTCAGTATTTGAAAATTTAAAAACACGGTAACTTGCAAAAAAATCAATTCATTCAGCTTTTTTTCTGATATATTTAAATAGCTTTTAAACATTCACGTATAGAAAGGAAAAGATATATTATTTCGTTTCAAATTTTAAAGGTATTTTATACATTTTAATTAAATTTTAATCATAATACATAATTTGACATTTTTAATAAGAAAATTTGAATTGATAGTCGTTATTTCGAATAGATTTTTTTTTTATTTATTAACTTAACCCAACCAACCAATCGTCAAATCTATTTTGTTAAATATATCAACCGTGGAAGATGATCCAACCATTTCAGCACAAGTAAAAATATCAAGCAACGTATGACGTTAAAACAGTACTCAGTGCAGCATTATGTATAATTTAGACACTAATGTCACCGAAACTTTTAATAAGGGCTTTTCTGGGGAAAAACTACGTACACACTTTATACTTCCCATAAAAGTTGCAGGTTATAGCTATATTATGGGTGTTGGGCGTGACGGCGTGCGTTCGAATCGCCCACCCACAGAACTTTCCCACTGTAATGCCCAGTCACCTCCCTAACATTTATTTTATCAGGCCACACCACACACAGACATTACATTTTACTATTAAATGCCAATACTGTTATAGGATTTTCGAGAGGCAAACGACCATGATAGCCTCCAGAGTATAGGTGGTCACCGCCATCCGTGGATACTCGCAACCTCTGAGTAGCCGTCAATGAGTTGCCACCCTATTGGGTAGGAGATCCGATGGAGAAGGAGTGGACCGATGGAGGAACGAATTGGCGACCGGAGCTCTCATTCACTGTCAATACAACAATAGAAGCCGCTACTTCACGTCTGTAATCTGTGAGAGTGTGATAAACAACCACAGTTTCGTGATTCAACCAATTTGACCACATCATGGTCCTACCACATGCTCTGTACGTGTTTGTTTTATAAGTGCATTTCAATATATCTATAGCAGAAATTGTATAATTGCCTTATCAAGAACGAATATCTTCATATTCATAATAAAATTTAACGATCTCTGGTTTTAATGTATGTTAATAAGGTAGAATAAATAATACCCATTAAAAGGGCTATAGCTTACATTTTCTCTGACGTATTTTTCTCGTATTTCTTATAATCGTCGATATATTTGACAGAAGCCAACTTACCGTTATGAAGTATTCGTTGTCACAGGGTATAGTTATTCTGTCGTTGCATCTCAGCCTCCCGTAGCCTTTCAGGCCATTCCCGAAATTTCCGTATCCAAAAAATCTCAGATCCTCCTGTTTTATGCTGGAGTAGTGCTGCGCGTACGGACTCCACCTGAAATTCTTGCCTCTCCTCTGTCCCCACATCCAAGACGGCCAAAAGAAGTTCCATATCTGGGCAAATTTTTTGGATTCTTAGAAACCAAATAAGTTCTTAAATATTAACCACATTGTAATATATAGAGACAGTGAAAGTTCATCCTAGACCACACACTACGGCATCGGTTATAAAAACGAGAACTATTTTTAACCAAGAATTATCGATTTCCACGAGCGAAGCTTTCTTCGACTTTATATTCATATTTTTTTTATGAATTACTCAGGTTTTTGCAGATGTATTCGTTTTAGATCTGTTTTTTAAAAGAGAAACTGCTATCTCAGTACATTAGAGTGAATTATCTTTTAAGAAAATTCAATTCTAAGCGGAAATAACATTAAGAAATCACGTCTTCCACGTGTAAGGGCATCTTGGTGGACGGATGTCCATCAACCTGAACTTGAATCGCAGTTCCTTCAACAACATGGGTTCACTAACTTTTATTGGTAAATGCACAGATTAGTATAGAACTTCTTTCTAGTTAGGGTTTACTTATTTAGCGCAATGACACACGCACCGGAATTTCCGGTCGGAAGATTTCGGACGATGCTGATTCATGTGTATAAATTATATGCGCTTTGATATACTCAAAGCGATTCTTGTCCGAAACCCGACGTAAAAAAATGTATACCACCGAAACTTTGGTGGTATACATTTAATTTTTAAAACTTTGTATTTTTTTCTTAACAATAACAAATAAAGAATAGGCAACTCTCTTTCATGGCTACAAATACAAGTAAATCGCCTGGCGTGTAGAATATGATTGAAATTAAAATATCCGGAGCACTAAAAATCGGCGCTTGTCTGTGCCATCCGTTTTCCATCCGGAAATCGTCCAGAGCGACCGGTGCGTGCGTCATCGCGCTAAAGATTCGACTGACCTGTATTTGACAATCAAAGACAAAATCATTCGCCACTTACGACGCGTTTTCCGGGCCACGGTGAACATTAATATCGTTTATGTTTCCACACGGAGAATCAAACTTGTGTATATATAGTTCTGTATTGAACATTTGCTTGTATAGGCAGTAGTCACTATGTGAATACAACTATTTAAACAAAGCAATTACCCTGGATCCCATCGACGATGGTCGTGCTGTACTTGCGGTATTAGATTGTGATGCCATTTCTACGTTGGGATCGTCTCCAGAACCTTCTACCTCATCCTGCGGGCGATCAGGCTCTTGTACCGGCATCATTCCATCCGTTGGACCCTGATCTGAGCATAAAAATATCGATAAAATTATAATTTTATTTAAATACATTTTAATTGAACTGCATTTTACATTTTAATCGACTTATTTAAAAGTTTTCTATTCTACAAAGCTCAGTTCATTCTTGTTCATACATGTTCGGTTAACTGTTAATCTATTCCGGGATTTAAAAAAGCTATACTCCTTTAAATACTTTTCTTTCTTTTTTTTTAGTAATCAAATTGTAAGGATTTAATAGATTGTGTATGATTCATTCTTCTTACCATTTTATATTCGACTTATAATTATACATGCACTAAGTAATCACTACAAGTACGTAATATTTCTAAAAAATATATAATACGTTCAGTATTAATATGGAATACTTATTATATAGGTACATAATATTAGTCTACTTGAGTATAGCAGAAAGATGTCTAGGGGTAAGTTATAAAATTAAATTTAAAGTTTTAATTGCGAAAATGAAATTAAACTAAACATATCTAAATGTTTTTGATACCTAAATGATGAAGTATAATGTCTACAAGAAGACATGAAGGTATTAAGACAACAATCGTCTATGTTATTGTATTAAGCAACTACAAGGCATGCTGGGTTTTTGGACACCTTGCTGGTCCATCATTATCATAGACTGTTGTGTTGTCGCAGTCGTCGCGGTTGTTGTTGTAGATGTAGTTGTTGTTGATTCGACTGTCGTAGCCGCGGTAGTTGATCCGACTTGTGGTCCAGGACCGCTCATCTCGTACATGTCTACGTTTGCGAGCGTTCGATTATAAAATTAAATGACCCAAGAATATCAAAATTCTTACGTTACTGTAATCAAGTGCGTGCATGCGTGCGTTCGTGCGCACCAGCGTATGTGTGTATGTGTGTTGCGTGTCTACGCAATGTAATGGTCATGAACGAGGTATTGGACATTGTGAACACAA
Source organism: Eumeta japonica (assembly GCA_005406025.1). Taxonomy (NCBI): domain Eukaryota; kingdom Metazoa; phylum Arthropoda; class Insecta; order Lepidoptera; family Psychidae; genus Eumeta; species Eumeta japonica. The sequence continues at coordinate 523,248 of BGZK01000197.1, read as the reverse complement.
CCTTATTTCTTGATCACTTTAGATGCTAATTTACGTTGTATATTATATTATTTTATATTGTGTATTACGAGACCAACGAATAAGCTTGGTTCCGCAGCATATATAGTCAAAAGTATTTGACCATTTAACGATAACGATAAATATGTGTATTTAGTGGAAAACACTTCCATAAAATTGTCCAAGTTTAATAATATGTAATAATTATATATGACCGCTTCGTCGATTTCGATGTGGGTAGTTATTAATTTCCCATTGTCCGAAATACGTGGAATTTCAGAGTATAATTACTGAAAGTCGTTAACATTAATTCAAATACCATCGGCCGAACAATGGCGGCGCTGTAATAGTTTCAGAGGATTAACTTACGCTATTGTGTACGTAAATCTTTATAAGTATAAATAACATAAATGAATTCAAAATGTTTGTAGATTATTATTATGTAAGTTCGAATTCAATTGCAACACATTTAATTCGAATTTATACACTTGTAATTCTTAAAATTATATGGAAAAAGTGATATTTTAATACTCTATTATTGATTTAATTTTTTTCGTTTTGGCAAATAAAAAATACTTAATTAACGATTCAAGTGCCAGTTTTCGAAAATGCTGCACAATATAACTATTTTATTGCATATTCGAAGGTCAAAAGAGCAGTCGAGCCATCAGAGAGTAAATGGTCACCGCCGCCCATGGACACAAGCAAAACCAGAGGGGTCGCCAATACGTTGTTGAGTATCTAATGGGGAGACATCTTTATTGTACATAAATTATTAAATATTTCTTGTTATTATAAACTCACATCTATTTCCCAGAAACTATAACACTGATTTCCATATGGTACGATCTTTGCTTATCTCTCTTGTTACATTGACTTGCACCGACAAATAATTTATTTTTTCTAAAAAGAGTTTTTAATAATATATGTTTATATAAGTTTTTAATAATTTATAAATAAATGCATATTTATGGATCGAGTTAGTTTTTTCACGCCAAAGGATAACACTTCTTTCGTGCACACGTGAGAAGATATTTTTTTTAATTCATAAGCAGATTTAGAAAAACATTAATTATTATCATTTACATTAATATATACATCTATATTTTTGAACTCAAAGATCTCTAAAACACATCGATAAACATCACGCGGGAAGTTTTAAGGATGATCTGCAGAGTCAACCGTTTTTCAGATTTCTTCAGTTCTGACCCGTATTCTGCGGGCGCACAAATAATAGCTTCCAAATTTTATAATTCTTATATTTATTTCCAATATTTTTTTATATTTATTTTATAATTATTTCCAAATAAAAAATAAGTACCAGCTTCCAAATAATCAGTACCATAGCAATATCTTATAAAAGGTTATTTTTTCAAGTAAAACCGAATTTATGAACTATTGACTCTGCGTTGTATTTTAGTTACTTGAATTCATAAAATACCTACTGTAAAAAACGCTCCAATCGCTAACATAAATGTGATTTATACTAAGATAAAAATTGTTCTCTGCATGTATTCATATAAGCCACTAGAGACATCTTACGTGAAGATTTTTATATAACTCTCGAATACGCTGAACTCAAAACGTAGATATTATAGTTTTGCCGTCGTCCCCTCGGAGTCTGTTTTAATGTAAAGTTCAGCCAGCGTTTGCCAAGAAACGTCGGTGAATTGTAATTAATTATAACTTGAAATTGCTACACGACGTCTAATTAAGTTGTATTAAAATTTGCAGGAGGATTAACTGTGCAAAATACATATATACTGGATAAAACGCAGTCTTATTAATTAAACTTAAGGGCAGTGGTGGCTCACTTGTGAAAATCGCGTTCAAACCAAAAGGTACCGGATTCGATCCCGACCTAATCGGTTTGTGGAAAATTATCTATACCCTAGCAAGGGACGGTTTATTACTATCAAAAAAAAACATTTGATCGATTTTTATCACACGTTTTGACTGACCGCTGCTGAGTGACAGCCGAAGCATAGAATGGCCCGCGGGCCGTTTGAGTGAACGCTAGACGGCTTTATAAGGACACTTTATACGACTTCCTCGATGAAATAGAACCTTATCTTATTTAGACAAAATTTAAAAAAACTATCGGTGCTCTCTGAGATTGAGTCGACGAATAAAAACAGAAAAATATTCCACACAATACTATGAATTTGTTGAATTCGATAGCGTACAGTAAAAAGCTTGCACATATATGAACTTGTTTTTATGGTCAAAGAGATATAAATTTTAGTATTGTACTACAATGGACAATGCGTACTAAATCGTGATCTACAATTTGTCAACTCTAACTAACGCCTGTTCCATAATATTATTTAAATCTCGTATATAAATTCAAGATAATTTTTCATCATGTTTTGTCTACATGTATATATATAATTGTATGTGTATATGTGTACAGTGGAATCTCAATAACTCGAATGTCAAGGGAAATGCAAAAAAAATTCGAGTTAACGACTTTTCGACTTAACAAGAACTTCGAGATACATGTGACTGTGTCGACAAGGAACAAACATAACGTTCACAGCTGTGTTATTTAGAAAGTTTCATGAATGTATTCATTCATTGCACGTGTATAATACAAAAACAATAGATTAGAAGCCCCGAACCCGAACATTCGAACCGACTACGACTTACGGAGTCTCCTTTTTGAAATTCGACTTATAGAGTATAAATATGTATTATCAATACTTCGTAGGGAAATAACGTTTTGTTAATTCGAGATACCGCGTATTTAAGGGTTCATCGGAAGAGAATGGCAATTTTTTTCGACTTACTGAGGATTTCGAATTAACGAGGTTCCAGTTATAGAGATTCCACTGCATATATATATATATATATATATATATATATATATATATATATATATATATATGTGTGTGTGTGTTTACTAGGTACTATCAACATGATATTAACAATAAAAAATCAAAAATCGAAGCTAAACAACCAACCTGCGGGATCCAAAACAGCGGGTGAGCCGTCAGAAGAGCCGATGCGGAAGGACCGCTCCGAACAAGGCACGTACCTGATGGCGCAGCGCCCGGTGTTCCTCCTGACGCAAGCTCTGTAGTTTTGAGACGCTAGATGGCGCCCGTTGTCCGCGTAATTGAAGGTCGTTATCGTGCCTTAAAGCAAAAGGCTACATTAAAATTAGAAAACTAAATCACGAATACGAAACAAATATCAAAAGGTATTGTCAAATACTTCGTTGAGATGATAACTGTGTTACTTAATTGTGAAATCGTTGGTGGTGTTCAGTTGCAAAGCGGCGCTTTTATTGAGATGTTAATCATCTATGTTCTAAAACTGAACGTCGAGTGTGTCTGGATTGCAGGACACTCTATTCGATGGAGTTCCAGGCATTTTTTTGAGTATAATATTTTTGTCACGGCCACCATAGAAGTTTTTATTTGAAGAACCTAACCATGTAACAATTTCACGGTAGAAACCAAACATCGACACCTTGTTTCTTATAATCGTTTCAGTAGTTTTTGAACTCAGATCGAACATCTACGTAAGCGAAATGTAAAATTCATTACCCTTTCTTGGCAGTACCACAGTCGAGTGAGAATAGAGAATGAATTAAATTCGAATTTGTCTGCCTCCGTGATTTAAAGGGTCGAAGGTCGCAAGAGTTACGAGTGTGATTTCGAGTAGGCGAAGCCATATTACGCGGCCTGGTATTTTATGACACGGGTCATTTATAACACGGGTTACTCTAAATTAACATCGAATATTAACGCAAGAAAAATATACGTATCTGTCGTTTACACGCTTCAGGAATAAAATAAAATATGCGTGCATTTTTTACAGTAAAATCTATTGTTATTCAAATACTTTAGAAGTAAACGGTGATAGCTGATTGGCCGTGATCGTTGCCTTCAAAGAATTGATAACTTTTGTAAACTTAAAGTACGATATCTATTTAACACATAGAGATGTAAAAGAAGCAATGTACAATAACATATTTTAATGACCACAGAGCTTATTGCAAAAAGAAATTTGTCTTTGTTTATTCTTAATCGTTTTGTAAAGCTAAATGGTTTATAAAATTTAAGATCTAAACCTTTCACTTTAAACTGACATGTAACAAAGAGTAACATTTAAAATTAAATTTGCGTTCTATTAATATTTAACAGGCATTAGGGCTAAAATCCGTTAAAAAGTAGACATGGAACGTAAATTTTATTTTAAAAGTTTCTTTTATTAAATGTCAGTTTAAAAAGAGGTGGAAGAAGAGACCCATAGTCTGTCTATTTAAAGAGACTAATCTTGTAAACTATTACACCAATCTTCATGAAGCTTTCACAGGTAACTATAATCGAGCTTAGTCAAAATCGTATCATGGAATATCAGGTATTTTTAAAAATAAATTTACCGCGTACGAACTCTAGGGCACAACTAGTCTTAAATAACAAGATTATGATAATGTATGCCTCATCAGTATAAGGGAATAAACAAATTGACCTATTAATCCTTTATTACTTTTTTGTTATTCCCTTGCAATTAATTACTTGTAAACAATAAAATAAGAAACATTTTTAGTTAAACCTGAACGCTTGTTGGTAAAAAATACCATGCTGTATTGTAAAAATTTTGATATGTTCTACAACAATTGTAATTCACTGATTTCGATAAAAAAAATATTTTACATAAGTTACTGATAGAGAAATTTAAATACAGCTAAATTCCCGTTTATGTAACTTCAATTTCGATTTCTAGAAGAGTTGATTTATTATTATTTTCCATTTTAATTGTAAACAAAATCATAATTATGTCATTTTTGCATGTAAAGAAAAACATAAATGTAGATTTGGAGAAAGGTCTCGTCGATCAAAATTCGCAGATTTTTTAAACACGCCCACTTCTCAATGTAAATTAATAGAGTCCTAATCTGTAACATAATTGGCAGGGAGTCATTTCTGAAAGTTTATTTTATTCATTAGATTAGTTTAAGTTGCAATAATAATCCGCTTGACACGAACAAAATTACGACTCAAAATTAACATAGACACAAATATTTGAACAGAACAGTTTGAACAATAGGTACCTATTGCATTATTAAAATCCATATACGTGCGCATATGGGCGGGTTATTACATTTTACTGTTGACAATTGTAAATTGTGAATATCTATCTAAAAGACCTTTAGAGATATTTTGTTGCAATTAATAATCAATAAATACAATTGCAAAGTTTTGTCTTTTATATTCTTTTCAATTTTTTATAATACACAAATTAATTTTTGTTAATGGTTATAAATTTAAAAAATGGAACACAAAATTTATGACATTAAAAGCTAATAAGCCGCATAATATAAGCTCAAAAACCTAATTAAAAACTTTATATTTTTAAATGTTTGTCCAACGCACACAATCAAGCATACTCTAAACATAATTGTATGATGACACTGCCGTTTATGTGACTTTATAATTTCATCTGAATCGATGTGAAAACGGCAGAGTTATAAGGCCGTAACATGCAAATGGACGAACAGACGGACAGCAGAAACTATAAGGTTTTTTTTCCTTTCACCGCGGAACCCTAAAATACGTGAAGTCTCGACGGTCACACAATTCACTGTCGATTTGAGCCCGTACTCCCGCTAGAGTGTATATTTGACGACCGATGTACCTTACTACATCGTAGACATCGACAGTATCCCCCGAGTATACTAACATCAAAATAGAGTAACGTCGTCAGACCCTCATCAAATATTGATGTTTACTACCACATCGCAACGAATGAAGGAATACATCAAGATGCCGTCATTCACCGACCGTTGTCCGCGGTGTAATACTGCAAGCAGTCGTGCGGCGCGGCCTGCGCCAGCGGCAGCTGGGTCAGCTTCAGCAGCCAGAGGCGCGGCGCGCGCGCGCCCGCCGCCCGCACCGACAGCGCCGCGCTGCCGGCGCCGGCCAGCTCGTCGCTGCCGAACCTTGCACTTTCGCCCGTCGAGAACGTGTAATAGACTGGAATTATATAATAGTTGTTGCAGACATTTGTGTTATGATATTGACTGAACTGATCTGTATCGTTGTTTTAGTAAATATGGACGCGTTTACTTAATATTTTTAGTCTTCCGTACTCGAAGGGTGCCAACGGAACCCTATTACTAAGGCTCCGCTATCCGCCCGTCCGTCTCTCGCGGGACTGTATTTTTTACACATTAATGAGTAGACATTTGAAATTTTCACAGTGTGTATAGTTTTAACAACAAATAAAACTAAAATAAAATTGAAAGGGGGATCCTCCAAGTAAGAAATTTGTTTTTATATTTGCCATTATGTATTTTTGAAAATAAAATGTACACAAGAAAATTTTATGATCGATCGTTAGATTCTGTATCAGGTGAATATACATTCTGATACTTAACCCTTCTTTAAAATTCACGTTGTTGGATTAGATATTTCGTATTCTTAGAGTATTTAAGAGGAAAACGTTATGTATCTCAATCTAAAAAAATTACTGTGACTATAATTATCCAAATGATTTTCTCCGCCGACGGGTGACTTAATGAAAAATCATGAGATACTACGTACTCTATGTACAATAAATAGTAAATTTTATCAAAAATATTTTACTCCCTTACTGTGTTGGCCATGATTTTGTCCACAGAGTTTAAATTCATTTCCATCACTATTCAAAAGCATTACATCTTCGTCGCATGCGCCTGTCGATCTATTGGGCTGACCCTGTAATAAAAAATATAGATCAATAAAATCGTTAATACATTAAACAGTTTGAATTTGTGTTCAGGAAATTTGTAAGAATTATAGACAATTTACTTCTAATTGTGTACTAATTAATTTTGTTTTCCATATGTTTTATCACATCCTCTTAGCTTTTTTTTTTTTATAAATTCCTTGCAATATTGGAATCAATTATTCTAGCAAGAAGATTGGATATATCAATGACAAATATTCCACTGAAAAACGTTCAGGTTTGGCATTAAAATAGTTAAATACTTACAATATTAAAATGAATAAAATCGATCTTAAGTTGCGTGATTCCACCGTGGACCTTCTCTATAGTGATGTCGCAATTCTCGTCGCCCGGCCAGAGTTCAGGGAATCCCGGCGACACGAAGTAACTGATGTTGTTTTGACGACCGCACCGCACGACACTTCGACTGGAGACGAGATAAGTCGCAGTCGTTATATTTGTATGAAATAAAGAAATAAAGATTGATTTCAAATAAAGGATAGCATTTGCTTTGATACACATAAAAGTTAATATTCTAGATGTGTGCGTGCATTTAAATTTACTGCAATTGCGCGTGCGTGTTCGCGGGCATGCGCGTGCTCATTTTGAGAAAACCCTTAGCAACTGTCTCTCATATGCCATGAAATTACGTCAAACTAAATTTAATGGCGACCATAATGTTTCGCAAGGAAGAAAGGGCGTGACGGACGACAGAAACAGACAACGCGTACTTTTGTCGGATTAGGACTTAAGCACCTCATTGGTCTCATTTTCTTTTAGATACGAGAGGTCCAGATGTGAATTTATACACTCTGGTCTAACACGGGTTGGGAGCTGTTTGCCCTCTCGTGAGTTCTGATCACCATTGCCGATGCGGTGACGACGTCTGGGATCGACGGGTTAAACGTGTTCTTCTTGACATCACACGAGTGGTTTAATTTGACTTACAGTAAAAACTAAAGCGACAGTTGGCCCGTGATCAGTCCACCCTGATCACGGGAGACTTCAGGTTCGAAGAAGACGCAACCGCCGAGCCGGCAACGCGCTAGTAACTACCCTGGAGTAGCGGGTGTCCATGGGCAACTGTTACCATCTACTCTCCGATGGTCCATATGCTCGTTTGCTCCTCAAAACCAAAAAAACTACCGCAGCTTAATGCTATTTGAATATAAAAATCTGCAAATGACTAATTCATACCGATGCAGACTCAATTTTCCGTAAGTACAAACTCGTAGAGAAATCACCTTCATAAACTAGTCATGACGTTCATCCATAAAGCATTAAATTCTAGAAAGCTCTGGCTCTCAAAGCGAAAACTATATTACTAGAAGTGCAATACGTTGTGGTTTTGTAGATTCACTATTTTGTTGCAGAAATGAGGTTTCTTGGTGAACCGTTTTTATTGATTTGCCTGTATTCATTTTTTATTTTAAAAACTCTTATTAGCTTTTTCATTCCCCCATAGCCCTAATTTATTAATTATTGCTTAATTAGTGCTACACCTGATGTGGTATATTCGTTTAACTCTTATACATGTCCTCATCAGTGTAAACCGTACAGACAGATATAGGCCTCATGTAAGAGGACTTTTCTTTGATCACCGTTTCCGTTCAGAATTACCCACTTAACAGCCTAGATATATTATGGCCGCAGTGGTAGATATGTCAAATCTGCGATACTATTATCTGCGACCGCTTTCAATATTTTTGATTACTGGCAACATACTCGTAACGGTGTAACATATGCCATCTACTGTTACTCAATATTTTTTTACAGATCTTCAATGATATCGTAGGAAACCTTCACTTCAAATTTTTATTGAAATAAAAGGAATTCGGAAATGCCGCATCTTCTGTACTGTCATTATTTTTTCGCCAATGAAAACGAAACGTATTAAATAAAAAACTACTACCTATAATAACACGTTAAAAATTGAAGTGGTGTCTTGAAATACAGATAAAACACCTATTTTGAAAATATTAAGCCTACTTACTATACGTTAATGATATGTAAATATTTATACTTCATTAATGGAATTACATTTCCAATTACCTGGATTTTCATTATGCTTAGCTTGAGCGCGTGAAGTAGTTTTTTCATTCAAAGTTAAATAAAAAATGAAATATCTTGGAATATCGGGAGAAAGATTGAACATTTAATGCAGAGAAAAAAATAAAAAAAAAAGATTTTTTTTCTTTATTTCTCTCTCTTTCTTTTTATTTGAAACACCGATTACAAACAAAATAATAGGTTTATAATAACGTCGATTCATGATGAAGTTGTCATATACATAAGAAGTACAGCCTAAGTAAGTCGACATTATTTTATTTACTGCTAATAAGGTATAAATAATGCATGAACATGTTAGTTACATGTTCGAGCATTGTAAAATCCAAACGGTAGATTATATTTAATTTATTTTAAAATGAACAAATCGCTATTGAAATTATAACCTATATATAAGCGATATTGGTTAATGCAATAATTTATATGTTTCATGACCAATTCCACTTTCTTTAATGCTACATTTGTCTCTGATTGGCTAATTTGGCTGTAGCACAATAATGAGCCCGCTCGACCGGTCAAATACCACGCTCACAGAACGCACCACAGAGCATAGACGTAAAGTAGCATTTTCCGCAATTGTGTTTCGTCCAAGGAGTAAGATTTCCGGCGGCTCACTCCTCCCTCCACCTGATATTCTATTCCTTGTCAAAAGCTCTTGTAGCCCATTCCTCACCCCATGATATATATAATATTCTTTTCTAAAAAGCCAGCAACGCACTACTGAGGTTGCGAATGTCCATGGGCGACGATAACCACTTGTTCTCTGGTAGCTCGCATATTCGTTTACTTCTTTGAATGCCATAAAGGAAACTTATTGTTTTTACCGGCAGTGACGACCTAACTTGTAAAAACAAATATTAAATCTCAAACATCTATCTGTACGTAATTACTGACCAAATAGTTGTCTACCGCTGACGACTGTAACGGTGTGTGGTGACGTAAAAGTGTCCGTCAAGGAACAGTCGGACTAACGCGGAGAAGGTTCCGTACTCTATAATTATTGTTTTATTATTTTTTCTCTTTCTCAATTTTCTCTTTCGTATTCACAGAAAAAACATACACGTCAATATCTTCTTAATAAAAAAAAATAATTTCTCTAATTCCTATCAATTAATAACAAAATATTATTTTAATAAAAGTGTATAGAATCACAATAGACTATGTTAAAAAAAGTTTTGCTTTAAAAGTACTTTTAATTGAATTATTCTATGTAGGTAATACAGAATATTTTGCAAAATTTATTTTTTAAATAGAACGTGTAATATTAGTTAAAATTTTATAGAAGATGCTATTATTACTCCCATTCGAAAGGCCTAGAGACTAGCAGGTTATAATTATCAAAAACCTAGTAGACAAGAACTCAAAACTGAACATGTAATTGACAGAGGTGCTTGAAAATCGCCAACTCAATTTTGGACTATTCTAACCTAAACTAATAGTAACAATATCAACACTTTTTAACCGTATATAGAATTCAAAAATATTATGCGCAGAGGGGCAACTCAATAACGACTTCGCTTATTATTAACACTCAATTTCGCTACACATCTAATTTACGTACCGCGTGTTATATAAAAATCGATTCTCGAGGAATAAACTCCAATTATTGCTGGGAAAGTGAGCGATACCTAATGTGCATCGGCTAAGCGGTCACGAGCTCGCTTTCACCTTAGGGGAATCCCAAACGGAAGATGTTACCTTATTCGATCTCTCGTTCTATGCTATGTCGATTTTTTTTTTCATTTCCTTACAGAGAAAGATTTTTGTGAATAAGTGAGCACTTCCTGTTCCATTACACACAGGTGTCGATTCTCTAGTTACTGCTTGAAATCGAAAAAATGATACTATGAATTTTTAAAGGAGTTATTAATTACAAAATAAGAATATATGTCGAAAAATAAAACAATATAACTAGAAAGAATATATCTTTTTTTCAAGAATTAATTTCAATTTCTTAATAACGTCTTACAATTCTCGGATTTGCATACTACTTATTAGTATGAGCTTGTATAAATCCGGCTTTATAAAACAGTATTTAATAAAAGGTCTTTTTTTACATTAAAGAGAAATCGCCAAACGACCTTTAAGATGTTCAGACATTTAAAACAAAAACTCGAATACGGCCGTAAAACCGTTATTTGTTTTAAATAAAAAAAACCATTTGACATCGGAACCGTACAATGATACAAAGAAAGATCTAAATTAGCCTAAATGTAAATCACCTAGGGTATACTTGAAAGACGGCACGTCTCATCTTTCTCTGATCGCTCCACCGCGCACGCGCTCGCGAACCGGTCGACAAAAATGATGTCGATCATGACTAAAAAATGATGCCGTAAAGTAGGATTAAAAATGTATGTGCTTAAGGCCGCACGACTGAAGTGAAAGCGATAAGACGGTCAAATCAATTTTAATTTCGATGTCGGTGCATATGATCAGTATTGAAAATATGGTATGGCAATTTTTATGATGAGGATAATCAATGAATGGATGAACAATGGACTCAACACCGACCAAAGGGAATAAGGAATTACCAGAGATGAATCACTACTCTTAAAAACGTCATTAAAACATTATGTTGGCAATATGAAGACTGTACGCCGTAGCATAAGCGCACCGCTGACTCGAATTCGGCTAAATTCTTCTCTCTCGTTTGTTCTAATAAACGTTGGTTCTTTCTCGCTGGTCTGAATTTGGTATTTCCCTTTTAACCCGATAGTGTAACTCAGAATCGAGCTTTATTTACTGCTAACTGTGAATCACGTACGCGGTTCATTGCAAGGAGTAATATTTCAAAGAAGATATTCACGTACTCCGTCATTACTATTTTTATAGTGAATTTAGGTACAGCCCCGATTTATAATAGAAGGGTACTTCGCTCTAATCCCTGATAATCTTTTGTAACCTGGCTAGCGAACTTTATGTCTGTCTTTAATCATTTCTCCGCAAGGACATACAAAATTGATCCAGATTGAAAAGCTATGTAGCGCTGCGCATCGACCTAATGCGGGTCGAGGAGTTCTAACGACCGTTACGTACAAAGCAATTACAGCGGTTGAGGCCGATAATTTGATACACTTAGAAACATGGAGCAAGAGGTCTAATTTACTTCTAGTTAAAATCTCTCTGATAATTTGCCTGATTTGTCTTTAATCAGGAAGCCCTCGTATTACCTCATTACAAAAGCAAGGTACTGACAACCAGGCCGCCGTCACGTCGACGTCAGTTGCCACAACTGACTGTGACGCCTTCTGATCGAATATAATCATAAGATATAAGGTTAAGCTTTTTTTCTCAGACGGCAGAAACAGGCGGAGACCGTAAATCTCTCCTCGGTGCGATCTTTATGCATCTCCTCAACTGGTTCATCAATCATTTAATGTATCCTGTCAATTTCGATAAATTTTATTTAAAATTTACCTTTGATTTCCCACCAATTTTTTAGCATAAAACCTTCCATGGCGCTTCCTGTAGTCCCTTGCGTGTATTATATTTGTTATATACATTTCTTGTATCAATTTATTTTCATTTATTTTTTCCCGATTTTATCTACCTCATTTATTCTACCTCAACCTCTTTATCGTACACAATATTAATTTTAAATTAGCCGTTTACTATACCTATATACCCATATTGATATTTTAAAGACACTCCACACAACCGTATAAGGAACTAGTCCCCTCTACATTCATTTTACTTTCACACTTGTTTCTTTTCTCATGCTAAACCGTTTTAAGTCTGGGAACCAGAACTCTATTAATGATGATTAAACGCACTTGAGATGAAATGCTTTTGGCTTTTATTTGTGCCACACAAAACCTCATTCACCTTATTTTTTACGTTTCTCTTTCATATAATATATTTATCATAGTTATCATGGTTCTTAAAAAAACACTTTGTGGACATAAAACTTTTTCACTTAAGTTTCTAGTAAGCGAGAGAGTTAACTCTCTCGACTTCTAGAAATATATTTTGTTCAATTACCCTTTTATTTCTTTCACAGGCTTTAATAATAATAATAATTCTTTATTTCCCTACACAATAGTTAAGAATACAAAATTACAGAAATGTACAATATTAGGAATTATTGTGGGGGACTGGAACCCAATCTAAGTTCAACTTGTATCATAGGTTTCCAGGCACCCACCCTTGAGCATCACGGTCACATGTTTATTATGAATGTATAAAGAAAGTGTATGTAGTGCTTTAAACTTGATACTTGCGATTCGCACATGAGTTAGAAAATTACTCAGAAGTATAGGCTATCCAGGCTCGAACTGAATCTGACCATCTGTATACAACTAGATATATATCTAGCTGCATATTGATAGGCAGACGTAGCGGCGTTGTTTAGTTTCCCGTGTGCTCCTGACGCCATACATAATTGAATTTTCCATTTTCTAATTACTTCCAGTTTAGTGACGCGCCCGAGTTGTTTCAGTGTGCAATTAATGTTAATTCGTCCGATGTCTCATTAATAATTCGTGCAAGTGAGACGCCGCTTCGGTAATTTATGTCGTCGCACTTAATGTGTGTTTGTATAGCAAGCGCACTACAGTGTATAATGAACATTTTACTACACGCAAAGATTAAACAATCTATTATTTGCTGAGATCGATTTCGTTTATTTAGTTCATTTTGACGTTCATATAAATATTATTACAGAAGTGAAAACAGAAAATAAATCTCCTCTAAATAAAATATAGAATAGGTCTTTTTTATCCTATATTGTAATTACAAAAAAGGTAATTAAGGTTATCGTATTTAAAATAAAGATGTGTAGAGAAGATGGTCAGGATGGAATAGAAACACATTAATCTCAAAGACGTGATCGTTTTTTTATACGCACATCACGTTAAAACTATAATTAGATTTCAATATTTTTTCTTTTATTGTGTAGCTGTAATATAACTTAAAAATACATTCATATTTTAATCGTATGACTAATTCAAGGCGAGAAATTTATTTTTTCTCGTATGCGATGCGTATACGAGCCCATTTGAAACAGAGGGGTCACGATTATGTCGTGATTTCGAACTAAATTGCTATTCACGCAAAGGTAAGCCCTGGACAATTTTTAGAATCTTGATATAAATAGAAGCCCTAATATGTAAATTAAATGCACCGTTACTATTTCAAACATACCATTGTTATATCTCGACACCTCCATATGTCGATGCTGCGTCGTAAACGCATCACCAATTTCAAGAGCTCAACGTGATCGTGATCGACATTATAGATCAGTGTAAGCGATAGATCCTTTAAGACACATCGGTGCTTACATAAAGGAAACGCTGGAGCGCGTCATGGAGGTCAGGATCGGAAACGGCGCACGAATCGCAACAACAATGGGCCGAATGAAGATCATTAAAATCCCAGCCATAAAAGGAGGCCACGTATACTTTTAGTGTATATTACCTCCAGCCTATCATGAAATTGCGTTCAATTAAACTTTTAATTGTTTCGAACACCACGACTTTTGTATGCATTTATCATTTTTTTAAATATTAATTTTTAATTATCATCTGCTACAATCCGCACGTCAAGTTACAATTATTTATACTGGAAGCATTTGACGACTAACTCTGGGCGAGTTAAATGAGTTCTTAGCTCAAGCTAGTGCATACTGCGGCAAATCGTTTAAAACGATGCTCGTGAATGGGTTTAACAATAATGGAGACGCTACTCGTTCGTCAATGTAATACATTTACTAACGCCAAATTATTTCGCCTACGTCGCGTTTTTGGAAACTCTGTTAATGGCAGCGCCTACCGGAAACAGTATCTACAAGCCGTACCTATAACAGTATTCCACACCACCTTGTTTAAAGTCATATTCAATGTGTATTAAAAAATTAAAAAGCTTCATATCTTGAACCAAAACATGATATACATTTTGGAAACTCCTTTTGTACTTCTTATAATAAATCTGGTTGCTATTTTGGCTATTCTATCATGAATCACATTTAAAATTTAGCATTTTCATGAAACGAATCTTTAATCACTGGAAACAAAAATGATCGATACTAACACACGCAGCAAACCCCCAAGCCTTTGGCGCAGTCCCCCGAGGCGCGGCCGTCGCGCTGCCGGCAGTCGTACGGGTTGAGGCACAGCCCCGAGCGCGCCAGGCCCGCTCCGACCGCGCACTCCAGCTCGTCTCCGACCGGGAAAAAATTGAGGACTTTCCCAAGGGAGAAGAGACCACCTACAAAATAAAATATAATTACGTCTTATGAAATTGTATAGCAAAAAAAAATGTATAAAGAATTAATGCCGTGCAAATGCGATGTCTACGTAATATGAGGAAGTATATCTCTTCAAGATAGATGTAGGAATAGTGATGTAAGAAAAGGCTGTGGTTTGAAGGAAGATATTGTGGCTAGAGTAAAAAAAAGTATATTAAGGTAATTTTGGCAATCTAGAAAGGATGAATGAAAGAAAGTAGACTGACAAAATAAATCTGTAGAACGAATGTGTGTGATGGAAAGTTCAGCAAGGCTTATCCTATAAAATTCTATGCAGAACAGTATCTTTTAGAAAATTACTAAAAATAAATACTTTTAATAAGATTATTTTTTCTGTTTATCATCTAGTCCCTATAAACTGAGTTTCAAGGTACCAATTTTCACTATCGAAAATCCTCAAAATTTTGCACGTGAAAAGATAATTACAATATAATTCAACTCTCTGCTGCCTGTTTAAAAACATTACTAAACAGTTTTTACTTTCGTTTATAGAAAACTAACTTTCACCCGCCGCTCCGCCTGCGTGGATATAGAATAAATTATTTTATCTTTTACATCGTTATATCACTCTGCCTACTACGATTCTGATTCTAATTCTATTCTCGCTTCAGATCCCGCTCTCGTCCTCGATTCCAATATCGATTTCGATTTAGATCCCCATTCTGACAAAATCACTCCAGAGATACGTATACTCTTCTGCCAAAACACACTCGCTAAATTATTTTTATGAATCTCTTATTTTTGAACTCGTTCTCGCTCGTGATTCCAGTCTCGGACTCGTGATGACCTTAATCTTTCCTTTTCAATTGTTGTTACCAATAATCAATGGGTGTAAAGAATTCATTCTCTATTCACGCGAGCAAAGCCGAGAAAAAAAAGTTAGCGTATACTAAAAACGGGCCAGATAACTTATTTCTGTACTAAAAAAAAATGCGGAATCATGTAAACTGGATCAGAGGTTCCCGATATGTAAACGCACAAACGGAAGAAAAGAGAGATTTGTTTTGTATAAAAAAAGACATCGTAGCTTAGCTAATTTATACAAACTACTTATAAATTGATGCACATAAACCTTTCTAGTGCCTCGGTCTACCTATTAATGAAAACCGTATCAAAGTTCCTGCAATAGTTTCTGAAATTAGTATTCACACAGAGACAGACTTCAATTCGTAGTATGTAAGGTCGTAAAAACCTGATCTTAAAATATTTTAAATCGTACCTTATTGCATTGATGTTAAACGATGAATTCAAATACTAAAAATCCAAAGATTCTATGTTGTCAGATTTAAATTACCCTTACAATCTATTCATAATATTTCAGACTGAGGGATCTTAAGACCTCGTGAACTTATCCTAAACTTTTGTTTTTAATTTGCATCTCGACTTGAATCCCGATACCGACCCCACACCCATTCCTATTGACGTTGACTCTTCATAGACCTCGTATTCGACTCCTATCCTAATTTGAGGGTGCGCGTAGCACAGCCAACCACACACCAAAACCACAATGTGGTACGCTTTCTAGACGATTTCAGCATCTTCATATTTTTCAGCGAGCTATTAGTTCGTTTCAACCATTAGACGCCCACTGCCGGACAGAGGCCTCCCTTCTTAAAGTTTTAGGCCCTTACTTCCAGTAAGTAGAGGACTAATCCCTTAAGGCTTAACGTAAGTATGTGCAAAATTCGGTTTTTATTAAAAGTAACTGTGGCAATCCTCAAAAGACGTAAGGTAATAAATTTGTTATTAAAAAAAAATGCGGACAACAAATTGAAAAAATATATTTACTAACTAGAAACTGTTTTGATTATGCTAATTCAAGAAGCTTATTTTATTTCTTCATTTAATAACTTAAGACTTTTTTATTTGTAATAATCGTCGTTTTAATACATTGTACACAAAATTTATAGAATGAAAACGAATTCTAATCATAGGCACAAAATTTTCATACGCCCTTTATGATAAACAAACGACAAAAAAATTCCTTTAGCTCAACATCTATCGGAAAATCCCTTAAAGAATTTCCACCGGGACCTTCACAAAAATTGCGTATACATAATTCAAAAGCTTCCTAAATATTATTCTGTGACGGACAGCCAGAAAAACAGCCGAGCGAGACGAGATTAATGGGGATTCCATTTCGGAAAAGCAGACCAATAAGGGTTGTACTTTTAAAAACCGTTCCATTAAAATAAAACATAGGACTGTTCGAACATAACTTCTACTAATTGAGAATGGCCGTGTTAATTGACATGAAAATTATTATTTATGATAATTCAAATTATATATTAGAATATCCAGTATAGAAAGCATTTTAATGATAATGAAGGTGTCATTTATCTTATCCACTAACGGCGCTAAGCGTTCGCCCATGGGGAATTTTAAAGTGTAGCTTTCCCTTCAACGCACTTTAGTAACACAGATTCGGTTCCGTGTAACTGCGTAATTAATTCACCGATCGCCGCTCGCTTCAAACAGATCGTGACGCGGTCTCTGGCCAGTTCGGATATTTGGAAAAAAAATTGTAGGAAGCAAACGTGTTGCGGAGCTTCGTGTGTTCCGTAGGCGTATTAAAAAAATGTGTGTCAGCTCCGACGCACGACTGGAGTTTACTCCTTAAGTACGATTGTCTAAACATACGCAAAAAGAGTTTATTTAACTGAAAAATTTCGTTTTGACTAAAAATTTAAGAAAAATGATTAAAGATAAAATTTTTTTAGCCTATCTACAATTATTTCATTTTTCATTTTTAGTAAAAAAACGAAGATTTATTATAACTACAATTATTAAAATATTATGGAAAGTATTTTGAATAAATTTTTGTTTTTACCAATAATTTAAAAAAAGCATTAGAGAAGAAATTTTTTAACCTATCTACAATTATTTTGTATTTTTAATTTTAAGTAAAAAGACGAAGATTTATTGTAATTAAAATTATAAAAATATTATCAAGAAGTATTTAAAATTATTTTGATAATATTGTCTTATTATTCATTAAAATTATTTACATTATAATAATAATTAATTAAATAAATCATTATAATAACCTTGAAAAATTATAACCTACCGAGCAACCACGTGTTTATTTGATATTCCAGCATTATTATCTACACCACTTTCTTCCATAGTTTATATCAATTGCACTTCACCAAATATAATAATAATGCATATAAAAATTCACGATAATAATATGTAATTATTAATAATTATAGTATTAAATCAAATGTTAATAAAAAATTTACATTGTAAAAGAACACTTTAAAACACAAACAAAACAGTGGTGACGATCCGTATTAGAATTGTATAACTAATACACTATATATATATACATATATATATATATATATATATATATATATATATATATATATCGTTTGTAAACGTTGAACAGTATACTTTTATAATATATATAGGTATATACACAATATATGCGTCAGCTGCCTCGCTGTAAGTTGCACACTAAAAACGTAACGCGGATTCATCAGTAGATTTTACTCCTCAAATTTCGAATTCACCACGGGAATGTCAAGAAGATTTCTCGTGAAAAGCTGTATATGTTTCGTGCATTTTTTAATTGCAGAATTTATCTATGCATTGTATTTATGTAGTTACGTCCTTTGTTCTCATCATGTAGTGCAATTTCTTGTTGAGAATCAAAAGCATACAAACAATGCAATTACTTAAAAATAGTAGAAGATGGTGCAACGTATATAAAACAACATATCAAATTTATTTTTGTTTTATTGTGTAAAGTTGATTTTTTGAGAAGGAAAACTTACAAACGAAGGACGAACTTGCAAAGCGGACCTTTATTAAAGTATTTTTTTTAACGCAATCTTTGTTTTTGTGAAAACGTCATAGCACATATCTACGTATACATACACAAGATTCGTTCGTTTAATGGTACAGCCAGTGTAAGACAGTAGTAAAATACATTTTTGTATTACTAGTAAGGTTTCCTGAAATTCCTTATTGTATACTGGAATATAAATCATCCCACATTCGTTCACTAGACGCAGACAACATGCGAACAGAGTGACGAGGAGACACGGTGAAATATCAAGCCGTGAAAACTGCCCGAAAAATCTCTTTTACTTATATGTACTAACCAAGAACCATTTCAGTTGCTTCATTTTGACTGTAAGGACAGCCATAAAGCTGCTAAAATGTTCTAAGGTCATTCGATCAGGTATATTTCTCGGTTACTCGTAGTCATCAAACAATTTCGTAATCTTGAAATATACGATTTTCTTTCTGATTTAAACTAAAAATTGTTCGTTGAATACATAACCCTATTTAGATAAATTACGGAGTAAAGTGTTACGATTAAGACGAGTTTTACTCTCAAATCGAGCTCCAAACGGGTTCCAAACGTGGAAATAATCTGATTTGAATGGCCTACTTAGTAGAAAAGCGTAGAATACTCCACACATGGTTTTATTGACTTTTACTGATAACAAATGAAATTTAATGTATATATTCAAATATATCACATATGAAAATTTTTCAAAAGAATTTTCGTACAAGAATTCATGTCTCGTGCCAAGATTAAAAATGAAATAAGACTACATCGTTTAAACGTTTGTAAATTGCAATAGAAATTAGATAAATTTTACGCATTTCCTTTTGAACTAACAACGTCTCTCTCCGCAGACATATACGAAAAATTAACATAATGACAATTAGCTTGTCGATCTTAGGCTGCTCATAGCATTATCAAATGATACTTGGTTGTCCATATACCATTCGGTAGATCAAGTAAACGGTCCCATTATACATTTACGCCCAGTTAGAGACCCGGTTGCAGGGGAGGCAATCGGTGTATCAAAAACGTTTTCCTTCATCATTTCGATTTTAATAGCGGTTAATCGATAACCAATTATATAATGCAATGTAAGAGTATGAAACAAGACATACGCAATACTGAAAAATATAAACAGTACTATTTACATATTACGTTCAGAGCTCTACATTAATCAATGACGCGGCCTAACCAGTTTTTTCTGAAAATTCTAAATTTATCTTTCGTCGATTTATTGATATTATTGTTAATAAATTTACGGTACAACCACACCGAATTACCTCACATTAGAATGCTACGTTGAAGTTAAAATCTCTCTGAGAACCATCAATAGGAGTTGTTCTAATCCAACTTTCAAGGGCGAAATCACAAACAAACATTTATTGTATCTATAAAATATTACTAGACAAAATTTAAGAATACATAATACCAATATATTCATTATTCGTAAAATAAATATATTAAGTACAAAAAGTGATGCCATGCTACTGTGCATAATGGGTATACAGGATTATGTGATAGATTAAGTCGGGGAAAAAGTTTTTCGTGTTTCATAAGCAAAAAGTTGCAGTAATTTTTTTTTGTTATGGTGCTTAGATTTGATTAATTTTAATACCATTAAACAGATGACATTTTAAAAAAATTAAAATAAATTGATGTCCCGCCATTTGCTATTTATTTTCTGTCCACCAGAATGAGCTAATCTAACGTAGAAATTCGATACATTTAGAAGTTTTATTATAAACAAGAGTAAAATGCGACAAAAGCCGCGAAAAAGTTTGTGACATTTATGGTCATAATGCAGTGTTTGTAAGACTAACCAAAACTGGTTCAACGTTTTTAGTCCGGTAATTTCGATGTCAAAGATGAACCTTATTCTGGTCGGTCTGTTAAGAATAAAGTTGATGCCACTTTAGAAAAAATAAAGCAGGATCGGCATATTCGTTCTTAAGACATAGCTAAAGAGTTGGAAATTAACCACAAAATAGTTTTGACCCATTTGAAAAAAACTAAACATACAAAAAAGTTCAATACTTGGGTTCTACGCGAGATCAGTAAAAGAAATCTAATGAATCGTGTAGTAATTTCCGATTCACTATTAAAATGTAATGAACCCGAAATGTTTTTGAAAAGATTGATCATTTATTATCATAAGTGATCAATTTTGTTGATCCATGTGATCAATAAGACCAATCTTATTAGAAATGGATTACCTACGACAAGAACGTGCGAAACAGATCATGGTCAAAAGGTAAGCAAGCTCCACAAACTATAGCGAAACCTGGATTAACTCGCAATAAGTTGATGCTATGTGTATGGTAGGAGTGAAAGAGCATTATTCGTTAAAAGCTTTTAGAGTTGGGCAAAACCATCAATTCGTGTCTTTACTGCCAACAGCTAATGAAACTCAAGCAAGAAGTAAAGAAAAAAAGACCAGAATTGATGAACAGAAAGGGTGTGGTTGTTGACCATGACAACGCCAAACCACATATATCTTTGATGAGTCAGCTTTGGACCCTCGGATTTTCCCCTGTTTTGGTCTCTTCAGAATTCTTTAGGTAGTATTAGGTTAAACATCAAGAGAGAACTGTTAAAACTGCTTGTCGCAGTTTTTAGTCAGAAGTTTCAAAATTTCTACAGCAATAGGATTATGTCACTATGTACAAAAAGGCAACAAGTTGCTGAACAAAATAGTTATATAGATATTAATGAGTTGTAAATAAAATATGAAGAAAAGTTATACCGAATTTGTATATAGAATACGAAAAGCTTTTACCCCGACCTTATATCATGTGAACCTATAAACATATCCAATAATACCGTTATCTCAACGGTATGTTAGCACGGATAAGACTATTGACGTATATAATATATAACGTATGACGTATATAATATATGACGTATATAATATATTGCATACATAAATATGCGATTTTCGACGTATAGAGTACACAACAAGATTTTCGTCGGTTTTTAGTCTGGAAAAACGGACTACTTATCACTATTTTGCGCCATTATTGCTTTTTTTATAGGTATTGAAGGAAAATACATTATATAAAAATTTCATTTTACTTTAATTAATCCAATTTTCGTTAAAAACAACAAAAAAAATCTTTCTAATACGTTAAAATTACAATTTACCTCTACGTGTTGATGTTTTATCAAAGGGCTTATACAGGCAGACTTTGTCTTATCCATCTCATTACTACGTTGTAATGTGCGTGGGAAGTCTGGCAGCTCGACATATTCTTCTGATATTCTATCAGAGTAAATAATTCCATTCTACCAACTGTCTCATCCTTGATCAACAACCGAGAGTGAGCTGTTGTGTCAGCATAATTACGAAGGGCACACTAAAACATTTTACGATTTGAAAAAAAAAAAGACACAAATAAAAATTTAATTTATTTACTTTTCAAAGTATGTTCCATTACAGTCTACGCAATTTCGCATCAGAGAAAACCATTGGTCGAAACATAATTGCCAATCCTGAGAAGATCTGTCATCAATTGCTTTGTGGTAAGCGTTCAAACCGCATGTTGAGCATTTCCAACACTAATGTCATTCAAGTTTTATTTGATTTAATTAATAAACAAAAATCACAGAGTACAAAGCTCGGAATGTTAGGTGGACGAGACGTTAATTCCGTTTGTCAGTAGCTCAAAAACTCTATAGTCATATCAGCAACATAAGAAGAAGCGTCGTTACAACGAAAGATAGTTTTATTTCTGTCTTCGTACTTTCCTTTCCTTCAGCATAGCAGACCAGCAGATGACTGTATACAATTCTGCGTTATCTGTCGTCTGACTGTCAGTAAACATTTGCGTAGCGGCTGGTCTTGCCCAAAAACGTCCTTTCCGCAACGCTTCGACTTTGCCTTACTTTAGTTGGCGTTCCTCTAAAAATAACACCAGTTAAGCTGACTGCCACATTATTTTAGGGTATATTAGGATATTCAAAATGCTGTTAAGATGTTATAAACGACAGCTGACTCCCCTTTTTTGACCGTTTTTATACTGAAATATACGCTGTCGCTTTCAACTTTGGTCAAAAAAATGAGAAATTTTTCGCCAATGAAGATTCTTCATCCGCAGATAATCTTTTGTATTTGGTTCTTTTCGTTAATAAGACTTGCCGGTGTCTCATTATACGTAATTCTTCTGTCTTTTTCTGTTAATGGTCAAACGGCTGCAGTATTAAATTTGACAAAGTTGTCAAAAAAATACTTGTACGAGAATCGTCATAGTAGCTACACCGATCACGCTAGAAATTGTTACAAGCAGTTACGAAAGAGAGATCTTTGTCATCAAATGTTGACTTGAAATAGCTGCCCTGCGCAGTGAGTTGACAACGAAACTCTTAACGGATCATAGCATGAACATTTCCAAATGCAACTGTATTTTGCAGTACGCACGATCATTTTAAATTCCCGGTAATTCAAAAAAAAGGAAACAAATAAAGTTAACTAACGTCACGTTTATACAGCATTATATTTGAAAAAAAAAATTACGTTTTATAGTAAAATAGGCCGCCAGTGCAGTTTCATAATAAGTTTAAGTGTGCCCTTCATTTGTAATTTACATAATTTATAAAAACATTTTCAAAACAAGGACCATTTCTCAGAAACACTGATTTAGTGTCAATAAATTTTTTGGCGAAGTTGTTCTAAAAATTAGCAAATTATGCTTCTCTATGAGAAAACGCTTGGCCGTATGCAGACTATAACCTACATACCCCACCCACTCGCATTTCGCATGAAATATAGAATTATTTTGTTTTGATGAAGCTCTAATTTAGATGATGAAATTTTTTTACCGTTTGAAGAATTATATTTAATGACGGTGTTAAGCAAACCGATACCATGTACGTTTAATAATTTATTGTATTTTTACTAATAACTAAAAGATTAGTTAAACAACTATTAAACGGAACTCCTAAAAGTTCATAAAATGCTTATCAAAAAGATATTGCTATCCATGTGCAAATTGTGTAAATTGAATAGCTTAGGACAGATACACTTGCGTCTACATGTTGACGTGTTTAAAACAATACTTTATGCTTTTTTATTTACTCTCATTCTGTTAGGGTTGTATAACACAATAACAGTCAATGAATAATGTTTATAGCATCTTTTGATGTAACACTTTATATTGCCAACATTCAGTGGTTATATATATTGTTATCATTAAACTATTATCTTTCGATATTTGTAACATTGAGTACTTTTGGTGACGGCATTTAAATTAACGCAGTAGAATGTCACAATCATAAAAAACCGGACAAGTGTAAGTCGAACTCGCCCACCGAAGGTTCCGAATAAAATTTGCAGGTACATATTATAAATAGTTCAGAAATCGAGTCTCGCAGTTTTTTCCGAGCTTCTTTTTTGTGATTTAATTAAAATTACAGGACTTGCAGATTTTTTCTTCTGTACATTGACGGTATTATATACCAAATTTCATAGTCCTAAGTCAACGGAAAATATCCTATAAATTTTGATTCCCTTGAGAGAGTCGAAATATACGTTTTTTGCGGTATAAACTGCCGTATCTTTTTTTCACGTTAACGTAGAAGTTTGATATTTTCACAACTTCAAGGGACTATAGACTTCAGTATATACTTTTAATTTCAACTGGATACTACTACGAATTACCAAGATAAAGGGTCTTGATAGACGGACGGACAACAAAGTGATCCTATATTGGGTTCCGTTTTTCCTTTTAAGATACGGAACCCTAAAAAGAGACGAATAGTTACGACTCTGAAAACTTACAAAATTTTTAAATGTATGTGATTTCATCATGGATAAAATTTAACAGCTTTATCGATTAATACTCGACAAAGTTGTTGGTAGGTAAGTCAGTATATTTATCGATTAATTGAATTAAATTTCCTGCTAATCAAATCAAATTCAATACATCTTTAGTACGTTGGTAATAGAATTACATTTCTGGGATAGACGTGAATTTATGAAAAAAAATTAAGTTTAGTTTTATATATTCAATGTTTCCATTCGTAGTTTAATATAAGATATTTTTATTTGTTTCATTTGCTTTTAGTAAACCAATATTAATTCGTCCATTCCCATTTTTGGACGTATATTTATTGCACAATAGTTGATAATACTACTTTTTATTGTTATTTATTAGACACTTATGCAAACTAATGTTGACATTCGGTCATTACTATAATTCTTAAGATTAGAAAATAGTTTTTTAAATAGAAAGTTGTTATTTTAACCAAAACTAGCAACGTCGAGATCGTTCAATCAAGAATTTTTATATTCACCATTTTTTATCACTACAAAAAGCGAATTTTCAAGTAGAAAAACATCTATTTTCGATTTACTAAACCTGAAAATTTCTACAACAAAGCCGTCAGCCGTTCACTGTTTATCTCAGCAGTAATAGTTCGATCGTCTGGAATCATTTCAAAGTGCACTAAACTTTCATAATACCACCAGACACATAACAATACTTTCGGCTCGACGTCTCTTCACGACGAGTTCAAGTAATTGTCCTTTATCTGGCCAATAATATTCCATGTTTGGATTGTTAGGATAAATCTATTTTTAACCAGAAGCGAAAATGCTCATTAGTAGTCGCGCTGTTTGGAGCTCTTTCGCTGCCGTTCGCTCATAGGCTTATCTTCTCCTTCCACTTCACATATTTCCCTTACTTCCGCGGCTGCTTCGAAATTTGTTTTCAATAATGTCTTAACAATACACGAATTTCATATTTGTCGCATTAAATAGTTTTTATTTAATGTCACAGAGTGTATTCTTAAAATAAAGTAAAACAGTTGTAATGTTCATAGAACTAGAGACTTGTGACAAGTCGTGAAATGTATAAAAGAGGTATATAAATTTCAGTTCTGACATTATTTATCAGGCACCTTCGGCATATGTTGGTAATATGAACACATATTCATATTCAATTTATTCAACATTGAACAAAATTTAATTACTTAATAAAAACCGGCCGAATGCGACTCGGGTTCTCGCACCGAGAGTTATAATTACAGCACAATATATATATGTGTGTGTGTGTGTGTGTGTCAAATAATCAAAAAAATTATTAATTAATTTTTTTACGGAACCTTTTGTAGATTTTTATTTATAACTTTCTTTAAGTTTGTATTATTATCACACCAATTTTTACATACATACTGCTTTTATGACAAAGTAAACATAAAAAAAATATTAACTGATACGCACTGTGCACTCATTTACTTAGCGTCGGTTTATATTGGACATTGAAACGAACCGAAATGAAATTAACTATAGACTTTTTATGAGTTTTCTTGTATTCTATAGGTAACAAACTATTTTCTGTATTTTTCTCTAAATTTTGGGCGCAACAATTCTCAGTAGAAACATCTCACGGAATTAATGTACTTTACCAAAGCACAGGCTCCCTATTTCGTCAAAAACACAAATTCTGTCGGCCAGTAAATGGCATATTATTAACAAATTTCAAAATATGTTAATAATGTGCGGTCCAATATACAGCTAGTAATATTTAAATGAAATCTGTCGAAGAACCCGCTGTTAGCGACGTGCGTGCCATAAGCTTATTTCGCCGCCAATCCCATCACGGTGAACACAATTAAAATACGGTCAGAGTTCGTCGCTAACATTCTTTGTGCTGATGGAGAGGGTGTTTATTCCAGAAGTATTCCCTCGTCGCCAAAGAAAATCATCACGAACACTCTGGCGATCGGCTGCCACGTCCCGCTTCCGCTACAACCTTATGTACCTTCTCCCCGCGGGCTCTACTTAAAAGCTCTACTTAGATGGAGCTTTTAGCTCCACGTTCGGTTCCACCGAGCCTGTTTCGGTGGTATCTCAATTTTAAGGAAACCACACGTCGATATACGATACATTAATATAAGGGAAAATAATTTATGTGTTTAGTGGTTTGGCAACACCGGTATTCTCGGGATTTCCTGTGACTGCGATAAACGAGCATAAAGAATATTCTATGTATGAGTATCGTTCCACGAAGTACTTGTAGGGTTCCCTAGCCAAAAGAAAAAAAAATCTTGACACTTTCTATTGCCCTGTCTGTCTGTCTGCCCGTACGTCATAACCTTAACTCTGACACTTTTTCACCATTTCTGATATAAGTACAAATTGTCTTATGTAAGCTGCCAAACAATCAAGGATGTAGGATAGGAAAAAAGAAAAGAGAGGGGTGGTTTTTTTACGTAAAATCGAGAAGTGAAAATTTTTTTTTCCAACTCATTACAAAAGATGTAAATAAAGTAAATGCTTCGTAATCAAATTTCCTATAGGCCATACGTTTTACACATAACTGGTTATCAAAGTCACTAACTTTGCATCTACCTCTAACTTTGACCGATTTGTTTTAGGATAATAGAGCACAGTACGAGAACTATCTAAATATATTCAATGGCAATTGTTTTGAACAAATATTGTTTGCAAGCAACTGAAAATTGTACATATCTATTTACAATGTTCAGTTATCAGTACTAACAATCTACTCAGCGGCGCTCATGGGCAGACATGTGGATTTTAATAGAACAGCAGGCATATTCAAGTGGCTTTCTACTGCCGTAAACACTCGTAGAAAAGAATCAAAACGTCAATCCCATACGTTTAAAGGATAGGGGTTAACTAACGAAATGTCACGTGGTGTAGGGATCCGAAATTGAAATTTAGTAAACAAATATTGGTAATATTAAAGCTTCAGTTGCAGGAACAGAAACGATTTGCCACAATGATACTTATATTTGTTTCCATATGAGTTAAGATTAAATTTTTCAAATTTTGGAGATGGACATGAACCCTACACGCGGAAGTCCACAGTTTTTAGAATCTTTAGTTAATTCGCTATAGAGTATTGAGTATATATTCATCTCAACTCTATATTCAACTCGTATACTCAATATACTCAAATCTATACTCAAACGCAGTAGCAGTACAACATAATAGCGAAAAAATGGTAAGGGGCATGTCATAATAAAAATGTATTATAAAAAGACTAACATTTGATATAAGATTTTATTTCGGTCTTCTATCACCTTTCAGCGATTTGATGCAGTTTCTCTTTGGATGCAATCCGTCTCAATCCATCAGGATCGATATAAACTGCCACTGTCATGAGACAATTGCGATTTCGATCCAATTTCATCCCGGTCCCTATCACGGCTCCTCACGGCTATTACCCATGTTGGTCTCGGTTTCGATGTCCACCTCTGTTGCAATGCTGAACTCGGTGTCCACTACAAATGACGTCCAATTGATATATAATGTGAATAAATCTATTCTGTTTCCGCACAGACGAAGTCGCGGGCAAACCCTAATATATGTGTAATAGTAATAAAATCAATTGTACAACCAAAAGAACGACTTTCAAATATTTATTCATATGCAATATATATTGCGCGGTTGCAGGAACAAACTTGCACATTACAATTTATAATGATTTTATGGACAAACTAAAAGAATAATAGGGAATAATTATTTATTTATTTCATTCTCTTCATTCTTAGCTAGTAGAAGCTTTATATTAAAATTCCTATGAGCATTATTTTTTTTTAATGTATGGTGATGAAAACGGATATTACGAAAAAAAACCCTACCAAATTAAATCGTGAAGAAATAACACTAAATTTATAACTTTTTTGTAAAGTAATATCATTTAGACTGTTACATTAATTATCATTTATCTACAAAATAAAATAAAAATGTAGTTTGTGACAGTTATTTACACAATGAATGTTCATTTATTGTAATAAGAACTAGATGCAACATAATTCAACAAACCTAAAGACTAGAGTGACTTGAAAAAAATACATTTGCACGAGCTTATTGTGCTAAGCCGTGTACCACAAGTAACGATTTTAGGAAACTTCAAAAAATAAGGAAAGGGAAAAACGAAATTTATTCTGTTTAGGGTCTAACAGAGTCTAATCAGGTTAAAAATTAGGCCCCGTTTTTAATTTTTATCGATCAATTAAAGCTTTTGGACTAATAACATCAACAAATTTAGTAACGTATAAACCTAATTAAAACCTTCCGAGGGTGTCCATTGTGTAAGGTCCGTTTTCATGACTGAAATTCATACGCACCTTTTCGTACGTGACATGGCTTACTACGGCAAGTGTCCAGTTCTAAAAAGAGTACAACTGTTTTACTTCCTTTTAATAATACTGTCTGTGGTAATTGACGGGGTTTTTATGATAAAACGTTTGGAGTGCTTATTTAAAAGAAATTCGTGTGTTGTTAAGACATTATTTGGAAACAATGTTATAAACCAGCCGCGGCAGCAAGGGGTATATGTGGAATCGAAGGAGAAGATGTGGTCAATCAGCGAACGGCACAGCGTTGGTTTACTCGTTTATGTAGTGGAAATTTGACGCTGGTAGAGCATTCGGGCGAGATTCTTGGTATACCGGTCGCCCATCTTTATAAAATATTGAGGCTACGAGGGAAGCAGAAGACCAATCTAGTACCAGCACTCGCCGATTGATCGGACCCCCCCTTGGACTTTCTAAAGACAACGCATCGCCACTTAAAATCATTGAATAAGACCTATTGAAATTATCGAATAGTGTCCCACGAATTAAAGAAGATTCAAGCGAAACATCGAATAGAAGTGTGATAACAGCTCCTTGTCCTACTGAAAGATGATTGTTTCATTAAACACATTGCTACTTACAATTAAAAATGTATTTATCTATACGATCCAAACGTGGAAAATCAGTAGTTAAACGAAGAATAATTACCTGAACCCGTCGTGAAGAGACGTGACTCGTGTTATGTGTCCGGTGGAGTTTTGAAAGTTTAGTGCACTTCGCAATAATTACAAATGATCGAACTAAAATTGCCGAGATTATGCACTGAACAACAAACAGGAACGTATGAGGTTTTATTGCGGGCTTAGTAACCCGAAAGCGGATGCTCTTACAACACGATAATGTTAGAGCACGCGCTTCGAAAGTTACGCAGAATAAGATCGAAGAACTTCGTGGTGTTAAACTCATACCACATCCAATATTTATCCCACACACTTTGCACCATCAGACTACTATTTACTCAGATCCGTGGCGAGATTTTTATGCGGAAAACAAATTGTTGTCCAAAGGAAATTTTGGAAATACAGTGCGGTAATTCTTTACATTTAAACTCAAAGAATTGTTTTGGCAAGGTCTCTCAGAGCATGCCGAACATTGGGTTGAGATCATACAATACGATGTGCTTTCTTTTGAACAATATTTTTTTTTTCTTTTTGTATAATTATTTAATAAACAAAAAGAACATTACAAACTGATATTATTTATGAAACACCTTAATACGAATTAAACTATTATATTAACGAAGATTGAATTTCGTTTAATTTCAAAATAATTACTACAATAACTATTATATGAAACTGACTTCTAAATATTCTAGTCACTAGTTATGAAAATACAAAACAATATATTAAAACTTTGAAGAATTTCAGAAGTCATCGAATTTATTTTTGTTGATCAAAGTTAAATTTTATCCAGAAATTATATAATAGCTTAAATTTCAAAGCTCTGTCGTAAAGCTCAAAGTGTACAGCCATTACGCACCTTTCTAGGTCACTATGTTGGTAACTGGTAACTGAAAACCTCGTGGTACCGCTAACGACCAACAACAACGGATACTTAGGAAACATATATTGGCGTAGAAAACGTATTTCTAGAAAATTCCCAGCGTCACGGTAAATAAAAGGCCGTAGTCAACTAAAACTTAATTGTTGCTTTTGTTTTCGGTACCCGGTTTACCTAAACGAGCTACTGTAGGGTTGGCAACGCTTAAAACATTAGTGGGATTTATGCCAGTACGGCATTGATTTTACCCATTTTAAATAAATCAGTATTATTATACCCGCGTCCAATTTTTATGCCTTACCTATAAATTATATTATTTTCATTTAGGACTTTTTGTATTGTAATTGTACAGAAAATTTGAAATATTAAATATTAACGCCGTTATACTGTCATTATTTGCTAGACTATCGGTGATCAACGGTTATTACTATTAAAATGTGTCGTGAATAAAATAAAATAAGTTTCTCCGCTAAACGGTTAGTCAACAATAACGTAGCTGTTTCCTCTTATGACGAAAAATTACAGATTTGGCGACTTTCCCGACAACTATACTTACAAGGAAGGGTCAGTAAATATTCGACAGTAAAAATACGAGAGTTATAAAATACTTTAAGCATTGGAAAGTGTGACCCGCTATCGACTCCGGGACGCACACTCATTTAAAATACGAGACAGCGTCGATTGCTCTGCTCAGAATGAAATATCGTTAGCGTAGTGCTTGTCTGTTGATCATAATCAAAATATCCTTTTTATAAGAGAACGTTAACGTTTCCTAGGGTGTTCCCTTGCATTATGTGGGTAAACCTTTATACAAAACAAATAAATCTTCTTAGTGTGCATTACCCATTCTTTTAAATACTATTTCAACCATAAACTATTTTTTTCAAATTCGGTATTGTAATTATAGTATTCTTCCTCTGAATTAGAAATTTCCCAAATGAGACCTTAACTTTCGAAATGTGAACAAATACAGCAGAAAGAAGTACATTACATCGTAACCGAGAAACAATCATTTCTATGAACAAAATATAGAAATTAGAATTAATTTGATATACAGTAAATGCAATAACGATTAGCGTGATTTTGTAATTGGATAAAATAATTTGTAGCATATGTCTAAAAACTTTGCTAATTTAAGGAAAATGTCTTTTGGTACTTAAAACAAAATTGAAATACGCCTTGATTTTTCAAATTGGCAACCCTAACCGAACTGTTCGATATGCACAAAAAACGATTAAAAGAAAAACTAGACAGTAGTCCGAGTATTTTTTTTTCGTCCCCTCGCATTTGGGTCGTTGCGCTCTGGCTTTTTTATAGATTTTTTTCCTTGTATAAACCGTTCGAAGATCACTTTCACTTTAATATAGAACTGGTATCTTACGTCCTAATCGTACGGAGTTTAAGCTAGCTAATGGTCAACTAACTTATTATTAAATATGAGAAAGTTAACTTGTTAAATATGAAAAAATATTCAATTTGATATTTGAATATTTTTATTAATACGTGCATTATAATAAATAAATTAAAAATTGTGTATGAACCGTTGATTTTTTAGTGTGCGACAACCACATGAATACAAATATTCACTTCATTTTTACGGGTTACGGCAATATAGACTCGTGTAGTTACAAGATCCCATTTATAATTATTAATTATATTTTAAGATTTTTCATCACTTCGTAGTTAATTTATGAACACCTCATAGAAAAGTCGGTTTTGTTTTATTTGATGCTGCATATCCTAATTAGTTATAGTCTTATAAACTTCTGAAACAAACTCTATGACAATAGAAACAACGCTGTGAGGAGTAACTTCGACAATCATGACATAAGAGAATTGGTTATAATTAAAAATCAAAACAGCCGAAAAATTTAAAAAATCCATTATTGTGTTTATATTTGTTACAACTTTCCATAAATATGAAACAAAGTAAACAGTCAAAATGTTTTCGGGCCCATAATGGAAGGCGACATTCAAAATCTGATTTAGAAACATGGGTGAGTATAGCGAAGTTAGTGCAAGAATTAGAACGTCTTATCCGAATTCAAAATGCTACGTATAATAATATAATAAATAACAACAAAGAAGCGTAATTAAGCTTAACTTACTAAATAACAATCTCTACACTTTAAACAAAAAAAATGCAGACTCAGACACAATATATTGAAGATAACGTTTTTCCAAAGTACTACTTTTTATCTATAAGTGAAAAGTTGTAATTGACTATCATAAATATAATTAGTTTCTTGTATTGATACATAGTAGCTGTAACTTCTTGATAAATAAATACATATAGAAAGAGATCCAATAAATTCTTTACAGATTTTAATTGTTTATTTGAATTAAAATAATTAATTAGTTAATCGGATATTTCATATCATATATAGATCGCATAATGTATAATAGTACGTAATAAATAGTTACTCGTAAAACGTAAATAAATAATTCCGATTTTATATCCGGTCAATAAAATCCCCGTGTGTATAATAAGTAAACAAAAAGTCTCGATGAACCAGACTCGTCCGTATAAAGGTGCGCGGCGA
This sequence comes from Eumeta japonica, assembly GCA_005406025.1. NCBI lineage: Eukaryota > Metazoa > Arthropoda > Insecta > Lepidoptera > Psychidae > Eumeta > Eumeta japonica. The sequence goes on along the minus strand of BGZK01000197.1, from coordinate 490,271 downwards.
CCCACGCTAAAATATGTTGAACTTTCGCGAATTTCCGAAAACGAAAACAACAAACGAGTCGTGTGGGATACGCGCCCCTTAAATCAACGACCGGCGCCGTTACAGCGCCAACGCGCCGTTTGCGCCGGCGCGGATGAAAATGAGAACGGTCAAGTTCGTATCGCAATACGCGCCAAGCGGGATGGCCGACGGCTTGATCTGTGTGTGAATCATATAATATACTATCTGCGCCCCGCGGTTTCACCTGCGTGGTGATGGAAAATTGTGATAATGATGATAGAAAGCGTTATATTTTTTTGTCAATTTTTCAATGTTTTTCTATTATTTTGCTATTCGGGACGGAGACAAATCCAACAAATTAAAAATGAAAAACGGTCCAGCTATTGTCCAGTAATAAGTGTTCGAACAATTATATTGTGTAATGTATGTAAATTGGAACTAAGTATTTTTATGATGATCTCACTAATATGTATTATAGGTATTATAAACTCTATAGTTTGTAAAGATAGATAGGTACGGAAGTATATGATGATTGATGGTAATGCAAAAGTTATAGGTGGCTATTGCAATATAGTCCTATAAACTACGTTAAACGATTTATTTTGGTTTGTATAAACATAGAGATTTTGCGATTTAAAGACGCGTGAGCAAGCCACATGGAGCTGGCCGTGGGAAAACCATTGCGTGCTCAAATGTATGCCTGCTACCTTTATAGTCTGACCCTGCCGCCGAACCGCACCATAATATCGCGCACTCGCTTGTCTGTCGTCATAACTATTCAAATATGAGTGTAAAAGACAAAGTTTATCTACTTTAAACACCAGATGCGATAAAAGTATTTATTTTGATATAAGGATCAATTTGTTTCTACCAAATGTGCATTAGAAATAAATTATCAATTATTATTGTTTTATGGTTCACTATTTTGGCGATAATGGCTTACACATAAAAGTTAGATATATGCTGTCACGGGCTTTTTGTAGGACCATTTAAGATAAACATTTCCATTTTACATTATATATCTGTAATTCCAACGATTTTTGCGGCGCACGCCAGAATAGCTCGCAGATGACAGATTTTTTCCCTACTTACTTAACACTTATATTTTGGGTAATTCACACTATATCTCTATAAATTACAGCCTATGTGTTATTCTGGTGTGTAAGCTATATATTATTGTACAGTGTCATCGAAATACATTCAGTAGTTTTTGCGTAAAAGAGCAACAAACATCCATCGATCCATCCTTACAAACTTTCGCGTTTATAATATTAGTATAGATATAGATTGATAGACTGACAATGAACAATGTCGTTTTTAATTGATTTTAAATTGCCTGATTGAGTACAAAACTAGTTCCCGTTATGTACTAGTTAGGACGGTTGATTTTATCGTTATATGAAGCTTACAACTTGAACAATTTACTATGCGACATGTTACTCAAGAAATTGATGAAAAAAACAGTTTGATAAACTATAACTCCCAATAAATAGTAATTATAATATGATTCGTAAATAAGGTATTAAGAGAATTATCTACATTTAAAACTATTTGATTTTAATATTTCGACTAACAACGCGAACTGGTTGCATAAAAGCCCTACTTACAGCCTTGGATTGGTCATAGATGAAGTGCTCGTAGTACGCGCTAGAGCGTGCACTATAGCCGCAATATAACACTAGCGATATAGCCTGAAAAATCACTTATGTAGCTTTTAGATCGAGTTGAAGTGAGGCTTCTGCTATAAAGTAGCAAATAAACTCTCGTAGCTGTTTGTGATGTAACATTTTGTTAAAACGTCAAAACGAGACGATTGTCTGCGATATAAAATGACGGAATTATTTTTCGTCGACCATTTTAAGCTATTTTGTGTAGGACATAAATTGTTACTGGTTAACATTTTATAATACACAAGCGCCTAAATACGAGTACTCTATCTGTATTCTTATATTACATGTTTCGCTAATTTCATCGCATTTATTATCATTTTTGTCTTATCGTAAGTCTAACAAAAAATTTTAATAGCCCACATGAAATGTAAGCGACTATTTTTTGATGTGATAACGTCTTATACATCGATAAACGCCGGCTACTCGCACGAAAAAGCATGACTCATTGTCGCGTTCCGCCTGAGCCGAGCGTGCGAGCAAGAAGGCGGAACAGAGAGGCACGATCGGCCTAAGCGTTCGGTTTGTGACGCATTTATCTCTTTACTGTATAATTTAAGTAGAAAAATATTTGAACTAACGAGTGAAAATAAATGTTGATTTATCGAAAACATTATCATTTTCCATTAACTTCTTCTTTGTATTATACAAAATAACAATAATTCAGTGATAGTAATTCAGTTCAATTCATAAAAGAATACAATTATTCATCAATGTTTTCTTATGACATTATCACGTAAAATTATCGTCCGTAAACCGACTTTACAGACAACCAACTTTTTTTAATAAAACGAACTGTTTGATTGCAATACATATTTCAAAAAAAATCGCCATATTGATAATTTACGTCACAAAGAGTAATTAAATAATGTTTATAAATCGTGTCTATTCAAGTTTATGACGCTATTCTAAATAGGAAAGTTAACGTCAATTCTTTTCAATGAGTATTCTGTTTTATAGCGGCTAACAGACAGACAGACATCATCCCTGCCTACCTAGTGTACGTAGGCACCTGCACATAAATAAATAGTTCTGGCGCCTTATCCCGCGTGAGCCCATCACGCGCTTATTTATACGCAACTTCGCCTATGTGTATCGGATAACGATCTCGATGCGGATCAGGGTTCATGAATTATTCTTTGCCCGTACGGGCACAGGCTGTACAGGATACTGGAACTAAACACGACACGTAATTCGGACTCTCCCCGTGGGTATACTATGTACACGCTCTAAAGATAGATATTAAATACAAATACTCATCATCACAAAACGTTAAAATTTCAAAAATTTAAACAAATTGTCACATAAAATGTGACCGTTTAAAGTCTACCAATCACAATTTTGTAAATTTATATGCTAGCTATTAAAATTGTTATAAGAATCCAAGGCGATGTACGGCAGTACCTCATTTTTTTTACCTAAATATTTTACTAGAACACGAATAAACTAGGCTAGGCGCTCGTCTAGCCTTCACGACTATTACATTTAAGTGTCACTGTAGTTATTGATATATAAAAATGTCAATCAATTTTGATGTTATAAATGAGAAAACGTGTTTATTTTTTCTATTCTTCTTACACGCAGCAACAGAAGAACAGATGTACCTGATGTTTCGCATCGACATCGACCAGAAAGTGATATGAACCAATTTTGTTCAGAAAAATACATAGTCCCCGTAGGATAGTTACGTATCCTGAGATCGGTAAATATAAACACGTAATTGGCAAGTTATAAACATGAGATTGAATAGACATCGATAAAGCGATACGTTATAGGGTCGCTGAGATAATAAAATATGAACAAGAAGTGAACAAGTCGTATATAGTGTACAAAATAGCTTTAAGTAAAACCATACATAACAGAGCCGCTGCTGGTACGGTTGGCTGTTATTGCTAGCATTAAATTTAAAAACCAAAAAAAAAAAAAAACATAAATACGTCGAAATAACCAAACATCGAACGATGTCTATTGGATCGTAAGATAACAATCTAATAGTAACGAGGCAATGTAAAGGCCTTATTAAATATTTTCTATAACCACGACCGACTCTGTTTAACATTATCACGAGACTGAGCGCGTCACGATAACGCGACGTTAGCGCCAGAGGCCGATTATATAGAGTCTGTGCACGCAACCGGCTAACTAAAAAATAACTGGTTATCTCGTGTACCATAACCGAGTTGAAGTGAAACGCCGGGTTTTCGAATGGGTCGGAGGTAACGACTTAATAACTTTTACGACCTCTCCCGGCGTCAGCTCGATTCGGTTGTGTAGAAGTCGAGGCAGGTTATGACATTTGAAGTTCATACGTCTATCTGGTAATATATTACACACCTCTACTACACAATACTGTTTCAGTTTACCTAGGTTTTTCTTTCAATTCACCTTACTAATCTACGCCTGAAATCGTGCTTGAATTGTTTCGACAAATATAATATTAATAGCAATACTAAAAGTATTAGAATGTGTTAATATATAACTTAGGACGCCGTTGGTTTTTCAAATTTATGATATATTACCAATATGTCTTTGAAATTTTTTTGTAATTAATTGTGTGCAATATAATGTTATATTAACGCACAAATACCAAGCATTTGTCCGTTTTGCATTTATGCGTTAACATAACATTTCTAGCACATAAAGCAATACTCTGCATTATTTCATTTAAAATTAGAAACATTAAAAATTAGAAGATATATCAGAAACCTACTCTAAATTATCAAAAACAAAGATTCAGAAATTAGGAAAAATTGTTTACGATTTTTAAATTCAATTTTAATAATTAACAGACCCTTAAAACAAAATTAGAAACCTTTTTTGTTTAAATAAAGGCTTCTAAACTTATACTAATAACCTAACAATCTAATTACTTTTTTTAAGGCTTTTTGTTGTATATTTGATATATATGAAATTTTCCAAGTTCCGACTGCAACCCTTAGCATATCTTTCTAAAGATTATAATTCTCCAAAACTAGAAATGGCATGAATAAAAAAGCTGTTAGCAATTTAGTATATTATGTAGGCGAACAGGCAACATAAAAAAGTTCCACTTTGAAATGGGAAAAGGGTCAGTCAGGTGATGATGAAAAGTAGAATTAACAAAAGCATACATTTGTTTTAACTCAAGAAAAATAATATTTTTTTCAGCATATTTGTGTATTTGATCAGTTTTTTGATATTAGAAATATGCGTTAGGTATTAAATATTTCACATGTATAGATAAATATTAATCTAAATTATTTAAATATAAATCTGCAGACGATTTTTATCACCTTTTGAAAGAATATTAATAAAAGCTACTCTCTGCTATTTTTATAATATTTGCATATTATACAGTTAATCACGTGTATCAGATCAATTTTTTTTTTAAGAATAGTTTTAAATCGAATTTCAAATTATCAAAATTTTTAGTTCACAATTATAGGAAACTATTGTAAAACTGTTAAAGCGAAAGGAAATTTGAGTACTTTTTAAAATATTTCAATCTTCAATTCCCACATTCTCATATTTCATGTATCGAGTGCTTAGAAGCAATATTTTTATTTTATTGTTTATTAAATATGAACTTAGTTATTCCTAAATATTAATTTATCAAACTTAGCTATAACACGGATGCTGATATTTATCTTCTATTTGTTTTATTAAAGTTCATTCACTTACAAGGAGTGAAGTACAATTATTTAGCAAATGACTATAAAATAAGCAAATGGTAAATATTTGAGATACCGATCAAACAGATAGAGTATCATAGACAATAGCTTTTTTCTAAGCAACAATTGTCGTCTCTCAAAGTAAGTTATTTCACTTTAGACATATGAACCATAAACACATATTCATTTACGTAAGTGTACCGACTGCCATTACGCTGTCGATTTGGCCATATGCATATGGTTGTCATTGTGTTAAAAATACTTACATATATGTAAAGTGCCATCATGCATTGCTTCAGCTATTGCTCATATAACAATATCCTATATGTATCCTATCACGGAATATACAAAATACAGACCACAAAGTTACATAAAGGAAGGACATTTTGTAAGCGATGACATAAGGCATCTTTATGGCTTAAGATTTAATTTTTTTTTGGTAATTTATTTTTGTTTTATTATTTGTTGCCATACAATTTTTCCAATTTGCTCTTGTTATTTTCCGCTACGAATACTGCATTTTCCTATTAAATGAAATAAGGTCTACATTGACTTACAATTTCAAATAATTCGTGTAATTTGCTTCCATACACTCGTTTCATTAGATTGTAGATCAAGTAAATAAATTTGTATTTATGAAGACAAAGTATACTTGACAGTAAGAAATATACCCGCACATGGTTAACCCGCCCTGGACACACTCGGCTAATCTATTAATGTACAAGTATGACCATGTACGAGTTCAAGTTTCAGTTTTCATATTTCATGAAGGCACAATAACTAGCCGCAAACCAAAAAAAAATATATAAACGAAAAGCTAACAATATGAGAAGTTATTGCTTGTTTTTTTTTGAGACTTAGTCACTTAAGAGATGAAGCAACCGTAACCATTAAGAAATCTTTATCACCTTTTGCCTCGCCTACATTTCAAATATGTGACGAATTTAAACAAACCACGCACTGACTGCCGAGCATGTATAAATCCAGCCCTAAGCCGTCGAAGCGCGCTAAAGTACGTGTCGCGGATGCGCGTACACATTCTACCGCATTATTATTCCTTGAACAGGTCCGCGCTCACCCCGTAAAAGTCGCTACTTGTGTACGACACCGATAGCGGCCGAGGACGTCCAACTCTCGGATTTCTACTGTGTCTCTCGGTTTTCCTGGTGCGACCAGTTAGTTGCTTGGGGGCAATTACTCGGAGACCTGGATTAGATTTCCGTGTCATAAATGGAACTATATGATAAATATTGACACCGATATGATTTTAGGCTATGATGTCCCACATGACTCATAATAAGGACGACGTTTTAAGATATAAAAAACCGATAAGATATATTTAGCCATATAATATCGGATTTTTTTAAATAGATCAGTGCAAGCCAGCTAAAGGTGCTCCTTCATTTATCAAGCAATAATATACATACGATCACGGATGCTTTCTACTTAGCATCACTTTTCAGCTTTTAAAAAAGGCAAATAGCCTTATGAGAGTATTCTTAGTCGCATAAATGCCAATAATTTGCTTACGTTAACGATTTCCATGAGCTTTGTTCTAGATAATATAATGACACTGGACATCGCTAAAGCAATCGACATTAACCTACCAGCTGTAAGACAGTTGCAAGTATGTATCGAGAATACGATGTTGCCCACATCGCAGGCGGGTGTCCGTGCATCCATCACCGAGTACCAACGGGAATCAAATATTTGTGGATTTGATTTCCGGTCATAGATAAGTTTACGTGATAGACAGAAGTTTGCGTGACATCCTATATATATAACAGAAATCGTCGTTAAGAGCCGTCATTAAAACCTTATAAGATGATAAACGATTAACCTAGAGATGCTCACGCAATGAATTCTGTCTATAACAACGTCAATTACGATTTTATAGCGCTAATAAATTGTTGTGACCGTCAAATATGTGAGAATTATGGTGAGTCATTGGATAGCCACGACGTTTAACAAGACTCAGTTGTCGTTTCCGCATAACTAAATCTTAGTTTTCAGATTTATAAAGTCAAATTAACAATATTTCGTAAGTTCAACGGTCAGGGCTAGTCGGTTCACAAAAACATTTTGGTTTCCTCTTAATGAATACATAATTGTAAGAATACTTACAATTATGTATCGCATCGCAATCGCATTAGGGGTTCGAATTAGAGCAAATCAGTAGGGCGTGGTCACTCATACACTTCTAATTTACATCGATATATACGCACAATATATCCTAACATTAAACTTAGACTGAATTTGGATTTAGACTAGGTCATAAAAGTAGCAATTCGAGCTATGCGGGATAACGATAATAATATCAACCCACACCTATTTTCCGGAAGGATGGGCAGAGACTATAGATTTTAACGTGGTACTATTTTTGCATATCTGCGGAAATTATTCTACTAATATCGATTTCATTCTACATATTTGTTTTCTTTAAAACGCTTCTTTCTTCTTCGCATAGGAATACATTGTGTAACGCAACACTTTTTTAAAAGAACAACTTTTTGTCAATCGTAAACTCTATAGTAATACGTAAGTCTCTCCAGAGAAAATGTTTAATATGAGACATCAATACGAAGATGAAACTATGTATTTTATAATAAATAAATATGTTACATTTCGGAAATAACAATTCGCTAACATTGTGACAGATAAGTAAACAAATAAATGATAAAAATTAGTATCAAGTGGTGCATTTCATATTGAACTTTTATTTGTAAATTTTGTTTATGATATAAATTCATTTTCAAAGCTGAGGTGGAAAAAAATGGAATGATTTCTTATGAAACACAATAGATAACTTCTCGTTTACAATAAGAATGGATTAATAAATAGTCCAAATTGTGCTTAAAGAACAGAACGTTGCGGACGCTTGGCTGCAACATGCATTAACATGTCAATCCTCTGGAATCAATATTCAATCATTTGGATAGAGATTCGTAGTGGAGAGACAGATTCGAGGGTCAGCGGGGTGTTGCATGCTGCATGTTAATGCATGTTGCAGGCAAGCGTATACTATGGATTTCTGCGAATTAACACCTCACACAATACAACATTTAAGAACGTTGCGGTAATATTATTAATTATGCCACATAATTATTTAAGAGTTATAAGTAAATTATTAAAAAAAAACATGGGAAGATTTACTAACCCGTTATACCATTTGTTGGGTCATAACAAAATGATGAAGTACGTCCGCCGTAGTCGAATTTTGAATGCATCATTTAGGCAACTTCACGCGTAATTGCGACAAGTGCAAATCATACTTATACTAAAAAGTTTCGAAAAAACTTACAAGTACTATTACTCGTGTGTGTAATAATATTGCGTTGGTGTGTGTGTGTGTGTGTGTGTGTGTGTGTGTGTAGATAAGTAATAGCATTTGAAGCAATCAAGTGACCCGTGCTCTTTAATTTAGCTATTTAGTACCACTGGGACTACTGAGAGACCACGATTTGCACTAGTGCTTACTTCTATGCACAAATAACACGAATAAATACCGTAAAATTAGAACAATTACCTTTTAAAGTTAACATCTGTGGAACCTCAAATAATTGCAATGTTATTTTTTTATATCTAAAGAACAGTGGCGTAGCTAGAATGGGTGGCACCTGGGATAGATATCGTAGGGTCATCCCAAAAATCACAAGTAGCAGTTACGCAATCTGTCAGTTTTACGATTTTTTTTATAAGTGGAAGGCCTAATGTATGGTTAAGATTCTTTTGTTCTGTATTTATTTGGGAATACACAATTCTCGACCGGGTGAACTTGGGTGTCGCCCCTAAATGAGTGGCACCCGGTGCGGACCGCCCCTGCCGCGTCCCCCTAACCTATGCCACTACTAAACCGCTATTAATTATTTAAAATAAATAATGAAATCCTGAACCCAGTACTGCAAGAAAATTGAACAGATGCCATCCTATCCAAGACAACAAAATAATTAATAAATTTCCTCCTATAAAAGTTCGAGATGTTTCGCATTTGATTATTGTACGGTATTTGTAGTCAACTTTTTAGTATAAATATAAAGTTATAAATCAAATGACGCAGCGCAAAAATGACGTAAATAAAATATTCTATAGTTAAAAATGATGCTTTTTAGTTAATACATATATCTCGATGAGAATGTATGAAACTCTTTTCTGTGACATTATTATCTTATCTGTTTAAGCACATTGTATGAGATTTTTTAAGTTACACTTCTTTTGGCACGTTATGAAAAACAGTTCAGACTCTAGTATCAGCATGTGACGGAAGTTCCGGGCGCCAGTGTAACACATCGTGAAGTTAGTTCAATCTGAATTTATCCACGAGGTGCGCAAATGACAGACTACAATAACGGTCCAACACACGCCTGTGGTGGCTAGTTCAGTCAGTTGTCCAATGCCACAACGCTATCAACACCACGTGTCGTATACCTAATAAATATTCAGACATAATAAATATCTATTTATACACATGAAACCTGAAAACCGACATTGTACACTGTGAATATCGTTTATTAACATCAAATAATTATTAAAATACAAGTTCAGAAGTAAACACACGCTTATTTTTCAAACTTTAGAGATAATGATGAAAATTTAGTTTTCCCATATTTTGGGAATCAATAAGAAATTAATATTATTTAAAATTAAAAACTCAAATTCATAATAAGTATTTTCAATGACAACCAACACAGTAAGATATTAAAAGCAAAAAAAATAGATATAAATTTTACATCACATTGAATATTAATAACAAAAAATCAAAGATTCTTGCAGGACGTAAACATAACTAACAAATAACTTGTTTTAACAAATAATTCGAGTAGACATAACGTACAAATAACTTTTACATGTGACTACAATTTGAAGGCGATAGCAGGAGTAAATATTAAGAGAAGACCAACTGCCATTACACACAGAAAGACATCAGTCTCACAGAAAAAGTTTGTTGTTGATTTCGTAGGTACGAAACCCTACATAACTTTTGACATGCATGCAGGTGGAATAACAGACATTTTATTAGTTGAAAAAATGAACCCTTGCTGGATACCTACAAAAAATGATATATGAAATATCTTTGAACATACACAATAGGCAAAGGGTATAAATAAATACATCTCTTATAAAGCATGTATTATAAGAAACTTTCATTCGTATTTATTTATATTTATTTGATAAAATATATTACATTAATCAGGTTACATAATAAAATTTGAAACTCCAAAACTCCATATTAAAAGATTTGTTATAATAACGATAACATTTAACACCATATATATACATCGAAAGATTAACTTATCAGTCTTGAAAATAAAACGTCTATAAATCATCATTGGAAGTAAAATACACGCGTTCAGTATAAGACCTACCTATGAAAATCGATTTTTAAAGAGTAACCTTTAGCATGTTTTTCTTTATTTTCTTAACCTTTAGCATGTTTTTCTTTATTTTCTCATATCTTATTACTAAATAATTTAATCTTACAATATTCTATTGAAAATAAAGCATTGGTTTTGGGATAATATTTTATTGAATTATGAAATCTTTTATTTATCAATACCTGCCAATAACGTAATAAAAAATGAGACATTTATGTAATGATTTATATATCAAATTGTTATTACCGTTTTTTAAACATAATTTTGTAATATTACTATGTTATTAAATTAGTTATGGCTTAAATGTTTTAACTAATATAAAAAAAATATATAGCAATGAATATATTAATGTTTGCGTAAAGATTTTTTGATGATTTTAAAATAACTATCAAAATGCTTAAAGTTACGAAACCGGGACACTCATACCTACCAATACCTAACAGAAAGTAACATAGCGTCTTTGCCTCCGAGTAAAAGTTTATAAATATTCAAGAATATTTAAAATCTGACGGCAACTTTCATTCATTGTTGGATCCTACGTTGCAGATAATTCATTGTTTACTTTTATGTATAAAACAACACAGCGGCGCTTCAAGCAAAACTACATAATACGTACATTGTTTTGAATATAATATAAACAAGAACTTTTTTAATACTACAATGTAAAACAAACTATTTAGATATCTCTAAAAGTCTAAAACTAACCATGTGACAAAAATCCTCTTGTTTCTGCATCCTGTGTGGAATTCTGCAATCCGTTTCTAATAACGTTATCTGTTACATCACTGACAACGTCTTTCGTCCTTTTAACTTTGGTTTTGAATTTTTTGACACATTCGTTATCCGCCGCGAAAAGTAACAACACTAGCACTAATACATCCTTTATGGAATACGTTGCTTTAGATCGCATTTTAGGTCTTTCATATTTATTTGTTTCGTTTTATACGGTGACAAACATAAATAACTGCAAACGATTTAAATTAATCGCCGAGTGATCGACGAAAACATTTTCCCGCGTATTCGCGCGCGCCATTTTAGTTGACACACGGCGCATGCGTGAGGTCGTTCGGCAGACTGAGCGGTCGCCGGCGCGAGTCTGCTGCGCGAATTAAAAAGTAAAATAAGAGCGAAACAAGTCGCAATTTACTCGCCGACCGCAGACAGGGTATTCCGTATTGCAAACGTAATTTTATTTAAGTAGGAGAGTCAGGTGGCTTTCACCCGTCAAAGATTTGCGTTGCACGGCACGCGTCATTCTAGCCGAACTACTAACGTCTAGATGTTCATAAATTATTTTTGCCAATCAGTTAAAAAGGTGCTTAATCGAAACCGATTTAAATAATATTTTTTATTTAAGAATGTTAAAATTGTTATAAAAGCACATGATTTTAGAGTTTTGAGAAAAGATAAAAAAATATATAATTCGATGACTTTATTGCGAAATGCATTCAAGATATCGCTATTATCCATAACGTTGTTTTATTTAAAAAAATGCATTTGTAATATATGGCTTATTATCTACGGCTAATAATATTCTACATTGTTACTTTTATTAGTTTTGAAGTGAAAAAGGGAATTCGTATTTTTTTTTAATAATATTAAACAAGTTTCTAAACAGTCGACGTAGTATAATAACATATGCTTTGAAACTGGTTCCACAATGCTTCATTTGACATCCAATATTATTTTGTTTTCTCCAAGACCCCAAAACTAAAAGTCCATATTTTTTCCTCCTTCCGACAAAGGAAGAGTAAAATGCATAACGCACGCCCGCGTGTCCTTGTGCACTAATAGTGTGGGGCTGAAACCCATTAAAAACATATCTTTGAAGAACTTATTTTCGGCTGTGTTGTTAATCCTAACAAAGGCATACTGTGGCTTTCACAGCATACCGTGGTCCTTAATCTCGTTCTTCCAGAGTTGGAATCGCGTCAGCTCATCGACGGCCTTCTTGAGGTGAGGAAATATAATTTTCGAAGTTCTACCTCACACATAGAGGGATACGCGTAATATACGCGCAAAGAGCGCGAGATGGACGCGTTACGTCGGTCGCGATGTCATTTATATACACGGAATATAGAAAGGGGTGGAGCTATGAGTTTGCTACTCTCGCCTTTATTGGATTTCTAGTAGAATGGGTGTTTTTGAAAAATATTTTAATGTCTATTACCAATTATGTGTATGAAATATCTAGAATGTGAAGTTTGTGTATGGGACGTGCGTGCCATAGCCGAAAGGATATGCTCCGTCGAAAAAAGCTCATGGATTTATGTTGTGTTCTGAAACCCTGCTATTTGAGTTCGACTAGACGGTGGATTTGGGGACGTGAGTTATTCCAGCTGAACCCCGCACTATTAATAAGTACAGCCTTTTACTATAAGGTTCTCACATGATTGATATATTTTTTGAATAGTTTGCCTATACCGCTCAGGAGGATGATAGGTCTATAGCTAGTGGGAGATCATTTCTTTCTAGGTGAATAGAAATTAACAATTTTTAAGGTACGCATTAAATATTGTAACCAGCAGAGCCAGCAGCGGCAAAAAAAAATATTTAATAGTTTTATTAATAATATCATACATATAGGTGGCCTATGTAGTATTAGTACTAAATAATTAGGTTTAATATTTAGTTACAGTTATTACATTTAACTCTACGTAAATCTTTATTATTACATAGAGTTAATATTTATATGACATCTCAAAATCAAATATATAAATTTGGTTTTTAGATTTTTAAAGAGGATTTTACCCTCGTTAAGCGAAGTAGGAAAAAATGTGCATTGGTTTAATTTATTTAACACGCATAACATAGACATCGTGTGCCGAATAATTTCAAAATCTAGTAATGCATTAACATGTAGGTTCATTACTAACGCAAAGACAAGCTCAATAACACCAAAATACATTTCTCAAGCAGTAGGGCCAAAACAAGCATCCGACCATATTGGCACCACAGTGAAGTTAGTTATATATGGAGAAGCAGTAAAAACTTAAAGTGGCAATTGTCGTTCTTAAGCTTGCACGAATTATGATCAAACGTACATACAAAAAAAATGTAATTGTTATCAATGAGTAATTATAATTTTAATATTTGGTTTATACTCAATCTAATTAAAATTTCAATTTTGGCACGATCATATAGCTTGACGGCGTCCAAACAACACTTTCGTTTTTAATGATTTTCAAAGAAGTATTTTTGATATTAATGGTTATAGATTCATAATTTTAATGTACATTGTATCACAGAGCTTACAAAACATAAATACTGATGTTATATATAATAGCTACCTATTTTATTTTACTTTACTAATTGCTTTCAGCTTTCTACTTCGGAGTAGTTAGTGTGAAAAAAGGTTTGGCAGATAGAAGACACCAAAAAATACCAGAACCTGGTCAGCGTATGCTCTTGTTCGAAGGCGACGCACTTAACGGCTAAACCACTACGAAGGTACCGGGTTCGTTTTCGGGTGAACCTGCCTATGAGTTTGTTACTCAAATGAAATTAACCCATTTGCACTGTTCCTTAGACGGCTCATTAAGCCGTTGATTCCGGTCACCGTATCAGTGACAAAGGTCGTTAGTGGTCTACAAGCGCCTCAGAATTGACACCTTTGCTGTTCTTCAGCAACGGCGTGCTAAAATCCTGATGCGTTACCAATAATGCATGTATGCGATGCTATGAACAAGTGTGTATATTGTAAAGAAAGAAAAACAGTAATGAAAACAAAATGAAAATAATACATTCAAACAGAGGGCGATGAAACACAAGGATTCGAGAAAAAGTATGCATGTACTCTTTTATAATATCCCACTTATTCATAGTGTTTACTTAAGTTTAGATTAAAATTTAAAAGCTGAAAATATACTTTTCCGCCTTATATTCTACAATAAAATAAAATAATTCAAATCGGCCCATAATCCGCGTATTACGTTGTGGCAAACGACGCGCTAACGGTACTCGGTCTGCTGAAATGTCGTTAAACGATAAACGGTAAATCTTTTTTTTGTTACAATTGGAACCAGACACTCGAAGTCTGAAACTCGTACTACTTTAGGGATTTTATAAAAACTAGATACATCTGACATTCTATGTTTATAAAAAGTCCAATAATTTGGCGAGTACAAAAAAAATTCTTGCAATTTTTTTAAGAAAAACATAGACTTATTTAAACAACCTTTCTTTATATTGTTAAAAATTAGATGTGGTGATTAATTGCCTGATCGATTTGAAAATTATAAATAATAATTTCACCAAATATATTACAGAGAAATGAAACCATAGAGACTGCCCAAAATTATCAAAATTTAAAAATACACCTCTTATTGGCGCCTGCACAAACTTGTACGACAAAAAAAGAAAAATGTAGTATATTTTTTTTTGAAAACCAGTACTACAGGTTGTTTAGTGTACGATTGCTTTAAAAAGCTTTAAATTCTAGTAGGTAACACTTGATTTATGTAGCTATAATACGCTACGTGCGAAGTGTATGGTGAGGGAAATACATTCGACCGCAGCGCTCGCTGTGGAAGAAGTGGGAAGATTATGTAGCGGCAAATACAGTACATTTTCGATGAATTTTGTGTAAAATTTCATTATAATCATCAGTATTTACGGAATGAAGCACAATAATTATATTTGGAAATTGAAAAATAATGTACAAATAAACGGCTAAATAAAATCTGAATTATCCGAGATACATTTAGTAAGACACAACTGTAAAGTACGTTGGTTACACGGGGACGGTTTGCTCTTCTCCGAATCACGGATCTGAAGACATTTTGCTGAATTTCACAAAACTTTAGTCTCTGCCACAAAGAATTTAGTTTTTTTTTAACCAAAACTATCTTATACATCAAGCACCTACAACGCTTTTTTTTGTATAGATTAAGGCAAAGTATTGTGTCAATAAGAGTTATTTATTACAATTATTTCAACAATAGATTATTATATCATTTGTTACTCCGATTCCAGAAACCAGTCCACGGTAAACATTATCGCTATTATTCGAATAGATTATATTTCTTTCGAGTTGACGTATCGGGTGGAAGAAATAATAACATCCGATTGACTGTAAAATCCCGATTAATTATTTTATTGCCAGTAAAGTAGGCAGATAATCGTTATTGATTCACGAAATGAAAACGATTGTGATCAAAGTGCAAATAATTAAATTGTCGTAGCTATAATAAAAACAGCATGATTATTTTCAATATCACAGTAAAAAGTAACAGAAGATAGTGTTAATTTTACCAATAATTGTGTTGTAAAAACATAATTATTCGTTTTAATGACGACAATAATAAACAACTGTATATAGTGGCTGTTTTTATTATTTCATGAGCATACAAATATTGGGTAAATCCCGAAAAGTTACGGACACCAGACGGCTCTAATGTGCACACAGCGATTACTTTTTCACGCGTGAAAATGTGGCGATAAATCGTACTTTCTGCTTGGTGGCGAATTTAGTTTTTATCTATTTTACGGGTCCTCGTGGTATTCGCGATGTACAATAAACCATCGAATATCTATTAATATCGAGATGGCATGTGACGCGTCAAAGTGCAACACTCATTCAGGGTGGGCGCAAAATGTTTCCCAATATCAGAGATTTGATAGGTTTAGTCAATGCGCATATAAATTTCCGAAAAAAAATTGAATTATCCGAGATATCCTTAGAAAGACAATAATGTCAGGGAACATCGGTTACACGGAAACGGTCCTGCATCGGCAGATTTGATCAATTTCACAAAATTTTAGCCTACCTATACCATAAAAAAATCTAATTTTTTCAAAACAAGCCTTCTTACATATTTTGCAAGACAGAATGCCTCAGTTTTTAGGTCAGTTTTAGGCAAAATATTATATCCATAATCGTTATTTATTATAATTGTTTCGGTGACAACAGATATCAATTGTATTATTTGTGACTCCGATTTCAAAAAGATGTCCACGGCAAACATTGTCGTCATTATCATCAGAAAAAATTCATTTCTTTCAGGTTGACGTGTTTCATGGAAGAAATCATAATACCCGATTGAATGTAAAATCGAAATCAGTTGATCATTTAATTGCCAGATGCAGTCAGATATTAATTATTGTTCTACGAAATGAAAATGATTGTAAATTTAAATGCAAAAAATTAAAATTTCGTGGCTATAGCGAAAATAGAAAGGATAAATATTTATTTTCATTATAAAAATGAAATTAAACAAAAAGACACTGTTGCTGTTTACTCATACGTAATTATTTTGTAGAAACAAAATTATTCATAAATACAATAATAAACAACTCTAGTATCATTTTTATATTCTTTCCTGAGTATATAAGTATTGGATAAATCCCGAAAAATTGCGGGGCGCTAGACGACGCTATTGTCATAGCACATGCAAATTCAATATAATAACTTCCGTGCGTTTTTGCGCACCACTCACGCGCCTCATATTAAACTTATTTAATAGATAACTATCCATTATTTCAGAAATTAAACACGTCGAATTATGTTTTATATTATCGTAAAATGATTTCAATGAAGAATATAACCAAGGTATCAGTTTTTAACTAATAACATGAAACTGAGAATTATTATTAGTACAATCACGTGGTTGCAATAACGCCATCTATTATCTTTACTATAAACTACATCGTACTATGACTATTGGTAATTATAGTGTCCGTTTTTGCCGCATGGCGTACAAAGTATTTGCGTTAACATCACTGCGAATTAGAGCAGGGCATAGTTGTTTTAACAAAATTGTTTTAATTCATTTTTTTTTAATATCCGGGAGGTCTTCCTGATAAAATAAAAGTGTAAGATGACACTTGATATCTTTTGACGTTATTGTTTAAACAACGAAAACTATATAGCCTAGAAAAAAATGCATCAATTATTTTTTTATATTCTTTACACTATTTCGGATGAAAAAAGTCCTCACATTCATAATCGTTATCTCCAACCCATTAATTGTTATGAATTTTTTAAAATTGAAAATCGCCAAAAATCCTAATTTTCCACAATTAAATAATTTACCTTAAAAATTGAAATGCTATAATTCTTTATTTTTTATCAAAAATTTCAACTATATTAAACAAAACAGACGAAATAGATTTTTTAAATTTTGTTTATTTCTAAGTGTTTTTTACGTTATAACAATATGCTTCTTACGCGCATGTACTTTTGAGAGAGATGTATTTCTATCTCACTCTCATCTCGATGTATGAGATGACCAAGAGGAAGGCAAACGACGCGTTTGAAAAATTATTTGCGGTTTTTCAGCGATAATACGTTAAAAAAAATAACAAAACTGTCGCTTATAAAAATTTATTAATTTTTCCAATACATAGTTTAACGTAATGAGATTTTTATTAATTTTTTTTTCCGTCGTTGAAGCTTACAGAAACACTTATTTTTAACATTCATTTTTATCTATTGAAAAATCATTGTCAGATACTGCCTGAGAAGTAGACTCTTCTGTACCTTATTTTTCAGTAAGATAAAAAAGGATAAATACACTTGTGATCCGTGAAAAATTTCTACCTGTTACAATGAACATAGTAGTCTTACCGGCCTACTGGCCGTTTTTATTAACCATGGCCTAACATAGATTAGGCCATGGTTAATGAAATCGGCCAGGCATATTCTTCACTTTTGTACTGAGCAAGTGAAAAAGCAGTTCCTATTGAAATTTATTGTTTCCTTGTAATTATTCCAAAGTCTTTACATTCTTATTGTAGTATAATTATTATTCTTATACAAACTACATAAATTATACTCATTATTTATAATATAAAGGTTCTACAATTCATTAAGTTTTTATTCACATACACATTAAACGAATTCACTCTGTATCTACTGTTATCGCTAAAAGTTCTTATCAAAAAATGTGTCCCAGCTACAACTGTCAAGTTAGAATTATATAAATTAATGAAAATATGTAGGTAGATTAACAGATAATTTATTTTAATTTTATGTATACTAGGTTTCAATAATTATTAAGGAAGAGTAATTTTTCTGGTGACAAATAACAATATTATTTCTTAACTCCTGACAGTTAAGGAGTGCTGCGGCTTTCATCATCAGCTCAGCAGCATGCTGATAATAAGCATATGCAAAAACTTGAAGAACTAAAAAAAGAGCAACAGACTGTATGTGCCTGTAATAGTTGAGGGCTTTCCTCACTTTTTTTTGGAATCCCCATCATTAGATCCTGACTTGAAGACTGGGATCACAGCATAACCTAAAAAAGAAAACACAAAAAAATACATAAAAACAAACAGAGAACCTCCTCTTTTTTCTTTTTGAATTCAATTAAAAATACTTCATTAATAGTTATGAAAAATAAATCAACTTTCACTGTTAAAATATTTTACGATAATATACATAAAAGCATCCAAACCTTGCCTAAGACTACTTCCATAACAAATTGTAGAAATATATCTTGGATTTTAATGTATAAAATCTTACACCAATAATAATCTCTTATACACCAATTGATGGCCCAGATACTGTAGATCAGTGTTATAATTTCAATCCAACCAAAATTGCATACTTTATTGAAAGACAATATGAAAATGTACAGTTCAACAAATTTTTGGCTCAATTAAATACATTGAGCTTTGGAAACATCAAAAACTTTGGGGGTTCCAAAATTTTGATTTTGTATACAAATTATTCTTAATTAACATTATTTCCATAAAGAAGAAAACATGTTACCACTGATACTGCCAACTTCACCTCAAATGCCAGCCGATGGTCCAGACCCGGCAAATTTAAATATGAGCATTTATTAACAACGCATAAATTATAAAAATTTAATATTAAATAAATATTTGATTTGACTTAATGAAAACTATAAAATTATATATAATTTTGATTGTGCATAGAAATCATTTAATAACTAACACCAAAATTTATTTATATGCAAGAACAAAACATGTTGATACTGGTAACTCCATCTAGCACTCAAACTGCCAATCGAGATTCTGTAATTAAGCATTAGCATTTAATAATCAACCAACACTGTTAATTTTTAGTAAGATAATATAAAAATCAAATATTTGACTTGATTAAACACAAAGATTCTATAACCCGATATTTTGACATAGTTTAAATGACCAAGAAAAGCTTACTTTGCTTATAGATCATTCTAGCTAATATAAATAGCTTGTTATCACTATATATTTTAAGTAAATTTTTAATGACGTTATGTAAATATTAAATTATTTTCTATAAATAAGTTAAGTATGTAGATATATAAAATATTAGACAAATAAAACAAAAACAAAACTTTTTTACAATCTCCTGGATTAGCTGTTATCGATATCGGCACATCATTCATCATATGAGGGCTGCTATTTATGTATCCGGGACTGGCCACATACAGAACATTATTTAAAAAGTGGAACATTTAAAAATGGAACTCCTTGGCTGCAGAATACAGACTGTCAATTATTCTACTATTGTGGCGTAACGTTGAAAATTGTGCCTTTATCACCATGGATTTAATTAATGAAAATTTTACTACGATGATTTATTACGATCTTCTAAAACTCAAAAACAGTGCATTGATTAACTCACTTCGTTTTTTGGGGATGAAGCACCATTGAAAACCACTATGCATCAATGGTTTAGTAAGTTTAATCGTGGGTGGTCTATGCTAACGGATGAATTTAAAGGTCACCTTAAATTGATTGTTGTACACCACAAAATATGAATGCTGTCCGAGAACTAATAATTCAAGATCGTCATGTTACATATCGCGAGACAAAAGCGTCGCTGGGCTTAAGTATGATAAGCATACATAAGATATTACACGAAAATTAGGCTCAAAAAAAATTTGTTTGCGTTGGATGGCGCACAATTTGAGCATTGATTAAAAACAGGCTCGTATCGATTGGAGCAAAAAAAATCATAAAAAAATACAATCTTTACCTGTTTCTTTGGTATAAATGGACATGATAACAGTGCCAATAGGGAATCGTAAAACGGTTGATTCAGAGTAGTACATGACCATTTGTTAGCCAGAATTCTTTGAAGAAATAAGAAAGAACAACCAACAACTCAGAATCATTGTTCATGATGATAATGCTAGTTGTCACAGGTTAGCCGAAACTACTCGGTTCTTGAATGGTCAAAAGATCGAATTGACGGGTCATTAGCCATACAATCCCGATTTGACACCCAATGATTTCTATTTATTTCCAAGCAGGAAGAATAAATTATGTGGTCAACGTTTTTGAGTCGCGAAAAGGCCATTGATGAGTTCAAAATGCACATTCTGGAAATACATCAATCAGAATGGAAAAATTGGTATAAAAATTGGTTTCAGCGTATGCAAAAGTGCATCAACCATCATGGTGACTATTTTAAAAAGCAATAAAACCATATTAAATGATAGATGTTTGTTTCTTTTTGATATTCCGGACACATAAATAGCAGCCCTCGTAACTCAAAACTGACAAATACATCCCTAAAATATTAGTAAAACACACAATAAGTTTTCAGTGAAATATAAATGTTTAGTTAATACTGATAGAACTAACAATACAACAAGACTATACACTTTTGTATTTTTTTTTAATCTTGTTGAAATCTAATTACTTTTCTGTCTTTTTTTTCTCAGGAAAAGTTATTCTTACCTTCAATATTTATTTTGTTTCTACTCTTATAGACTCCTTTGTTGTATATTAGAAATCATACATTTATATATGTACTTAACATACAAAAAAGTTCAGTATCATTATGATAAAATAAAAATAAATTCCATAAAATAACAATTTAAAAATGCTCATTTATTGATGTGTAACAAAATTTAAATAGACTTCTAACTGAAATGTTCTACATTGAAGTTGGTGAAAAAACTGTTTCCAATTTTTGTATTGATCTGTTAACAGATAGAGAAAAAAAGGTACTCAACTGATTTGTCTATATTTATTTATTAGTGGTACATTTAAATTTAGAATTTTTTATTGTTGTTATTCAAATATACCTCCAGGTTCGCTTCCGTGAACACAAATTAGAATTATTTCCTTCATCTTCCATTTTGACTGATTTTGCTGTCAATTTTGATCGCCATCATGGTCACATGCTCGATGCCAGTTCTGGTTCCGTTGTCGAGTCCAGTCCCCGTCTCTCTAATGATTTTACGGCCGGTCTCGATACCGATTTTAAGCATTAATGGTAGTAATAACAACTTACAATTTATATTCGAAGGGACATCGAAATGATGACGAAATTTAGAAATGCCATTATAACTGGTATTTATACATTTTTTAAAATAAAAGTAAACTTTCTTTTATATAATCTTATTATGTTAATTTCATATCCTATTTGAGAATATAATACACTTCTATGTAAAATTTGATGACAATCCGTGCAACTATCGTACTTGACAAACATCCATACAAACATACTTTTACATTTCTTAAATTATAAATAGCCTATAAGGTCTACAAATGATTCCGCGTCGAATGGTCAAAGTTCCAATCACAATCCATCCAGCCGTCAGCAATGACAAACGTCCATACAAACATACTTTTACATTTTCTATATTATAAATGATGCCGCATTGAATGGTCAGTTTTAAGATCAGTAGTTTTTATGTCATTAAGCCCTAAAAAAAGGAACTTAATTATATATACAGATTAGTAGAACCAGACAACATCTTTAAATATATCACCACAGAAAAGTATGAATATGTCGATATCACACAAATTTTTAAGAAATGTACATCCCAAGTTCATCAATTAGGAAATTCTTGCGTGGAAATCAAGGATTTCATAATGTTGTGATTATAAAGTATTTGCTATATATTTTAAAATCTCTAGCATATAATTTTAGAAATAAAACACTATCTGTTAATACTATGAATCGGTAAAGCGGAAATAAATTAGTTGTATATGTTACATACAGGTCACTAATTTGCCATAATATGCACTTAAACTAAGTTATCTAGTGACAAAGAAGTAACTGTTCAATGAATACGCTATGATCTGCGAAACCAATGTATTGTAGTCAAGATCAGTTGTGAAAAATGCTATTCCCTCAAAAGCCCTTGCTTTGCAGTTATATAACAAATTACTCTTAATGTGTGCAGAACCTGTCAAAAAACAATGCACTTATAAGTTTTATTGAGTTGAATCAACCAAGAACATTGCATGTAAGTAATCTAGTATACCATTACTAGCCACATTACATTGTAGAGAATGTCATGAACTTTTATTCAAATAAATGTGAAAAAGATACTAATATCTCGCTTAGTAGAATAATTACTTCTCATTTTAATTGCAATGAAAATGTATCTGATTTTG
Organism: Eumeta japonica; assembly: GCA_005406025.1. NCBI lineage: Eukaryota > Metazoa > Arthropoda > Insecta > Lepidoptera > Psychidae > Eumeta > Eumeta japonica. The sequence goes on along the minus strand of BGZK01000197.1, from coordinate 467,270 downwards.
CTGGGATAATTTCCAACAATTGCTTTTACACTAAATATTTCATTTAATTGTTTATACCAAGAAAAAACAAACAATGAAATCTAAACACCAGTAATTCCAAGATTACTCATATATTGCGAAATTTTGCATTTAACTTCTTCGAATTCCAATCTGATACATACTACAATTCTTATGAAATCCCCAATTTTTTTATGACCTTCAATTAATACATTCAGTCAATCATTATGACATATTCATCTATGATTACGACACTCAATTCACTTTTAACAAAAATGATAAACGCACTTCTTGGTTAAGGCAATCACGATATATTCGGAATTTCTAAGGCTGTAATAAAAAACTGTAAAATTGTAGTACTACATTAGTAAACAATTAGTCAGCACATGTTTTTCAATGTTGCGAAACTTGCACAAATTCTATTTATTGACAAGCGTGAATATGTGAATCAGCGGTTTGTTTTCATTATAAATGTTACCAGTAGAGTAGATTTTTTACATCGATGTAACTTTGGATATAAAAAACGAATAAGCATTTCAAATCCTAACCAGTCCATTTCGAAGAGATTAAATAATACAATAAACATTTTAATCCTTTTGATTTATAGGTATTTTGAGATCCTGGAATCGAATCCTATATTCTTCTAAATGATTCACTAAATCTCTACTAAATTCTTTGATAAGTATAGTTTATTCTGTGAACAAAACACAATAATTCGTTTCCAGTTTTTTTTTCTATATGGGGTATCACGCAACCATTGAGTATTGCCTAATGGTTGCCAAGAAGTACCTAATATTCATTATACAAACTTACCAAAATCTTATCTCAAACTGATGGTTGTATAATTCACACACAAATTAAACATGATAAACAGCATGATTGACACAATTTCTTTTTAAAATTGACCAGGTTACTTGTATAAAAATTTTAACCCACTTCTTTAAAGCTAATATCAAAAGACGCATAGAATTATTAATATCCCTATTATCAATTTTCAATAAGTACTATAGAACGGACAAATTGGAAATAAAAATAAAACTGCTGTTTGTATTTGTATATTAACAAACTACGTATTGAATTGTCGGAGGATGACAGTCGCTTTTGTTAATTTTGCTGATTTGGGTGATCGCTTGGGATCTTTGCAAGTACCTATGTCCTTTGGTAAGCGTACATTAAAATAACTGGTAAATAGTAAGACTTAAGTGAAATTGAAACAGGAGAGTGATGAAGTACGTCATGACAATTAGCTCCACGTTCTTTAAGCAGTACCGTTTGAATAGAACTTAATTGTCATTCGTGTGACTAATGCATGTAAATATCTTTTATTGTACGAAAGTCGTTAATATAATCATATCGACCTTATATTATTATTTATCTAGGTATCTATATTGATGGCTGTTTAAAGTGGGATGTACATGTAAATGAGATAGTTAAAAAAGTCAAGTATTTCCAATTCCTCGTGTACAAACTAAGTCTTTTTATGGAACGAAGAATACTAAAAATGCTATATCATTCATTATTCGAAAGCATTATTAACTACGGTATAATAGCATGGTGGTGCGTATAAAAAGTCTATTAAGGCATTATTTACAATCCAAAAAAGAATTAAAAAAATTAAAATAGAAAACAATCATATATGTAACATCAAGCAACAATTTGTCTATTGTAGTCTGATCAAATACTTTAAAACTTGCGCACATAAATATAATAACTACGATGGTAGATCCAGACACAAATATATACAGGGAACTAAAATTACCAAGACCAAGTACCAAAGTAGTCCTTTATATACAGCTATCAAATACTTTAATATGTTACCAAATGAATTTAAGAATACACCTATGTTAACTAAATCAATTAAATATAATATTAAAATGGTTAATGCTCACTCAAAAGCAATTATTATCTCTATAAAGGTCATATCCCATTTCTCGTCTTTGCTTTTTAAAGTCGAGTATAACATCTCACATGGAACTTTATACTTTTGAGCACTTACTTATTATTGTTATTTTTTCACTTTAAAATAGCTGAGATTAGTAATTAAGTTATATATGTATTAAGTTGTTTTTTGTTAAATAGGCATATATGACAAATGAATCATATATGCCTATTCATTTCTCCCGAACCTATGCACAGGGAACATCATGTTTCCTCTATAGGATTTAAATATACTTATCAATGTGTATTTAACTATTTTCTGGGAATTAAATAAATAAATAAAATATTCAAATATGTTCCATTCAAAGTTTCCATATAACTTCTCTTTCAACACTCAGTATATATTCAGAGTCGTAAATATGATCTGCATTTATAATTCAAATTTATAAGTTACTTGGATTTTTTAAATTCAGAATAGTTCAATTTCGTAGATTTTGGATCAAATTTATAAATCTACAATACAATACAATTAAAGTTTATTTCAGAAGTTTGTGTTCGTTTAACTAACAAAACATACCTAAAATCAAAAATAAATCATTGTGCATGCTACTGTTATTGTTAGTGCACAACACTGTTATTGTTATTTTATTTGTATGATAGATCTAATTTTATCCATACATTGCATTACCGTGTTAATTTCTATTTTAGTTTACTTAATTTTATGTTATTGAAATATGTTACACAATTATTAAAAATTTTCATGCAAAGATTGTACCTTTTTGACAAGCGTGCGTTGTTTATTAGGAAATGGGTGTAGCAACACTGCCGACCAATCTGTATATATTAGACTTGGCTGGTGTCACTGTTAACAGTCGTCGTTTAGGCGCTTTCTCAGTGATTGTAATTAAACATTCTCAAAAGTTTAAATTACGCAGGCGACATTGCACAAGAATAGTAACAAGTTAAATTTAGTTAATGGTGTATTAATGCTCTGTACCTCATACATTGCGCGAATTTCGCATCACTTTACGATACGTTCAGTGTATTTACACTTACCTTATTGGTAAATACTTATATCAAAAATGATTAATTACTTCATTTACGCAAAGGATTTTTCCGGTTCGACCAACAGAGTTACATTTTATCATGAAAATGGTCTGAAAACTCTTCACGAATTCAAAAGACATATTGAAAAAATAAATAACGAATCATCAAAGTCTGGAGAACCAACACCAGAATCACGTACAATTTATCTACACTGGGATTACGTGTGTGAAGAAGTAAATTTTAATACCACCGTTAATAGCTATCAGAAACGACGAGGAAGAGGAGGTACGTCGCCCGAGACGATTATCGAGTGGCTGCAACGAAACATCGATATCAATGAGGGTAAAATCAAATTATTGTACATAATAACAGACGGTCTTATCGACAGTAAGTCCTCGGAAAACTGTTTGCGGCTAAATGAAAATATGCAATATGAAACAGTTGTTTTTCATGCATTAAATACTAACGTCTATGCAATAGACCTTTCGGTTGCTTCGTCATTTCTGAAAAGCCATTGTGTTATTTACCGCAATAATGAATTGCTCGATGAGACAAATATTGCCGAAGAATATGATTACGATGGAATTAATGTTGAAAATTTTGATACAGAAAAAAATAATTTGAAGTCATATATTAAATTGAAATATATAAATAGATTCAAAAGAAATACAGCAGCTTTGGAAGAGATAGACAAGTTGAAGAAGTTGAGAAACCGACTATTTGATGATTTGTTCCCAGTTCAGAAGGACAAGACAAATTTGGATACGAAAGATAAAAATGAATTTATATGTCAATTTATGAAAACTATCTGGTACAGAAACCTCAAAACTCAATCACAAGATATTAAAGCCGATATTGAAAAGTCAATTTCAACTTTAATAAACTATATTGTCAATGACAATAAATCTTATGCATTTGATGCATTGAAATTAGTAACTAAATTCAAAGATGAAGTTACAGAAGAACCTATCGTTGATGTCAATTTTACAGATGAACAGAAAATCGAATTTCCTGACATCATCCTAGATGATGATAAAGGTATACCGGTCGTCATATTAACTGAATTAAATTTACTAGACAAAATAATTTTTCACACGTCAAAAACTGATGAAGTATCGCCTGCTAGTTTTTCAAAATTCAACTCGGCAATGGAGTGTCCATTGTTTTTGATAAATGATCCAGACATCAGCGAATCGATAGGGTACTTCTACACTTTAGATGTTTACAAACAGTTATTGGAAAAAACTACAAAAACAGAACCTCTGACTCGTCGACCATATCATGGTGGTCTCGTGCTCGTGGATACGGACGAATTTGATAAATACAACGATTACATTTTATCTGCGACGTATTTCAATTTTAAAAAAGTGAATTATAATAAGGGATTATTTTATTATGTGCTATGGAAAAATTGTGAAAAAAAAGAATGGATGGACCAAAACGTTGCTCAACAGTTCAAGAAGTATACGATGAGGCGTATCAGCACAACAGTGTGCAAAATTGGACTGTCCTCATTGCCACTAGATCCTCCAGAAAATACATCACTCCTCACCGCACTGTGGTATTGCGTTGAACTGTCCTCGTGCATATTCAAGGACGACCCTCAACATTTCATGTACGAACGTTTGAGAATGCACTATGGTGTAGCATATTGTATGATTGAGATATTGAAATATTTTAAATATAATTTAGATTTAGAGTCAATCGAAAAACGTAGGGACTTGATCAGGCATGTAATGGTTTTGAAAAAAATTCCAACACACAAAGAGAAAGTTTATTTCTTATTGGAAAAAATATTCAAAAGTGTAAACGGCTTTCTAGTTTGTGAAATCAAAAATCCATCGAATCTGCAAAAACTCAATTATTTAAAGTTAAACCATAAGGACATGTTGCGTGATGATGTCATTAAGGAAAAAGTACATTTGAATGACTTCGTGCACTTAATGTACTATGTGGATAGAGACAATAGAAATGACATCAATATTTGTGAAAAAACATACCGGCCTTTTTTTACTATCAGTCAAAACAGTTCGTTTTACACAGAATTACTTAGAATTAGTAAAAAAGTTGTTATCAGTAACGACAATGATGGAGATAGCATTGAAATAAAGTATGGAGCAATTGATTCCTTAGAGTTTGGGAGAATTTTATCTGAATACAAGCTATTTATTAATTGTGTCGAAGATTTAGATAAATATCCCACTTTCACAGAGTATGTAGATTATGCTTTGAAAAAAAAGAAATTCAAAGAAGAATTAATAACAATTTTTTCGTCAAATGTCTATTTTGCTTTGGAAGAAGCATTTACGAGTTATCAAAATCTTGTTAATAATATCGATGTAAATATATTTATTAAAGTATGTAATACGTCTGTTAAACGAAATGAGCGAATTAAAATGGAAGAAGTATTAAAATTCAATAGTGACAAGGAAGTTGATGAATTTGTTAATAATCAAGAGTTAAAAGTTAATCTGAAAAAAAATAATAAAGTATTAACTTCATAAAAAAACAGTTTTTGGAATTTTATGAACGTTATTGTATAATTGGACTGATTGACTGACTGATAGATTAAGTTTTAGTATATAAGTTGAGAGTTTATATTCAGTGATATCTCTTAAATCTGTATATAAAGATCTCATGTTGTTATTAGAAATAAATCACTGAATCAAGATAATGAAATTTATTTTTATAGTAGTTATAATTTTATCATAATATGTTATAAAATTATTGTTTTCATATTAAACTATTTCGTAATTATGTATTTTGTTTAATTTTTAATTAGTTTAAATAAAAATAAATCTATTCTGTTCGTAATTGTGGAAGAACTCGAGTGGAGTGGACCTCCCACAAGTTGCAATAAACATTAATGTCACATCTTAATGTCTAATCATAAATAAATACTAGGTGACAAAACTTCCAGCTCTGGAGTGAAGATTATTAATTACTTACTTCTCATCCTCTTTTGCAGTTTTTAGTATTGAGTTCATTAATTCGTCAAACTTGGAAGTTCCATGTTCTATCAACAAAATTTTATCACATTTCAATAAAACATAATTACTAAATATTATTATGGCTTCTTTAATTGGAAAAAAACTTTACTACCGCCACCTCTTTTCACAAACTTTTTAAAAAAGCTAGGATCTTCCTGCGACTTTTTTTTTGTGTGGATATCTGGGACCAACGACATTTATTATTTGATAGATTGTAGGCACACTTAGGTTAGTCCTATTTTTTTTCGAAACAAAGATACGATGGGATTCATGAGAAATTGATAGAACTTCTCAAATTTTTTTCTTTCATTTCAATTCTTACATCTCAAATTACAATTACTACAAGTATGCTCATGCATACTTCGTTCGTGCGTGTGCGTGCGTGCGTGCGTGCGTCAGTGTGTGCGTTATCAAAGATCGGAATCTCTGGTTCAAAAATGAATTTTTTTCGAGTTCAGTTTACAATATTTTAAGAGTTCTCCTTAACTTAAACACGGCAGCTCAAAATAAGTTTTTTAAGGGTCGCTCCAAGTTTTTAAAAATATCTAAAATCATCAAATTTCGATTTTTTTGGTCTTTAATATTTTTCCTCATTATTTCATTTTTTTTCTACAAGAAAAATGATAAAGATCCTGAAAATCTGAAGTCGAATTTTTAATATTGAAAGGTCGCTCCGAATTTTTCAGTTTCAAGTCAAGTACTTTACATCTTTTCGAGCGACTTCTGAATATGAATATCAACGAACTATATATTTTTTTCGTTGCTCATGATTTAATTTCATTTTTTAATACGTGAAGTTCAAAAAAAAATTTCATTTTTTTTTGGGTCCCCAATATATAGATCTGATAATGAAAATCACTACTAGATCAGGAACTCTTAAAAGTATTTCACATATTGTGCTGCGATTTCTTTGAAGTTGTTACGCAACTGAGCTCATCAAAATGCGTGTTGTGAAGTGTAAAGAACAATGTGATACCAATTAAATTTTCATGATAAAATCAATAACAAATCGACAAAATTTCTCTAATGCTATAGCCACTTTCTTTATTTTCAGTAGTAACTCATGCACATCATGAATCATCATTTAATGAAGTTGAGCAATTTATAGTCATCCAAATGAAAAAGTGAAATAAAATTGATGGTGAAATAGATATCAGAAGAATTAAGACTTGTTGGTTATTTAAAAATCTATTCAGTTAGAACAGTTTTATAGTAAAGCTGCTTGCACTAGTGCTACTCTTGGGAGCTGCAGAAAAATCTGAAAATTTAAAAGATCTTAGAAACTGACCGACTTAATCGACTGCTTGAAGACAAAGGGTAATTCCGAGGATGATTACACTTATGAGAGGATCTTGAAATCTCGGTCAGATTATACATTAGACAGTGTAGGCAGCTGCCTAGGGGGCTCGCATCGGCTGAGGGCCCCACTTCCCGATAGAAAAAAATTGGTTGTCTGTAAAGTCAGTTTACGGACGATAATTTTACGTTATAATGTGATAAGAAAACATTGTTGAAAAATTGCATTCTTTTATGAATTGAATTGTATTATTATTACTGAATTGTCATTATTTTGTATAATACAAAAAAGGAATTAATTGAAAATGACAACGTTTTCGACAAATTAACATTTATTTGCACTCGTTAATTCAAATATTTTTCTATTTAAATTATACAGTATAGAGATAGATGCGTCACAAGCCGAACGCTTAGGCCGATAGTGCCTCTCTATCGCTTGTTCCGCACGCTCGGCTCAGGCGGAACGCGACAATGAGTCATGCTTTTTCGTGCGAGCAGCCGGCGTTCATCGATTTATAAAACGTTATCACGTCAAAAAACCTATCGAAAATACACACACACACACACACAACACACACACACACAACACACACACAATAACACACACACAATATATATATATATATATATATATATATATATATATATATATATATATATATATATATATATATGTGTAATGAAATGACATTTCATTAATTCAATTTGCCGCGCTTTACGCTTTTATAAGTTGTCTGTGGAGGTTGGTACAGGGCGCATCGGACTCCGATGATCGGAGTGACGCGCGATTCAATGGCGGATGACGTTCAGATTATTTTGTGCAATTTATTGTTATAAAAACTTGTAGAGAGATAAATTAAAGGATATAATTGAGGAAGCGATATTAGTGAACTTTAAATGTCGTTTCTTTGTACTTTCAGGTGAGATTTAAGAGTAATATTGTAAAGGCGTGTTAAATAAAACCACTTTGTATTTTCAGAGAAACAACTTGTGGTTTACTTTGAAAATCGTCAATAATGCGTCTTATACATAAGGAGTGATATATATTATTATATGCCAGCGCCGATGACTGAGATTATTCACCAGCAAAGTACCGTCACGTACGATCTTCGTAATGTTGTAAAAAACGGTGTAATTACGAATAAAATTTCGTTGTGGTATATAAAAACATATTTTAGAAAGTTAAAAAAAGGGTATAGGTGCCCGGGACGTGCATTGCCTAAGGGCGTCAATTAACGGCATTGATCCGGCACGCCCACGCCGGATTTTGAGGCAGATTTCAACGATCGACGTTGTTTTAGGAGAGTAGATTTTGGAGTATATCGACATAGTTCCTAGCTTAAAAAATATTCTACATAACACTTCTAATAAATTTATTTGTACGGTATAAACATTAATCATTCTTTTCCATATAAAACAGAGCAATAAATGAAAATTTTAACACTATATTAATATGTCGAAGAAAATAATTTCTAATTTAAAATACTTCAAATAAAATATTCTTTAACAATACAAAAATAATGTTTAAAAGTTTGTAAAGCTATGAAGTTTTCAGTTTAGACGTGCAGTCCTACGACTGACGGTTTTTATTATTTTCAATATTTTGAACATCCCCCAAATCTTACCAACGGAATTTGTCCAAATTGTGGTGGAAATTTGAGCCGTCTGGACCACTTTTGAATTTAGCAAGCTGGTTTCAACCGGATAATGCTTTCAAAGATTATTACAGGTTTGCACACACTCATACGCATGTATACATATATCACTTAGAAAATGGTCAAAATAGATATAGGACCCTAAAACATTAAGATCAGATGAAAGCTTTATTTCCAAAAATAGGGCTGAAAACAATGTCTTTCCCATTGATAGAAAATTACCAATTTTCTTAGCGCTAAAAAACACTATTAATATTTCAACTACGATACATTTAGAATGCGTTTTTAATTTGATCTGCTTTACGGCATTTAACGCAGTTTTTTTTTTTAACATAAAAAGATAACTGAGCACCAAACATCAATCCACCAAAAATATCACGTTACTTAACCCTTTTTTTAGAATTTCTATTAACCATATCTTTCGAACGAACCAACCGATTACGATACTGTTTAAAGCAAATCACTTTTTTTTTTAAGGAGAATAGCTGGTTAGATTTTCAATTTGATGGCATAGCACTTTAAAAAATATTGTGAATTATACTATTTGAAATATTTTTCACCAATGATATATTTTAAACAAATAAATAGATTTTTATACAATTTGCGACAATTAATGCAATTGTCTCGAGGAAAGAGCTAATTAGATTTTGGTATCGATTAAAAGAGTAGTTTAAATTTTATTTCAATTTTTTTCTTAATTTTTCAACTTATATTCTCTAAATCTTTACAGCAAAATTTGTTCAAATTTTCAAGAAACTTGAGTAGACCTCTTTTAAATTTCGTGAATTCCGTTTCGATCAGGTAACCCGTTCAAAAGTAATGAAATGTTTACACATACACAACACACAACACGCGCGCTCGCGCACGCGCTGGCACACTCACACACAGATATCACTCGTGGAAATGGTTAAAATAAATTCGTAGCACCCTAAAATTTCAAAATCTCATGAAAATCTGATTTGCGAAAATCAAACTGAAAACAGTATCTTCCCAATTTATAAAAAAATATACAGGGTAGTTAAAGATTTCATTACATAAAGCAATCATGATTGTTCATATTTTTCCAGAGCCGAGTTTTCATTTTAACAACTTATTAGATTTTAGACTTCCACATCTCCTAATGAAAAATGCAACCCTTATAGGATCACTCATGGTCTTCCTGTCTGTCTGTTACCTGTTACAGCTAATTTGCTCTGAATCACTGCTAAACCGATTAAGTTGGTATTTCCTACACGTCCGTGACACCAAACACTCAATTGTAAACTAAATAAATGAATTTTAAATTTAAGTGTCATTCTTCGACTCACTTTTGCAAAGCATACTTTATTTTTATTTTATGATTGATGATTTCTGACACTTGGCCGATTTCGTTTTTTATCTTTCTTACAATCATGCAAACACAAAAAAGACGTGCAGTTTGACCAGTTAGGCGTGACATTACAAATATTGAATATATGTCACCGACATAGTATTTAGAATGCATTAAAAATAGTCCAAAATGAAAATCCTTACTATTCACTATGCTGTAACAATTGGATAAGAAATAGAAACTTTTACAACATAATTTAAAAGATGTTCATTCGCAAAACACCCGTTTGTAGTCGGTAACTACATCATTAAAAAAAAACGAGTGGTGTCGTGGAACACCAAATAGGAACGAAGTTCCTTATTATAAAAATGTTAATTTCAAGTACTTTTATTATGAAATTTTTATCGACAGAATAAAAAAAATGAATAAACTCAATGACTATAAATGTATTCGATATATTGTATAAAAATTAAATTTTCAATGTTTGAAAAACATACTGTATTGATTGATTGATTGATTGACTGACTGATTGCTTGGTATTGTTCACCGACATAACATTATTTCTTCTCGTTCTTTATCTTGTACATTATCGGAATTATATATTTCTGAACTAAAAAGAAAGAAACAGTAAAATATACTATGTAACTTTGACATTGTTCAATAATAATCAACAATTATAAAAATATTTATTTATAAATAATTTATTAATTAATAATAAAAAGGAATGAAATTCACTTTTATTCATTTTAATTGTATAATTAATAAAAGTAATGATTAAATTGATGCCAGAGAAATAAAATATTGTTATTTTAAACAAAATGTAATTATACTCAATAATCTCATAAATAGAACAAAATTTGAGTAACAAAAATAATAACAGTCATCACGTACACTATACATAGACACTGTATAGCCATCATACATAGACTATACATAGACATAGCCATCATACCTAGACTATACATAGACACGGTATAGCCATCATACCTAGACTATACATAGACACTGTATAGCCATCATACCTAGACTATACATAGACACTGTATAGCCATCATACATAGACTATACATAGACATAGCCATCATACCTAGACTATACATAGACACTCTATAACCATCATACCTAGACTATACATAGACACTGTATAGCCATCATACCTAGACTATACATAAAAATCTTACGCTTTTTTTTAACGTTACGGACGTTTTTCGCAGCTAGGGTACCCTCCGCAATGCCCTATAAGAAACTTTGTTCCAATAAAAAAAGACAGAATTTTAATGTCATTTCTTATTTATTGTATATAATATGTATATGTATAACACATTTGCTTATGCTTTTCTATGGAACATTGCCGAATTTTGTTTATGCTCAAAGATAATCTTACGTGTACATACGTTCTAACGGCGAATTACACCAAAACATACCTTTACAGTACTTAATTCTAGTTTAATCTTCTTAGCGTTAATTTAATATTGTCAAAAAATCAAATCGTATTTTAACCACAATCATAAACATAAGAAATTTTAAATTTGAAAAAAATTTAAAAAACGGTTGAGCCTGCAGACTATCTCTAAAAGTTTCCGTTTTTATATATTCCATGGATGTTCTTTGAGCTCTTTGAATTTAAATATATAGTTATCTGTTTTTAATCTTTCCAAACTTAAAAATTCGGATGATAGTTGACTTTTCTATTTTCAAGCTCAGAGTTTAAAAATATACAATATTAAGCTGTTCGAAGTCAAGAGATTGATTTTAGTGTTTTTCAGAGCTTTCCTAGCTCAAAAACATGAACTTGAAGAGCTCAAAACGTGTCAAAGTTTTGAGCTTCGTAAGTTTAAAAATCTATGCCGCTTTAAAGAAAAGTTTATTATTTTAATTTCAATTATAATGTGTTTCGAACGCGTTATTCAATTTCCATTCACTTTCCGCATTAGACGGAGTTTTTAAACAAAAAAAGTATTTAATGTCAATACAGCAAGAATTTTGAAAAAAAAATTTCTACAGGCGCGGATCCACTGTTGTGGGTGCGATGGGCACGAAGTAAGCACGCGCAATGTTGTATGCACGCGCATGTACATGGCTGCTAAAATTTCCAAAATTTCCTTTTTGGAAACGTGGCACTGCCGTTAGTAGTTTGTACTGTTAATATATATAGGTATTCCGATTTTAATTGAAGAAAATTTAATTTTTTTATAAAGTTTTTTGGTACGGTCAGACGGAACATTACTCTGTTTTTTCAACATAATAAAAAGTCCAATTACCAGGCGAAATTGGCACAAGAGTAGTTTCGGAAATCAATTTATATACCTCTATTAGATTCCCTTATTAACTGTTTGGGGCAAAGATTGTCTCCGGAGGTATTTGCTCGATATATTTCGGTTGAGAATTTTTCTAGCTAAACCAAATGTTAGTGAATAAAGTGGTCCAAATATGTCGCCTATTCATTATTGATATTTAATCAACTGTTGTAAATGCATATGCATTTATCTGGTCTGGATGGCCAAATGGAAAAGAGAATGTGAAAACGGTCCCCCATTGCAGAAACGGTAGCTCATCTCACTGAAGCATGCGACCGAGATGTGTATCCTAACACAAAAATTTTCTTACAAATACTGACAACTCTCCCGGTTAGCGTAGCTACCGCATAGACAACTTTTTCAACCTTCGCAGAGTAAAATCTTAGTTACGTATTACTTCAATGGCACAGGAAAGATTATCCGGATTAGCTATCCTAAATATACACAAAAATGTGAACCTGGATATCAATGTTTTAACGAAAAAGAAACGTAAGATTAAACGTGAAATTATACACTACAAAATCTTGGTCAGGGTGTCATATATTTTGTAAACATTTCCTTTGTAAGTATCCACTATACTGATCATGAGCAAGTTTATACTTCGACTGTCAGTCATTTCACCGATTCTCGGGTGAATGTGACAACAACCTTTTCTGAGGGCTGGATCCGCGCTTGTTCCTTAAGAATATCAATCGAAAAATACATCCAGTTTTAATACGATTTGCTTGAATTTACGATGTATTTTGAGGAGAAAAGCTGATTATATCGTGGAATCGATGAAAAGAATAGCTTAATAATATTAAAAAAAAAAGATTTTGAAAATTTTTTTTTCGACGATATCTTTTGAATAAACAACCCATTTTCGGGAAAAATAGTTGATTAGACTTCTGTATCAATCGCTAAAGGAATATAAAAGTTATTTGAAAATAAAACATTTTTATGTAAATTTAATTTTTAAGATTTGTTCTCAAAACCTACTTACTGAACTGAACCTATTAATGACTGAATCGGTTAAAATTTTTAGGAAATTTAAATTGAGTGATTTTTTTATAATACCGCAAATCGCGCTTCGATGGGTCAATCCGCTCAAAAGTTATGAAAAATTTACACACATACACACACACATGCGTGTGCACCAACACCCATTCACATACATGCATACATAGACATAATTCGAAAAAGGGTCAAATAAATTTCTAGGACACTAAACGTCAAGATCTGATGAAAAGCCTATTTTCTTTTACTTAACACGACAAACACATTCCGCGTTTCTATCATTTCTTTGAACAACGGAAACACGCATAGTGTCATGCTCACAGCAACATCTCATCAATTCCAAAAGCAATTTCATGGTTCAAATTAAAATTCAAAATATCTTTATTGCATAAGTCGTAGAATACACTTGAAATATGTCAAAATTTCTTGCTAATTTATACTTTGTCACTCGTTCGGAAAGCAGTTTTCTCTCAAGAAGAACGAGCAAGAAACTTACGCCTAGCTCTTTTCTAATTTCATCATATATACCCAAAACAAAATTAAGCCATTAATGAATGAAACAGCCCGGCAAGAAGTCGAGCCGCTTATGCCCATGGATATTTGTCTTCTAAATATTCGTAAATTGTGTAATACCCTTTTTTGTTAAGTCATTGTTTAAGAACACTCTTAAATTTATATAGGGGTAAGTCTTATATATCCTCAGGGACCTTTTTGAACATGCGCATACAAAGCCTTCTAAATGAATCTGTGACTTTTAACAGTCGACGAACATGTAAACTCAATCTAATTATCGATTTTTTCGAGATTTTATAGTCTTGTTAGTGCAGACTGGCACTTGGACGGGAGCTTACCTTTATTTTTTCTCCACAGAAATCCTGTTTCCAATCTTCTATACGACAAGCGACGGCTTGTCTACCCTAAGATTTCTAGCGCTCGATGATCTTCATTGTTTTTTGGTAGTCGAGCTTGCACTCCCGAAAATTCCGAAGCGCAGTATTGTTTCATGAGCTTGTCGATGTCATCTTCCGCTTGCTTGATGAAGTGCATTGCTTCGTTGGTGTGAGATGACCTGTACCCATTATTCTAGATTTGCACGGGATCCAGTCGATAGATGGCGTGGTCATCGCCATTTAAAACTGGAAGTGCCCAGTTGTCCCAACCGATCATCAGCGTCGGAGTAGCATTTTGTACTTCAATCGGTTGGAGATGTCGGATAGATGACGACAGGCATCCTATTGTTGATTTATCCAATTTTTAAGGTGACAACTTTAAATTTTCAAATGTTCGGGCCAACATTTCGTACTCCTCTTCTTTGAGTTTGCGGATTTTCACCGAAACCTTCTTTGAAGTATGAGCATTTAAACTTGATCCAGCTTGAATGCTTGATTGCTAGTTTGAATGGTGAATGATTCGACTAATCCATCGGTTCCTATAGTTTGTTAATCCATCGGTTCCTATAGATCCAGTCGATCATCAATAAGTCGAGCCTTTGTGCTCAGTACTTCAATCTTGATGCGGTGCAGCAATCTGTTGTGATTATACTTGCAGCCATCTACTCCACTACTAAATTTCTTAGAAGTGTGGCCCTTTCATCGGAAGCGCAGACATTGGAAGAATATGTTCAGTTTCTTTGCTATACTCCATCGTTCATTGAAGTCTTTTGAAGTAAATTCTGAACATTCATAAACTTTATGGATATCCTTGCAAACGTCATAAACGTCCTTGCAAACGACGACCCTACTTGTCGCGCGTCGGCCGAGGACGATATCGTGCTAATCCTCGATCCAACATCCCCTCTATACTCGTGACCTCGAGACAAGATAATGGAAACCTGCCCGGGTTCTGACAACCAAGTCCGTGTGGTGAACATCGAAACGACTGTAGGTTTACGGCACGCCACTTCAAAGATTGTCATGCTGGTGTCATCCGAAGCGGTGGCTGCTCCGTGTCCAAAAGAGTAGTGTTGTGCACCTAGAGGGAGAATGTTACAGACAACCGCATCCTTAACAATAATTAGACGTAAGCCAAAGACTTGTATTTGAATAAACAATCTACTCTGTGTCAATTTATTTTTCCATATACGGATTTAATTTAAAAATTTACTTTGTTTATTGTGTGTTTTATATTAAGTACATTAAAATATTGAAATATGTATGTTTTATTACCCGCGTATAGGGACCTTTAGTAGGGATTATTTATAGGAATTATTGACGTATTAAAATTGTTTCTTGGCGAAGAGGGCCAATGAGAAGCCGGATCCAGGGTGCCATTTAAAAGACGCCCGTGAATCGGTGTATAAATTCCGAGCACCATGAAATGCGAAACATATAGCCACGTCCCCTCATGGATAACGTATACAGTTCATGTGTGCAGGCAGATACACCTTCTATAAAATGCAACGATGTTGGTGCATCCGTCACAGTTGAATAGTGAAGCTGAATTGACACTGAATATACAAGTGAATAGTCTGCCTGTTCATCATTTCTGCCCACACCACAAAAAACGGTACTTCGAATCATTGAAAGAAAAAGATCCGAGATGCGGGTTTACTGGCGGTAGAAATATCGCTGAAACATTCTTTTTTTTTCCTATATTGAATATCATCACTCAAGTTATATTTCTAAATCTTTCACATTATTTTGGTTTATTTGGATTTGCCAACCAATAACTTGCAGTGGCTCTAGTTTGAAGAGGTTCTACTATAATTATGTACATAAAACTTAAGAAGAAACCATGAATCAGTATATATACGCGTTTCTAAATTAAAAATTAAGAAAATTTAATTCAACTGTCATGAGTATTACCATTCACCTTTATTGTCAAAAAGTTATATAACTACTACATATTATAATACAATTTATGTTATGCACTAAAAAGTATAGTGGAATAAATGTACATAAGCAATTAAAAGAAACAAAAATATGTTAAAAAAAGTTTGCTTTCCATTTTATTTTGTGTATACAAATTTTTTGTGAAATAATGTTATAACTGCCATTTACAAATATAGTATTTCAGCATTTTCCACATACAATGATAATTAACATAAACATACTTCTTTAATTGTAATGAAAAATAAATTCACTTTTACTTGTTAAAGCACATTACCATAATACATATAAAACCATTCGAATCTTGATATAAGCCTTAATTACTGCCACGACAAACTGTAGGTTTTAATACACAAAATGTTGATATATATTCTTATCATTCTTGCTTGTATACCAATGAATGACTCAGGTGCTGTAGATTAAAGTTTGATAAATTAATGATAAACCAACCAAATCTACAAACTTTATTGAAAGATAATATGAAAATAGATAGTCAAACAAATTTTTGGCTCAATTATATACATTAAGTTTTGGAACCACCAAAATTTTGGAGTTCCCAAAACTTACAAAATTTTGATTTTGTAAAAAACTATTCAATAATTAACACCATTATTGTAACGGCGATTTCTGCTATCACCGCGTAAGCCCGCATCTTGGATTCCTTGTATACTCGCTACGGAGCACGAATTTCTTGCGGTGTAGTGGGCGAAATGACGAACAGCGTTTTCAGACGATCACACCTCTTTATTACAGCCGAGCTTCATATATGGCGGTCGGAGTACAACTGCGATGGATGCATTTGTTTGTATTTCTCCCTGTGCGAAAGGAAGGAAGGCAAAAACCCGTTGAAGCATTAAGGCACCTGTCTTTATAGCCCGTAGGCTGTGTAGGCGTCGTCTTAGTGGCCAGAAGGTACAGAGGGGGTGCCAACGGCGCGAAGGTCATAACAACTCTTCCGGATTACCAAGACGTGATAACGTTATAGGTGACGGTGTTGCCCCGGGAAGAGGCAAAAATAACTCAAATCTTATCTGTTACCTTGTGTTATAGATTACATAATAGATGACGCTTGTAGAAGCGAGTAGTAGAGGGGATGGCAAATAACCGCGAAATGTGGTTAAAATTCTAACGGTTCCGGTCGAGAGCTTTAGGCCCTTAAATCCCTGAACTTAAATTTACCATTCAAAAATGACCTATAACTGTTAGGTAAAAACGTAACGTAACATTACTGAATTAAATTGAATTTGGATGGCGTGAACCTGCGGAAACGCTTCCTAGGCGCAGAAACCGTGCGTGGGTTCGGCGTGCAGACAGTGCAGTAAGCCATAGTATGTTACCAGGACGAACGCAAACGTGGCATAAATGTTGCCGCGCGATGTACACTGCGCGGCACCACACACACTCGTATAGATAATCTACGATAACATGGCGCGCCCCTCCATAAAATATCGCAGTTAAATGTATGAGTGAAAGAACAAACAGAGCCCCGCCTAGCCTTGCGCAGATGTGTGCGTGTCGCTAAACTAAAACAAATCTACGGATTTTATGCTCAACTGATTGTGTCGCTAGTTGGCTCATTGTTATAATATAGCTCTGCATAAGCGTACTCTATGAAAAAATGCGTCCTTACTGTCGCACAGCTGTGTGAATTATGACTAGTCCGACGACTAATTTGGTAAAACTCAAGATGTTGTGAGTAAGGATAGCATAAAATGAATATTTACTTTAAATAAATTAAAATATGTTTATTTCAAAAGTTGAGACATTAAAAAATTTCAAACATAAGCGTTATGGGTGCTAGCAATTTGAGCCTGCATCAAAATATGTTATGGTTATGGGAAAGCTTAGTTAAATAAATCGTAATTAAATTTTATTCCGAACTAAAGCAAATCAATGCTCTTTATTAGCACTAGATATAGAATTTTCATCGCTATCATAAAAGCTAGATGTGTCGTTATCAGATTCTGAATCACCTACATAAATAGTAAATTCTTGTTCATCATCATAGTCTTTCCAGTATTTATTTTCTGTCTCTTCGACATGTTGGCAAGTTTTATCCCAAATTGTAACATTAATCATAGCTAAGCGTTTGTTAATTAAATTCAGGATGGACGTATAGTTTTGGTCGATATTTCTGTTTGCTACATAGTTTTTAATACACCCCAAATTTTTTCTATTGGGTTTAAGTCTGGGTGGTATGGAGGCAATCTTAAAATATCAATATCATTTTCTTTAGCAATTGCATCTATGGCATAATTTTTAGAGTTGTCCTTATGTTTTAAAATAATGTCGTAAAGTTCTATCTTTTCATATCTTCCCGGAATTCAATATTTTTATAGGTGTTTCACCCTGCATGTCCGCTTTCTTGCTGTTGAATTGGGCACTTTTTCCGCAAATGTGTTATGATAAGACGCGTTGTCCATAACGATAACCGATTTTTTTGGTATATTCGGAAGTAATTGAGTTTTAAACCATTTTTTGTAATTTTCGTGATTCATGTTGTCATGGTAATCACCTGTTGTTGAACTGGCCTTGTAAATTAAACATGCATTTGGGACAAATCCATTTTGTTGCCAGCATGAACTATAATAATTCTAAGCCCCTTAGAAATTTTTTTGTGCAATAGATCCGTTCTCATTTGCCCATGACTTGTTTTGTACATGTGTAGTGTGTATGTAACTCTCATCTGTATATACAATATTTCTCCTTCTCTCTATATTTTCTCAACTGCTTTAAATATTTGTACCTAAGCATTTGTATGTCATGTTTTCGCTAAGCATTCGGCGATTATCATCAGTATTTATCCATTCATACCCTAAATCAAACAGCAAACGTCGTAAAGTTTCGATACATCCTTTATAATTAATTTTCTCGTTCAATATCTTCTTCAAACTTTTCAGTGTAGGAAATTGCTTATATTCCTTATGAAAATTATTAATAGTCCGTCTTACTACTGCCATATCGAAATTATCGATATCTCGTCTCAAGCATTTGCGAGGTTTCTTCATCTTATGTGGTGATCTCAACACCGCGCCAGTTGAATCACTTTCTCGTTTTTGCTTCAAAATTCTTGTAACGGTTCTTTCGCTTACTCCCACAGCTTTTGAAGTGCGCCACCTCGCATCGGTTACGCGCTCCACACCATTTTCAGCTTCGAACTTCATTCGTTGGTACACAGTAGCTATAACTCCTCGAGCCTAAAATAAACAATTTTTATTTTAAATATCTACGGCTACAGAACACGTGAGATAAAGCAATAAATAACAAATAAAAGTTTTTACCTGACTATGCATTACTTTTTTTCTGGAATTCTCCATGTTATACTTTTTCTGCATTTAGTACTTTCGTATTGTTGACCGACGCGAAAACAATAGCTCGACTGTCTCGGACGATTGCTGGCCCGTTACTAAAGACGAATACTTACAAATACATACACAACGCCTTGTTCCGATATTGTTACTTACACTAATGTAATAAGTTGGAGGGGCGCGCCATGTTATCGTAGATTATCTCTACACGCGCGGAGCCCGACACTCCGAAACGCTGCTCAAAGGAACAATGCACACAGTAACATACTATACTAAACGTTGGTCCAGGGGACTGGGACCGGAGGCGACCTATCGCGACGGCGGAACAACCGGAACGAATGCGATAGATGCACAATTGGTGTATTGCCGGAATTGCCGCTACAATTTATAAATGGCGCATCCGCCTGCACACATGAGTTCCATATATTTTTATCGAGGGGGTGTAGCCATGTAATTTACATATTTTATGCATAAGCGCCACATGCATTCGAAACAACAATTCGCGGTCGTACCGTAACGACCGCCGCGGTTCTCGACTTCTGATTGATCCCCCTTTTTCGCAAGGCACAATTTCATATGCAACTTATATGCGCATCACAGTAATTTCGTATTTACAATTAAATACGAACAAAAACGATAAACACAATAAAATAAACAAAAAATATTGTAAAACACAATAAATATAAACAAAATAGGCAAAATACACACTTAACTATTCTTAACGACTAATCCTTACCAGGATAATAAAACACAACTATTAAAATTATTTAATAAACACACAACATATACGATAAAATACAAAACAATTCTTAACCTAGTCCGTTTGGTAAAACAAAATAATACATTTATTGACAAATTAATGTTCAGAGCGTGGCTATCCGTAACAATTATCACAAAGAACAAAACATGTTCCCATTGATACTACTAACTTCACCTCAAATGATAGTTGATGGTCCGGACTGGTCAGTAAATTTAAGTAATTTAAATTATTTAAAACAAACTCGCTAGAAGTTGAGTTGGTAATGTCCATGAATATTTGTCCTTAAAATATTCACAAATTGTGTAATACACTTTTTTAACAAACGATTGATTAATAATGAATAAAATTAAATAATAGAATTAAATAATAAAATTTAAAGCAAGTGTCAAATTATCATACGAATGACAAACCATTATCTATTTCTTGTTTCAAATTGTCTGTATGTTTTAATCATATGTCCAAAATATTGTTTCAAGTACCTTTTGTGTCTCGACCCATGCTTCATGCTTCCAAACCCAATGTTCATGGCACAATGAATTTTTTTTTCTGTTCTGCAAATTTTTACTGGCGAGCCACAAGCTCCTGCACCAATTGACATTCCAACTAACTATAGCATAAAATTACATAAATGCAATGCATTTAAATGACAATATTTGTAGGTATTAATTTATGTTCGCTTAATCTTTTCAGTAAACGTTATGTGTGGCCAGGGCTTTGTGAAGGAGTGTCCATGTTCAGGTTGTTCATTTGCTCATTATATGCCCGAAAGAAAAAAAAATTACCAATAAAAAACCAAGGCTATTTAAATTATAACACCACACATTAGTCATAAATATCTAGTCGCAATTACAGCAATAATAATTTTTTTACGTGGATGTAAATCTCATAGGATATGTGAACATCATATAAAATAATGAATATGAAAAATATGGTTATTTTAATTCTCAATCAAAAAAGGTGACAATTTATAAAACATGAGTAGACATTAAATGCTTATTTCATTGCATAATACGAATCTATAGAATTGGACAATGAAAATTATTTTTTACACGCTTTTATTAGCTTCACCTGTATGTATGTTTGTAACCGACTTCTTTGGGTTCGATTTTGGTCCATTTTGAATGGTCAGATTTCATTTAAGCCTTGTAAATTTATCAAGAACTGATGTCACTACAATAATTTCATATTTAGAGAAAATTTTAATTTCCGAAATTTTGTGAAGAAATCGAAAATAAATTTAATTATTTGAAACATTATATTGAAAATTAAAAAAAATTGGTTGCCTGTAAAGTCGGTATACGGGCGAAAGTTTTACGTGACAACGACTTTGAATGGTAAAATCATTTTAATGTGAATATTCATTCGTATAGTAGGAAGAAGGATGAAATAATAGTAACAATTTAAAACATTTATTTATACAAAGAATTATATTTAAAACATTAATTTATACAAAGAATCTCGCACTGAATTTCATATTAACAAAATTTTATTTTACCTTTACACATACATACGTATTTATATACAAATATACATACAATAACTTGCAATACATTTGCAAGCACTAATTCTCTGCAGCGCGCGGCAGACCGATCATAGTTGAGTGGAGAGAGACGCAAGGCATTCGGCGGGCCTCTCTCGTTCGGTGACTCATCGTAACGTTACCGAGCGTTACACTTTTTCATAAGTGACTCCCAGCCGCAACCTAATTTAAGACGTTGTCACGTCAATAAATTAGTAGTTTTGAAAAAAAAATTATATTTTGAAACTATATAAAAAATACAAATGAGATAATGCACAGGTATTGCGCTCTTCGACCCTTCCTTCTTTCTCGCCGCGTTCTTATTTTACGTCATTGTGAGGCTTCGTGACGAACTTCACAGCGGCAAAGTTTCTAAGCAGCAAAGTAATAGTCCTACGTTAGATTAAATGGAAAGGCTACTTAGACATGAATGATATAAACTTTAATTCATTGTCACAAGATAGATATTTTACAATCAAGAGTTGTAAATACTACTGATTTCATTTTGAGATCAAAAATTTAGAAAATAAAATATTGTTTAAGAAACTAAAAAATACGCATTAATGATAAATCAAACTAAAAAGTGAAAAATAATTTTTAATATAAGAATAAAATAATGAACGAAAAATATTAGTATTATTGCGGAAAAAGTCCAAAGTACAATTAGTCCAAAATTGTTCGTAAGATAGATACGGCACAAAGCTTCCCACGTTTTCATAACAATATTATTAATATTTTTCGTTCATTATTTTATTCCTATACTACGATTTTTTTTTCTCTTCTTAGTTTGATTTATCATGAAAGTGTGTTTTTAGTTTTTTTAAAACTATATTTTTTAACAATGAAAATTCAGATTTATAAACTAGCAAGGGAGTATTTGTTAGCTCTAAGCCAAAAACATTGGTTTTGTCTAATTCAATTATGAATGTTATTACTGTGTATTCCATGCACATAAAGTATATATACAACACTTTTTTTACAATTGAAGTATTTTACAATCTGTTAGATTAGCTGTTATGGTCATCAGCACATTATTGATTATAAACAGGTAATGAAAAGGTCATTTCTTAAAATAAATAATGAAAACACAAATCGCTATATTGCGACATCTAAAGAGGATATATATATTTTAAATTTAATTTATCAAAATAAAGGGCTTTGTTGTAGGAGTTTAATCATATTGAAAATATATGATAAATTAATTATCATTATAGTTCATGAGGCTTCTGTCAAATAAATTCCTCAACAAATATGAAAAAAAATTAACCCTAAAATAGTAATGAAATATGCTACACAAGTTTTTAGAGAAATAGAAATGTTTAAACAATTTAATAAAAATCCGATGAAATGAACTTTCAGTTTCCTTAATATAAAACACAATTTTCATGTATAAAATTGTTTGCGGGTAAAGTAATTCTTTTACAGAAATGTACAATGTGAAAGTACTCATATTTCTAAGCAAATTGTTTCATTCTGCAAAGGTAAGTTTTTCATAGACCAGAGGTAGAAAAATATATGGTTATAAATTTTCTCAAGATTGATGCAGTTACCAAAGTGAAACACTATCAATATGAAGGACAATAGTTTCTTAACCCATCATGTTGGGATGTACTAACTATGAAGTGCATGCACACCATCAGTTCTTACTGGTGTTGTTAACAGTTCCATGAAGTTATACATAAATAAACCTAACAAATATCACCGATATCTGCATAATTATATGTGATATTTATACATATAATAAAATCGGAAGGAAGCCAGATCTAGACCAATCTGAAAAGAGTAAATGGTATGAGCTATATACTGTAGTAGCGGACCTAGGAGTAGGCATCCAGCCTTCATATTTAGTTTCGCAAATGAGGTTTAGCGTTCGATTTAAATTTAGAGTGTGAAACTAGAATAGAATATTGGAATCCAATCTCGCAAATAACAAGTGAGTAGGGAGCAGATAGTAAGTGAAACATAAAAAGGAGACCAGGGCTGGTGGCCAAGTGCACAAGCTTCGATAGTGATAGAGAATTGGATTGTCGTAATCAATTTGATAAGAGATCATATCGAACTTGGTAAGAAGAAAATATTTGAAGAACCGATCAATAAACGTATTGATCATATAGTTACTTTTTTATTTAAATACATGAATTCCTGCACTTCATCTAACGTTCTAAAGGAACTCAAACTGGCCTACGCTCTACAATACATAATACAGACTTCAAAACAGCTGCTTTTAAAATTTTCATCTGTTTGCCTGAATATTTTTCTGTTTTTTCAAGCATCACTTAAAAATCAGTGGAACGATTTGAGTAACACTTTTGCATTTTATTAACAGTACTCTACTGCTTAACTTTGGACACAACTTATTATACTACATTAACTAGGGTTAGATAGAGTAAATTAAAAAAATTCCCTCTCTTTATTTTGAAGTACCTAATGAATATATTTGGACAAATAGTACCTACACACCGCTAGATTTTTTGGCAGTGCAAATGTCACAGAAGCAAAATGTGTCCGATTATCCATAACGTTCTTTTTTTTTAAATCAATAGAGTTCACGAAATAGAAGAAATCTCACTACAAATATTATGGCTTTAAAGAAGACCTCAGGATGTGACATGTAAGATTTGCCATGGGCGACGAAAGATAATGAAAACATGAAGTACAGGTGTCATATCTTTTTAAAACATACTTTTTTAACAAACATATTCTCAGGCTACAAGACAACTATTAAATTCTTCATCTGTATTTTAGAATACATAAAAAATGTTGCGAAACACAGTTTGATAATGTTATAAGCACCGTTTTAAAATGTTATGAAACAATGTTCTATGTCTTTTTGTGAAATACTCCAACATTGATAAACCTGATTTAAACACAGGTAATACAACTAATGAGATATTAATGAGTTTACAGTTTACACTTCTTGCCTAGAACTGAACTATATTAGAGGCTGTAGGCACAACAGTATATCTTCTGTGCAATTAGTTATATGCCAGTGATTTTAGAATAATTGATGGTCAAGCATTAATTTTTACATACTACTTTAAATATTACACGATCAGGCATATGATTGTGAAATCCATAATTTCCAATATAAAAAGATCCCATGTATTGATTAATATTTCTTAATAAAACAGAATGAATACTTTAGACTCCACATTGCTTCTGTAAATTGTATTCCGTCTGTATTTGGAAATCTATTGTTATTACGTCGGAACTTCAGCCGATTTATCTTTCTTATTAAATAATCGATTCGCTTTATCCTCCACATGTACATCTTACTTTCCACGATCATTGATGCACTGAATTTGGAATGACAGCAGAACACTGCTCAAAAAAATTTTAAATTCAACGAATTGAACTACTACTCCAGGCCACAGTATAATAATATATCACTTGAGTCCAGCGATCCTCAACCTATGCCCTAAGGGAAGCATACGGCTCGGTAAATGTATCATGTGGCCCGTTTATTTGTTTCTAATAAAAAAGCACAAAATAACCATAGCTATATTTCACAAGATTCAACAGCTACAAAATCTTGTTATGTATTATATACAATGGTAACCTTCGGGAGTAGCGATTTCGCACGCCGGGACATCGCTATTGCAGGGGCTTTGCGTAACAACTCGAGTAGAAATCGTGGTCGATTCACAGTAAAGTATCATTCAGTCAATATTAATAAGTAATTAAGTATCTAAATAGTACTGCACTAATCTGTCTCACATTCGTACAAATGATACATTACACTGACAGTATCAAGATAAAAAATAATTAGACTTCAACGATATTTTAGGGAAATTGATACAGAAACATAAATGCAAAAAGCACGATAATATGAAGTATATTCTGGAAATGTTGTGTTTCAAGATAAATAAGAACTTTTTCACATGTTTGTCTTAGATTTTTCTTAAAATATTTTAAAGTTAACCAAATCGACTACAAGAATGTTTCACTGAGTTTTTTAAAATTTCAGAATGTTTTCGATTAAGTTTTTCACAAATACTAATAAGAATAACACGCACTACACTGTATTTAAGCATTTTTTTTTTAATTCATGGTAATAAATCGATAAAGTTAATGCTTTCCATCGGTACTAAAATTTTGTACTTAAAATAAAAGAACTTTGCATGTCAGAAATTCATGTACTTCCCTTTTATTATCAACTATTATGTGAAAATCAAATGCTTTGCACAAAACACAAGGACCTTGCAAAGATTTACGATAATATCCACCTAGGGCTTCGCAATTGTTAAGATCGCCAATGGCCATATACTATGATAGCATTTGAGGTCATTATCAATAGATGAGATCCTAAACAAATTAGTATGCATTTCGAAAATATTGAAAATTTTTGGATTGAAAATCAAATTTTAAATTAAATTTAAACAACTACAATTTTTAAGTAATACCTTTGTCAAAAGTGTTAAAGATAGCGTTTATTCGTTTTACCTAGCTGCAGCGAAGCCCTAAAGGAGGATTGTGTGTTTGACCTATATGTATGTATCTATGTTCCCTTGTAACTACTTAACTCATATACCGATTAAAATAAATCATAAGTGTTAAATTTGCCATAATGGTGTAAGTGCCCTCGGCTATATTTAAATTATAAGACATCGAAATGCGAGATTTTCGGCACCAAATTAGCCATTTTCAATTTTTTTTTACCAATATATCGATTCCACTAGTCACATCTTTAAAGAATAAAGGGTTTCAAAACGAGATCACAAAAATGTGTACGCTTAGAAGTAATTTTAAATGACACATGGTAATAAACTTAAATCATTACATCTTCTAACAATAATTTTAACTACTTACTTTATTCTAAATAATTCATCGTCTTTTTTACGCGGCCACAGCTTTGTTTATCCAAGAGCGCGACAGCAAAGAGAAGAATAATGTTGTTCATGTGTAAATTATGTATGATTATGTAAATTCCTTTAAAACAATTGTAAAATTACAACAGCTCGATGGATTTTGATCGAAGGAGTATATGTCGATTCGTGTAATTAATGTGATAACTACAGACTATATTTTATTTTGTAAAACCAGAATTGCCTCCCTAAAATATGAATGGCGATAGAGATAAAAAAAAAATATCGTATTGAATGACATATTATTGAATACGTCTTTCAAGATCAAGTTATTGTTTCCTAGCTAATTTTACACTCTTTCCGTAACCTCTACTTAAAGATAATGCAAGTTACACTTATAATTAATTATTATAATAATAAAAGGAACTTTCAGGATTACTACAACGTGACTCGACGTCAACGAGAAAGAAGTTCTAGTACATTGTCAAAACAATACTAAAAAATAGTAAATAAAAAAATAAAAATCGTAAAATCCGTATTGCGTAAAACTGAACTAAAAAGATGGAAACAAGGTGATACAAAAAATCATTGAATCAAATATGGTAAATATATTTAATTGGATCTATCAGATTTGTTTCCTTTTTTGCTGCGATTCTTGCTACATGTATTCCTCCGACTGAAAATATTTAACATATTCAATTGATGATTTTATACGTTCTCTTTGTGGCGACCTACAACGTACATGCCAAATATTAAAGACGATTCTGAAAAGAACTACGGCACATCCGTGGGAGTTGCGAGCTCAGATCGAACGCTGCATCGCACACGTCATCGCCTCGTCACAGCATTCTTCGCGCGCCGCTCCGACGCCAAGGTACGACCGCCTGTCGAGGCATCCGTCGGCGGTCTGGCCTCTATATATTCATATTCATCTATGGGTCTGGCAAAAAAAAGCGATGGCGGGGATATTTATACAACAACGCGCGCATGCGCTTTGCGAGGCGCCCGGTGTCGGCCGCCGGTACGGAAACAATTGAATACAATCGAAACAATTAAAAAACGATTAGGGCACTAACGATCGTTTCGATGGGATAAAATTCTTGTATTGGCGGATTTTTTGAACCCGTTATTCACGGGATAATATATAAGAATGAATTTATCAAAAATATTACATGCCATTCATGCAGTTACTAGCTGTTTCACTGAAAACAACCCAGCGTCCTTTTCCGCCACACTACTGTTTCCATCTTTTATTTCGCTTTTACGGAGTAGAATTGTTTTTAATGTTATAGTTATTATTTTTGATCAAATTATAGACGATTGAAAAATGTTTGTCTACTCTAGTTTTTGATATTACTGAAATATCAACATTTTCTCCTTGTTCCAGGACGATAATATTCTTGTACTAGACTTATACATTAGTTTGTTGGTGTACTGTGACTTAAAGTTTTGTGTTTATAAAGTTTTAAATACATTTGCGAGAGATATGATTAAATCTATACCAATTTTTAAATATACCAACAATATGATAACGCAATATTGAAGGTAGATACATGTTTTATTTATATTTATATTGAATATATCACACCGGCTAGTGACGTGTGCCGTTCGGCACTTGTAGCATATTCAACCTCAAGTAAACATGTTCAATTGTATATAAAACAGCTACATCATAAACTCAGTTTGACTCAAGGATAAAAGCAAGTAAAGCCAGTCATTATTGTTGCACGACGCAATATAGAGTTACTAGGTAAAGCTGAACTTTGTTGTACAAGCTCAATGGGTTGAGGACGAAAATGTCGATACAACTGGGTTATCAATCGGTTGTGATACATCAAAACCAAGTTTCAATGATAGAATTCATCGATGATTGGTCGAGTCCCATATGGACAGATGATGCGGACGTTTGATTATTTATTTTATTTTTCGTTAAACAAAAGGTATTTAAAAAAACGTAACTAATTAAACACTGTTTGTTTATGTTTTAATAGTTCAGCTAATATAATCATTTTATGGTATAGTAATTTACGTAACACAAAATATATATTACTGGGAGGTCCACAAAATGTGTTAAAGGTGTTTGATTATTTATTATAATTAAATTATTTTACATTAAAATATTTAACAAAGAACACCAATTAATTAAAAACTGCTTATTTTTGTTTTAATCGTTCGGCTAATATAATTATTTTATTGAATCATGATGTACGCACCACAAAATATTTATAACTGGGGGGTCTACAAAATGTCTTTGCGGCATCACGTGGTATGTCAGAAGGAGTTAAACAAGTACGGAAAACGCGTTACATGGCTTATGTATGGCCCCTTACTTAATTAAAAAAATGGATTAGTGTAACATAAAATTATCTAAACGTTTCTCTTTTAAA
Organism: Eumeta japonica; assembly: GCA_005406025.1. Classification (NCBI taxonomy): domain Eukaryota; kingdom Metazoa; phylum Arthropoda; class Insecta; order Lepidoptera; family Psychidae; genus Eumeta; species Eumeta japonica. The sequence continues at coordinate 438,198 of BGZK01000197.1, read as the reverse complement.
TTACTAATAGAATTATGAAATAAATCACTATTAAACCATGAATAAAAATGAGCTGTTTTCTTGAACATTCCAGTTATATTCCACTTTCAGGAAAGGAGTTTACAAAAAGGGTATTGAGTTTGTATCAAGACTGCATATTTTTAGAAATCCATAGTCAACAAAAATCCTTATAGTTTCACCATGTCCATCTCTCTGTTTGTTCGTGGCTTGGCTCAGTGACTGTTAGTAGAAAGTTGTAATTTGACATGGGCATACTTATTAACCATGCGGACAAAGTGGTAGAAAAAATCTTGAAAAAACCTTTTTAGGGTGCCTTCCCTACATGTAAACTGGAGATGAATTTTGTTTTTTTCTTGTCTATTCCATGGTGGGAGTATCGTCAAATAGTTCATTTAAAAATAATACGGATGTGTGAACACCATTTTTCGATATGGGATCCATTTGTAAAATATTAAGGTGAATGTCCTCTCTCCTCCTGGCAACTAAATTGTTGTTTTTGGATATGTGAAAAAATTCACGACTTTGTATACATAACGACGGTAAAAGAAAAAGAACCACAACTAAGTAGACTTTACAAGTTAACAAGTAATAGTCGAGCAACTTAAAACATATTTGCAAGAAACAAAAAGCAAAATTCTCTACAAATTCTATTGATAATTACTTAGGTAACGTTGCAAGGTACCGAGAAGTAATTAATGTTAATAAACACTTCATGACTTTCTGGTACTGTAGGCATCGAGATGTGGGAAACATTTTGTAACGATGTACCTTCAAAAGCGAATTACAAAACAAAAAGAAAGAAAGGCATACAAATACAATATACAAAATTTAATTGCATTCGAGTGACATGAGATTCAAGGCCTATGATTTTTTTATGTAATCTCTGACATACTCGTATCATAAGGTTTCACCTTAGGCCCAAAATACCCAATTGTTTTGTCAATTATGGATTATTGTAAACATTGTATTTACATCGTAATGTGATGGGCTCCAATCGACAACAGGTGCCGAGAAAAGATGCATAATAAAGACTATCTATCAAAATTTCACAATAGGTTGATAAATATAATCAAACTAATAATATTAGAACTTTGAACTAGGTCCACGTCCCACCTATATAATATTTATCCTTGGACTCCCATCTGATATGAAGGTGCAGGCAAAAGTGTTTTAGCAAAATGCTAAGAGCTAAGGCTGCCTCGGGAAAAGAAACTCTGTGCACTTCCTACCCAGCGTCTGTGCATCAAAACATCAGTCATCCATTCGTGCAGAGGTGAAAAAAAGAATCCTAAAAGCGCCATAGACACGTGCTACTTTTTATAATTGGAACATCAGATTTCACAAATTATTTCTCTGTATAAAGTTTGGTACGTATCTTACGCGTTGCTTAAGAAGATCCCACTATACAAATTAGTATTAGACAGGGATTGATTCGTTGCTTATCGCATTTCCTTGAGAGAAATTCGATTTTCACAATGCCTGGTCCTGGCGCTTTTTCTATTAGAAAACTAATCTAATGAAGGATTGAATGACACTGACAATATTCTAAACAAATACTTTACCATTACAATAACTCTACGACATCTCGTTAAGAACCTGTTATCAAATTACCAATTAATAAAGGAAATTCAAAGAGCTTAGTAAAAAACCGATGTTTATTTTGAAGAGTTACAATTTTCCAATTATTATTCAGTATGTTCAAATTCAAATTCAAAATATCTTTATTTCATAGGTTACAAAATAACACTTGAAATACGTCATTTTTTGCGAATTTACACTTTACTGCTCGTTCGGAAGGCAGTTTTGAGCATAATTAAATGTGTTAATGTGTTATTGAGCATAATTAAATAAGTATTATATGTATCAAAGCCTCCGATATCCATATTCGATTGATCGACGACACTACATGCGTAGTAAATAATGTTACTGTCAGATTTTTACAACGTAGGTGATCGGTAAGTTAGACCTACTTGGTTCTGCATTAGTATAAACTTTCTACCTTAGAACATAAAATGAATCAATATTGCTGTCAATTCCAATACTTTAGCTTCTGCCCCTAATTCCGATGGAATCAAGCTTTTATGCGATCAGAATATCCCGGTTCTATACTATATTTGCACCCCTGCCCCGGTCTAACTTTCAATATTGATCACCTTCCCGCAATCGGTATCAGTCACGAGTATAAAAGAAACTGCGCAGTTAAAAAACCCGACTGTGTAAAAGTGAAATGAAAAAACGAAAGTAAGGTAATGCAAAAAAAATCATCCAATCAAATACGATAAATATTTACAGTCGGCTACATTAGATTCGTTTCCTTGCCTACTGTTTCCTAACTGCGTACAGTAGAACGCACGAACATGCCGCTCTGAATTGCCTGCGAATTGTGCAATACGCTGGTTCAACGCTTCCCGACCCTTCCTTCTTCTCCACCAGGTTTCGATTTTACGTCATTGCGACGCTTTCGTGACTAACTTCCAGCGGCAGAGTTTCGTGCGTTGTACTGTACGCAGTTAGGAAACATTTCCATCCTTTATGTCGAGCAAAAAAAGTAAAATTTAAGCCATGTCACCCGAGGATAGTGTATCTATCTAGTACGCAAATATTGCAGCTTTCTGTATTTTCAGAATCGGTTCAGTACTTCGGTTTAGAATACATACAAATAAATTGCCAAAATCTGAGGCAAACGTTAATTTCATTTTATTTAGAAACCTTTTTTGACGTCGTAAATGCCTTGCTTGCATGAACTATGACATCTTTTATCATAAATTTCAAGCGGCAAATAACACTGTAGTTACCTATGAAAGTTTCTTCAAAAAATAAATATCGTTTTTTACTTTTTTTTTCTGAATATACGATAAATTGCTCATATTGAGTCCGGAACCTGTAAAAAGCAATGCCCTCATATGTTTCATTGAGTTAAATTAACCAAAAATATTGCATGTAAGTAATTAAGTATACCATCTCTGGTCACCTTATATTGTAAAGAATGTCATGAAATTCTATATTAATAAATGTGAAAAAGATACTAATATCTCTTGTTTTATACAATAATTACTTCTTGAATTTAAATTTAATTTCAATTGCAATTGAAATGTATCTGATTTTTCCTAGGATAACTTTCAAAAATTGCTTTTACACTAAATATTTCATCTTAGTACAAATATTTCATTATACTAAGAACTAGTTCAAAAATAAACAATACAATCTAAACACTGAAAATTCCAAGACTATACGTTGCGTGATTCTTCATTTAACTTCTTCGAATTCCAATCTCGTACATACTACAATTCTTATGAAATCCCCAATTTTTTTATGATCTTCAATTATTACAACATTTAGTTAATCATTATGACACTCAATTAAGTTTTAACAAAAATTGTCAAGCGCACTTCTTGGTTAAGGCAATCAAGGTATATTCGGAATTCCTAAGGCTGTAATATAACTGAAAAATTTTAGTACTACATTAGTAAACAATTAGTTAGCACATGTTTTGTAATGTTGTGAAACATGTGCACAAATTCTATTTATTGACAAGTGTGAATCAGAAGTTTATTTTCATTATAAATGTTACCAGTAGAGTAGATTTTTTACATCGATGTAACTTTGAATATAAAAAACGAATAAGCATTTCAAATCCTAACAAGTCCATTTCGAAGAAATTGAGTAATACAATAAAAATTTAAATCCTTTTGATTTATAGGTATTTTGAAATCCTGGATTCGAATCCCATATTCTTCTAAATAATTCACTAAATTCCTACTAAATTCTATAATTAGTTTAGTTTATTCTGTGTACAAAACACAATAATTCGTTTCCAGTTTTTTTTTCTATATGGGGTATCACGCAACCATTGAGTATTGCCTAACAGTTGCCAAGAAGTACCTAATATTCATTATGCAAACTTACCAAAATCTTATCTCAAACCGATGGTTGTATAATTCACACACAAACTGAACATGATAAACAGCATGATTGACACAATTTCTTTTTAAAATTGACCAGGTTACTTGTATAAAAATTTTAACCCACTTCTTTAAAGCTAATATCAAAAGACGTATAGAATAATTAAAATCCCTATTATCAATTTTCAATAAGTAATGTTGGACAGACAAATTGGATATAAAAATAAAATTGCTGTTTGCATTTGTATATTAACAAACAATGTATTGGATTGTCGGAGGATGACAGTCGCCTTTGTTAATTTTGCTGATCTGGGCGATCGCTTGGGATCTTTGCAAGTACCTATGTCCTTTGGTAAGCGTACATTAAAATAACTGGTAAATAGTAAGACTTATATGAAATTGAAACAGGAGAGTGATAAAGTACGTCATGACAATTAGCTCCACGTTCTATAAGCGGTACCGTATGAATAGAACTTAATTGTCATTCGTGTGACTAATGCATGTAAATATCTTTTATTGATCAAAAGTCGTTAATATAATCATATCGATCTTATTCAAATAAGTTCCATTCAAAGTTTCCATATAAATTCTCTTTCAACGCTCAGTAAACATTCGGAGTCGTAAATATAATCTTCATTTATAATTCAAATTTATAAGTTACTTGGAATTGTTTAATACGGAAAAGTTCATTTTCGTAGATTTTGGATCAAATAGATAAATCTCTTATACTATTAAAGTTTATTTCAGAAGTTTATGTTCGTTTAACTAACAAAACATATCTAAAACCAGTAATAAATCGTTGTGCGTGCTACTATTATTGTTAGTGCACAACACTGTTATTGTTATTTTATTTGTATGATAGATCTAATTTTATCTGTACATTGCATTACCGTGTTAATTTCTATTTTAATTTACTTAATTTTATGTTATTGAAATATGTTACACAATTTTCAAAAATTGTCATGCAAAGATTGTACCTTTTTGACAAGCGTGCGTTGTTTATTAGGAAACGGGTGTAGCAACACTGCCGACCAATCTGTATATATTAGACTTGGCCGGTATCACTGTTAACAGTCGTCGTTTAGTCGCTCTCTCAGTGGTTGTAATTAAACATTCTCAAAAGTTTAAATTACGCAGGCTATATTGGACAAGAATTGTGACAAGTTAAACTTAGATAATGGTGTATTAATGCTCTGTACCTTATACATTGCGCGAATTTCGCATCACTTTACGATACGTTCAGTGTATTTACACTCACCTTGTTGGTAAATACTTATATCAAAAATGATTAATTACTTCATTTACGCAAAGGATTTTTCCGGTTCAACCTACGGAGATGAATTTTATCATGAAAATGGTCTGAAAACTCTTCACGAATTCAAAAGACATATTGAAAAAATACATAACGAATCATCAAAGTCTGGAGAACCAACACCAGAATTACGTACAATTTATCTACACTGGGATCGGGTGTGTGAAGAAGTAGATTTTAATACCACCGTTAATAGCTATCAGGGACAAATAGGAAGAGGAGGTACGTCGCCCGAGACGATTATCGAGTGGCTGCAACGAAACATCGATATCAATGAGGGTAAAATCAAATTATTGTACATAATAACAGACGGTCTAATCGACAGTAAGTCCTCGGAAAACTGTTTGCGGCTAAATGAAAATATGCAATATGAAACAGTTGTTTTCCATGCGTTGAATACTAACGTCTATGCAATAGACCTTTCGGTTGCTTCGTCATTTCTGAAAAGCCATTGTGTTATTTACCGCAATAATGAATTGCTCGATGAGACAAATATTGCCGAAGAATATGATTACGATGGAATTAATGTTGAAAATTTTGATACAGAAAAAAATAATTTGAAGTCATATATTAAATTGAAATATATAAATAGATTCAAAAGAAATACAGCAGCTTTGGAAGAGATAGGCAAGTTGAAGAAGTTGAGAAACCGACTATTTGATGATTTGTTCCCAGTTCAGAAGGACAAGACCAATTTGGATACGAAAGATAAAAATGAATTTCTATGTCAATTTATGAAAACTATCTGGTACAGAAACCTCAAAAATCAATCACAAGATATTAAAGCCGATATTGAAAAGTCAATTTCAACTTTAATAAACTATATTGTCAATGACAATAAATCTTATGCATTTGATGCATTGAAATTAGAAACTAAATTCAAAGATGAAGTTACAGAAGAACCTATCGTCGATGTCAATTTTACAGATGAGCAGAAAATCGAATTTCCTGACATCATCCTAGACGACGATAAAGGTATACCGGTCGTCATATTAACTGAATTAAATTTACTGGACAAAATAATTTTTCACACATCAAAAACTGATGAAGTATCGCCTGCTAGTTTTTCAAAATTCAACTCGGCAATGGAGTGTCCATTGTTTTTGATAAATGATCCAGACATCAGCGAATCAATCGGGTACTTCTACACTTTAGATGTTTACAAACAGTTATTGGAAAACACTACAAAAACAGAACCTCGGACTCGTCGACCATATCATGGTGGTCTCGTGCTTGTGGATACGGACGAATTTGATAAATACAACGATTACATTTTATCTGCGACGTATTTCAATTTTAAAAAAGTGAATTATAATAAGGGATTATTTTATTATGTGCTGTGGAAAAATTGTGAAAAAAAAGAATGGATGGACAAAAACGTTGCTCAACAGTTCAAGAAGTATACGATGAGGCGTATCAGCACAACAGTGTGCAAAATTGGACTGTCCTCATTGCCACTAGATCCTCCAGAAAACACGTCACTCCTCACCGCCTTGTGGTATTGCGTTGAACTGTCCTCATGCATATTCAAGGACGACCCTCAACATTTCATGTACGAACGTTTGAGAATGCACTATGGTGTAGCATATTGTATGATTGAGATATTGAAATATTTTAAATATAATTTAGATTTAGGGTCTATCGAAAAACGTAGGGACTTGATCAGGCATGTAATGGTTTTGAAAAAAATTCCAACACACAAAGAGAAAGTTTATTTCTTATTGGAAAAAATATTCAAAAGTGTAAACGGCTTTCTAGTTTGTGAAATCAAAAATCCATCGAATCTGCAAAAACTCAATTATCTGAAATTAAACCATAAGGATATGTTGCGTGATGATGTCATTGAGGAAAAAGTACATTTGAATGATTTTGTGCATTTAATGTACTATGTGGATAGAGACAATAGAACTATAATGAATATTTGTGAAAAAACATATCGGCCTTTTTTCACTATCAGTCAAAACAGTTCGTTTTACACAGAGTTACTTAGAATTTGTAAAAAAGTTGTTATAAGTAATGACGATGATACAGATAGCATTGAAATAAAGTATGGAGCTATTGATTCATTGGAATTTGAGAAAATTTTATCTGAATACAAGCTATTTATTGATTGTGTCAAAGATTTAGTTAAATATCCCACTTTCACAGAGTATGAAGATTATGTTTCCAAAAAAAGGAAATTCAAAGATGAATTGATAACAATTTTTTCGTCAAATGTCTATGTTGCTTTGGAAGAAGCATTCACGAGTTATCAAAGTTTTGTTAATAATATCGATGTTAATATATTTATTAAAATATGTAAAACCTATGTTAAGCGAACTGAGCGAATTAAAGTAGAACAAGTAAGAAAATTCAATAGCGACATTGAAATCGATGAATTTGTCAATGAACAAGAGTTAAAAGTTAATTTAAAAAAAATAAAACGATAACTTCAGAAAAAAAATGTTTTTTGGTGTTATTATTGTATAATTGAACTGATTGACTGACTGATTACTGAGTTTTAGTATTTAACTTGTTCAGTGATATCTCTTAAATCTTCACATAATAGCTTCACGTCATTATTATAAAGAACCTATCAAATAAATAAGGATAATTAAGTTTATTGCTATAATTATTGTGATTATATTACAATGTGTTATAAAATCATTGTTTTTATGTTAAACTATTTTTATTTATGCCTTTTGTTTAATTTTGAATTAGTTTCAATAAAATACATGTAATCTATATATAACTGTGGAACTAGGGCGGAGTGGCCCTCCCACCTTCAATTCGTGGTGAAAATATGAGCGCCACATCTGAATATCTAATCATAGATATCAGGTTACAAAATGTCTACCTCTGGAGTGAGAATTATCTATTATTTCCCATCCTCTCTTGCAGTTATTAGTATGTATTGAATCCATTTGTTTGGTATATTGTTTTTTTGTTATTGATTATTGAGAAATGTATTTAAAAAAATGTAAATAGAAATAATTCTGTGCCTTTTTTAACTACCTGCCTATGGATTTAGCTTGTTGAAAAATAAATCAATTATTATAAAATAACAGTAATTATTTTTAAAATTATTTGGTATCTATCTATCCACAGCTGCTTCAAAATGAAAATTCCATCAAATCTATTATTATATTTTTTTCAGCCATCTGTTATAAGAAGTCATTTGTAAGATTCTGTAGTCAACAGGGTATCGTTATAGTTTCGCCATGTCCGCCTATCCATCTGCCTGTCTGTCTGCAGTTTAGTTCAGAGATTCTTAGTACTAGATAACTTAATAGAGGTATTTTTATATATGTAATTTAAAAGAGGTTTACATACGAATCACTTCGGCAAAGTGGTAGAACAATTTTTTTAACAAAAAAAACTTTTACTTGTCTATTCCATGGCGTGGGGTATCGTTGGATATTTTATTCATAAACATTACGAGTCATTGATAACCATTTTTCCATTCAGGGACCTATTTGTAAAATGTTAGCATGAAAGTGTTAATTTTTGTTAAAGTCAAGTACTCTTCTTGATACCCGCCGCCTAAATGGTTGCTTTTGGATATCTTAAAAGTTTCACGACAATAGTGAATATAACGAAGTTAAAAGAAAAACTCTCACGACTAAGTAGGCTTTACAAGTTAACGAGAAACAGTGGACAAAATTAGAAAACATACTTGAAATGCAAAGCTAAATTTCATACAAATACCACAAATAACTACTTAAATGACGTTATTGGTTTTGTAAAACAAGTAGAAAATATAAGTTTATGAACCATGTTAAATTAAGCAAATAGAAATTCAATTTTTTTTCCCACAACATCTCTTGAAAAGATCTGTCGATTTTTAAGCAATTTACGGCGAACAAAGCTACTAGCTGGGGAAAAGAACTAATTAGACTTTCATATCCATTGCAAGAATAGTCTAAGATTTATATATTTTAGTTTTCTTTTTAATTTTGAACATTTTCACAGTCCATCCTCCGGATCCATTAAAATTTCCAAAAAATCTAAGTTGTATGGATCACTTTCGAATTCCGCAAACTGCTTTTTGATCAGGTAGTCCTTTCAAAAGTTATGAGAGGTTTACGTACATACACACCACAACACACACATACATAATTCACTTGGAAAATGGTCAAAATAGATTTATAAAGAAAGAAGTGAGAATTTATTAATAAAGAGAAAAAGTACAAATATATAAAAGATTATACAATGTGAACCCTAATATTAATATTACATAAAAATTTGACTCATTTTACTCGTTATACATAACTAGTGAAATTTTTATATAAATTAATATATTGCATCGGATATGTACCAAGTAGAGCGAAGAATATTAACGGTAACTTATAGTCTAAGAGCTACCAACGTTTTCGAGCAAGAATTTCAGGTCAGCTGATTTATTGATATGTCGTCTCTCTTGCTCTTTGGGTTAGGGTCTGGGCTGTCTGGCCGGCGGTGGCGGTTGCGTTTACCTGTGCGCATCCTATCTGTACAGGTAATGATACTAACTTTTAAAATCATTTTAAGAAGGTTCATTTTTAATATCTTTATTATAACTTTAGATAAGCTTAACAAACATCCATCTCTTATTGCCAGACATTTTTGTCATTGCTAACAATGAGCCAGACGCCAATTTTGATTTATTTTTTTTGAATTAAAAATTCAAAGTATTTCAGTTTGCCTGTAATTTTAATATTATGTTGTTCAAGTATGAAAGGACCTAAAATTAATTTGCCAGACACTAATTCAGTTGTTAAACCGTGTATTAGAACGACAAAGTCCTGAAAATTCGTATAGTATGATACTATTGGATAAAGAGAAACAATTGCAGAATAAATTGCTGAGAACGAGATAGAAAAAACTCTAATTAGACAAGGTGATTAAAAAATATTTAAATAATTTGATTTATAATCATTTTTAATATTTGGCTAATACACGGTTTAACAACAGAATTAGTGTCTGGCAAATTAATTTCAGGTCTTTTCATACTTAAACAACATAATATTAAAATTACAGGCAAACTGAAATACTTTGAATTTTTAATTCAAAAATAAATCAAAATGGTCTGGCTCATTGTTAGCAATGACAAAATGTCTGGCAATAAGAGATGGATGTTTGTTAAGCTTATCTAAAGTTAAAATATTAAAATGAACCTTCTTAAAATGATTTTAAAGTTAGTATCATTACCTGTACAGATAGGATGCGCACAGGTAAACGCAACCGCCACCCAACAGCCCAGACCCTAACCCAAAGAAGAGAGACGACATATCAATAAATCAGCTGACCTGAAATTCTTGTTTTCCCGACGTTGCTAGCTCTTATACTATTAGGTATGCTGTGACTGTACGCAAACAGTTTTCATTTACAAGTTTTTCTACGTCGCAACGCGCACAGGCGGACGTCGTAAAGCTGAAACTGCCACGAAACGCTGCAGTTTGATGCACTGGCAGGATAGCCCTGACCTTGTACTTGTAGTCGTCAAATGACCAGTTTAATTTGTTAAGTAACTAGGAGTTTCCCACCTAACAACATCACTGCAAGATGTAATTACCTACCTCCTCGCTTTCATTTTAATATTTTTGTTTTATTTAAATGTGTCGTGAAATGGTAACGAGCAGAAATCCGGAAACAAATACGCGCAAATGCGTTATGAACTCGTTCTATCAATCTTTACGAACGACTTTGAATACAATTCCCATAGACAATGACACAATAATTAAATTTTGACAGGATGAGTGCTTCTCAAAAACACATGCATGTTAACACTAAGATGATCACGCATTTAATATATTATTTTAATTCTACAGAAACAGTTTTTTACCACACCTGAAATAAGGTTTTCAAATTTAAATTCAGCATCCATTATCAGAACCAGATTTTTAATCTAGGTAATCCTTTCTATTTTTTTATATACCCTCTTCTATAACCCTTTATATTTCGATTTATGCCTGATTACAAAAATTTTATCACCAAGAATTTTCAATGTGTTATCCATTTGATGTTTCGTACCAAGTATCATGTACTTGTACTTATTTGGATTCAAAACCAAACAACTACATATGACTTCTACAAGTATAGGCCCTTAAAACATCAAGATCTGAAGAAAACCCGATTTACGAAAATCGGATTGAAAACAGTATTTTCCTAATTTATGAAGATTTATCAATTTTCATTGAGAGGTAGTTGTCAATTTTCAGTCAAATATATAATTACATAAAAGCAATCATAATTGTTGCATATTTTTCCGTTACGAAAATCGATGTATAACGAAGAGTTTTTTGTTCTCACTTTTTAGGTTTTTAGTTTCATGGCTCCAAGCGGAAACCTTATAGGATCATTCATGTGTCTGTTCGTCTGCCACGCCCAATCTTCTCGAATCCACTAGACGGACCAAGTTGACATTTAATACGTGTACCTTTAAATGCCTGTGACCCCAAAAACGTTCGCCAAACGAAAATGAAAGAATTTTACATATTTAAATTGCAGTCTACCATGTGACATGCTAAATGAAAGCGCTTATTGTGAGGGTGTGGCATGTATATTTTTTTATAACATAAACAATACCCTCCCCTCTACCCTATATCCGAAACACTAGGCCTAGAATTTACAAAAAAAAATACAGAAAATAATTGTTTACATATAGATTAAAGAAAAACCTTTAATAATATAAACTAGTTCTTCCGGTTCGTTTCGAAATCCAGTATAAACTGAATTTAAGTAAGTGAGTGCATAGTTAGTGTACATAACGGTAACGAATTTTTCGTTAACATTATCTCCCGAACGAGCCAACTAATTTTGATGCGATTTACATCAATATACGTTCTACCTTAAGGAGAACACCTGACCTGCGTGTACGCACACATGCACGCATGCAGAATGCACGCACTCAGGCACGCACGCATGCACACATGCACCTACGCTCACACTCAAGTACGCACTCATGCATACTCACACAGGGAGAGAGAGAGAGAGAGAGACGTCACTCACAAAATAGGCAAAATAAATTCCTAAAACACTAAACGTCAAGATCTGATGAAAAGTCAATTTTCTTTTACTTACCATGCCAAACATTTCCCACGTTTCTATCATTCCGGCAAACAACAAAAAGTTATATCCGGTACGACCACACGCAAAGTGTGAATGTGGTGATGAGAAGACCACATTGAGCAATCATTTTCCAAGGCACCTTTAATATGGCTATATATAATATAATAAACTGTGATAATTCTTGAGTTTTATTGTAAACCTGGCGACGCAAGCAACTTATTAGTCTTTTGAATATTATAATCGTAATGTCAGCCGCAAGGTAAGTTTTTATACTACAGAATACCCAGATCGTTAACTATAAAATTGCCTCGTAATATATAAACTGAAATTTTATATTCATAAATCATTTTCTTGATTTTATGGGTAAAGGAAAAATAAAGTACTTACTGATATTAAGGGCCATTTTATTTGTTGAGCACCGCACATATAGAATGTCCAAATCATGCTTTAAATGGAAGAACAACAGTTTTTGTTCCAAATAGAAGCAAATATCTTATGATCGTCAGTCTATAACAGACATGCATAAAAAGTGATCAACAACATCATTCATAAATATAATAAAGAGTAGAGGGCCCTAGTATGAGCCTTGAGAAACTCCAAAAGTTACAAATATTCGCGCTAAAGTATGAATCTTAATAACAACTAATTGACTACTATTCTTAAGAGAATGACAAATTCATCTACATAAACTATAGTTCATGGTATAAAATAATAATATATAGCGCAAGATTGAATGATTAATTTAGTCGAACGCTTTAGAAAAATCTGTGCTAACGGTGTCAACTTGTCCGCATATAGCAAATTCATTGCAAAGAAAATTTTTATATTCAAGCAGGTTGGTTATAGTGGACCGATGTTTTACAACAACACGTTGTTGTAGAGACAATATATTTTTGAATTGATTATGAAAGTGAACGCAGATTAAAGTTTCAAATAACTAAGCAAAACATTACAATACAATGATTGGGCAATAATTCTTGATTTGTGGATTTTTTAGATTTGTAGATGAGGACAATATATTGTTTCCCAACAGAAAGGAAAGATGCTAGACAGTACGTACTTAATAAGCAGAAGTTACAGTGGTACATATAACACCTCTACTCGACTTTTAACAACGAAAGCTTAGATACTATTAGACCCGGACCTTTATTCTTATCGAGTTGTTTAATTTTCTCTAAAAATTCATCTCTAGAGACGACAATGTTCGACAGTGCGTCGCTAATAATAGTGTTGCTTTCTAGATAACTATCAAGCCCATTAATAGTGTTTTTATCACAGATTGAACCAAAGTAAGCTGAAAATAGCTCACAATCGTGATGACCATCGTATAATGTTACGTCACCACAATTCAATATGTTTTGGCGTCGAGACATGACCTTCTTAGCATTAATAAATCACCCGAATGATTCAATTTTAACATTAACAGAATCCTCTATAGATGCAACAAAAGCTTTGTGAAAATAATTTAATGACAAATATTAAATCGAACACGAACTTATCAAAAAATTGGGGTTGTCAAATACTTTGTACGTTCTGTGATAGTTCTAATTTTCGTTCAAACAACGTATAAACGCGTGATTGTATTAGATAGGATATCTTGTGAACAATTAAGTGTTAATGACGTAGGCGCATTAAAATGTCAAGAGTACAGAAAAAAAGCATCGATGTAAACATCTATATCAGGCGACGAAAACAATCTAGGCCAATCAATATTACTTGACTGTGAGCGAATTTCGTAATAGTAGTACTTCCTAAAGTTTAGGAGATTATTATAATTAGGAATAAGAACTTTATACGCCATACAATATCTAACTGAGAGCTAAGCTAAGCTGAATGTCATTATTGCGACGCTGTTCGCGGTTTAATTTAAGCCCGTCAAGATATTTCACGGTTGCTGTACATGGGAGAGGGTCGATGCGACCTAGAGTCACATAACACAGATACATAACAATATAATAATAAAATAAACTCACATCTATTTCCCAGAAAGACAGGCAGAGATTATAGATTTCCACAGGGTACGATCCTTGCCTATCTCTCTTGCTTCATTGACATCTATCAATCTTTTCATACAAGCTTGTTGGTTTCGGGTGCTTAAAATTAAGCCTTTTTTTTAAATACACCAACAATATGATAACGCAATATTGAAGATAGATACATGTTTTCTTTATATTTATATTGAAAATATCACACCGGCTAGTGACGTGTGTGACGTTCGGCACTTGTAGTATATTCAACCTCAAGTAAACATGTTCAATTGCATATAAAACAGCTACATCATAAACTCAGTTTGACTCAAGGATAAAAGCAAGTAAAGCCAGTCATTATTGTTGCTCGACGCAATATAGAGTTACTAGGTAAAGCTGAACTTTGCTGTACAAGCTCAATGGATTGAGGACGAAAATGTCGATACAACTGAGTTATCGGTCGGTTGTGATACATCAAAACCAAGTTTCTATGATAGAATTCATCTATGATTGGTTGAGTCCCATATGGACAGATGATGCGGACGTTTGTTTATTTAATTTTTCGTTAAATAAAAGATATTTAAAAAGGGTAACTAATTAAAAACTGCTTGTTTTTATTTTAATCGTTCGGCTAATATAATTATTTTATGGAATCATGATTTACGTAACACAAAATATTTATAACAGTCGGTCCAGAAAATGTCTACATGGCATTATACAGTAGTTGGGGAAGAGTTAAACAAGTACAGAAAACGCGTTACATGGCTTATGTATGGCCCCTTACTTAATTAAAAATATGGATTGTTTTAACATGAAGTTGTCTGAGCGTTTCTCTTTTAAATTGCTAATGGAACTATGAAATAAATCACTATTAAACCATGAATACGTATGAGCTGTTTCCTTGTATATTCCAATTATGTTCCACTTTTAAGAAAGGAATTTATAAAGAGAGTACACAGTTTATATCAAAATTTCATATGATTAGAATTCCGTAGTCGACAAGGAACTCTTATAGTTTCACCATATTCATCTGTCTGTTTGTTCGTGGCTTAGGTCAGTGGTTGTTAATAGAAAGTTGTAATTTTACTTGGGCATACATATTAATCACGCGTACAAAGTGGTAGAAAAAATCTTAAAGATAAATTTTTAGGGCGCCTTCCCTACATTTAAACTGGAGATGAATTTTGTTATTTTCTTGTCTATCCCATGGTAGGAGTGTCGTCAGATAGTGCGTTTTAAAATAATACGGATGTGTGAGCACTATTTTTCGATGTGGGATCCATTTGTAAAATATTAAGGTGAATGTCCTCTCTCCTCTAACGTAAACTAAATTGTTGTTTTTGGATACATGAAAAAAATCGTGGCATTAATATAATATATAATGACGGTAATAAGAAAAATACCACAGCTAAGTAGACTTTACAAGTTGACAAGTAATAGTCGAGCAACTTATAAAACGTATTTGCATAAATAGAAAGCAATATTTCCTACAAATTCTATTAATAATTACGTAAATAACATTGTTTGTTTTATAAAACAAGTAGTAAAAATTTTTTTATGAACTATGTAAAATTATGGAAACATTAATTCATAACGTCCTTAATACCTATTCGATATGGGTCAGTTTTTAGACGTTATTAGTATCATTTAACTATGAACTCATTTAATAAGTTCGTAGTATCAAACAAAAAGCTCCCTTCAAGTCCCCATATTGTGATGGGCAAATATAGAACACTACACTGCGCGTAGGCGGACACGCACTAGGCCGCTTTTCTTTAATTGAATAGTTCATTAACATATACTGTTTTGTAAAAAAACTACTGAATAGCTGGAACCTGCGATCACACACCTTTTTCTGTGTTTTTCTTTAATTACACATTTAACAAAAGAAGTTTTGAATATGTAAAAATATGGAGACTAAGCAATCTTGTCTATCAAAATTTCACAAGAAGATTGAAAGAGGGTATAAAAAATTTTGGCTGCCTGCAGAAATACCCGAAAAATATCCTGCACTGTGGGGAATTGTGCAAAAGCTTCTTTTTCTCCTCATATCTCGTCGAAAAAAGTTTTAGTGATGTTATTATAAACTTATTAACAAAAAAAGGAACAGATTGAATATCACAGAAAGGGGAGATTTATGGTTTCCTTACAAAACTCAAGCCAAATATTGATAATTTGTTGTCAATCCATCAAGTACATCCCTCTCATTAAAATTATATTTTTTTTTCTAATTACGATTGTAGAAATTACATTACGTTATAAGTGTTTAATTTTAATTATATTACGACTGCTATAACAATAATAATTAATAGTGTAATAATTTATATATATGAATTTAAATAAATACCTACAACACAAGGAAATATACTATATTTCTTTTTACCACTCCGAATGGGACGTTTTCTAAATAAAATTTGTGAGAATGGATTGGTTAATGTGCTGTGAGTCACTGTAGATTTCAAAAAAGTAAAGTTGGATGGATTTTCGATTGGCCAACTTTATTTTTTTGACATCCACTCACAACACAATCAATTAAAATTTAATTGATAATTTGTTTAGTCGACTTTATCATCAAATAATTAACCCTATCAAGCAATCAATTCTAACCTTTTTTTTCGAAAACTGTAAATTCGTCGTTAAAACTCAGCCACAATGCAAGTTTCCATAGATAGATCTAATATTCACTTTTTTTACGAGATTTAGAAATTAGTAGTGATGTAGCTGCAGGGGGTCCACCGGATCCAGCAAAATTTTGAAAGTGGCCTATGAAACAAGAGTTTGGGAACCTCTGAATTAGACGTAAGCCAGACTTGTATTTGAATAAACAATCTACTCTGTGTCAATTTATTTTCCCATATACGAATTGAATTTAAGAATTCGCTTTATGTATTTTGTTTAATGTGTATTTTATATTAAGTATATTAAAATATTGAAATAGGTATGTCTCATTACCCGGGCATAGGGACTATTGGTAGGGATTATTTGAAATAGCTTATTGATTGAATAGTTTGTAAATTGTATTATAGGAGAATATAATTTTTGTAATGCCCCATATATTAAAATTTTCTTTTCTTGGCGCTATGCTAGAATGACGCCATGAAGCGGTGCGCTCTAAATTCCTAGCGCCATGGAATGCGAAATGTGTAGCCATGCCCCCTATTGTAGGAAGTTCATAAGTGCAGGCAGATGCACGTCCTATAAAATGCAACTATGTTGGTGCATCCGTTAAAGTTGAATTCTGAAACTCATGCTGATTATAAAAATAAGAAATTTGTCCGATATTCAATTAAAAAAATAAGAAATTTGTCCGACATCAAAACCGCCAGATTGGTATAATTTGGCTGTTTCTATAACTTGATGTTATATGGCATTCTACTTTGGGGACATGCTGTGGATGTTCACAGAATTTTCATTTTGCAAAATCGGGCCATTCGCGCAAATTATGGGCTAGGACCTCGTGTTTCTCTTAGAAGTAAGTTTAAAGAAATTGGAATTTTAACCATGGATTCACAGTTTATTTATCAAAATTAATTATTTAACAATACATGTTAAATAAATATAGAATGTTTTAATAAAAATAGTGATAGACAAAATTTGAATACTAGAAATAAAAATGAACTGTTTACATGTTAGTCGAAAAATAGGGTCACAAATTCATTTAGAGGGCTATGTGTGCACATGTTCAATAAGATTCCTATGGATATACAAAATTTACCCTTATACAAATTTAAAGTATTTATTAAACAAACACTGCACAAAAGGGTATGTTACAATCTCTGAATCTTTAGAGGATAAATGGACATTATGAGCATCGATGAATAATGAAGTCGACTTCCTACAGGTTTTTTTCCTGTAATAGTTTTACATATGATTGTATTTCTATATAATTGGTTTGAAAAGAGCTATTTTCAAGTCTCTTGCTCGTTCTTCTTAAAGGGATAACTGCCTTACGAACGAGTGGTAATTAAAAAAAGTGGAAATAATCAAAAAAACTGTATATTCTCTTAAATGTAATGACGTATTTCAAATGTTATTTTGTAACCTATGAAATAAAAATATTTTGCATTTTGAATTTTATACAAGTGAATAGTCTGCCCTGTTCATCATTTCTGCCCACACCGCAAGAACCACACCGGCGGTAGAAATATAATTGAAACATTCTTTTTTACCTATTGAAAATCATCACTCAAGTTATATTTCGAAATCTTTCAGTATCACATGATTTTGGTTTATTTGGATTTACCAACCAATGACTTGCTATGGCCCTAGTTTGAAGAGATTCTACTATAATTATGTACATAAAATTGTAGCAGTTCGTGGATATAGACTCATTTTTAAATGAAAAATTAAGAACACTTAATTCAACTGTCACGAGCCATTCATCTTTACCGCCAAAAAGTTATATAACTACTACATATTAAAATACAATTTATGTTATATACTAAAAAAAAATGGAATGAATACATATAAGCAAAAAAGAAATATAAAAAAAAATGTTTACCTTCTATTTTATTTTGAGTCTAAAAATTTTTATGAAGTAATGTTTCAAATGTCATATTTCAGTATTTTCCACACACAATGACAATTAACACAAACATACTCCATTAATTGTTATGAAAAATAAATCCACTTTTACTTGTTAAAATAGATTGCCGTAATATGAAACCATCTAAATCCTGATATAAGCCTTAACTACTTCCACGACAAACTGTTGACATATACCTTGGGTTTTAATGTAAATGTAATGTATGTAATGTAAATTCATGTCACAATGAATTGTTATTTGTTTTTTTTTTTTTTGCTTTTCAGTAAACTTATTACTGACGAGCCACAAACTCCTGCACCAATTGACATTCCACCTAATGATAGCATAAAATTACATAAATGCTATACATTTGGATGACAATATTTTTAGGTATTAATTTATGTTTGCTTAATCTTTTCAGTAAACTTTTTGTGGCCAGGACTTTGTGAAGGAATGTCCATGTTTAGATTGCTCATTTGCTCATTACATGCCCCAAAAAAAAAACCAATAAAGAACCAAGACTTTTAAATTATAACACCTAACATTAGTCATATATCTAGTCGCAATTACAGTAATTGTAATTTTTTCACATAGATGTGAATCTCATAGAATATGTGAATATCATATAAAATAATAAATATTAAAATTGTGGTAATTTTAACTCTCAATCCTAAAAGCTGACAATTTATAAAATATTAGTAAGCATTAAATGCTTATTTCATTGCATCTCACAATTTGTATCTATAGAATTTGGCAATGAAAATTATTTTTAACACTGAAATTGACATTCATTTGTTTGCTCACGGCCAAAAACCTTGGTTTTGTCTAATTCAATTACGAGTGTTGTTTCCATATACTCTATATACATAAAATATATATATACGCAAAACTTTTTTTACAATTGAAGTATTTTACAATCTGTTAGATTATCTGTTATGGTCATCAGCACATTATAGGTCATAATGGTCAATGGTCATAATCAAGTAATGAAAAGGCCTTTTCTTAAAATAAATAATGAAAATATAAATTGCTATATTGTGACATAGAAAAAGGATATTTAATTAAAAGATTTTATCAAAAAGCTTTGTATTAGTGTGATTAAAAAAAGTGTAACTAAAAAAAATATTGGTGCACAAAACTTTTAAATGACAGTAGGCTCGTAACTCATCATGTTGGGTTGAACTATGATGTGCATGTGCACCATCTCTCGTTACCATATATTGTTAACAGTTCCATGAAGTCATACATAAATAAATCTAATAAATATCACTGATATCTGCATAATTATATGTATATCTGTACATATAACAAGATCGTAAAGAAGCCAAATCTATACCAATCTGAAAAAAAGTAAGTGGTATGTACTATATACATAACATAGACTACAAAACAGCTGCTTTTAACATTTTGGTCTGTTTGTCTGTATATTTGTCTGTTCATTTAAGCATCACTCAAAAACCAATGGAACGATTTAAACAAAACTTTTGCATTTTCTTAACAGTAATCTACTGCTTAAGTTTGGACACAATTTACTATACTACATTAACTAAGGGCTAGATAGAAAGCAAATTAGATTTTTCCCTCTTTTTGAAGAAGTCTAATAAATAGATTTGGACAAATAGTACCTACACACTATTAGATTTTATGACGGGTGTAAATGTTACAGAAGCAAAATGTGTCCCACTATCCATAACTTTCTTATTTTTTTTATCAATAAAATTCATGAAATAGAAAAAATCTCACTACAAATATTGTGGCTTTGAAGAAGATCCCAGGACGTGACATCTAATATTTTCTATGGGGGATGAAAGACCATGAAGAAATAAACGTCTTTCATGTATTTTTAAAACATACTTATGTTTCATAATCACCATGCAGACAAGGTTGCAGGCAACAATTTAGTTGCACAGTATAATCCACTAAGTGTTTTCTTTGTTTAAATCTAGAAAAAAAATATTATAAACTAATTGCTGATATTCCTTAACTACATTTGATTTCTTACAATTCTCAATTCTTAATAAGTCCCCAATCCCTTTTTCATGGCCTTTATACTTTAAAATAATAAATATGATACATTAATTTTAACAAAAGCCTAGACCGCATGTTAATTGGCTTTAACTATATATGTTAAATTAACTAACATGTATTTTCAAGCTCTCAGGCTCAATAAAACTACATATTAAATTCTTGATCTGTATTAGAAACTACATAAAAAATGTTGTGAAACACTGTTTAATAATATTGTAAACACCATTTTTAAATATTGTGAAACAATGTTCTTGTTGTTATATACTCTTTCACATGGACATTGATAATGCTGATTTTGGACATAGGTAATAAAACTAATGAGATATTAATGAGTTTACATTGTAACTTCTTACCTAGAACTGAACTATATTAAAGGCTGTTGGCACAACAGTATATCTTCTACACAATAGATGGTCAAGCATTAATTTTTACATGCTATTTTAAATATTACCCGACTACTATGCATATCATTGTGAAATCAATAATTCCCAATATAAAAATTCCGGTATCTTGATTGGCATTTCATAATAAAACTAAATGAATGCTTTAGATACCATATTCCTTTTGTAAATTGTATTACGTCTGTATTTGCAAATCTATTGTTATTACTCCGGAACTTTAGCCGATTTATCTTTCTTATAAAATAATCGATTTGCTTTATCCTCCACATTTATGTCTTACTTTCCACGATCATCGATACACTGAATTTGGAATAACAGCACCATACTATTCAAACATTTTTAAATTCAACGAATTCCACTAGGCTACAGTATAATAATATACCACTATAGAGTGAAACGGTCCTTAACCTATATTGTAAGTGAGGCATCCGACTCAGTAGATGTATCTTGTAGTCCGTTTATTTGTTTCTAATAAAAAAGCACATAATGACCATAACTATTTCACAAGATTCAACAGCAACAAAAATCTCGTCATTTACACAGTGGTAACCTTAGGAGGTGGCGATTAAGCACGCCCGAGACATCGCTATTGCAGGGGCTTTGCGCAACAACTCTAGTAGAAATCGTGGTCGATACACAGTAAAGTATACATTAAGTCAATATTACAAAGAAATTAAGTATTTCAATAGTATTGCACTAATCTGTCTCACATTCGTATAAAAGTAAAACTGAAAGTATTAAATAAAAAATATATCAGAGTAAAATTGTTTAGGGAAATTGATAACGAAACATAAATGCAAAAGGCACAATGATTTGAAGACTATTCTAGAAATGTTTTGTTTCAAGATAAATAAGTAAATTTTTTAATGTTCGTCTTAGATTTTTCTTAAAATATTTAAAATTAACCAATCGACTACAAGAACGTTTTAAGTTTTCTAATATTTCAGAATGTTTTAGATTAAGTTTTTCACAGATTCTAATAAGAATAACAAGTACTACAATGTGTTTAAGCGTTTTTAAATTCATAGTAATAATCAATAAAATTATTGCTCTCTATCAGTTCCAAAAGTTTGTACACAAAATAATTGGTCAAAAACGGTTGACTTTGCATATCAGGAATTCGTATACTTCCCCCCTTTTATTATCTAGTTTATGTACAAAATATCTACTTGAAAGTCAAATGCTTTGCACAAAACACAAGGACCTCGCAGATTTGCTCCACCCAGGACCTCAATCGTTAAGGTCGCCTATGGTAATATACTATGACAGAATTTGAGACCATTTAGAACAAATGAGATCTTAAAAAGTCAGCATGCATTTCAAAAATATTAAAACTTTTTCAATTGAAAATGAAATTATAAATTAAATTAAAAACTACAATTGTTTAGTAATACCTCTGTCAGAATTATTAAAGACATACCGTTAATTCGTTTAATTGTCTGCAGCGAAGCACAAAAGAAGGTTTACATGTTTAATCTAAATGTATGTTCCCTTGTATCCCATGTCCTCGGTTCTATCAAAATCCCAAGAAATCAAAAGATTTTCGGCACCAAATTAGCCATTGTCAATTTATTTACCAACGTATCGATTCTACTAGCCACATCTCTAAAAAATAAAGGGCTTTAAAACACTTCAAAACGATATCCCAGAAACATGTATGCGTAACTTATACACCTAGAAGTAATTTTAAATGACATATATTATATGATCATGTGATAATAAACTAAAATTATTACATCTTCTAACTGTAATTTCAAACACTTTCCTTTTTCTCATTAATTCATTCTCTTGTTTACCCGGCCACAATTTTCTTTCAATCAAGAGCTCGACAGCAAAGACAAGATGCGTTGTTTTTATCTATGTATGTATTTTTTTTTTAATCTTCGTAATATTCCAACAGCTCTATAGATTTTGATCGATGAGGTATCTGTCGATTCGTTTATTCCATGTGATAACTATAGACTATATTTTATTTTATAAAATCGGAATTACCACCCTAAAATATAAAGTGGCGATAGAAATGAAAGAAAAAAAAATTAGTATCGTATTAAATGACATATCAAAGTAGGTATTCCAATATCAAGATCATATGTAGTAGTTTTATAGCCTTTCCGGAACCCCTGTTTAAGAGTAATACAGTTTAAATTTATAATTAATTAGTACATCAATATAAGAAACTCATCACGATTGCGACGACGTGACTTGACGTTACT
This sequence comes from Eumeta japonica, assembly GCA_005406025.1. NCBI lineage: Eukaryota > Metazoa > Arthropoda > Insecta > Lepidoptera > Psychidae > Eumeta > Eumeta japonica. The sequence continues at coordinate 414,821 of BGZK01000197.1, read as the reverse complement.
GAGAAAGCAATTATAATGTATTGTCAAAACAGAACCAACAAATAGTAGATAAAAGAAGAAAAAACTGAAAAAGCTGATTGCGTAAAACTGAAACAAAAAAAATGGAAACAAGATGATATAAAAAATCATTAAATCAAATATAGTAAACATCTGTAATCGGATCCATCAGATTTATGTTTCTTTACCTACTTGCTACAACTCTTGCTACATGTATTCCTTCGAATGAAAATATTTACCATATATAAATGGATTATTCTATACATTACCTTGTATCCATCTTTCTAGTTTACTTTCATGTAGTAGGGTTATTTGAATTTTATAATAGTTATTTTTGATTAAATAATAGACAATTTAAAAATATTTGTCTACTGTAGTTTTTGTATGAACTAAAATATTGGCATTTCCTCCATGTTACAGTATTTGGTTTTGGTTTCATTTAACATTTATTGTTGCTGTCACATTCAAATTTAAAATATGCTAAAAATGTTTATCAATCACCTTACCGACTATATTTGGATAACAATTTAAAAATTGTGTGTAGGGCATTCATTTTTTTTTAAATCGTAAAATTGAAAACGCTATTTCATAAATTACATTAGGTTTGGTTCTGTTTAGTAAATAAAAATGTAAATTAAGTTTTATATTAATTGATTTTTCATTGCCATAAAATAAAACAAAGATAACAATTGAAGTATCAATTTTCTTTCATTCAATAGAAAGTTTTTAACAAATTCCCCTGTGACATATTGGGTTTGTTTATAAGATGTAATGTTTAAAAAAAAGGTTTGAGACTACTAGCTTAGCTTACATACTTGTTCAGATTTTATTAAGTTGTAAAATTATAACAACAGTCGCGTATTGCTAAAATTTACAAAAAGCATACTTTTTTTGTACTATTAAAAATACATTTTTTTAGACGACGTTCCCCACGCCAAAACATATAGTCATACCAAAGGCAGAACATCGAAATCAATATTACTGGCAAATACACTTTTTTTATGAGCTAGGAGATTAATTTATGCAAAAGAAATTGATTTAAAACAAAAAGTTTTAAATCATTTTATTAATGATGATAACTAAACATTTTATAAAAATATAAAATTTTTACTGTAAGTATTTAATCGTTATAAGCATTCAAAGTAAAGATTGTGTGTATTTATGTACACAAGTAATAATTTAAACTTATTTGAAGTAGATATTCAGAACGTCAATATATATGTTACTACGACTCGATATCTATTAAGTTTAAAGGATGTACTAATCACATAATTTCATTGATTAACTAATTGAATTATACATTACGTGCATGTCTATTAGACTATCATGGTGCCATGCAACATGAACACTATAATACCTATATCATTAGCACGCTACCTGGAATAATTTCTGTGAATTTATATTTAATCAAAATGTGTCATACGTTAGTTGATTCGTAAGAAAATATATCGTAAGTCACAATTATTTCACATAGATGATGTTGTCCTTAATAGTATATACTACAACATACTTTCTTAATATAATTATAAGGTGACAACTGTACTCATTTACTGAGTTTTGTACTCTTTTTTTTTTGCAAACCGTACTCTTTTCAAATCCTGTACTCTGAAAGTACTTATTTGTATAATTTTACACTCATTTGTATTTCTAAAACATTTTTTTAGATTATTTTATTTCAATTTTATTAATTAAATATTTAAAATTACTTTGACAGTGATTTGAATTACACGCGCGCGTACTGTTTGCCGTTTGCGGCACAATTGAGAGGCCGTATTATGTACCTGGAGAGATAGACAGATACTACAGATCTCTTTTTCTAACAATGTCAAAATTACATTTGTGAAAAGAAATGGATATATCTATCTCTCCAATATTTGTGTACGTAATCTCCAGGCTGACCTTTTTTTTCTTCTATAAAATAATTGCAAAGTGAACTCTTTTTGAACAAAAAATTGTTGGTCACTTTAATAATTAGCAATGTATTACATTGGAGCCCGCAACTTCGTATAACTAGCTAAAAATATTTTCGTTTATCCTTCTTCTGATGCTCTAATATAGCATAAAATAAATAATTGCAATTTCAAAAATAATGAAAATATGGAAATGTATTAATTATATAACAATGACCAGTGTTGCCTATATCCCATTCACTTTTTGTCGAAACAATAATTTGAAGGTAAATTTGTATAATAATTTTTTCCTTTTTCAGTATGCTAAATTTTTTTTATTAAGCAAATGTCGCAATAAAGTTAGAAACAGATACCAACATTTAACTGAATTTATTACAATCGTAAATGACAAAACTAGGACAGTTAGCTCTACTGATGGTACCGGTTACGCAAAATGAAGTGCTATTCTGAAAATTTCTGTAATGCTTTTTGCCGTGATAACGTCTTATAAATCAATGAACGCCGGCTGCACGCACGAAAAAGCGTAACTCATTGTCGCGTTCCTCCTGAGTCGAGCGTGCGAGCGAGAGCGCGGAACAATAGAGAGGCACGATCGGCCTAAGCGTTCGGTTTGTGACGCATCTCTCTTTTTACTGTATAATTTAAGTAGAAAAATATTTTACCGAGTTAAAATTATTTAACGAGTGCAAATAAATGTTAATTTGTCGAAAACATTGTTATTTTCAATTAACTCCGTCTTTGTATTATAACGAAGTAATGATAATTCAGTGATAATAATTCAATTCAATTCATAAAGGAACGCAATTTTTGATCAATGTTTTCTTATGATATTATCACGTAAAATTATCATCCCTAAACCGACTTCATAAATAACCAATTTTTGTGTCATAAGACAATTGACAATTTTATGAGTTACGCGAAAAACAATTCTTTAGTAAGTATATTGTACTTTTACGGAAATCAATTCTGGTCATACTGCCAGCAAATCCGTATAAATTGGCGACTGTCAGTTCTTCTTACAGACTGTTTTTGAACGTTAGTTTGTAAACATATATGTGATTTAATAAGTTCTGTGATATAAAGTCATAAATACTATGTGAGATACGATTATATCTATATAGATATAATTTAGCATTACGTATATAAGTGATGCTAAATTTTCATACAAGAGATTGCGCACAGCGTGATACGATCAGTTCGATTACTTTGTTAGTTACGAGGTATTGCGCAAGTTTGTAAAACATTGTGTGATACGTTTAGCATAATTTAAATTCACTTTACTGGTAAATATTTCTATCGAAATGACTAATTATTTCATTTACGCAAAGGATTATTCTCTTTCGACTGACGGAGTTGGATTTTATCACGAAAATGGTATGAAAACTCTTCATGAATTCAGAAATCATGTTGCAACAATAAATAAAGAATCTTCAAAGTCTGGAAAATCAACAGCGAAATCACGTATAATTTATCTACACTGGGGACATGAGTGTGTAGAGGTCGATTTTAATACCACCATTAATACCTATCAGGAACAACTGGCACTTGGACATAATACATTGCCAGAGACGATTATCGAGTGGCTGCAACAAAATATCGATATCAATGAGGGTAAAATCAAATTATTGTACATAATAACAGACGGTCTAATCGGAAAGAGCAGCTTGGAATACTGTTTGAAACTAAATGAAAACATACAGTATGAAAGGGTTGTTTTCCATGCCTTGAATACGGACCTCAATGAAATAGATCTTTCAGTTGCTACGTCGTTTCTGAAAAACCAATGTGTTATTTACCGCAATTATGAATTGCTCGATGAGACAAATATTGGCCAAGAATATGATTACGATGAAATCAATGTTGAAAACTTTGATACAGAAAAAAATAATTTGAAGTCATATATCAAATTGAAATATATCAATAAAATGAAAAGTAATACAGCAGCTTTGGAAGAGATAGACAAGTTGAAGAAGTTGAGAAACAGATTATTTGGAGAGTTGTCACCAGTACAGAACAGCAATATTGCTCTGGATTTGGATACAAGAGATATAAACGTATTTATACATCAATTTATGATGACTATGTGGTACAGGAATCTTAAAAACCCTTCACAAGATATCAAAGCTGATATTGAAAATCAATTTCAACTTTGATAAACTATATTGTTAATGACAATAAATCTTATGCATTCGATGCACTAAAATTTGAAACTAAATTCAAGGATGAAGTTGTAGAAGAACCTATTATTGATGTCAATTTTGCAGATGAACAGAAAATCGAATTTCCTGACATCATCCTAGATGACGATAAAGGTATACCAGTTATAATTTTAACTGAATTAAATTTACTCGACAAAATAATCTTTCACACTTCAAAAACTGATGAAATATCGCCTGCCAGTTTTTCAAAGTTCAACTCTGCAATGGAGTGTCCATTGTTTTTGATAAATGATCCAGACATCAGTGAATCAATTGGGTATTTCTACACTTTAGATGTTTACAAACAATTATTGGAAAAAACTACAAAAACAGAACCTTTGACTCGTCGACCATATCATGGTGGTCTCGTGCTCGTAGATACGGACGAATTTGATAAATACAACGATTACATTTTATCTGCGACATATTTCAATTTTAAGAAAGTGAATTATAATAAGGGATTATTTTATTATGTGCTATGGAAAACTGTGAAAAAAGAATGGATGGACCAAACGTTGCTCAACAGTTCAAGAAGTATACGATGAGGCGATCAGCACAACAGTGTGCAAAATTGGACTGTCCTCATTGCCACTAGATCCTCCAGAAAATACATCACTCCTCACCGCCTTGTGGTATTGCGTTGAACTGTCCTCATGCATATTCAAGGACGACCCTCAACATTTCATGTATGAACGCTTGAGAATGCACTATGGTGTAGCATATTGTATGATTGAGATATTGAAATATTTTAAATATAATTTAGATTTAGAGTCTATCGAAAAACGTAGGGACTTGATCAGGCATGTAATGGTTTTGAAAAAAATTCCAACACACAAAGATAAAGTTTATTTCTTATTGGAAAAAATCTTCAAAAATGTAAACGGCTTTCTAGTTTGTGAAATCAAAAATCCATCTAATCTGCAAAAACTCAATTATTTAAAATTAAACCATAAGGATATGTTGCGTGATGATGTCATTAAGGAAAAAGTACATTTGAATGACTTCGTTCATTTAATGTATTATGTGGATAGAGACAATAGAAATGATATCAATATTTGTGAAAAAACATACCGGCCTTTTTTTACTATTGGTCAAAACAGTTCATTTTATACAGAATTACTTAGAATTAGTAAAAAAGTTGTTATCAATAATGACGATGATGCAGATAACATAGAAATAAAGTATGAAGCAATTGATTCCTTAGAGTTTGATAGAATTTTATCTGAATACAAGCTATTTATTAATTGTGTCAAAGATTCAGTTAAATATCCCACTTTCACAGAGTATGTAGATTATGTTTCCAAAAAAAGGAAATTCAAAGATGAATTGATAACAATTTTTTCATCAAATGTTTATGTTGCTTTGGAAGAAGCATTTACGAGTTATCAAAATTTTGTTAATAATATTGATGTTAATATATTTATTAAAGTATGTAATACGTCTGTTAAACGAACTGAGAGAATTAAAATGGAACAAGTAAGAAAATTCTGTAGTGACACAGAAATTGACGAATTTGTGAAGTACCAAGAGTTAAAAGTTAATTTAAAAAAAAAATTATAAAAGGGTAATGTCATAAAAAAATCAAAATTTAAATTATATGCATTTTATTATTGTATAATTGAACTGATTGACTGACTGATGATTAAGTTTTAGTATTTAAGTAAAGAGTTTATGTTCAGTGATGTCTCTTAAATCTGTGTATGATGATATCATATTGTATTATAAAGAACTTATACAAAATAATAAGGATAATTAATTTTATTGTCATAATAGTTATAATTATATCATAGTATATTGTTTTAATATTAAACAATTCTTTAATTATGTCTTCTGTTTTATTTTAAGTATTTTCAATAAAAATAAATCTGTAATCTATATAACTGTGGAAGAACTAGGGCGGAGTGACCTTTCCACAAGTTACAATAAAATACAAGTGTCACAATTAAATATCTATCATAAATATCAGGTGACAAAATAATTACCTCTTGGGTTAAGATTTTCAATTATTTTCCATCCTCTCAATCCTCCTAATAAATATAAATTTAGTTATTTATATTTATTAGTATTGAATCCATTTGTTTGGTTAATATGTTGTTTGATATTAATTGAATATTTAGGAATGTAATAAAAAAATTACATAAGTACATAAAACTAATTGTGTGACTATTTATTACATTTTGAAACTGTCTATGGATTTAGCTTTTTGAAAATAAAATTATTATGGTAAAATGACTTATTATTTTCAAAATCATGAGATACATATATTCAAAGTTACTTCAAACTTTAAAAATTTTAGCAAAATATAAAAACGACTGGATGTATTGGCAATTTAGTTGTCGCGATTACGTGATCAAAAATAAATAAAGAATTATTCAGTTATTTATGCTTCTTAATCTACAATAGCTAATGATTTGGCAAAATAGATTAAAGATTAAAAGAACTATAAGCATTTTATAGTCTGCTGGTGTAACTGATGGACTAAATTCATCATCGGCTGTTAATAAATTATTAATATAAAGTAGGATCCCCTCTCTGCTTAGAAATGAAGTATGGAAAGTATTGTTTATTTTTTTAGTAAATTTCGAAAGAAATATTGTTGTATTTTCAACACATCAAAATTGAATAAAAAAATAATTTATCAGGAATCATCACAATTTGCAATAAATATTTACTTACCTGTGTAGTGGGATTTTTAAGAGCTGTAACGGATCGAGAGAGGGGTCATAATCCCGCTGGGGTGAGTTTTTGTCTCATTATTATAAATGAATCGGGGCCTGTCCGGACTCGACCACTACTGTGTGATCTCTCCTTGACTCAAAAGCTGGATCTGCCCTTGTTTAAGAGTATATGAAATTGTTCACTGTACTAGAACTTGGCGCTTCCATCAAAAGTAATTCAACAGAGTGAAAAATGCATCCGCAAAATATAAGTAAAACACACTGCATTAGTTTTAATGAATTATAAATGTTTAGTTAGCAATGAGCTAAAGAACAATGGGACGAGGTTAGACATTTTCATGATTTTGTTTATAAATTATGTTCAATATAATTATTTTCTAATTTTTTTTTCACAGGAAAAGTTATTCTTAGCATTCAACATTTTTTTCTACACTTATATATGAAACCATACACTTATATATATAGTTAACATACAGAACAATTCAGTATCATTATAATTACATAAAAAATAAATTCAATAAAATAACAATAAATCACAATTTATAAACCCTCATTTATTGATATGAAACAAAATTTAAATAGAGACTTCTAACTGAAGTGTTCGATTCAATGTTAAAATTGGGAAAAAATCTGTTTCCAATTTTTGTATTGATAACACTAAAGCTTGTTAATAGCTACTAAAAAAAAGTAAAACTGTTGACCAATACAGAAAAAAGAGGTTCTCAACTGTTTTGTCTTTATGTATTTATTAATATAACCAGATAAATCATTCAAAGATATCACCATAGAAAAATATGTATATATGGATATCACACTAGTTAAAAACGAATGTATATTCTAAGTGTGTAGTATAAATTGAAAACCTTTTTAATATACTGTTATGTACAAACCAAGGACTTCATAATATTATGTTTATAAACTATTTGCTATATATCATGTTACTGACGACGATATTATAAATAGTGTAAAATTGTTTTTGAATTGTATAAATATAGAGTTGTATGTAAATATAGGCTTAGATTACACAGTTTGTATAAATAGGTATATGTGAGTGATGAGCGATCGTTTCCGTATAGTGCATTAATTTTGCAATAGCATCGAAATGTATAACTTAATACACATTATTTGTAAACGCATGATGCAATGGTGCTATGAATTGCATCATCCTCGTATGAGCGAGATAGATAAATGATAGATAGAGTGAGGATAGGCGGCGCGGACACCTAGGATTGAATTCGAAAGACAATAATCATTTGTTATTGTGATGAATTTTTATTATCCTTTGTGCATAGAATGAACATAATCGATTCATTACAGGTTCTATAGGCTGTCAGTGTGTCCTGTGACATACTGAACAAATATATCCACACCGGTGATAGCAGCCGGACTCGTATGGCTGTGTGACACGAAAATTAGGTGATTAGGCACTTAGGGCATACAGCCAGCTCACTACCACACGAACGGATGGATAAGCACAAAGGCTGAGAATAATAAGGAAGGATGAACAATGAACACGGTGTCCGCCCGCTGCATGTTTAAAGGCGTTCTATATAATATGGATACGGTCTAAGGTTATAATTGTTTGTTTTATTTATTGTATTGTTTTATTGATTCCTATAAATAATTGTAATATACGTAAATAAATGTCCAGCTGATCTCCTGCGGGGGGGGACATTAGAGGAACGGGGCGCCCGTCAGCCGCACGGTGGAGGGGGAAACACCCCCGCCTATATAAGCCATAAGCCTGAACACTTCCATAAAAGTGGAACAGCCCCACAAAAAAGCATACCGGGCCAACGCCTCAACTGCCAAATCTACGGACATTCGTATAAAAATTGCTTTCAGCGTGCGCGCTGCGTAGTGCCTTGGCGACCACGGCACTGCGGCATGCATACGCAACAAAGACACAGACGGGTCACCCGCCTGTGTTCTTTGTAAATCATCTGGCCATACGGCCAACTACTTAGGCTGTCCACGAGCGTCCAAGAGGAAAACCAACATGAGCAATAATAATAATATTAAAAAACTCCCCCACCCGCTCTAGCCGCGCCGCGCCGAGCGCCCACGCGCGCCTTCATGCAAAATTTATCCTACGCGAAAGCAACGGCGGGCCCCCGCAAGTACCCGCCAGCTAACAGCGCTCCGAGGACATCAAAGCCTTGATGTCGGTGACCTCTATCATCGACATCGGAAAAATAGTGTTACTCTCAAATAAATTCAAGGCTGCCGCGAATCCCGTGGAAAAGATCCTAAAATTAGCCGAACACGCCCCGCTCGTGGAGGCGATTAAAAATAATAAAATTTAACCCGTCTAAAATATAATGTCACTAGTTACCCCATACCGAGTCGGTAAACTCGGTCAATAATCACAATATCACTCATCCACGCGACGCGAAGTCCCCAAACTTTACACATTACACCCGAGTGCATTGTTTGCTATTTTCGCTTTGACGCCCGGCAAAGGTGCTGTATTAGGGAATCATAGATGTTAGCTTTAACGAAAGAGTCACCCCAAGGGAGTAGTTTTAGTGGGTAAAAATCCCACATAACCCGGTCTATAGGTCGCGTGGCCGGGTATCTTTCGTCCGTGAAGATTTCAACTTCCTGCGCATTAAACCAAAAAAAAAAGGAATAAGCTGTCAGTTCGAGTGCAGCAGTAGACGGAGAAACCCGAAGAAGAGGAGAAGCCGCCCACCGCAGAGAGTGAAGCCTGTTTAGTGCAACGACGACGGCGTTTCATTCAGAGCCATTTCCCGTAGAAGAATATCCGTCCTCCACATAGCATCTTAAAATCTATAGCATATAATTTTAGAAATGAGAAACTATTTATTAATACTATGAATAGCTAAAGTAGAAATATATTAGTTGCGTATGTTAAATGCAGAACACTATTTTGCCATGATACGCATTTCAACATAGTTATCTAGAAACAAAAAAGTAACTGTTCAATGAATATGTACATTACATACACCAATACACCAATGAATCATTGTCATTGTCAGTTGTGAACAATGCTACTCTCTCAAAAGCCCTCGCTTGGGGGGTATATAATAAATTACTCTTAATATGTGCAGAATCTGTAAAATGCAAAGCGCTCCATGTTTTACTGACTTGAATAAACCAAGAATATTGCATGTAAGTAATCAAGTATACCATCTCTAATCATCTTATACTTATTATAGAGAATATCATGAAGTTATATACCTACCATAGGAATGAATTCCAACAATTGCTTTTTCATTAAATATTTCTTTTATTTGTTTATAGCAGGAATTAATTAAAAATTAAACAATAAACTCTAAACACAGAATTCCACGAATATACATTGCGTAATTTCACATTCAACTTTTCCGAATTTCATTCTGGCATACATTACAATTCTTATGAAATCCCCAATTTTATTTTTTTGACCTTCAATCATTACAACATTTAGCTAATTATTATGACACACAATTCAATTTAAACAAAAAAAAAACCCAAATACACTTATTGGTTAGGTCAATCATGATATATTCGCAAATTCTCGAGCTGCAATATAACTAAAAAATGTTACTTCTACATTACACAACAATGAATTAACACATGTTTTCTAATATGATGAAACGTACAAAAATTCTATTTACTGACATATATGAATCAGAGGTTTGTTTTATTTTGAAATGTTACCAGTATAAAAGATTTTGCATGATGAAGGAGCTTTGGGTGTAAATTACTAATATCAATTTTAAATTCTAACAAGTCCATTACCGAGAGATTAAATATATTATTATGTAGTAAAATATAAATCCCTTTGGTCTACAAGTATTTTAAAATCCTTCATTCAAATTCATATCTTCTCGTAAATGGATAATTCATCCAATTCTTTCTAAATTAACCCATAAGAATATTTTATTCTGCGTATAAAACACAATAATTTGTTTTTAGATTTGTTTCATATTGAGGTATCACAGGAACAATCGAATGTTGTCTGGCGCTTGCTAAGAACTACGTTTTTTTCATACTATTCATTATGCAAACTCACTACAATCTTACCCCAGATCGATATTTATACAGTTAAACCAAATATTGACTATGGTGAACGGAATGATTGACATGATTGTATTTAAATTTATAAGGTGACGTATATAAAAATTTAAATGCATTTCTTTAAAGCCAGTACTTAAAAATAATATTGAAGTATCGAAATCCCTATTAACAGTTTTATTAGTGATCAGTGTATAGCCCACATACAAATAACAAAAAATGCTATTTGTATTTGCATATTAACAAACAAATTAATAAATAATCTTAGGATGATCGATATCTTTGTTAATTTTGTTGATTGGGACAATCATGGAAGATTTCTGTGAAATAATAATCAGCAGGTACTTTGTTAAACGTGTATCAAAGTAGCTGGTAAAGAGTACAATTTTCGTATAAGGACTAAAACTTAGAGAAGTTATTAGAATCAGGAAAGCGATTAAGTATGATATGCCAATTAGCTCCATGTCTATTTCATGGTACCGTTCGAACAAAACTTAAGAATAGCGCATGTAAATTGCTTTTATTGTTTAAAATACAATCGAAAACCTTATTTTAACCACACAAACCTAACTCTGTTTCGACTGCATCATAAGCTACTTAACGTTTTTTAATTTCCGAAAAGGGCACCTTTTTCATATAAAGCTAACTTAAAAAAGGTATCTAAAATAATTAAGAAAGAAAATGTAAATCTCTTTACTACTATTATATTTGAGGTCATAAATATAATTATACAGACCTAATTTTATTTGCACCTCATTGACATTTTTGAGTTCCTTGATATTTTTTATTTTAGAAGAATTCATTTTCCTACATTTTGTATTAAATTGTTTAATCACATTTACTATGAACGTATATTTCAAAAGTATGTATTCGTCTAACTAACAAAACATATGTATTTTAATTAATAAATTAATGTGAGTGCTACTATTATTATTGTTAGAAAAATGTTATTGTCATTTCATTTACATGACAGTGATGATTATATCCGTACATTGCATTATCATGTTAATTTACTTAATATTGTGTTATTGAATTTTTTTACCTAAATATGCAGTTTTCAAAATTGATTGGTTATGTGATTTTTATGAATACAGTATCTTGTTATGTAAAGAATGTACCTTTTTAACAAGCGTGTATTACTTATTCGGAAACGAATGTTACAACACTGATGACAAGTCTGTATATATTCCATTCGTCCGTTTTCCGGTCCAGTATTCGTTTTTTGTCTATGGGTCGTTGGTCGTTTGCTTAGTGGTTGTGACTAGAAGTTCTCAGCATAAAAGTTTAAATTACGCGGGCGAAATTTCACAAGATTGTTTTACATTGTTACACGTGAAGTTTAATTAATATATTAATGATCTGAGCTTCATACGTTGCGCGATTATGCGCATAAATTTCGCATCGCTTTACGATACGTTTAGTGTGTTTACATAAATTTTACTGGTAAACACATATATAAAAAATGATTAATTATTTCATTTACGCAAAGGATTATTCCCTTTCAACTGACGGAGTTGAATTTTATCACGAAAATGGTCTGAAAACTATTGACGAATTCAATAGACATATTGAAAAAATAAATATTGGATCGTCAAAGTCTGGAAAATCAACACCAGAATCACGTATAATTTATCTACACTGGGGACATGAGTGTGTAGAGGTCGATTTTAATACCACCGTTAATACCTATGAGGAACAACTGGCGCTTGGACATAATACATTGCCAGAGACGATTATCGAGTGGCTTCAACAAAATATCGATATCAATGAGGGTAAAATCAAATTATTGTACATAATAACAGACGGTCTAATCGGAAAGAGAAGCTTGGAATACTGTTTGAAACTAAATGAAAATATGCATTATGAAACAGTTGTTTTCCATGCCTTGAATATGGACCTCAATGACATAGACCTTTCGGTCGCTTCGTCATTTCTGAAGAACCAATGTATTATTTACCGCAATTATGAATTGCTCGATGAGACAAATATTGCCGAAGAATATAGTTACGATGGAATCAATGTTGAAAACTTTGATACAGAAAAAAATAATTTGAAGTCATATATTAAATTAAAATATATCAATAAAATGAAAAGTAATACAGCAGCTTTGGAAGAGATAGACAAGTTGAAAAAGTTGAGAAACAGATTATTTGATGATTTGTTCCCAGTACAGAAGGACAAGACAAATTTGAATACGAGAGATAAAAATGAATTTCTATGTCAATTTATGAAAACTGTCTGGTACAGAAACCTCAAAACTCCATCACAAGATATTAAAGCCGATATTGAAAAGTCAATTTCAACTTTAATAAACTATATTGTCAATGACAATAAATCTTATGCATTTGATGCATTGAAATTAGAAACTAAATTCAAAGATGAAGTTACAGAAGAACCTATCGTCGATGTCAATTTTACAGATGAACAGAAAATCGAATTTCCTGACATCATCCTCGATGATGATAAAGGTATACCGGTCGTCATATTAACTGAATTGAATTTACTGGACAAAATAATTTTTCACACTTCAAAAACTGATGAAGTATCGCCTGCTAGTTTTTCAAAATTCAACTCGGCAATGGAGTGTCCATTGTTTTTGATAAATGATCCAGACATCAGTGAATCGATAGGGTATTTCTACACTTTAGATGTTTACAAACAGTTATTGGAAAACACTACAAAAACAGAACCTCGGACTCGTCGACCATATCATGGTGGTCTCGTGCTCGTGGATACGGACGAATTTGATAAATACAACGATTACATTTTATCTGCGACATATTTCAATTTTAAGAAAGTGAATTATAATAAGGGATTATTTTATTATGTGCTGTGGAAAAACTGTGAAAAAAAAGAATGGATGGACAAAAACGTTGCAGAACAGTTCAAGAAGTATACAATGAGGCGTATCAGCACAACAGTCTGCAAAATTGGTCTGTCCTCATTGCCACTAGATCCTCCAGAAAATACTTCACTCCTCACCGCCTTGTGGTATTGCGTTGAACTGTCCTCATGCATATTCAAGGATGACCCTCAACATTTCATGTATGAACGTTTGAGAATGCACTATGGTGTAGCATATTGTATGATTGAGATATTGAAATATTTTAAATATAATTTAGATTTAGAGTCTATCGAAAAACGTAGGGACTTGATCAGGCATGTAATGGTTTTGAAAAAAATTCCAACACACAAAGAGAAAGTTTATTTCTTATTGGAAAAAATCTTCAAAAATGTAAACGGCTTTCTAGTTTGTGAAATCAAAAATCCATCGAATCTGCAAAAACTCAATTATTTAAAGTTAAACCATAAGGACATGTTGCGTGATGATGTCATTAAAGAAAAAGTACATTTGAATGACTTTGTGCACTTAATGTATTATGTGGATAGAGACAATAGAAATGACATCAATATTTGTGAAAAAACATACCGGCCTTTTTTTACTATCGGTCAAAACAGTTCGTTTTACACAGAATTACTTAGAATTAGTAAAAAAGTTGCTATCAGTAACGACGATGATGCAGATAACATTGAAATAAAGTATGAAGCAATAGATTCCATGGAGTTTGATAGAATTTTATCTGAATACAAGCTATTTATTAATTGTGTCAAAGATTCAGTTAAATATCCCACTTTCACAGAGTATGTAGATTATGTTTCCAAAAAAAGGAAATTCAAAGATGAATTGATAACAATTTTTTCGTCAAATGTTTATGTTGTTTTGGAAGAAGCATTTGCGAATTATCAAAATTTTGTTAATAATATCGATGTTAATATATTTATCAAAGTATGTAATACGTCTGTTAAACGAACTCAGAGAATTAAAATGGAAAAAGTAAGAAAGTTCAATTGCGACAATGAAATTAATGAATTTGTTTATGATCAAGAGTTAAAAGTTAATTTAAAAAAAATAAAAAAATAGTAACTTAAGAAAAAAGTCTGTTTTAGAATTTTATGAATGTTATTGTATAATTGGACTGATTGACTGACTGATATATTAAGTTTTAGTATTTAAGCTGATAGTGTATGTTCAGTGATATTTCATAAATCTGTATATAATGATCTTGTGTTGTTATTATAAAGAAATTACTCAATAAGGATAATGAATTTTATTGTTCTAGTGGTCCCAATTTTGTTATATTCTAAAATTTTTGTGTTAATATTAAACTATTTTTTTTAATTTATTAGTTTCAATAAAGATAAATCTACTCTCTATATAATTGTGGAAGAACTAGAGCGAGGCTCTCCCACAATTTACGATAAAATATGAGTGTCAGATCTAAATATCTAATCATAAATCTCAGGTCTGGAGTGAACATTCATCTATTTCCGATCCTCTCTTGTAGTTATTAGTACTGAATCCATTTGATTGGTAAATTGTGTTATTTGATATTGTTTGAATATTCAGGAATGTATTAAAAAAATTGAAAATAAAAATATTGGTGTAATAAACATGTAGACGATATTTTATCCAGGACAGCTATTATGCCGTAACATTTCTTCCCACTTGATATCGTGGAATATTTCACGATACAGGCGCATCAGTATAATATAAAGTTAATTCAGTACTCCGAATATTGAATAATAAATACTGAACAGGAAGTGTGTAAACTTAAAATTAGCTTATGTTAGGTTCTACTATTTATCGTATTAAGATGTTAAGTATTAAAAATTAAATAGTAAGTGGGTTAATTAATAAGTAGTAATGAGAAATAATAAAAGGTGAATAAAAGTAAGTAATTTATAGGAAGTGTAAATGTTTTTATAACATCTGGTTTCAGAAAATGACCAGCATTTCAAAGAGTTACGATTCGAACTACCTTGTCTTTGCCAGGATGTAACTAGTCGACGGTGGCCAATCTCGATTGTGTGGATGGTATATTAGATTCCACGATTAGAACCACATCGTTAAATTTTATGTCGGGTGTCGGTTTAAACCACTAAATCTTTTGTTACCATGTCTGCAAATAATCACTCTGCCAACAGCGCCAGAATGTGAACTAACAATATGAACATTTCTTCCACTGTTTAACATTTGAAGAAATGTTTAGTGAGAACCAACTATTATTTTCAAATGATATATTATGGATTTGATGCTACTTTTGAAAATTCTTTCGAAATGTGGAACTTCTTGAAGATCGCATTCCCAAGACATGTTTCGTGACGTGAAGCTATTGTTTACGTCTGTTTTCTGAGACAAAATCATATTGGATAATTCATGTAGATATCGATTTGCATTTACAAATTTTGTATGCCAATAGGTTATAATTTTACTACATAATTCACGGCGGACCACAAAATGATCTAAGGCAAAAAAAAACGCTTATGAAGACAATTCTATCACCGCCTCCAGCTGCACAACCTTAATGACGGGATACACGAAAAGGCAAAGGCACGCCTCCTAAGTACATGTCTCTCAACGCATATTTTCTATGATTCTGAAAGGTCCGACGAAATAGATATCTACATTTTTAAAACATTTCCTCGGTTGTAGTCTATGCAACCGGCACATCACTCATAATCGGATGGCATGGAACCAGTTTCGCTCTGAAGCATTTGATACATTTTGCAATCGAGAACGAATTAATAAACGCAGACCTAGAATCCAAAATTTTCTTTGAATAAGATATTTTTGAGTCCTAGGGCCACAATATAAGGAAAATTGTATGAGAATCGTCTATAATTAATTTTGATAGAAAACTCAATTTTGGTAATGAAACAGGATGTTGGATGATATATGATGAAATTCCGTGGCTAATACCTACCTCCACTCGCACAACGCCCTCTTTATCCGTTAAAGGCGATAGTTTTTGAATCGATTGGGTGCTAGTGAACTTCCTTACAATTGCAATTATTTCAACCTCAAAATATACCAACTGAGTGCATTTTTTAAGGCATTATGTAATTTTTTTTATTTTGTGATTAGATAATGGGTCTATTATTCAAGTAATGACATGTGATTTATAATATAATTCTAATGAATTCATAAACATCATGTCAATTCACGTAGTAGGTTTGTAAAAAAGAAAATCTTTCGATTAAATTGAAACATACACTTTCATTAACTGGAATAAATGAATGGGATACTCTGTCAGTCTTTAATTCAGATATTAGTTGGCGTGGAAGAATGTTCTCCTGTATATTGCTCGGCCAAAATAAAGAAGAATGAGATAGTCACGATGACCATTTTCAACAAAAGAGTGACTAGTACTATTGGAGGAACATCCTGTGATTATATCATCCATGTAAGTCTCGTCCGGCAGGAATTCAGCTCTGAATAGAAACTCCTTACGGTGCTCTTCTACGAACTGGTGCAAAGTCTTTATAGCTAAGTAAGACGAGATACTTACGTTATAAGTCACAATGTTAAGTTCGTACTCTTTTAGGGGAGCATATATAAATTTACGATATAGAATAAATTGATACGGTCTATCTTCGGGTGTAATAAGATTTTACCTGTACATTTTGTTAATATCAGCCGTAAACACGACTAAATGTATACGAAATTTTGTAACTAAATTTAAAATATGTTGTTGTAAGTAATTTTAGTCCGATATAAACAACATCATGGAGTAAATTTTCATTTGTAGTGAGACAGCTGGTATCAAACATTACAAGTAAACGTATGGTCATACTATCGGGCTGTACAACACAATGGAGAAGTATAATGTAGTGTAGTGGGCGCGCTCCCTGCTGGCTGCACGTGGCCTAAGTCCTTGTATTCTCGCATCAATTGCATATATTCCGTCTTTAAGTTAGAGTCACGGGCAAGGCTCTATTATAGATTTAAAAAACGGTTAAGACTATGACAGTATGAGTCACCTAATGAACTATCGTCCTTTATCAACACAGAGGCGACAAATCGACCGTCTTGCTCATAATACGTGAATTTCGTATACATTTCTTCACACAGCACGTGCTCGTATGTACGCGATAATTCTTATAACTCATAGAATCGCTTCAATGTTTTATCAATGGCACGCATCGAAATCACTAAGTCGAAGAAAACATAGTTTGGTTTGAAGCGGGTAAATTACTCTTAAATTGATCCATGATCGCTCAGCCAAACACACTGGACAATGCACACGGTAAGCCAGGACCGGATGCGATTCATTGACCGTCATGTATTTGAGCAAATAATTCTAAATTTAATAAAAAGTCAATAGCAAAAGGAACATCAAAATGTTCATGCACTAAATTAATGTGCGAGAAATGATTCCGAACTGCAGACGGCAAACGTACGGAAGGCAACTTTGACCTCATTTTTGGCAGAACAATACGTGATATATCAAGAGTACAAACAAGTTTCCGCCGTTTTGAGAGAGAATGCATGGCATGAGGCTTATGTTATGTTTCGCAGGTGATAATCGGCTTGAAAATTAGATTGCTCATTCAAGAACAACATAACCCTATCATATTATTAACTATATATTAGCATCATATATTTTTTTTTCCAAAAATGTCTAAATTTGAGCTAAATAAGCGTTATTTGCGAGAACCTTTATTTTACTTATTTAATTAACAAAAATCTGAAGCTGAGTTACATCGATTGCTCGTAGAAGCCTATAACGAGGCTGCCTTGAGTGAGAGAACATGTCGCGAGTGGTTTCAGAAGTATAAAAACAGTGATTTTGACGCAGAAGACAAAGATCGCAGTGGAAGGCCAAAAATTTATGAGGATGTAGAATTGGAAAAATTATTTGTGAAATATTCGTCTCAAACACAAAAAAAACTTGCACTTACTTTAGCAGCAATCAGTATAGCATCGTTTAAAATCGTTAGGAATGGTTCATAAACAAGGTAATTGGGTTTCACACGAATTAAAGCCGAGAAATGTTGAACGTCGATTATGCATGAGTGAAATGCTGCTAGTTAGGCACAAAACAATTTTTTTTACATCGAATCGTCACTGGTGATAAAAAGAGGATACATTATAATAATCCAAAAAGAAGAAAATCATAGGGACTACCTGGCCACGCGTCAACATCCACAGCAAAACCGAATATTCGTGGAAAAAAACTCATGCTGTGTATTTGGTAGAATTACCTGGGTGCGGTGTATTACGAGTTACTTAATCCAAGCGAAACAATCACTGGAACTCTATATCGAACACAATTGATGAGATTGAGTCGAGCTCTGAAGGAAAAACGCCCTCAATTCTATTCCAGACACGATCAAATGATTCTTCTACATGATAATGCTCGTACGCATGTAGCGGTTCCGGTGAAAAACTATTTGAAAACACTTGATTGGGAAGTACTACCGCACCCGCCGTATTCATCAGACATTGCGCCGTCGGACTATCATCTGTTTCGGTCAATGGCACATGCTCTGTCAGAGCAGCGGTTCACATCAAAAATTGGGTTCATTCATGGATAGCCTCAAAAGATAAGTTCTTGGCTTCAGACTAGGAATCCGAAAGCTGCCTGAAAAATGGAAAAACGTAGTTGCTAGCGATGCTTGCTTCGATTAAAATTAAATAACCGTTCTTTCACAATAAATATCATTTTATTGACACAAAACGGCGGAAACTTATTTGTACTCCTAATATCAAACTGCGATTGGGAGAACAAAATGCAATACCTTTGATATCTTGTACGGTGGTTTGTCCAAGTGCAATTACCGACACATCGGAGCGATGCATCGGCGATCCGAACGGACGCGCGTTATTGATGTGTATGAATCCGGTTGCGACCCAGGCGGCGTTGTTGCACACGCTAAACTCGATAACACATTTTGCTGACTGTCCTTGTATGCGGAGAATTCATTGCTCTGAAAGACAACGCTTTATCGACGGCAATCAATGTTATGTTATTATTAGTGTACATAAACTAACGCCTATTTCCTGGAAAGGTCGACATAATTTTTCATATGGTACGATCTTAGCATATCTCTTGCTTCCATGACAACCTTTCCTGCAAGCTAGTTTGTTTCGGGTGCTTAAAATTTGGCCCTTTTTGAATATGTCACCGATATGGTCTGCATGGGATTTTTAGGGCAACCCTTACCGACCTTTCCATCACGCACGCTCTTTCTTTTTCAGTCTACTTTTATTTACGTTTTTCATTCACCCTTTGCAGATGGCCAAACCACCGCAACATACCTCTTTTTACTCTAATCCTTCTAGTGCATCTTGCTTTAAACCACGCCGATCTCTGACATCACTGTTACTGCATCTATCTTACAGAGACCACTCCACTTGTGTATTATGTCTTGCTCCACAAACTAAACAATCGGTTTTTGACGGACACGATTTCGTCGTATGGGTCGAACAATTAAAACGTAATTTACGATTATTTACTATTTCTGGACAAGATATTAATTCTAAATTTTGAAATTTGTAACATTTGTAAATATTAAGGGGTGAGCTGCAACATGGGCTAGTCAATTGTTGAAGTGAAACTTCTAATGCGACTTCCAACAAGGTTGCGTTAAACGTTTAACGCTACCATGGAGGGGGTAAGAAAGCACTGTTGCGTTAAACGTTCAGCGCTCCTGGGGAGAGGGAATAGATAGAGACAGAGTGAGAGGGAATGCGTGGCAGTCGAACGCATGCGCATAGTATACTTGTTACAGGCCAGCGCGAGCGTTAACAATGAGTAGCGTCCAATATTCCAACGCAAGAGAGAAAGAGAAAGAAAGATACACAAAGATTAGAAAGTAGGAGAGAGAAAGAGAGTGAATCGGTAGATTTCGTCTCGCAGTTTTTTTCGCAATTGTAATGTGCGACGAAAAACGCAATTTCTACCCCTTCCTATTTTCATTTCCACATTACGAACTTTCACTTCTTCCGCGCAGAGAGACTCCACGCACTATTTTTTTTTCTACGTTTATTGTGTGAAAGTGGCAAAGAACTTTTTTGCTGGTTGGCTATTATTATTCAAATTTTAATGTAGACTTTTGTAATTTTTCGCATAAAAAATAAAAAAATTGGCATAAAAAACTCCGTGGGGCCAAAAATGTCTTTCGGAGGTTGAAGAGATAGCAAAAGACCCCTCCGATGCTCTCTTTCATTTTGGCAAACGATGCGCCAAACATCCTGTATAATTTAATTATATGCAGAACTATAATTATATATTATAAAATTAATGTGTTCATATTAAACTATTTTTAAATTGGGTCTTCTGTTTCTTTTTACTATATATATGTAGTGTATATAATTGCGGAAGAACTAGAGCAGAGTGGCTCTCACAAGTTGCAATAAAATTTAAATATTACATCTGAATATGATGAAATCGCTACATCTGGAGTAAACATTTTCAATTATTTTTCATCTTTTTTAGCAATAATAACTACTGTACTAATAAATATTGCATCCATTTGTTTGATATACTGTGTTGTTTGAGTTTGTTAAAGATTTAAACTCGTCAAAAGGTATGTTGTGAAGTAGAAGCAGTAATGTTAATCCAACAAGATCTGATGATGGCACATATAAGAAATCGATGGCATTTTTGGGATATTATTGGCACATTCTTTATTTTCAGTAGTAGCTCATACTCATGGGCTATGGAATCACTATTTAATTAAGTTATGCAACTTATGCTTATCCAAGGTAGTGGAACGGAATTGATGGTGAAATAGGTATGAGGAGAACCCTAAGATAATACCTATTTCATTATTTTAAAATCTATGAATTACACAGAAAATTATTTATTATTAATAATGAAATTAAAATGAAAAATATGAATTTGTAACAATTACTGTCATAAAAATTTACTTAATTTTTAACCGACTTCAGAAAAAGAGTAGATTCTCAATTTGTATTCATATATACTCAGGCATAACTTATTTGTTTATGAACCAATGTGAATGATTCCTTTTGCATTGCGTTCAGTATAGGCCCAAGGTGGTCCCATTTTAACTTCACTGGTATCGGACCTTGGTATTCGAGATACACCAGGAGACTCCTCAAAATCAAATAAGAAACCTAAAGTGATGTGGGTATAGCTTAAGGACCCAAAACAAGATAGGGACTTAATTATGATTTATTTGAATCGGTTATGGGTCAAGCTTTAATAAGATAAATAACAATAACACATAACTTTGGAAAATCGAAAAGTACACGCCTCACAGCGGTCGTTCAATTTTAACAAATATGTATAATAATACGAATGTTTTTTCTTGTCATTCATGCATTTATATAAGTCTATAAGTACATTTATGAGTAACATGAAAAAATTTTGAGTTCAAAAACTAGCTCGATTTTTATAAGGCGAGAATAGTCCTTTCGAAGGTTTAGGTCCAGTTAAACTACGTTGAATTAGACCGTGATCTTCGAAAGGACTTAGTTAAGAGTAATACTAAAGCGTTTGGAAAAGAAATGGATTAGATCAGTTTAATTTTTCGAGAGTTATCGTGACCAGCACGCAAGAATGGATACATACAGACACATTGACGTCCACGAAATAATTTTTTTTAACATCTTCTTCATTAATTTAAAAAACAAAATGTCTTTTAAAGATGTCACAAGTGTTGAAACTAATATTTTTCCTTGATATTCATGAGTAAATATTAATATATAAGTGCGATAAAAAACAAATAGAGACACTTTTAGTTCAAAAAAATCACTTGATTTGTGTAAGGCGAGAGTAGAGCACTACCTCAACGCTCCATTTATGAGGCGTGCAATATCATATATGGTAGGATTATGGAATTTTTTGGACGTTACAATTTGTCAAACCTTTTGAGTCTAAGGGAATCGCATCTTCCTTGCTTACCTTTGACAATATTTACATAAATACTGAACCATATCAAAAACTTATTAGTTAATTAATTTAAAATTGGACCATAGCGGTCAGTAAGCCTCATTTTAAATGCCACTTAAAATAACACCGAGAAGAGTGATAAATTCTAGTAGGTATGTCGACTATTACTATTAAACTAGTGTAAACTAACGTGCATAAGCAAGAGAGCATATCTTCATGGCATTTACGTTCTTTTGTTGAGAAGCGCAGTTTTTCAGCAATATGTACCACTCGTTGATATTTACTAAAAAAATTTTTTTTCAGCTTCCGCATGTATAAGTGCCCCCTTCTAGAAATATTTATTTTATAAATTTTCAAATTCAAGTTCAAAATATCTTTATTTCATAGATTATAATATATCATTTGAAATACGTCATTAAATTTAAAGAATTTAAAGTTATTAATTTTTTAAAATTATTTCCACTTTTTTTATTTACCACTCGTTTGCAGTCCTGGATTTGTCAATAGGCCGTGTAGGCCGCGGCCTAGGGGCGGCAGATTTCAGAAAATTATTATTTTAGAAAGGTACATAGGGCGGCGGAAGTAAAGTGGCCTTCACTCATAAAAAATATAAATCCACTACTGCTCGTTTGTTAGGCAGTTATACCTTTAAGAAGAACGAGCAAGAGACTTGAGGATAGCTCTTTCCAAACCAATTATATAAAAATATAATCATGCGTAAAACTATTACAGGAAAAAAACCTGTAAGAAGTCAACCTTAATATTCATCTGTGCTCATTGTCCATTTATCCCCTAAGGATTCAGAGATTGTAACATACCCTTTTGTGCAGTCTTTGTCTAATAAATATTTTAAATTTGTATAAGGGTAAATTTTGTATGTCCACAGGAATCTTATTGGACATGCGCACACAGAGCCCCCTAAATAAATTCGTGACCCTATGCAGTCGACTAACATGTAGGTAAACGCAGTTCATTTTTATTTTGTATTAAAATTATCTCTATCACTATTTTTATTAAAACGTTCTATATTTTTTTAACATATATTAAATTTTGATAAATAAACTGATGCCACGGTTAAAATTCCAATTTCTTTAAACTTACTTCTAAGTGAAACACGAGGTCCTAGCCGGTAACTTGTGCGAATGGCCCGATTTCGCAAAACGAAAATTTTGTGAACATCTACAATTCTACAGCATGTCCCCAAAGCAGGATGCCATATGACATCAAGTTATGGAAACTGCCAAAATAAACCAATCTGGCGGTTTTGATATCGGACAATTTTCTTATTTTTTTTATTGAAAATACAGCAGAGCCTTTTCGCCAACTCACCGATATAGAGACCCCCATTGAAGTTTATTGTCTAAAGTAAGACCTAGGAATAGGTACAGTAGTGTCAACAAGCATTAATCCCTCGTTTCTTATTAAAATAAAACCAGATCTATTTTTTTATATTCGAAAGTGATAATTTCACACATTTTGTTTTCTTCCTATTAAGAAGTAAATTATTTAATATAAACCGTTTTTCAATTTTGGAGATAGCAATGTTCACATCGTCATAATCGAGTGGATGTCTTTTAACTTTGAATAATAAAAAGGTATCATCTGCAAACAGTACTATCTCATGAATATTCTTAACAAGGCTTGGTAAGTGATTAATATAAACTAAAAACAGAAACGGACCGAGGATCGATCCCTGTGGCACCCCCATGGGGATCACGGATACAGACAATCTCATTTTATTGACATCGACCTTCTGAGCCCTATTAGTCAAATATTATACTAGTAGGTCGAATGCACGACCTGTAACTCCATAATGATACTGCTTCCTGATCAGTGGCTCGTGATTTACACAATCTACGCCTTGTAAAGATCACAGAACACTCTTATATCGAATCTCATGAATACTCCCAGGCTTTAAAAATTTTTTCAACAAGCTCAACACCAGTATCGATTGTTGAATGACTCTGTGTGAAACCAAACTGTTTTTTGGCCATTAGATTATAACTATAAAAATGTAGAAGTTGATTTAGGATCAAATTTTCAAAAAAATTACTTAATGTCGGCAGTACAAATATAGGCCTAAAGTTAGTGGGGTTCGATTTACTGCCGCCTTTTAATATGGGAACAACTTTGCTTTTTTTCATTAGATTAGGAAAAGTGCCATCATCCAAACATTTATTAAAAACAAGCACCAAATGCGGTGCAATACAATCAATAATAGCTTACAATTTTAACTGACAGACCATGGAGATCAGCAGTATTTTTCCTATTCAACGATTTAAATGCTTATTTATTTTTGCCTATAATTTATTTAACTATCAAACTAATTAGCGGCTCATACAAGACAACTACACTATGAATTTCATATATATGTCTTGTAGATTTGAATAAAAAACCTGACATATGGACGAATCGACTGTGATTTTACCACTCGGACGGACATGACGAAACTATAAGGGTTCCGTTTTTGCCATTTTGACTCAAAGCCTAAAAAGGGATTGTCTATCTCAAACACCTCACGCAGTAGTTGTGCCATAAATATATGGTAACCATTTTTTTCTGCTCTTCATTCAATCCTTAACTCCTGTGAACTTGGTGTTTTATCTAATACAGTGTTGTAAAGTACTACGTCGGAATCTACTGTTCAACAATATTATTATAGCTGCTTGAAGGAGAGTAGATACCTCTGAGCAGGTGACAATAAAAAATTTGACATAAGATACGCATACCACAGCAAAACAAAGTTTTTAATTTAATTAATACTTTATTGCTTTTCAACGGCATAGACAAGTTGTTCATATAATTATGATCTTACTGTATATTACTAATATCTATAACTCTAAATATGTACACAAAGATATTTATAACATTAATTAAAAACAAAAGCAACATATATTGTATATTATGCATTTATTTCTTAATGCTTACATATTTATTCTAACATAATATACATAAATTAAATCAATAATAAATACTGTCAAACCGCGATCTAATTTTTTGTAAGATCTAATTATATATTCAATTGTTTTTTTTAATAATCTCAAACTGAACTGTGCTGCCAACAAAACGATTTAACATATATTAAAGTAAAAGGACAAAACATACTTAGAAATTACTAAAAGCACATAATTTATACAAAATATATTATATTGTCAACAAGACCTACATTTAATAATTAGGATGATAGAAATATCAAACAAATTATTCACAAAAATTGTTATAATTAACAAATGTCATTATTTCTAAAAAAATAACTATCAGATCAGATTAATATTGAAATGGTTATACAAAGGAAAATCTTATTAATACAAGTGGCGACAGAATTTGATGACACGCGTGAGAGAATTTGAAAATATTTGGTAACTAAACACAACCACTAGTAAAACAGACGAGCAACCTCTTCACAATGAAAATATCCAAAAAAATAAGGTAATTTACGAAAACGTAACGAATTTAAAAACAAATGTTAATTTTAGAAAATACCACGAGAATACACTTCTCAAAACTGAATTAATATTAAAGCATTTTCGGACACAACAAGTCTAATTATATAGACATCATACAAACAAAAAAGGCACTACAATAAATTTGTATATTATGAATTTTTTTCTGGAAATTCTTACATCTGGCACCATTGAAAAACGCAAACAAATCTCAAATATTTTTTTTGAAGAAGAACAATATTTCTATAAATTGTAACACAGTGGCGTAACAGTTTGTAAATGACAAGTGAATTATAAAAGTAAATCAGCTTACATATTGCTGATGCCGTAAACGATATAAAATGTTTTGTAACCTTTTTCATCAATCCTTTTTTCTATTACATATTTTTATTCTGTTTTTATTAACATGAAATTCTTCAAAATTTTAATTTATCTTTGAAAAGCATGAAACGGCAATTTCTTTTATCCAGAAATAGTTCACATATTTACGATGGTAAAGAATCATCTACACAAAGTATTACCATTTGGCGAGAACACAAAACTATTACCTTTTTTTTACCATTAGTATTATCAAATTTTAGTTTAGTAATACAGGTAGTACTGCAACACTAAAATTTATGTGGCTATAGTTTATTCAGTGAGAAGAAGTAAATTGTGTAAATAATGAGACAGGGAAGAACAAAACATTTTTTCATAATATATTATCGTAAATTTATGAATAACAATAATAAATTAATATTAATAATGCATTCATACCATTATCCTTTTCATTGTCCATATCCAAACTTCTTCCAACCATGTCAAGATGTACAAGTAATTACACATTACTGTTGTATATTAAAAAAGTGCCAAGTGCGATTCGGGTTCACGTAGACGTTTCCATTCTATAATTTGTATCGCATTAGTACTCAGTAAAATTTAGAAATACTCCTTAAAAAATTTAGAAACACATTCTATAGAATTTAGAAACATATTTTACATTTTCCGTGAGCACTTATATTCGTTCATTTGAAAATCTTATACTGAGTAATTTCAGCCGGTTTTCATAAGTTTCTTTAAATTTCTTTAAACTACAAATTTTATGATTATAGAAATATAAATAAATAAATATTTATCTTTCTAATAACAAACCCGTAAATTTTATATCATGTCAGACTTGCTCTTTTTTCTCTTTCTATTAGTTCCCGAAAAAATCTTCTAAAGTAAAATCGATTGATTATGCTATATGGTCTACAATTCTGTGCATGTACCAAATAGCACCTTTCTTATTTCATCTAGTAGATTCATAGAAAATAGGATGTAACAGAGCGAGACAGACACAAGAGTGATCCTATAAGGGTTTTTCGTGGGTGTAAGGACCTTAAATAGTAAGGTTTTGTTTTTCTCAAAAAAAATAAATAAAAGGAATTACTTTAATGTTACAAAACATGTAATGACATTAAGTTTTAATAACAAATAAATTTCTGATAACAATTCGTCAGGTATGGCCTTCCAAGACGAAATGTTCGATCAACAAAGTGTCGGCAGCGTCATAAGTTACGTTCATGTGCCTATTACATGCACTTGCAGTGCAGTTTCCCATTAACATATACATTCATACAGGCTACGTCTTAAGGTTGAGGTGACAATACACGATATCAAAGCATCTGATCCCGAGTTATTAGGCGAGGGGCTTATTATTAGTTCTTGTCACTGAACAGACTATAGATGTCATATAGGGTCGGTCATATGGATCAACATATGCGAGTTATAGATCAATATTGCTGAAGAAACTCTATAGTTTCTTCTGCCTGACCATTCAGACAATGAAGTTAATTAAATCATCTAAAACAATTTAATTTTTTTCACATACCAACCCCTACGAAGTTCAATAGGCGAAGTACAGCATAAACATGCTTGAATATTATCATCGTGTATATTTTTGAAACAGTTACTGCATTTTGTTAACGCACTTTTTCAAATGGTATTGTTGCGCTGAAGCTACGCAGAGCGGCAATATTACGCGGACCAAGCAACTTAGTTGCATAGAAAGGAAGCAATTTCCAAACAAATCTCTAGAACTAAATTCTTCAACATCAATTTATAGTACGACTGCAATTTCGATAATATTGATCTACAAAATGAGTAGCTTCCACATACCTGCACACATATTGATCAGTTGGACCAACCTGTATGGATGCGCCAGTCCATCTTCAATAGCTCAACAAACTGTCTTTAAAGTCTCGACTTAACCCAATTTCTTTATTTCTTTCGTTGCCAGCTACGATTGTCATTTGAATAATACCAAGCAAAAACTGCACATTTAAAAACGTCAAAACAAAGAAAAAGTGTATTCAGTTTCTAAATAGGAATAATTTTTTTCTGGACATCGTCGTTCAACGTTGTCAATGTAATTGTATAATCAAATATGGCTATATTTAAAATATATACATTGTTTTTATGTTAACACCTACATCTTTAAATAAGAAAATCTCATTATATAATAATCATTGAATTTCTTGTAAATTTTCATTATTGTTCACAAAGTTTTTCGGCACGGCAATCGACGTATACATGAGTTTATATTCTAGC
The DNA here is from genome assembly GCA_005406025.1 of Eumeta japonica. Taxonomy (NCBI): domain Eukaryota; kingdom Metazoa; phylum Arthropoda; class Insecta; order Lepidoptera; family Psychidae; genus Eumeta; species Eumeta japonica. The sequence goes on along the minus strand of BGZK01000197.1, from coordinate 386,296 downwards.
AACTTTTTCAAATCTATATCTCCCTAACAATCAACTCTACGAAGACACATCACTAAATATATATTTTTTTCCTACAGCTTCTACATCCACAACTATCTGAATTATAATAAAGATGTACAGTTTGACCAGTTAATTAAGGCAGTACAATACCAATAGATATTTGAAATAGTCACTGATATTGCACTTTCAATATATATTCAATAAAATCATCTAAAGACATTGAAAACCATAAAGCTTTACTACTCAAAATACTCCGAAAATTAAATGAGGAACAAAAACTATTATTACAACACTTTAAACAGGATGGTTACAAAATAAAAATGGGCCATTTATAGTAGATACAACACTACACAAAAAAAGAAAACAATATTTTGTATATCATAGACTCAAGAATGCTTAAATGTTTTACATTGTTGATACATTAAAATGGCTTTGTCATATATATGAAGAAATATATGCCCATTTTATTGAAAAAGGGAATCAATAAAGTATTTCATACTTTCTATTTATAAAATAATTTGACATCAATTTCTCGACAAACTGCTGCAAAAGTGGAGAAAGAAGAAGTCAGGTTAGATTCGATTAAGGTAAGAAACATGAAGTTTAAAAATACAAAATGAAAAAACACACCACAAAAAAGTAAGAAAATTCATAGTATGAGTATGAGATCACATCATTGTTTCTACATCCTATTCAAAATAGAAAATATTCTCATGCTTACAATATAAATAAAATTAATATTCTACCAAATTGGTTGTCATACGGTTTTAAGATGGTAGACATAACTTTTTTTTGTTCTAAGGCTTATCCTGAGAGATGACAGCGTGCAATCAACACCGCATCTTATGAGGACCATTTCAATTAAACCCATGTTGAACGTTAAGGTCAAAGCACTGCCACAACTAATTGGCCAGTACATTATTTACTAAACGATACTCGCCATATCAAACTTACATACTAATTATATTTGTTAATGATATATTGTGATATTTATTATAAATTCGAAACAACAATTCCTGCAGATATTAGGAATGGTAAAATCACAACTGTACAATTGTATATAAAAAAAAAAAGTTTAGTATAATATCCCATATACTATAGAATACTAATTTTTTTCAATATTAATGGTTTCCACTACTAATAAATCAATTTAAAAAGCTTTAGGAAACATTTCGTTTGTGCGACAGCATTACTCACGTATGTTGTAAGTTACCTAAGAAATTCACTGGTCGAATATGGTAACTTTTAATTTTTCAAAAGTTCATAATTAAAAAAAAATGATTCAAATAGACGCAGAATGCGACTTTTAAGAATGGTCTAGTCTATTTCAAATAGTACAAGTACTTTTTAAATTATTGTATGGATATTATATTAAAATATTGTGCAATTGAAATTTAACCATTATAATTATTTTTAGCTTAGTACCGTTCAGAACTAGGTGCATGTGAAGAGTAAACTTGTTAGCAACATTAAACAGTAGTAGACTTCGAAAAAATCATAGCACCTCAACTTTAGACTCCAAAATACTGGACAAACGTTTTGAACACTTTCTTAAAATTTACAAAACCAAAAATTAAAACAAAACTTAAACTTTTCATAAGCACCAACAGCAAGAATAAACTTGGAAAAAGTAATTATCCCCATCAAAAAATAAAACAACAATTCGTAATTATCGTATCTTTGAAAAAAAAAATGTGTTCCTGTAAACTTAAATAAGAATTAGTAAGACTTCCAAAGACCCTTGATAGCTTTGAGTTTAGGCGACATCCTCTTAGAATCGAACTCCTGTTTGAAACTCGTAATAAATTTATCCCTGAAACTCAGACGCGGCGCGGACGGCTTCAGCAGAAACTGCTTCAGGTCGTTGGTGAAACTTTTGCCCGTGTAATTCGTCTCGTCCTTGTCCATCTCGTCGTTGCTCGAATCGAGAAACGAAACAAATTTAATGGATTGTGCGGAATCGACTCTATCCTTCTTACGTGACTGCTTCTGTCGCGACGTCACCACCCTGTTCGAGGGTAAGCTATAGCTCCTCGAAACCGGCGAGTACATGTCCTCGTTGGAGTCGAGGGTGTCGCTGGATCTGTTGCAGACCCGGCAGCACACGCGGCAGTGTTGCCGGTCGCTGTGATACCTGCCGTTGCAGTAAACGTAGTTCTCCTTCGGCCTAACGCCCCTAGATTTAACTTTTTGCCTGTCTTTGCTTTTCGCTCTCTCTTGTTGCTGTTTCTGGTCGGTCGTTTTGGATTTTTTCCTTTTGCATTTAGGACAGTTATTTCTGGCTATCTTCCTCAATTCCTTTAAGAATTCGTAGTCAATTTCGAAGTACTTCGCGTCAGGCTCGGAGTAGTAGCCCTGATTTTGCTTGAGATTAAGGTCTGTCAGATCCGGTTTATTGTTTTGCGGCGTCGATGGTTCTTTGTTACCGGGATCTGAATAATACCGCAGGTCGGGGTCCGGCGTTTTCGAAGTCTGCTGGCTGCAGCGCGAGCAGAAGGTAACTTGGCGCGGCGGAGTCGGAGGCAAAGGTCAGGCCTGCACTGAGGGCACCCAGAGAGGTTTACTCTGCTCCTCCTCGACAGCCGCTTTTAACTGCGTGCACATGTAAGCTATGTTGACACCGGCTGGTATCACAGCTGTGAAATAAAAGTGAACTATTATTACAATGGAAAGTAATAAAATAACAGACAGCAAAATTATAGAAAAAAACACACCTTTTTTCTTTACTCTTTCTTAACTTTAGTCTTAGATTTTTATAGAGTAAATTACAAAATTATAGTCATTAATCATTTACTATTGAATAATTCAATTAAACACACAAACACCCACTGTTTTTGCAGAACATTGTGAAATCATATTTATCAAGTTCTTTACATCCAAGAGGCTCATTTATGAGTGCTGTGTTAGACTCAACTTTCATTGTGTACACACAATTGTACATATGACTTAAAACGAAAATTATTATTAAATGAAATTTCTAACAAAAAAAAAATACGATATACAAAACTGCTTTACTAAAAGCTTTGAATATTTTATTCTTAATTAAGATTATTTTATTCTTTTTCATATTTTAGACGTTATGATATCAAGTCGTAATGTCTGTTGCACAATTTTCAACAATAAAACAATTCTTAGAACTGGCCACATAAATTGAGTTTCAGAGAAATAAAGTGGCATTAGGAATGTAGAAATTAATTTCCCAATATTTAATTCTTCTGTGAATAGTGTATGGATGCAGAGTAATTTTTACTATAAAACAAAATTTATTAAACTGACAAGTAAAATGTAATTCACATGCAGCAATTGATTTTACACAAATTTTAATAAAATAACATTTAGAAATTCAAATAGGTTACAACTATTTTTAATATGTATAGAATAAGGCAGACTAATTTCTTCTTATTTTTTTTTTTGCATGTAAGATTTTTGAGTGTAGGAAAAGTGTAGTGACTATTTTTTTAGATACATAATAATTACTGCATTTATTAGTGAATTCATTCAATTCAAAACATTATATCTGTTTTGTCATGAGGATGGTTCATAGGCTAGGATTCGATAGGTGGCGCTTTAGTCAAATTATTAGCCAATCAAACCAAGGCATCAAAACTCACACTGGAATTTCTATTCCAATGTGAGTTTTATGCCTATCTTTTAATTAAATTAAAAGTAAAAATATAAATTAATACAGAAGTATTATTTTATTTTTTTATTTTTAATATGTAAGCTAATGATTAAAATGCACTATACACACACAAATTGAAAATAAAAATATAAATTAACTCTCAATATGAATATGCAAAGGTCGCTTGAAAACATTAAGAGATGCATATGAAAATTAATAAAGCATATAAGAGCCTTTAAAAATGACTATTTTGAACTAAAAATTTGACATATTTGTAATTTTTTTTGATGTAAAAATTTTTGTCTTTATGCGTAAAAAAATTATCTTTTTTTTTGGAATTTTAAAAATTTTGCGTAACCATAACTGATTTTAAGAGGGCTCTTAAAACAAGACACATGAAAATATTTCCATAAGAGACTCGAAAAAGAATAGTCGGTTTTTACGACACATTAGTAGATATGACCAATGCAAGAATGAGGCAAAGAACATGTGAAAACTTTTCAGTTGACGAAAGAAATGACAAAGACAAGTTCACATAAGATTATATTGAATTACAAAAGAAATTAAAACAATAATTTCTATGCAAAAATATAAATACCACAAAAAAGAAAAGGATATAAAGTATTATTAAAGTTAAACTCGTGACTACATGGATATGAAGATGAGAGAATATATTACTAGACTTAAAAAAAATAATATATTAAGGCCAAGTGCAATGCCAAACGCAACGCGTCACGCCACTGTTTTGAGAGGAGAATCGGCTTAAAGCGGCAGAGTAAGGAAGATGGATTGTCATTTAGTTACACAGAACTTTTTGTCGTAAGCGACATTTTAGTTTTATTTATAATGAGAAAATTATTTATTATAAACAAAATGCTTAAGGCCAACCTGTATAATTATATTTTACTAATAATGTTTAAATTTTGTTTTTATCGTTTGTCCTGTTAGAAATTTATTGGTATTAGTGTTTTAAGTGAACGATTATTATTTTATCATAAAGAATGTGCTGTGTATTTAAGCTTTCCTATGGTAGAACTCAGAACATATTTTGTATACTTAGAATTTTTTTTGAGTTTGCTAGGTATAATAGTTTTTTAGAAATATTCGTTTAAAGGTACCCATAATCAAAGCATACTTGGCCTTAAATTAAATATTTAAAAAACTGTTCATGGTTTTAGATGTTTTTTATTGACAAAGAAACTAATTAATTCTTATTCTTATTTTCTGTGTAAAAACAATTATATTAATATAATTTAGAAAAAAGAGAAATGTTTATAAAGTATGAATAAAAGTATATACTAAAAAAATCAATGTCTCACCTAATATATAGAATAATAATATCAATGTTCAATTAGTCTGTAAATAAAAATATGTTAAGCTCCATTGCTTGAAATATTTTTATAGTTTTAAACAAATAACTTTTATTGGCTTATTCTTATATAGCCAATTACAAGAACATAATTCAAAGAAATTTAACTACTTATTTGAATTTATTTTCTCATCTTAGTTAAGATTATTGGTATTTAATTGTTAAAAGCAATTATTTTAAACACCTCATGTTAGAATTTAATATAGTATCTATGGTTGCCTAAAAAGTAAATTTTAGAAGATTTTGTTTCACCAATTCACTATATGGAATGTAAAATGCAACTTGTAAGTAACTACTTAACAAAGAACCCTTTTAGTTAGAGAAAAAAAAAACCTGACAATTATATATTTCGTTGAAATGTCCAGATAATTTTATGATTTATTCAAATTTTTAAATAAATATTAAGTGAGAATAAAAAAAATATACGTTTCTCACAGCCAAAATTGCAGTTACCTGCTTAACAATGCTTATACCGCGCGAAGTACTATTTTAAACTTTTAATTAAAATAATGAAAATAGATTCCGAGTATAGGAAATACTGTGAATAATAAATCTTATTCTATTTAAGAATCTTCTTTTTTTAACATTATCATTTTAGAATTAATGGACCATATTTTTTACTCTTTATTTGTTCATAACTTTGCTATAGCTTATGTGTGAATACAATTTTGAAAGGCTATTTTGAAACGTAAGAGTCTTGTTTATATTTAATTTGCAGAATCACTAATAGACTACTGTTTCAAAATGTGAACTGCCCTATGTATTTTATACCCTCTGGAGTAGATTTTCACAGACAAAAAATTCTCATTTGTTTTTTTTATCACATAAATAAATCTTTAAATGATATAAAAGTATTGTTTGTATTTAATTAAAATTGAAAATCATACATTAATGAGTACACACTCGCACCTTCGCTATAACAAAATGTTCCAAAACAAAATTTTCTATATCATAATAAATAAATACTACAGTTGAAATATTTTTAAAAATCAGATTGTACCAATTCGTGTCGAATGATCAAATAAGTTACAAAGTGCATAATTGAATATATTGATGGGCGTGTTTATTTGTGATTGGTTGACACTGACTACATATACATATTCAGTATCAACAAACTACCCAATTATGGTAATAAATAAACATCCAACCTGAGATATAATTTCTATATTCGTTCTCGAGTTTGAGCGCGTGCTCGAACATCTCCTTGGCGGCCTTGGCGGATACCTTGTCGGCGGGCACACGGGTGTCTTTGACCTCTTTTATCTGTTTCGTGGACTTAAACTTTATAAGAAGTATAATAGGAAATATCTGCTGTTTGTGGAGCTTCTCGATTGTCGCTACGCTCACGTCCAGAATGCAGTGCATGCGCTGTAAAGTTGACAAGTTCGATTTACATACAATGCTTTTTATTGCAGATGACCCGGGTGAGGGAATTCGGATTATGTGGTACCATAAGTAAGTTGAGTAATTTTATGTTAAAATGAGGAATTACAAAAAAGAAATACAATAACTTATAAACACTATTTACAATTTGTATGTGAAAATAAGCAAAATTCATTAAAATATTTACTTATGACAATGGTGTTCTGTATACTCTGTATTTTCTCAAAATCACAAGTCGGGCCTATTTTCAAATCTATTAGCATAATCAATTTATTTACTTTAATTGAGTACAGACCACTTACATATAGTAGTATTTTTTTAAATTAATCATGAGAAGATTTATTGAATACACTTTAACAAACTTGTTTGACATGCTGAGATAAAATATATCAAGTAACAGCCCCGGATCTAGGGAAAGGGTTACCAACTGAGGCACTGGTCCCAGATGGTAATTTCAACAAATGCCAAAATTATATGATTGAAAAAAAAAACTTTCTTTATAAAGTGCCTAGCTTCTGTTGTTATATCTATTATTAATTTGATTTTAAAACGCCCAGTTGGTTTTTGAATACATCCAATGGTTCATTTTGAAATAAGAGATTGTTGGCAACAACTAATGGCAGGAATTTTAATTTAGGTAATTTATTAATTTTATACATAAGTGACAATAAAAATATTAAAAAAACATTTTTAATGGGTTTTTCTTTAAAAAATATCATTATTTTCAAAATTAAAAAAATATACTTTTGGAAAAAAAAAAATGAAATTTTATATAGTTATCTTACTTTGTAATAACATAGGACTGGAGATTCATTTATTCATATTTTTGATAGGTGAAGCTTTAGTCATATTTTTAATGTTTGAACTTCGGAAAGTTTCAAAATTAAAAATACGACTTGACCGCTCGAAAGATAATGACTTCTTTTTTATAGATATTGTATTTTTTTTATATTGTGCACGAGAATTGAATAGAATAAAAAAAATTTCGATGTTTTTAAAAAAGCGATTTCAATGCAATTTTGCTCAGAGAACAAATTAAAAAAATTAGGAGTTCTGATTCTAGAAATTTTTTTAAGAAATTTTTCAGAAAAAATTACTTTTCGAAAATTTATTAAAGGTTTCTTATTGTCCAGATATATTTCTAATGCTGGAGAGGGGTGATTCTTCATCAAGTTTCTGTCCTGGTTCGAAAAAATCGTAGACCTGGGGCTGTAATTTTTGGTTTGTATTGGATAGGCTGCATACCCTACTTTATATGACTATCATCAATTTTTAACAAAATTTAATATTCTTTGCATATGGTAATAAAACTCTATATGCATGTAAGAAGAAACTACCAAGTTCCTTACCTTATCAGCCAATTCAGTTACAGCTCTGAGCGGTATACATTCTAGATGTCCGCTCTGCGGTCTCCTTCTCGGTTCTAAATGTGTTCCTGAGGTCAGGGCCCGTTCCAGAGCAACACCGGTCAGAGCTAGAGGTTCCCAACGAACACGAGCGAACACACTCGGCCAATCCGATAGAAGTTTTTGGACTACACATTCTGACATAGGGCCTAAAACGACCACTGGTCGGTGGCTGTTGTCTGAAAGATGTAAGCATTCACTTACATTTTATAGCTAACTTTGAAGAATATTAATAAACAATCAAGAAAATCAAGCTGTATAATTATATTTATTTTTTATAATAGTACATTTTTCAATTCCTTAGTAGTCTTAGATGTAATTTTATTATATGAAAGTAAAAAGTGAATTTTGTAAAGTTTAAGGAACTAAAAACCTTTTTTTGTACATTCTAGGACCATAATGCAAGAATACTTTTTTCACTGTCAAAAATCATTTCTACATTTTATTTTATGGAATTATTTATGAAAGTTGAGTCACCGCCATCTGTAAATCCAGTTTTGGCTATACATTATAATAATAAGTAACAACTTCCAGGTTTATGAAATACTAAGAACCAATCTCATTGTATTAACTATTTAAAAGATACAGAATATGTCAAAACTGTTATTAGAAAAAATATTTGAATTAACAAATCACTAAACAAAAAATAATAATGAAGATATTTTAAATAAGATAAATAAATAATGAGTGTCTCATACATACAACCTATTACATTACATAGTGTATAATCAAATCTCACATTTGTAGTCAGCAAAACAAAACACTCATAGGTCCATACATTTATCAAAACTTGCTTTTTTTGTGTCAAGATAGAGTATTAACATAATAATAAAAATAATGAGATATTTACAATGTAATCGCTCAACCCTTTGGTAAGACATCATCGGTAGCTCATCGCTCAAGGTCCCAGAATCGCTGAGCCAACCCAGTTCAGTGTTCGAAAAAGAAGCCAGCTCCTTGGAATCTCGATGCTTCTTACGGCGGAAAAATGAACGGCGGGCTGTGGTGGAACTGCGCCGCTGGCTGTCCCCACCTTCTAGAGAGCCCACAGAACGACGAAGCAATTCTTCCACTCTGAAATCAAATTCATTGTTGTTTCTCAAATGAATTGAATTATAAAAAATGGAACTGTAAAAAAAAACTGAAAATAAAAACAAAAAAAATATCTAAAAGTAAAGTAAGTAGTATCTAAAAAATACTAGAATTAAATAGTACAGAGACCTTCTACTTGGCATAGACAATGCACCATAGATCCAGAGAAAAAGACATACCTAATTATAGTTATGCTACAAAAAAAAATGAAAACTTTTTTCAAAATCCTCTTTGTTAAATTTTACTATATTATTAAATATTTCTTTTTCATTTTACCACAGTATTTATCATTTATGATATTCTCTTTTTATTCTGTGGTAATGGTCTAAATAATAGTTTGATGATGCTTTGCAGTTTCATAAAAAAAATTTACATATTGAATTTTGCACATGTTTTATACTTCCTGGTTTGTTAAATTTTATTAGCATCTATTATTAAATGACTGTTGGTTATTAATATATATTTGACAATGTTATAATATCCTCATAGTGTTATAATGTTCTTATTATGTTACATTATCCTTAGTTTATTTTGATTATTATTATTTTTGATAGATGCACTTTTTATTTTTCTGTTTTTATCCATACCTCGGACTATAAATGTACTTTGGCATATTAATTAATTTTTGATTCTTACATTTTTCAAGATAAATTATGAAAATTAAAACAAAAAGTATAAATAAAACATTGACAACCCCTGAAAATACATCTCGTTTTGTTTACATTTTTTTCATCTCCTCATGGCAATAGGCAGTGTATTGTTTGTTGTCTATATTCTTATCTTGTTTAGTTTATTAAAGCAGTGCAATTGAAACAATTTCGTTTGCAAAACATGATTTGTTGGTCCCCCAGTCACAATAAAATTTCAGATACATAGACTTTGATATGTTAAGATAAAATTTATTAATAACTTCAAAAGGCAATTTCTTTTTTTAAATCGTTATGAAAATTAGATTAGACCAATGAAAAATAACCCTAAACATTAAAAGTGATTGTCAGATAGATACTATTTAGAAACAGTGAATTGGCATAAATGGCGATTTCCGTAGGATTCTAGCAAAAGTAAAGATGTAAATTCATCAGTGATATCCATCATTATTGTATGAAGGTAAGAGATCTGGTACAGATAGAATAGCACTAATATAATAAACCACAGGATAGCTTGTAGCTAATGATGTCTCAATGTCATCCAACAAGTGACTTACTTGTCCTGAAGGACTATTAGAATTGAAGGGATATAAGACGCGACCTTTGAATTTTCGACGACAATGGCGCCGCCGTTTCTCGTCAACAGGCAGTTTGTATGTATGTGAACGCGAAAATGAAAAGCCGACCTGGCAACCCACGTCGCTCATATCGCTTGAACACATATTATTAAGTGGGTTCTTGCTACGTGTTTTCTTGTTCGTTAAGATTTGCAATGATTAAAAATAAAATAAAATAGTGTATATTCGTTTTCTTTTCAAATTAACAACACTTATCATAATTCACTCATAACTCACACCACAAGGGTCAATAAAACTGTTGTGTCAACTTTGTATCATCTCAATTGGCTACAGAGGCATACATTCTCAGGCTATTTTTATTTGAGAGTGAGGGATTTTGGATCATATGCCCTGCATGATGGTCCCTATTAACAAATATAGTCACTTACAAATGGTGCTAATGCTCTGAGGCGATACCTCAATGTGCAGGATATTGACGTAGCGTTTAGACATAGCGTTTGACTTGAAACCAAAAAGACTTCGCGAAATCGCTTTCATAGCAACGCATTGACCATTCAATCAAAATTGTTTATATCTATCAAATGTTTAACAGGTTCGCACAATATTAAAGCAAATTGATGCTATTGACATAACATAAGTTTGCAACAGAAACTTATTGACATTTGTATTAACATTGACATTTTTATCATTATGCACTTATTATTACCTAAAAAAACATATATGTGTCAATTTATTATATGCAATTTTATCTATTTAATTTGATATTAAGTTTTGTCGAGTAATTCTGACAAATAGTCAAAATTATCAACTTAAAATCAATCAAATAACAACTCATCAATGAATCATACTGCAGTTGCAATATAAACTCCTTGATGATTTTTAATGGAAAGTGTCAATTGAAATTTATGTACGGTTTTGGAAAAAAATATAATTATTGGCACTAATTTTTCCTTGGAAGTAACAGCTTTGTTTGATTTCCTATATATACTTATTATTACTTCCATAGAATAAAAGACATTTCAGTTTTTAATTTTTCATCTTTATAAGTCATAGAAATAGTAATTAAGTAATGAAAATAATTACTAAATTTATAATCAGTACTGCATTATACACACATTTCAGATTGTACTACAAATAGAAATGCTTTAGGAATAACTATTTTAGGTAAATTAGTATGTTTCAGTCTTATTAAATCAGTACCATTACAAATATGGTCGCATATCTGTAGTCTCAAATTATATTCTTCACTTACAGTATGAGTATGTATTAGTACAGTGATATACCAGAGACAAGGACACCAATAATTATTATTAGTGTTGTTTTTTGAAAAATTAAGACACTTAATATCTTAAAGTCATTAGCAATTAATACACTAGAAAGATAAATTAACTAACTTGTCGCGGCCTTTTATATCTGACTTAATGGACAACTTAGCATTTTAGAATTAGCATATTACTGACTACTACAATTTTTACCTTCTAATGTTTATGGATATTTACGTATTTTATAAACATAAAATGATTACGAGGTATCAGTGACATATAAGGATTAAGAACTTACTTAAATTTACTAGGTATAGTTCCACACTGTTGCTTGTTCCCTTTATAATCCAACTGCCACGCCCTCCACAGTCCAGGTGCTCCATTGAATAAAGTGTTATCGACAAATAAAACTTCATCCTTCCTGAACCATAGAGAATGGGGATCTATAGAGTCCATGCCGACAGATGCTATTTTGGGACATCTGTCAAACCCCACACGGATGTAAAAAGCATCTCCAGGTTTGTCTTTGATTTTATGATATTGCTGTAAATCGTGGCGAACTAACATGCTCACCTAAAATTCAAACCCATATTGCTCAAAAATTGTGTAGGTAGAAACTTCATGATTTATAACTAATTAGAAAGACTGCTATCCTCACTGTAACCATTAAATGTGTAACTTATTTTTGTACATAATAAATTATTATTAATTTTTTTTACTATTACTGCTAACATGTCATTTAAATCATTAAAAATAGTATTCATTTATTATTTAAGTGAAAGAAGTGTATAATAAGGTCAAAAATATCAATAACTTTAAAAAATGATATATTCCCGCAATAAAAGAAAATGCAGTACCTTATCAGCAGGTTTAGCCAGTTCAAGAGCGGCTTGTTCTGCAGTGGCATGCCTGAGATCAACATTATTGTATTCCAATATTTGGTCACCAGTCTTAAGGCCTGCGCTGTATGCCGGCGAGTCTATTTGCACACTATGGACGTAAATTCCCACAGCATTTCCACCAAGTAAACTGATGCCCAAATTCGAGCAATTCCTCATCTCTATCAGCAGAAACCTTGTTGTATCCTTGTCCCGAGACTGTCTCAATGTAGACATGTCTGGATTTACTGGTTCCAATCTCAAAGATTGCTGAGGACCAGGAGAGTTTCTAGGAGTCGGAGAGCCTGATAGAGATACATCTTCATCATGAGAACTTTCTCCAGAAGACGAACTGCCTGAACCATCACGTTCGTATTTGTATTTTTCTGGACTGTATTGTACAAGCATAGTTATAGAGTTACCGCATTGTCTCAAAACACTTGCGGCCAAGGAATATGTGGCAGATCTCATATTTATTCCACAGACTTCTAGAAGTTGATCTCCAACTTGTAAACCAACTTGACTTGCAAGCGAATTTTCATTAACTGAAGAAACGAATACACCACCGCTTCCAGGAGGGCAAGATATTTGTATACCAAGAGGCTGTTGACTTTTGTCGATGTGTACTCGTCTGAGTTCCCCGATAAGAGGCTTGTTCCATCCAATGCCGCAATATTCTGGCATAGAATTCCTAGCGCCCTTATTCGTAAATTGCTTAGCACCCCGTCCGGGGCTCAGAACTTCTACATGAAATGTTGGCATTGGAGAATTTCGTTCTGAACTTCTTTCTATGGAACCCGTGCTAAGCTTTCCAGCTGAGTTTTTTGATGTGACACTTGGATTGGACGGTATCCGAATACGTTGGTTTTCTTTCTTCCTTGGGAACGTACCGCCCTCGTAGGTATGGTGATAGGAATCGGCCATTCCCGTGCGGTTGACACGTGGCACGGGCTGTAGGTCCGACATGTTGTGAGCATGGGACGTAAAAGAAGGCATATCGTAACTGGCACCGATACTTTCACCGGATTGGCTTTGAGGTATGTTCGTCGGACTGGCGGGATGGTTGTACCTACTCGTCGAATGAGGATTGGAGTTGGCGAAGGGGCCTCTATGATAGTACTGAGATTGTAAACGAGATTGCGAAGGCAAAGTTCCAGTCATACCCACATTGAGCCCTGACGACAGTTGACTATTTAGACTGTCGGGGCCGAAACTGTCGCTATCTGATGGATATTTGTTAACAGTTTTTGGGGATGAGGACTTTTTTGGCGAATAATACTGCTCCAATATATCTTTTCCTGGATGGTTTTTAATTGAGTAATCTAAAGAAACTGGAGATTTACTAGTGGAAACAAAATCGAGAGAACTAGGACCCTTGCTGGAAGAATTTACTGACATAAAGTCCAATGAGTGAGGACTTTTTGTTCGATTTCTCATAACTGGTTGGTAGTCTAAGGAGTCATCTGAAGGATTAAGAGCCAAACTGATGCGATTTGGTGTGACATCATGTTCATATTCAGGCATGATAAGTTTCTCTTTTTCGAGTGTTCTTATTTTCTCAAAGTTCATAGCGTTGGGAGAAGCAAAGGGATTATGAATGGATAAAGGGGCTGGTTTTGGAAAGTGAGCGTTGGCTGGGTTGGATGCTGTTTCGATTGATTTATATACAGAATGCCTAGCGGGAGTAGTCGCTTGAGTAAGGGGTTGATGACCCAACGGTATAGGATTCGAATTCCTGTTTGTATTCGATCTTTGCGGTTCTGGTTGTAGTTTAGTGGGTGGACTGAGCAATATCGACAAAGGGGGTCTTTCCTTTCTAGATCTTGATTGTACTATAGTTCCAGTAGGATTTTCTTCAAGAATAAAATTTGCTCTCGCTTTTGGCCATGTTCCGCCATTGTTCTTTGAGGATTCTGAATGTTCTTTATTTTTTCTCCTAGACCTTTTTAACACACTGCTTGTTTCCTTTGCTAGAATAAATACAATGTTTTAATATTAGATTATTGACAGCAAAATATTTAATATAAGTAGTAAATGCAATATCTTACAGGTTTTTCCATGATAACTTTCTATCACTGAGTCTAACTGGGCTATTGCATCAGATTCTGGTATCTGTAAAACGATTTATATAGTTACCAAAATAACATCTCTTGCACTCTTTGACACTATAGGTATAAACATTTTATATGACACATGATACACTGAATTTTCAGATACAATCTTCACTTATTCCGCGAGACTAACACACTATCAATATCTTATACCTTGTTCTGTTTATCTTTGGATTTGCTGCGTCCGGTGACAGCCTCTATTTTGCCACGAATCATGTCCCATGTCCCTGCCGAGAACAACGAAAACAACTATACAATATCGGTTGTAACAGATAACATATGTTATCGATTACTAAAATATCTTATCAGGAAACCACAGTAGCTCAAAGAAACGAAGTCCCAATAATGAAAGTGGTATCAAGTTCATTTCTGTTTGACAATGTTTTGAATTTTAAAAAAGTAACAAACAAAGCATTCTTAAATTTAAATTACATAAAATACATAAGCAATCTTTCTTAAATGAAAGAGTAACAACATGAATTCATTATTAAATTTTGTTTCAATATTTTTATGTAATATTCATATTTAAGAATATACTAGAGACCATTTCCAAATTATTGTTCTAGAAGTAGTTACACAACTACATTTACCATAATTCAATATTTAGAATAAAAGAAATCATTAAAATTAATATTAAAGGATGAAAACATTATAGACCCAAAATTCAGTTATACAATAATTAATTATCTATTGTGAAGATGCACTTTTTTTTTCAAGATACATTTATTTTTTATACAAGCTTTATTATACAAATGTTGAGCAACAACAATAATAAAACATGATAAATTTTATTGTTAAAAAGTGTCAGTCAGTTTGAAAACTTAAACTTAGCTTTTTATTTCCATCTTTAAACATATTGTTCCTAAGGATCTCCCTATAACTAAATGGATCGAATGACCTCATTTTGTAGATAAAAATCTCCATAATTGCATTGAATTTCAAGCTCAATATATTAAAGATTGTCTCGTTTTGATATGAAGAAAGTACGACTGGATTGTTATGACAAACATACAGTCAAATTTGCTATATATTTTACAGTTGATTTTAAAGAATAAACAAAGAACACAGTTAGCACTATAACAAGCAATCATTATATATGTGAAATTATGAAGATTGCCTAAAGTAATTTTTATACCAAGCTTGCTATGCTTTTATATGGTAATAAGCACCTAATAGTTGAAATTGTAATGAATAATATTTTTTTATACATATGGATTAGCATATATGTAAAATTGACATTAACTCAATAATTTTTATGAGCATTTTGAGTTGATGTGAACCAAAGACATTTTACTTCTATAAAGTTACATAATCTCTCATGGTGATTCTCAAAACGATGAAAAATAATCTTATGTCAACATAAACTTCACTGTACAAAATAAATATTGTCAAGCCCTTATTAAATAAAGCCACAATTCCTCCATACAACAAGAGATTGTAAGGAAGAGTAATCATACTGAACTGACATCTCCTTCAAAATCAAATCAAAATCAAAAGGTCTTATGATTTTTAAAATCTGCCCTTTTTTATGCAGCGACTTTACTGATTAACTTTGATTCAATAAGACTCCAGAAAGAATAACAAGAAATATTTATTCATTATATTGACAAATTGTATGTGTTTATTTTGTGACTAATCAAAACAGTGAGATATATCCAAAAGCGCCATATTGGTTAGGAAATCGTAAATTAGAATTAAACTAGATTACAAATTTTAAATTATGGATTTTTATTTACAAATATCTTTAATATTTCACAATAAAATATAATGCCATTTTTAAACAGTATATTTTATTGATAAATAAACAATACTTTTTTTTTTATAATTTTAATAACAACACATCAAACTTAATTTCACCTATAGTTATTAAAGGTTACTTCATTATCGAAATTTCAATGTGCATCACATTTTATCATTTTGTGCTTGATAATATAAATATATTTATAAACTTCAAAGAGTAGGTAAATACCACCGATTTCCACATATGATCTTTGCACATATCTCTTGCTTCACTGACATCCATCAAACTTTTAATGCACTCATCGATTTTGACATCACACCCTACATCTGTCTTTCAAAGACTACACGCTACTATGTAGGGATCATATCTCTATTGCATTGATTCTACTTTAATTTTTCTTTTACCCCAACTTTGAATACTGTACATTAGCATAGGGACTAGGATCCCAACATAAATAAATAAAAATATAATAAAAAATAATTCCTATATAAAAAAGGAAATATAAGATAAAAATAATAAAAACTGAGTAATTCATATTCATTATGCAACTATCAAATGTTATACAGTAAACAGAATGGATTTTTAAGTATGAATATAGGTGACTCATGTGACATTAAATATTTTGGTCTCTTTTATGAATTCTCACTTATCACATTGACCTTCATATTGTGTTCTGATTTAAAGTTTAATGCTATTTAGTATATATAGCATTAGTAGCTATTTTTTATAATCAACTAATTACTGAAGATACAATTTTAAGAATTATTAATAAAAAAAAATCGCATTTACTTACTACAGAAAAACAAGAACAAATGTTTTTTTATGAGTTATAAAGACACATTTTGGACTCGATTTAACTCACCCCTCTCCTGATGTATTTTCCCTTGGCTACCGGCAGCGACGTGGTACACGTAGCGACGGTCGAAATCGGTGACGACGTGGTCGATGTGTACCTACAAGTGAACCATGGAATAACCTTTCTCTAGTTGTCAACTAAGAAATTTTAATTAAACACAATATTATCCTAAGATAATGATCATATTAGATATTATGAATGGAATGATGATTTACTCAAACATATTCATTAATTCAATATCAATAAATACAATTTATTTCAATAATGATAACAGCAATACTAAGTTTAAAATTAGAAAGTAATATGAAATGGTCAATCCCAAGAATCTAAATAAACTGATAAGCAGATAATTTTAGTTTGGAATATAGTTATTACTTAAAATTATTTCTTCAAAATGGCTGGGTTTTAAAGGTTTTAGTGTAATTTGTACAACAAATAAATAAAACATTCTCAATTTACATTAGAAGTAATATATAAAAAAGGCCATTCGGCAACCGAAATGGAAGTAGATTTCATTTTATTTACAATGTAATTCATATGAAATATGTAATTTTCAGATTTTGAAAATTTTAAAAAGCTCTAATTGCTAAACTAGTTGACTGGTTTGGCTCAAATTGAAACTCGACCTTTGTAACCGTCCATAGAACATGTATGTTAAGTTTCATTAAGATTTCTAAAGCATTGTAGACGCTATGGTGCTGCCAAGCCCCGCATTATATTGTATATATATATATATATATATATATACTTTTGAATCATATCTATTTTCTGACTCAGCTCGTCAAGTTGAGTCAGAAAAAAAGCAAAATTTTTCAAAAGTTGCATAATGAGCCAAATACAATATCTAGATTTTTATGAAATCTACTAAAAAGTCTTATAAACTTTTTTATTATATGTTATATGATAAGCTACAAAACAAACTGCCACTTCCAAATAGTAGTTAGATTTAAAAAATTGCAAATTGTGATATTGCACTGTAAATTGAATAAAAATAGGATGAAATACATCTTTCACAAATTTTGAATTATGACATATTTCAAAAAATTTATACCTTGGGTTCGGGAGGTGCCACATGATGATATTGATACCAGGGTTCTTCTGTCTGTGTACAGCTGTTCACCATTTTGTAACCGTGGTAGCCATGAGTGTACACATTCTTGGTGGCATCACGCATAGGAGAAAACCTTTGATAATTGACAAAGTACATGTAATCCATCGCAATATATGAAACATATTTGTTTCTATTACTATGCATTTGTGTAGAAATAAGAATATATATTTAATTATAAACAATTTCAAAATTTTGTTCTTTCAAAAATTAAGTGTCAACTGCCATCAATCAACAATCAAAATGTACTAAATGCATAAGATCTGTTTGATGCACCGCAATAAGACAATGATGACTGTCATGTTTGTGTACATAGTTTGTTGAAAAACAAGTTAGCTCAAGATGTTTGTTTGATATTTCATCTTTGATGCTCTTAAAAGAATGCTTAAACATTTCTTGATTTCTTTCGAATGTTTAACTACTTTGTCAAACAAATTTTATGCAAATCAATCCTTGTAAATGAGATTCCTATCACTTTTATATCTTTAAAAACATACAATAAATTGAGAATTTGAAGAAATTGACTTCTTTTAAAACATGTACTACTATCATTTTTATATTTTCACAAATAATAAAAAATATTGAGAAAAATATGATTTTATTGCTTAACTGATTAAATATATACATATAGCATAACGGTCGCCTTTAAAAGCACAATCAGTACAAAAGTAAAAAAATATTACCTATTAAAATGTTCATCGGCAGTCGTCACTGCATATAGTGGACGTAGGAGCGTCAGAGTCAGAGAACTGTATTGGCAGTCGTTTAGGAGCATCATAGCTTCAGAGACACTCTTGATACCTTCTAGAGATCTATTATTGATCTAAAACAAATCAATCATTTGACATGAAAATAATTAAAATGCATTAACAATCAGTATACTATTTACAAGTTATATATATAGTATATTGATTACAATAAATATGCTACAGAAATGATAAATATGATGATAAATTATAGAATTAATCCAATAGAAATGTTTCAATGATCAGAAAGGCAGTTGAGCAATGATTGTTTTCATATCATACAGTTTCTATTTTATTATAAAATAATAATTTACCAGAGATAATATACTGATATTGTGATATGTCATAATAGTTTTAATTCCATCCCAATCTTATGAAGGCTTCAAATTTAAATGGCTTTTGATTACTTTAAATCCATACTCTTAGGGTTACACCAAATTCAGAACAATTCTGATGTCTATACATTCATCTATTATAGCCCTTTTTTACCAAACATATATTTTTGAAGTTTTACTTCTTTTGGTGTGTTAGGAAAAAAACTATGGGAGTGAATTTTTATCAGGGTGACATGAAAACTACAGTATGAAGTTGTTTGCAAGAGGTTTAACAAGCAACTTCAGACCACTAATAACTGATGTGTCAAACGTTTGAGCTGAAGGAGTTGCCATTTATCAAAATATGAATGATACTACCAATATTGTTACTCCGAATATTGATATGATTATAAGACGGGCAGAATTAGCAAGTTCAATAGTAATAGTAATATTAGTTAGTGACTTCTTTATAACTGAATGCAAAATGAAAGATGGCAACAAAATAACATTAACATATTCCGATGTTTCACTTAACAATTGTTATTATTTTAATTAAAAAGATATAATTGATATTACACTTTATAGAAGACAATAAATGTTAAATTAATTAATTTTTCCAATTTAAATTGAAGTGTATCAAAGGTATCGACTATCCCACTCTAGTTCTTTTATTATTTTATTGTAATTAATTTGCATGCAATTAAAAACAATTTTTTAATTATAATCTGTCAAGAAAGTATAACTTCTCATGTGCATATATAAATACTAACACTGTGGTGTTTTTTATTTTATTTTTTATTTATTATCAAAAACAGTAAAAGAGCAGCTCAGTCACAAAAAAAAACCAGTTTGTCCTCTAAATTTAAATTTAACTTTGAAATCACACCATTTTGAATAGCATACAATTGTTTTTATATGACGGGGGAAGGTTTACTGTCTAAAATAAATCAAACAGAAGTGTACATTGTTAAAAAATATGGATTGTTAGTATATAATGCTATTAATTCGACAGTAAAAAAACTGATTTTAAATTTCTCAAGTACAGTTCGTATTCTATTTTTCATAATTTTGATATAGAACATTCACAACACATTCAGCTTTATATACGTATCACATTCTATGACGAAATCGCTAAGATATTGAATTGGAGAAGTAGTTTATATCAAATTTCTTTGTGATGGGTATAATTTTGTCTTTAAAAATAGAAATTTAATTGTTTAAAAATAAATATTATCACGATTTTGATAAAGACCATTTTATTTTTTAAAACATTAATTAATTGTTTGTTATTTGGCTTGAAATGGAAGTTCGCCTTTCAATTTTCTATACCAAATAATTATGAATAAATTGACCATGACAAACTATTTTGATAAAAAACACACAAAAAAAATGCATATGCACTTTTAAGGACATGAATTAGCCCTCAATTTATCAATGAGAAGTGTTAGTACTCACATTCACAATACGATCGCCAACAAACAGATTCTCTTCTTTGGATGCGGCGCTACCGCTGGCTATTTTACCGATAAATATACCTTAAACAAATAAATAAAGAGATTACAATTAATATAAAAATATACAAATGCTCTTATAATTAAGTTTGACCGTGTCTCGAAATAGAAAATGTATTTTATTTGTTCCATTTATATATTCATTACTACAGCTTATCACTACCTAGTTTACCTAGTTACTACTGCAAATTACACTTGCAGTGAGTAATTTGCGATAACCAAACACAGACTACTGATAAAAAACCTAATTTGAAATTGATATAATGCAAAATTTGGTTTATTTTCTAGACCTTATAGCAGGGGTTTTCCCGACGATCATAAAAACAGACAATGAAACCGAGGTAGAGCTCGGCATGGGCGTCGATGGCATCAGACGTGCCCGCGTCTGTGACGTTGATCAGGCGGCCGCTTCATTATGGTCGATTGTAACGTGAATGTATCCGATCTGTCATAATGTCTATATGATATACAACATTAATAGAAGCCTATCGGAGGAGCATTAACCAGAATCTCTATATGTGAAATTCCCAACATACATCGGACCAGCATGGGAACTATATCCCGTTACAATAAGAAAAGACTCATATTCAACCGTGGATTTTATAAAGGTTGTAGAAGCAAGCATATAAATAATGAATTATGCTTCACATAAAAATAATTCACTTCATGACATATTTAAAATTCAAACAAAAGTATAGAATTTCAATGTGGCGATCTACAACGTATGTACGAAACATAAAAACAGTTCTGAAAAGAACTACGGCACATCCGTGGGAGTTGCGAGCTCAGATCGAACGCTGCATCGCACACGTCATCGCCTCGCCACAGCATTCTTCGCGCGCCGCTCCGATGCCAGAGTGCGAGCGTCCGCCGGCCCTCTGACGAAGCAAAACGCTGGCGCGGATATTTAAAACACGATGCGCGCATGCGCTCTGCGATGGGCCCAGTGTCGGCCGTCGATGCGGTAACAAATGAATACAATCGAATCAATTAAAAACCGATTAGGGCACTAACGATCGTTTAGATTGGATAAAATTTTGGATATTTCATTGGCGGATTTGTTTACAAATATATTAAGCACATAATATATATATAAACAAATTTATCAAAAATATTAAGCGCAGTTCATAGTTACTAACTGTTTCATTGAAAGCAACCCAGCCTCCTTTTCCGCCATATTCCACAAATCTTTTTATAAAACAAACACAAATTTTTTTTTCATTGGATTAAGTATATACCATGTCTTTTTGGCTTTTAAGTAGAAATGTTAATCAGGATCTTATTTTAGAATAATATATGTAAAATATTTATAATATATTCAAATGTAGCTATTTGAAAAATTTTAGACCTTTGCAATTAATCATCAATAATATGAACTTACTGAAATGGAAAAAATCATGTAACTAGTAACTAGATATATAATATTTGTGTTTTCATCTTTTATAATCAGTTGTCGATTACTGTCCCCTTCATTTAAAAAGTTAAATTTATTTATTTATGACTCTGATGAAAATTTAAATATTTCTTAAAAATCCAATTTAATTATCCTAGGATTTAACTTTTGAAACATTAGTAATGAAAAAAATGTTTTTAATTAACTTAGCTATCAATCTGTATAATCCCTAAAATGAAATAGCTAATATTGTATAAATAAAGTTAAGAGAAATTTTTCAAAAAGGAGTCAACAGATTTTCATACACACTTTCATTTTTTATCTCACATATTAAATATATATGTTATGAATCTATTAGTCTATTGAGATAACAGATTATCTAGAATATAATAGACAAAATACCCCCTTTTTAATTACGTATGAACCCAATATTTTACTTGTTACGATTGTTTCGTCTTATGTTTGATGTAAAGATATGTTTCAGAGATAAATACATAGAATGAAAGTATAAAAATTGCCTGTGCCCAGCATACACTTGGTTAGCATTTCAAAAGAATGTTAACCTTCATTAATATTTGTATTTTTCTAATCTTCACTAACATTAATAAATAATTGCAGATACAAGTTATAAATCAGGAATAAAAATATTAACATAGTATTAAGGAAGTTATTTTTTTAATGAACAAAAATGCAGTAAATGTAAATGCACATTTATATTGCTTATTAATCAAGCAAACTGTGTCATTTATAACTGCATTAAAGGACGCTAGCTTTGCTCTTTTGTGTAAAAATGAGTATTTTGTAAGAAGAGACCATAGTATAATTAATAATTTTACATGTCCAATCATTATACTGCTACTGAAAATATATTATATAGGAAAATATTTAGTAAAAAATAGACTGTGAAATCTATCAAATAAGCAATCATGTAATGACATCTGAAAATTCATTCATAAAGAAAAAAAAAATGTGAATACTTCCGAATTAAACATTTCAGTTTCTTTTAATAATGTTAACAACATAATTAAATCAATTCGACGTAAAGACTACCATGCTGCAACAGAAGCCCCCTGGCGTCGCTCAACCTCACTAGATGCCGCCTCGCCCGCGCTCGCTGAACACGCAACGCGGTCCATCGCTGAAAAGCCGCAACGCGGCCGGAAACACCACAAGCCTGTCAAGCTCTAAAACCTGCGACAAAAATTGATATGATATCATGGCAATTAATATTAAAATTTGTACTTGAGATGTTTGATGTGCATCACCACAAAAATTCTTTGCAAGTCACAAAATATTTGTATACATCAAACTATTCTAGATTATCGAATTTTAAAATACACTGGTCTACACAATACATACAATGGTCCAACACAATAAAAATACACTGTTTATGGTGTTGGACCATTTATGTATGTCAATGTAGTCAAAACTATAAGTTAATATAAATAAAACAACATTAACTCCTTATTATTATTGCAATTACAAATCATTAACAACCAAAATTTAAAAATCAATAACTAAAATTTGATACTTTTTAGTGGAAAGTGAAACTTACTTAATTTTTCCTTCGGCCACTGATCCCTTCTGCACCGATGTGACATAAATGCTGTAGTCATTGTGATAGTATGGATCCTCTCTACCACCAGAGAGATCAAAACCGAGATCACCATCTTTGCTCAACCCATTCAGTTCCACATCAATTATATCCCATTCATAATCCTGAAACGGAAATAGAATACAGTTATTCAATAATCTTAAAATTCATAAACATTTTATTTATTCATTTTAACAATAATAATAATTGTTGACAAACAATTGATTTATGGAGTAAAAACTCTACTATGCAAAAGGAGGATCACTATCATAGAAGCCTTATCTAGTTAGGGTCATTAATAAGTTCTCATGAAGTCATATAATTTTTGATAAGAAAAGATACCTGTAATTTGTAAGAGGTCATAGACTAGCACTTAGATTCATGGTCTGGACACCTTTTCATGTCGCAGATGACCAGGCTTGCTTCACCATGCTTTGTCGTAATAACAATGCGTACACATCCTCTAATTATTCTCATTTATTTTATAATCTAATTTAGCCACTCTTTAATGACACATGTCAAATACAAAGGGGTTTTTTTGCAACTTAATTTTGAATCATATATATAGCATAATTAGATATAACTCCTTACATATAAGGCAATTATAGATAAAGAATTAATTTTAATGCCATAAATTAATTGCAAAAATTCAACTAAATGCTCTTTCCAGGAATCCCCTTGAGTGTTCGTATTCCATCATTGAAATGGATGTTTATCACGTAATGAACTCAGGCACTCGATCTTTTAAAGGAATTTACATAAATATAAGTATGTCTATAAATTCAAAAATCATATATTTAAGTAACGAAAAAACAATGCAAAATTAATAATAACACCCTAATAGATACAAAAATGGCAACAATGTACTGTAATTAACTACATCCTTACAGAAAAAAGAAATTCTTATTTCACTTTGTATAACTAAATAATATCTGTACAAGATTGACCATTTTAATGTATTGCAAGATTTAAAACAACATGTAAGTTACTATAAAATTTTAACCAATTAGTATAAATAATAAATGTTATAAAAAAAAGTTATTGCCTGCAAATCAGCATCAATAGACGAATCTCTTGATGCATTGTGGACAATAGTAGAATGTCGGGAACGATTTGTTGGTGGTTCTTTCTCTAACTCCGATTCAATCTTGTCTTTCAATTCCTTCAACTCCTTGGACGCTTCGTTGCGTTGCTTCTTTATATCGTCGGAATCGCGAAGAGCTTCAGCTAGATCGCTCACAGCTCTATCTCGTTCCTGGACATAATTGAATATGTTTGAATAAATGCTATTAAACTTAAGTAACTTATTATACATCATCATCATAATAAATCATTATCTTTATAAACTTCTTAATTGGTAATAAATTCAGTACCTTCACTTGTTTGATAACTAAATTAATTGAAGTATACTTTAAATTCCATTATAAAACCTATAATTCCTTACCTTTCTCAACCTATCGCATAGAGTTCTTATACTCTCTCGTTCTTGGACGATTTTGTCTCTCTCAGAAAAAGCCCAATCTCGTCTTCGTTTCGAGACCTAAAATTATAAGTCATTTTATCTATATATTGTAAGAGTGCAGATGTCTAGGGTTAGAATGCAGTCCATAAAAGTTCACTATATTACGTGTAGTCTGTACTTAGAACATTTTTTTGGTAAAGAATAGCGCAAAAATAAGTGTTTCTTCCTAAAGTTCATTTCATAATCACTATTTCACTAATAAATCGACCTGGTATACAAATAATCTGATTTACAAATTGTATTCAAACATGATCAACTTATTTATAGACATATATATATAGATATCACAAGATATTATCTATTATAATATATTATATGATATTGAATATTAGGTTATGTGATGACTGATAATTCAAATTCTCTCACCTCGGCTTCCTGATGAGCCTCGGCTAGTTCAGCCTGCAGCCTGTCCACCCGTTTGCGTAGCCTCTCCAATTCTTGATTTGCCACTTCTAAATTATCTACGCGTTCTTTTTCCACCGCGTCTACTACCATACCCACTAAACCTAGCAACAAATTGATAAATTACATTCAGTTATACAGGTGATCTTCTTGTCTTTTTAACTATTAATCTCACCAATTCATTTTTATTGTTATTTGCAAAGAAATATTGGATAAGAGCAATACTCATTTTTAAAACATATTCTGTAGCAATACTTATTAGTGCAGAATCCATTTCTTTATAGCTTATTTTCTACATACCTATAATTATTTAAAATTGAATACAGTACAACTTTTTTTATAAAATATGGGCCTAATGTTGCTAAAATACGAAATTTTTAATAATGACTTCAAATCCACGTTTTAATTATATAAGAGAAAACAATTTATAAAGTATACAGTCAACTAAATTTAGATGGAATAAAATTAAGATTGATACCTTGCAACTTATCAAGAGAGGTATCATTTGAGTGTTGCCCCGTTGACAAAACCATCATTGCCTAGAGCTCCACTAGCTAAACCAAGATGATGATAAGCAGAATTGTCTTGCCTGAAAAAAAAAATAGAAACCATGCTTTTGTTTTTTGAGTAAAAAGTATCTATTAGATTTTTTATTAGGAATATGAGTATTCAATCAAATATACTTAGAGGTGTGAAATAAAAATAAGACCAATCATTATCTCTTTTTTTTCAAAACCAAATTCATAAGCCCTTATATATATCAATCATGAATATAATATTTTAGTAAATATCAAAGTAGTATACTTGTTAACAATACCTGGATTTACCCAGAGTAGAAGTATTGGGTGGTGATTTCAAGTCTGAGCACTCCTTGAGAGCGCGGTCTCTGTCCTGCAGCGCCGATGCGATCTCGCGGCGTAATGTCTCAGCCTATAAATATTGTTACCATGATCATTGAAGTTAGAAATCGCAAAGTATCATTAATCTGTTTAGCGAGACAGCAGGCGGAGTACCAAATCAATTAATTTTGTCCATACATTTTTCCTGTTCAATACGAATTAATTTGAAAGAAGTATTGTAGCATAAAGATACAAAAGAATAGCATAAGAAGCATAAATAAGAATCGCTCTCATATCCACTTCAAGGCAGTGGTTAAACGGAAGTTGGTTTTGGCTTGCATTATCTCATTCATTAACTCTTAAGTCTTAAGGTTTCTTTAACAGTATTAATGTAGATAAACGAGCATAGGAGTCACCAAAGAGTAGGTGATCACTGCCGTTGGGCACTCACAACCCCAAAGAAGTCACTAATGTGTTGTCAGCCTTTTGGGAAAGAATAGGATATGTAATTGAGAGGGGAGTGAACCATCAGAACTCTCACTTACTGGATGAAAGGCAACAGCAGAAGGTGCTAGTTCACATCTGGTTCATATTCTGTGAGAGTATGGTATCTCACCAATCGAGCCAGCCCACTGTCAAGCCAAGAAGCACGACAAATGGCGAGTGTTTAAAATTCTTAAATCTCTCATGTTTCCACAAAATATTTTCTTACTGTATTTTAGTTTTTTCATTCTGAATATTTTTTTACAAAACTATAGTGACAGAAGCTATGATATAAAAAAAATAAGTGCATAGTACTTATTGGTTGATAATGTCTAAAATATGAAACGAATTTTGGATGAAATATTCACTATAACTCATTTTGGAAACTTTGTTAACAATGTTAAAATTTCAAAAATAGAAATTACTATTTATTGTTATAAAAAGTTTAATCACAGGAGGAAATACACGATCAGATACACATGGCATAGGTCAAAACTAAGTGTCTCTGAAATGTGAGATGCTTGGTATTTTCTCATACCAACGCGTTATCCAATCTACCTTCGCACAGCGCCAGACGCAGACGGCGTAGGCCAAAACCTAGCGTCTCCTAAATTTTGAGACATTTTGGTTTTACCCCAGTCCAATGCACATACAATGTTTCATATCAAAAGTAGTAATACTATATGCAGATTCCAGAGTACGGTGGATCACAAGGGTTTACTGGATGGATAACAAGAACTGTAATCCTTTTATTTTGAACCACTTTTTTAGTGCAGCGTCCTCATTATCATATAATGAGAGTGGAGAAAGCAATTAACCAGCCTAATTGTTTGATAATCAGCAATTTCATCATTATTGCTACAATCATCATGTAGTGCTAGATTCATTACAATGCAAGCTTGAAATTCAAAAACTCAACACCAAGAAAAAAAAAACACTTGTCAATGACAGAAATCAAAATGAATTCTTCATTCCAGGAGAAGGATCTTAAAAATCCGAATCACTTCCTAAATTATTATGTTTTATGTAGTCAATTCCAGAAAATTCTGATATGCTACATGTAGTCAGTAAAATATACAGCACCTGCAAAGCAGTGGCCCTCTGTTCGTCTCGAGAAGCCTGAAGCGCGGACTCCAATGCAGCTACTCTCTTCAAAGCAACCTGAAGGTCATCTGATAACTTTTCCATTTCTTTATGGACTGTATCCCTGTATAAAAAAAAAGCACTATACAATAGCAATCTAAGGTTGATATTTATTTGGGTATCATGGATAAAATTACTAACATGTCTAAATTAATACAGAATTTTTAATTATTTCAAAACTATATTTTAACATTATAAACACAAATGTGACAGTAAGCTTCTCATACACCATTTTCTATACCATATTACTATAAGCCAATAAATCTATAATTATTTACTGAAAATCACAGAAGTCTTAATTAACAATGATAAAAAAATTATGCCATTGTAATGATAATAATCATGAATAATATGTAAGAGCATGGAGAAGTTCTAAAATAAGTTTGAAGTTTGATATCATTAAATTATTACTATACTGAAAAACATGAAACATGTATTTTATTTAGTATTCATATACAGTATAAAAAATTCTGACCTTTCGCTCATGATGAGCGTATATTCATGCATAGCGGCATTCCTTTCATCAGTTAACCTTTTGATGTCGGTAGCACGTTCCCTGACGCCGCTTTCTAACTGACGGACTGCGTTTGCACACTGTTGCTTCAACACATTACGTTCACGTATCTGTTTAATAACAAAAATTTTTAGTAATAATTTTGATCAGTAATTCAATAACAGGGTTTTTGGTTATTGATGCTCAAGGTTTCAAGAAAAGATTCAAAATTCATACAATGAACCCGGAAAAGAATATCTCTATATAATATAAAACAAAGTTGCTTCCCGCCCTCTATATGCTTAGACTTTTAAACTACACAATTGATTTTAATGCGGTTTTCACCAATAGACAGATACAAGAAAAGAATATATAAAGATATAAAAATAACAGATAGATATGGAAACTTATAAAATAACACCTCGGGGTACCTTTGTCTACGACATTTGTTATATTGGAAAACTTTCAGAATTTTTAATAGAATTAATGAACTGATCTTCATATTTGTATTTGGCTTTATTCATAAAATAGCTTTTTCACAAATATATCTCTTCAATGTAGATCAATTATAGCAAGCAGGTCATATCATACGACTTTGAAAATTTGTATATTAATGCATTTTTAAATCAATATGTCAGCTAAAGACTGCAATTTTATAAATTGTCTTTGCACCATAAGTTTATATTATAGTTGCAGGTGAGAACTTCATATTCATTATACCTAACCAACTGACGTTTTATTAATTTTTACTTAGTTTTAAAAGAAACTATGAATTACAAATATTTCCTGATTTTTTGATAATAATTAAACACTATATTGCTTATTTGAAATTCCTCATTAAATAAATGATTTGGATGTCAACAATTCTAAAAAGTATTTCTTTAATCTGAATTATCATAAAATAGAACTCTTAGCTTTTTCTTTAAATAATACAGAAGGATTTGCATCTTATCTACCATTACATCAAAATAAATGATTAAAAGTTGGAAAGAGGGAAAAGTTGTATCATGACTTGATTGATTTTTTTTTTAATTTAAATGAAATTCTTTTGAAAAAAGTTTTAGAATGTTAAAGAAATTGCAATTATTTTTTAAATTAAAATACATATAAAAAGAAAAATTTCAATAACCGAATTTCAAATAAAATAGGCATGTTTTTGCCTAACTGCAATTCATAAAATAAAGAATCTATTTTTTATTATAATAATAACACTCATCTTGGATTAATTGTTCTTGACTTTCCAATATGTGGTATGTAGAAGTTAAAAAAATTCATTATCATTAAAATATTGGTTTATTTATAAGGATGGGTTATGTGTTCTATTTGCAAGTACAATTAATGTAGAAACTTATCAGTTATAAATTTTACTAACAACAGCATTTCTCTCCTGTGTCAGGTCATGTAACTGTGCTTTGAGACGACTGTTCTCCTCCTGAACCATTATTAATTTTTCTTGTGTGGCATTGTGGTTAGTGACCAATTCTTCATACCTATAAATTTAATTGATAAACAAATCAAATCAAATTAAAAAAAATAATTCATACACAATTACACTTAAAATATGTCATTATTGTATTTTTGACATTTTACATCACCATCCATTCCAAATGCTGATTGACCCTGAGAAAAATGGGCAAAAAACTCAAGATTTGCTCTTTTATACTCAAGACACAAGATACTGAATAGTTAACAAAACTACTACAACAATTGGAAATTTGAAAAGCACACATGAATAAAAAGTTAGATACATTATATTACATACAATCTGAAAACAATTGTTTATATAGAATTGTTCATCTAAGTATATTCAGGTTTATACATTTTTTTTTTTTTGACATAAACCAATTTATGGCCTGGTCTACATGAAACCTATTTCATTTCAAATACAGAATAAATTTATTTTGTCATTGCAGTACATTAATTAATCTCTAGAGTAAAATTTATTTGAATATAGATCTAATTTGGTTTGAGCTATCATTATATACTTTTTGATTGTCATGCTTTTTAAAACAAAATGTATAGAATGAAATTAAAAAAACCAATTTTGATAAATAAAATTTAAAAAAAGATACAAATAGTGAATACAATTATTTAATAAAAATAAAATTAGTTTATACAGAAATATTGATCACCAATTAATATAATTTCTAGGCAAGTAACAAAGCATGTAATTAAATATAGAATTTAATTATTACCTCTTCTGGAAACATTCATATTCTTCTTTCAGTGCTTCATATTTTCTTAATGTATCGGACCTCATCGAAGTGCCTTCAGTTGAGTTGCTTTGACATTCATGGAGATGTTGCACTTCGCGTTCAAGCCTGAAAATAAAATATTTGAAAAAATCTATCCCTAAGAAAAACAATGATTAAAAGAACAATTCTTTCTCTTTTCTTATGTCGCAGCTTATATTTATTGCATGCCTTAAGCGCAAGCGTTAGTATTAGCGTGCTTTTTTTTTGAACTATTTTTTTTTTCGGTCCCATGGTGAAATTTTGTTGGAAGTACCGTAAAAAAAATTCCCTGATAGTTTGAGCCCTTAATATTAATATTAAGTACTAGACCAAGGCGTGTAAAGATTTCCCATTTAAAATACATGTAAAATTTGATTTTTTTTCTTTTAAATTTTAAAACTCAGAGACATTTAATGGGATTATCGTGCCCAAAGACAGGTCTTCTTCAGAATTGAACACTCTACAAAAGTCTCCATTACAGTAAAGTCATAACTTCCACCTACGGGGTAGTACAGGCCCCTAAACCTAATTTTTCCATAAAATCGCGTTTTTTTGGATTCACCTCGTAAACAACACTAGCTATGGAAAATTGTAAATGACAAACTTGTAGGAAATTTTATTTCCTACAAAAAGTCTTTGGCACCAAATCGTTAATATTAATACTTTTTGAGATACAGGAATTTTAAGTTAAAGTGGTATGGAATTTCTATGGATTTCTGAGCTTAATTGTTAAATTATCAACTTTTATTATAAATTGTAAATTTTTATCAAAATAAATAGTTGCTAATAAAATGACTATATTCAAGTTCAATTTTCATTAAAAAAAACAATTCATTTAATGATGTTTTCAATGAATTACAAAATGTTGGAAACAACAAAAATCTAATTTTAAGTAAAGTCTCATCTATAAACACAATTATTGTACTTTATAAAACATTTTTCCTCGAGTAAGTTGATTTTTTGCACAATGGATACTGTGAGCGATGATTTTGTACTGTTTGAAAAATTTTTGTCTTTCATCTTTATTATGAGTTAAAGCTTCATTGAATTTTTGAGTAGGGCGACTCCTCGTTCAGCAATATCATTTACCACTTTCAAGTTTTAAATGTGTTAAGACATTTTGGTAATCAGGATTTGATTCCCATGTATGTTGTTCAGTATTTATAAATTCATAAGAAAGGTCAAACTGTTTAAAATTAATGTTGAGTTTGGAGTCACAAAGTCACTGATGTTGTTGTCAGCAAATGAAGAAATTAGGTTGTAAGGCACTGAAAAATCAATTGTTTGTAATGTAAAATATAAATAATCGGTGATTTAAATGTCAATTTATAGTAAAATTAATTTATTTAACAATTTAACTTAAG
This sequence comes from Eumeta japonica, assembly GCA_005406025.1. NCBI lineage: Eukaryota > Metazoa > Arthropoda > Insecta > Lepidoptera > Psychidae > Eumeta > Eumeta japonica. The sequence goes on along the minus strand of BGZK01000197.1, from coordinate 354,205 downwards.
AATTCCATACCACTTTAACTTAAAATCTCTATATCTCAAAAAGTATTAATATTAACGATTTGGTGCCAAAGACTTTCTTGTAGGAAATAAAATTTCCTACAACTTTGTCATTTACAATTTTTTTGTAGCTAGTGTATTTACGAGGTAAATTCAAAAAAACGCGAATTTTATGGAAAAATTAGGTTTAGGGACCTGTACTACCCCGTAGGTGGAAGTTATGACTTTACTGTAATGGAGACTTTTGTAGAGTGTTCAATTCTGAAGAAGACCTGTCTTTGGGCACGATAATCCCATTAAATGTCTCTGAGTTATAAAATTTAAAAGAAAAAAAAATCAAGTTTTACATGTATTTTAAATGGGAAATCTTTACACGCCTTGGTCTAGTACTTAATATTAATATTAAGGGCTCAAACTTTCAGGGATTTTTTTTTACGGTACTTCCAACAAAATTTCACCATGGGACCGAAAAAAAAAATAGTTCAAAAAAAGCACCTAGTAAGTATGCTTCTACTGTCGCCTGAAAATCTAGTGTAATCACGAGAACTAAAAAACTATTTGACTTTTAAACTTAATTTCTTTTTCAATCTTGTCACTGATCAATTGGGAATAACTGTATTGAATATCATAGCTTGATATAGTACCGATTAGCTGTAATTGAATTTTTTAACTCGGAGTTATTCATGTTTAGATCTGTCATTTCGTTTAAATATCTGAAATGGAGATTGAAATGAATGTTTTATGTTTTTGTAATTGTCAACAGATGGCGGTAGTAATATCAAAAATAAAACAACTATTTTCCCCCAAGGATCAGCTGTACAATTTAGTTCAACTGTTTGGCTTTAAGTCGCGCGCGCAGGGTGCCCGGATTAAAATCTGTCCTAGAATTTGTTTTTATTTTATCTATTTTTAATTACTTTCAAAAATTTTACTTGATTCCAAAGTTATTTTTAATGTAATTAGTAATACGTTTTATATTAACAACAAATTATTGTACAATAATTTTAATTAGTGACTTCTGGAAAGTTTTGAAGAAATTCAAAAAAAAATTTTTCATGAAAGCTCATATATTATCAGTGACCTCTAATTTAAATAACATACGTATGTCACCAGCGCTTAAGGCATGCACATTTGGTTTAATCAAATTACTTAATAATGTGTACAAAGACCTAACCAAGATTTTAATTAAGACATATTTTACTTTCTAACTTCATAATTATTTCTGTCTCATGATATAACTTATATTGAGCAAAAAGCACTTGTTTTTAATGTGAATTAAGTAGATAAATTAAAACGCTTCACAGTCCTGACAAAATATTGTAATTGCTATGTTATATTATTCTAATAATAATTAGAGTTATATAACAAAGCAATATCAAAGTTTACAGCAAGTGAAGATATTGCCCTAAGCGTATAAATTTTATTTTTGTAGAATGCACCTTTGGTTGTCATTGAGCAGGTCGCCATATTTTCCTCGGAGGCTACTAGCCTCCTGTGCTGACACCTCTAGTTGATTCATTGCTGCTCGATGTTGTCCGCGGAAATATTCTAATTCCTATGAAAAAGTATCAGTATTACAATTGATATATTAATAAATCATCCATGTATGTATATACAATTAAAATGCATGTTTGCTTATCTTCCTATCACATTTCAACTAGTTTAAAACGATATTACATATATCAAATATTTTACATTTTTGAGTTGAACATTAACAGGCAATCTCCATAGATACAAAGGCATATCCTAATACAATAGGCTATCCTAACGCATTTCTAAATACTACATTATTAAACTATTTGTAGCTATGTTACTCTATTATGTCTATCACTACTAATGTACTACTAGTAACTTATAATATTTGTTAAAATATATCAATTCCAAAATGTAATAAAAGCTATTATGTAATTTACCATAATAAGTAGTATTATTTTAAATTCAAAACCTGTTTATTCATAAGCATTAAACCACCTCATACAATAGAAAACAATGTTTCAATATCAAATCTTTATCAAACAAAAAAGCTCACTGAATCATTTCACACAGTGAACTAGAAATTCAACTCCTCTTGTATTCATTTAACCCATCTGATTTATCAGAAAAATAAATTATTTTGAACATGACATGATTTATTGCTGAAAAACTGCGCGTCTCAACAAAAGGACGTAAGTGCCATGAAAATATGCTCTTTTGCTAATGCACTTCAGTTTACACTAGTTTCATAGTAATAGTCAACACACCAACACACCTTGTTTTTTAGTTATAGGCGACTAAAATGCTTATAACTATTATGTGCGGGAAACATGAAAAAAGTATAACAACATACTTTTTTCATCTGTTGTGTATTCTTTATAATAATAACTTCGGAACCACATAATGAGCATGGTCCGACATGCTCTTGACCAGTTTTTTTTAATATGCTACCAATTTGATTGGCACAAGGTTTTCTGTGGGTGAATCTTGCCAACCCTTCCACTAGAATATTTCTTCATAATTAAGATAATTTAAGTAAATAAATTCTTAATTTTTTTTGTCTTAAAAAGAATTCAAACATTTTTTAGGTATTCCTAAAACCAAAAACGGTTATCAGATTTGACACTTATTTCCATTGAAAAATACCTAGTCTTGGTTTTACAAGCTTTTAGAATAACCTACTAACATATTTCACATAAAAAACAAACAATATGTAAAATAATTTCAAAATACATATTAATGTATTATATTTCATAGCTTTAAATTGTAATTAGTAAATATATATTATAAAATTCTTATTTTTGTCAATGTTTGTTTGTTTTAATTTTTTTTAGCTATTATTTATCTACTCTGCTTATATAATATAAAGGTTTACTTAAGACTGCTTTTGATATGCTTCAAATTTATTGTTAATGATTAAGAACTATAAGTACCAAAAGGTTTCAAGAAACAAATTGTAAAAGATGAAATATTTTGAGATTTTACGTCTTTTGTTAATTGGAATTGATCTTTTGTAATAAAATTATTTTATAAATTAGGGTTTTAAAAATATAACTCTTGGGAGTAAGTTACATTTCAATTTGTGTTGGTTAACATTTGTTTTTTCATTAGCATATCATTTTAAGAATTATATGCCCGCATTAAAATGAACTTAAGTCGAGAAAATACTCTTCCCAAGATATATTTTTGTGATTTTTGCTGTGGCTTAAATCAACAAGAAAATTTCCAGAGAAGTCAATTGGCATTTGGGGATGAAGCCACATCTCATAGCCGTGTATTCTTAGTTCAGCGAATTCCGAAGTAGACATGATCGCCTCTTTGACAATTTGTGTGGAGGTTGGTTGGCGACTACAGATACCAAAACTAATATGGATACTGTACAACAACTAATTGAAACTGATAAAAAAATTACTAGTGAGTAAATTCTTACTGTATGATGTATTGGCATGATTTAAAGGTTTGGAAGCTTTGTACTAGATGAATACCGCACAATCCCCAGAGGGTGATGAAAACACCCTGATGGGAAACTTGGCCAACAAAAACTGCCTTTTTTGCAATGAATCCAAAGAATGCAAAAGTGTGTAGATAATAAATACTTTGAAAAAGAATATTATGTGATCTCATTAATTAGAATCCAGAAATATTCAGTATTGGTTCAATAAATAGACACCAGTCTATAAATTCTTTTATAATTGCTGTCATTATACTATTATTCAAACTCTATAACTAGATTAAATTCTGAAATTAAATCAGGCAAAGCATTTTTTACAAATTAGGAAATACAAACCAACATACTCCATGAAGTAATCACTCTATTTTGGAACTCTTTATTGAATGTAGTCTACTACCAATTGTGATGAATAAGTTTATCTAATTCTAAACATAGCACTTAAAAATAAACATAATGAGATTATTAAAAAAGATATGAAATATTATAAATAAACTTACCTTCATAGCATGTTCACATCTTCTTGTGGTCTCAGAGTGTTGTCTTCGTAACTGATTTAAATCATGCAGTACTTTTTCACATTGCTGTTTCAAACTTTCATTCGTTTGTTTTCCTAGTACATCATATTGGCTAAGAGATTCGTATGGAGCATTAATACCATGACCCTTTACAATGTAATTCTGCTTGCACTGATTAGAATTTAAAACTTCATATTCAATTGGAATTGGGATTGTTGGCAATTGATTGTTGATATGATGTTCGCCACTTGTATAACTGTTTGACATAGACTCTAAAATACCAAAAGCAAAAGAATTGCTAATAAAAAATAATGCAATGGTGCAAATAGCATTACACTAAATTTTATGTAAGAAAATCAGACTTACCGTTACTATCATTGCTTTCTAAAGATGAGGTACCAGATGCCATAATATTTAAATGCTGTAATGAAGTAATTTTTCATATCATTGTAAATATCATAATATTCTCAAGCAATGAAAGTAATAAATATTATGTGTACCTTTAATATTCACATTCCATTGTCTATTGTTTTATTCTTTCAATCACTTATACCTACATAAAACAATAACAATTGTCATAAATTCATATTCTACATGTAAACAAAGTTATATACAAAGTCTGTTCACTTGACACAATTTCCATGCTCTACCAATTGTTGCAAAACTGTAAAAGCGACCGACCGCGATTGCAAATGCACACTTCGCACGGGAAGAAAGGCGGAAGTGACATTACGAGAGCACTAGGCGATTCGGCATTGACACAAGAGTATCGGATAACAGTACTCCGTCATAGCTTAGCAATATTCATTCAAAATTTATTAAGCAAAATACGGATCAAGGATATGCTCATTTGAGATAAGTAAACGTTACATTAAAAATGTATTAATGGCACCTAAAATAAATTCTATGGTACTGAGTCTATGTTTTATGCAGAAAATTTGCACAATGTAAACAAGAACTTTACGGACATACCGATATCAACCGAGGCAGTATAAGCCAAGGAAGTCGACCTTTACTTATAAAATAAACTTCGTAAGTTTGTCAGTAACATTTGGTACTTCACTATACCATAATATTGTTGAAATTTATTGAACATTCACAATCCCAATGAATTATGAACTAACTTTATAACATTTAAAGTGACTTGGATACAAGGCATCTTTCTTGCCACTTTTCAAACATTAGGCTAAAGTAAAAACACTGGTTTACCTAAATTAACAAAAATAAAGTTCTTTTGATAACATTTCATGGTATCAAATTTTTGAGACTAAATATTTCTTAACAATTCATCATCTTCTCATAGCCTTCTAAATATTGTTAAATTTCATTACTTTGTTTATGTATGATTTTATGCCACTTTTAGTAATCTTTATGATATCACTAGAAACTTGTAACTATAAATACTAGAAAGATTATTTTTGTCTTCATTACAGAAATTACGTTCATTGTCTATTGCTATCTAGGCCTTGTTTTTAATCTCAATCCCTATATTGCTCTCAATTCTAATTTCTCTTCCGTTCTCCGATTCGATTAGAAATCAAATTTTATAAAAAGATTTAAAGAACATTCAATCCACTTTTTGAATTTTTTTTTTTAAAGAATTTCCAAAAATCTTTTCATAGTGACGTTCAACATTACACAAACAATCATATAACCAAATACGACAATCGACAATCCTAGTTTTAGTTTATATATGTATATACTTCCAAGCTTGTAATGGCTGAATTCATTTTCGACCTATCCATGCAATCGAGGAAAAGAAATAATTATCGAAGCAAAATTGAAAAACAATTGAGAGTTAACTTAATTGAGGAATTAATGCAAATGACCTGAAATTTATTTTTTATTTAATTAAATTTCGTTTAAATTTAAAATTACGTTTTATTGAGTGATTACCGCGCGAATGTAGCAGAAAAAACATACTTTTTTCTTTAATTGTAAATGATATCGCAAAATAAACAAAATTTTAAAAAATAGCCACTCTAGATTCAATATTGACTCTTCAATGATTAGGTGTGCTAGGCAAAAAGTCCACGCTGATGTCCATAGAATCCCAAATACGAAAACACAAACAACGAATTTATACTAGGTATTGAAATTTATAAAATCTCCTCAGAAATCTAAAAATGAAGTACTAAAGTAGATTATTAAATGACAGTATTAAAAAACCTAAGAAACTTTGGAAATGCATAAGTATAGTCATGCATACTCGCACTTGAACACAATTTCATACGAATTCAATAAACTTAAAGAAACACTTTTGGCTTCTTTGGAGTAATGTAACGATTGCTTTCCCTTTGTTGATCGGCCTCTGACTAATAAAATTGTACAAAACCTAAACGAAACTGCAGAGTCAATGCCTGCAAAAACACCCTCACATAGCCGGCCTTATTGACTCTATGTATCTTGTTCCGACGAATGCTGACGAGATCGAGTTTCGAATTCGTCAATCAAAAACAGACAGCATACCTGTTCTTGACTTACAAACTAATGTTTTTTTAAACGTATTGATAGAAACATTGGAGTTTTTTCAGCACATATATTTGACCTAATTTTTTTAATCGGTATATTTCGGGAGAACTGGAAAACTGGTGCAATTACACCTATCAACAAAGAAGATACGAAAGTCGACCTTAATAAACAAAGACCCACCTGTCTTTTAGGGATTCTATCAGTTACTAGAAGTTCTGGTAAACATGCAATTAATAGTTTTCTTTAAAAAACACGGTTTATTATCAAAAATACAATTTGGTCTCAGAAAGAACAAATCCACCGGGTACAATCTCTGCTGGCTTGTGTCTGAGTATTCTTAGATCTAAGATCAAAGGCTTTCGATACGATGTCCATGCCGATACTACTGAGAATGTATGATGTAGAGATGTTGGGGTTGCGGGGTGTCGCCCTGGGCTAATTTTCCAATTACTTGAGTAGTAGGAAGCAATGCATCAGAGTTGGTCGCGGAAAAAGTAGTCTAAGATTTGTGCCTTTTGATGTTCTAGACAGCCGTATTTTGGGGCCTACTTTGTTTTTAGCTTACATAAATGTTTCAACACTTATCATTATCACAAGTTTCTATCATTTTTTACGCAGATGACACTGTTATAATATTTTATAGTAAAACTTGGTGTGAGTGTTACCAGGAATGGAAGAATGTATATAGATGGATTCAAACCGGTTAAACGTTACCTACTTACTTACATCTAATATGTCGAAGACCAAAGTGATATTTTTTCCATAAAACCAGACGAATTTTTATCTTTGAAAGCTCATTCTTGTGTAAAATCTGTCGCATTCGGAGTTCAGGACTCTGACTGTAACTGTGAAGAGATTGCCAACTTTTCGCTCTTTGCTTTGCTTTTGCTTTACTTTCTTTGCCCTTAGATAAAAAGATGACCTTTGCCGTCCATATTGAAGTCACAAGTACAAAGATGTGTAAGCCGATTTACACCTAAAATGGCTGAGAGTAGTTGCTGACAATCAGTTGCTAATGACCGTGTACTTGGCTATATATCAATCTATTTTTACATACTGCATCGCAATTTGAGGTAGCTATCCATCATCCGTGAAAAAGCACAAAGAGGTGTGTTGAAAGTAATGATACAAATACCCTTTTGTTATTCCACACATTCACGCTATAAAGAAGCAAAAGTTCTTAATCCGTATCCTTAGTTCGTATCCTTAGACATACACAGGCAAGTTTTGTTGTATTCTAAATGCCATATATGCTCAGAAAACGAGTTTACAAGGTATAAACATATGCGACTTAACTGTCTTTGCTTAACGATTTATTGCATTCACATACTTTTTTGCATATAATCGAATAGTCATTGTATGCAACATCAAAAACTGCTCGTTCGGTAAAATAAAACACGTCAATTGGTTTTTGCTAACTGCCTTATAGTTATGATCACATTAAAGAGTTCATACGAGTCACAGGTAAGGTAATGTAAAACACTTCATAGTTCTTGTTTATAATATTACACACACAAGGCTTTGATATTGTTTATTTTTATGTAATTCCACTTTATACAAGCAATGGTACGTTGAACGTAAACTATAAAAATATAAATCGATAACTCAGGAAAATTTTCTAATTTGTAATCAATGGCCAAACACAGGAGATGCCCTGTTTAGTCTGAGGTCAATAGAAATCGAAATATTTTAGATTACGTTCAGTTATGTTTAACACATTGTGTGAATTTATAAGCTTTGTAAGTTTGTACGGTTAAGAAATAAATTATATGTATATGTACACAATATATTTGCTTCAATATTTAAATTCAATTAGGGCTGATGTATGATCTAAATTTAAGCTTACAGAAATATGTAATAAAATTATACATTTACATACTTATTTACCTAATTACATATTTGCTAACTTTTTGATCTGGAAAATGCATGTTTATTTTTATTTTCAGATCTCGAAGACTTTTATTTATGTATATTTAAAATAGCAGAAATTATGGAGATTCAAATAAAGTCATCTTAAAAATGCGTTTTATAAACAAAATAGAAGCTTGAAAAGTAAGCAAAAGAAACAATTCACTACGTTCATATCACATAAATGGAAAAAGCATAAAGTAAGCAGTACGTAAGTAATAAAAAAAAACGAGTGGTGTCGTGAGACACAAGGTAGGAACGAAGTTCCTTCGGCTAATGTAGAATCGACACAATTTGCAAAAAAAAAAAATATATATATAATGTACTTAACTGTTATGACAGGAATATGTTTTATTATAAGATGCTACTTAAATCGTTTAGTGATCGTTGTAGTGGAATTATGACATTTACTCCTTACTATCTGTTCTTCAATCATCTTCATTTTCTGTTCTTAATGTTAATTCTATTTTCGAAAAAATTTACGATTATTATGATTTATTTTTTATATTTTACCGATATATATTTGTTAATGGAAAATAACCCCGACCGATTCTCGGTAATCGCGCAAAGTCGTAAACAAGTCGCGCGGCCTCATACCAGCCGTGCCCGGTGTGATCCATCAATCAGCGCTCGCCGTTCGCCGAGCTCGCGTCACCTTGCGCCAATAAACGCGCAGTAAAATAACGACATATCTAAAAATATATGAACGTCGCGCCTGCGCACGTCTCATTTAACGGTTTTATTCCACGGACTTTTTCTTACGGTTTTATTCCACGGACTTTTTCCACGGACTTTTTCTTACGGTTTTACTATCACATTTTTTTCAGTTCGGTCGCGCAGAAAATCCCTATCTCCTCCAAGCCCGCCGTAAGGAACTTCATTCCAATAATATTTTTTTAGTATTCTAAATTAATCTCTATTATAAATATCAAACCTAATGTTAAATTTGGACATACAAATGAACAGTAAAAAAAATATACTTTGCATTTTCACATATAAAAATTGTATTGAAACACTTTCTTATTATTCAGATGTCTTATACCTAATCCAAATATTTTAGTCCAAGATGTGGTCTAAATTATGAAATAAACAACATAATATTATCATATTATGGTACAAATGATTTTACGTATATCGGAACATATTTTTCTCTACCATGAAACGTAAAGGCGCGAATTTTTTGGGGTCAGTACGAAATTATTTAATAAATCGTGCATTGACTATTATTCTTAGCATCTCATCATTCTTTCCTCATGAACAAGGAGCAATGTATTTAAAAAAATATAATTATTCAGGATCGTCAAATAAAAGTGACACTCGTTAAATACTAAAGTAGATTACGCAGTGGGTACGTTCCGACCCTCAGAATTTTTGCGCAGCGTACTTGAAGACTTCTGAGTAAAGTCTAGTGGGTGGGTGGGTGTCTATTTCGCAAATAAATGACACGCAATAGAGGAAAACCGATAAAAGCAACGCGTAAATCTTGTAGTTGACATTGTGATTGTGTATGCGTACATTGGAAAATTTTATCTTATAACATTCGAGTTCAGGAATTTCACAATAGTGAAAACATTAAGGAAACACCGAATGTTTTGATATCGCGTGGAGGCATGACTTCCATGCCCTGCGTCGTACCTAAGGAAGGGCGTGCGATTACGTTTACTATGAATGATTTCATCTCTTTCTAAACTGGACCGTTTGTGTACATCGGAGTGAAACGGCGTGAGAAATTATACATTGAATGGTGTTGATGTATTTGGATATTTTGAACAGCGAAACGTGATTATAACGAAGTAGCGTGCGTCGTTCAACTTTATCTGGTAGTATTGTGTTGTGTAGTGAATTTTCTTTGCATCCTAACGTGAAAGCAACGTTTGAAGAGGTAACGGATGAGGTTCAGGTTCGACTATACAGAGGCAAATTTGTTACGGTCCCTTCGATAGTGTTCATTGGCAACCTATTTATGAGCATTTTGGTGAAATAATCGTATTTATAGTGTATGTTGGTTGCGGATGTCGGTCTTTGGGAGCTACTCAAAGTGAGAAGTTGTTGAGGAACGCGGGCTGATACGAACACGGGTCGGTGGGTGAGCGTCCGTAATTCGTAAACAAGCAGAAGGTTATCGGTGTAGCGGCATGCGGTGCGCGGTACGGGTGCGGATGCGGGCGCGTGCGGCATAGGACGCGGGTTGGCATGTGTCACGCACGCTAGCATGTCCGGTGCGGGCACAGACGGCGGCGGTGGCGGCGTGGTGCGCCAGGGCCACCTGCGCAAGCTTAAAACAATGAAGCGTAGATACTTCGTACTGCGTGGTGAGACCGCTCTCGGCTCGGCGCGTCTCGAATACTATGAATCCGAGAAGAAGTTCCGATCTGGCGCTGCTCCGCGACGGTCGATACTCCTCAAGAGTTGTTTCAATATAAATCGAAGACTAGATTTGAAACAGCGACATGTAATCGCGCTCTACACTAAAGAAGAATGTTTCTGCGTTTTGCCGGAGGGCGAAGAGGACTTGCGAGCTTGGCTTGCAGATCTCATAAAGCTGCACCGCGCTGATGATACTGATGACGAACTACTGCATCCTACACGTGAGTATAAACTCCACTATCATTTGTTTATTCGATGCAGGTGTTTATTATGACAGCCCCCTTAAGCTACATAAGAATCAATGAGCAAACAGAGTTTGGGGTCCATTTTGAAAACAAATGCAAAATGTGAATGAAATTAAAGGTAACTTTGTGTATACAATGACAATGACATTTTGAAGAGCTCATGAAGCCAAAGATCTTGAGTTTACGCCATATCGGCTCTTATCAAAAAAGATACAGAGCAATATATGAAAGATGTTTATGTTTATGTTTGTGTTTGTTCTTATGGTAGGTTGAACTAAAAGAATAAACATAAACCATAGTGTTTAAATAATATCTCTAAGAACTTTCGTTTACATTTATGATTTGTATTATTATCTATTTGTGCAATTCACCATCATAGTTTTGAAATAATTTTCATGTTATAAGCTAAGCTGCTTCAAAATTTATAATATTCATATCATTGATATTGTATTATCAGTGCTATGAAAACTTTGTTGATATTTAAAATAAATGAAGAAAGTCCATATCATAGAGTATTAATGGGAAAAATCATAAAGGACTACTACAAGGAAATTGAAATTATTAAAGATAGGTGAAAAGAAGGATCTGAATTGTATGAAGTTTCATATACGCTTGAGTGTAGAATAAGAACTATGTTTACATAAAAAATTGGCTAAGTTGAAGTCAGACTTCTGGATCTTGGGTTTTGTAACAGTTAATTAAAATATGGAATTGAATTAAGTTTAAATTCAACAAGATCCCTTTTTATAGATTTGAAATCGAGATATGCATACATGTATGCACACGCACACACACATATATATATTAGGACTTTGAATAAGTTCTCGCTGTTTCTTCAAAGATGGCAATAGTAGTACCCCGTTCCTGGTATTTTGAATGGTAACACACATGCAAGGCAGTAGTGTATGTAACCTTAAATTTCAGTGTATGGTAGTTCACTTTATTGTAAACAAAGTAATTTTTTCTTAGTTCTGAAAATGTTGACTAATTGGTTTAAATGGCACAATTAAATAGTGTTTTTGCGGGGAATTTTATTACACTACTCTATTCAAAAGAAATCTGCAGCTGAAGCATATAGAATTCTTGTTGAGACTTATGATGACAATGCTTTGTCAGATATGACAGAACAACCGATTTTGCACTTGAGGATAAAGAATGTTCTGTGCACGGAAAAATTTGAGGATGAAAAGTTGAGGATGAAGATTCAAACAGTTTCAAACATTATAAGTAGATGAGTAAACTGTTTCAAAACGTTTAAAAGTTTTAGGAATGATCCAGAATCAAGGACATTGGGTACCATATGAATTGAAGCTGAGAGATGTTGAACAGCGTTTTCTCACGTGTGAACTACTGCTTCAACAGCAGAAAGGAAAATGTTTTTTGCACCACATCGTGACTGGTGATGAAAAGTGGATACACTACGATAATCTAAAGCATAGAAAATCATGGGGTAAGCCTGGCCATGCATCAACGTCATCTGCAAAACCAAATATCCATGGTTCGAAGCTTCTTCTTTGTATTTGGTGAGATCAGTTGGGTGTAATTTATTATGAGCTGCTCAAACCTAATGAGACTATCACGGGGGACCACTATTGACTTCAATTGATGCGTTTAAGTCGATCCTTAAAAGAAAAACGGCCGCTATACAAGCAAAGACACGGCAAAGTGATTTTGCTACATGACAATGCTTGGCCTCATGTTGTAAAACCAGTGAAAACCTAAATGGAAATGCTTCAATGGAAAGTTCTATCCCACCCGCTGTACTCACCTGACATAGCCCCTTCTGATTTTCACCTGTTCCGTTCGATGGTTCATGGCCTAGCTGACCAGCGCTTTCATTCTTATGAAGAAGCTAAAAAATGGATAGATTCTTGAATAGCCTCAAAAGACATGTCTTTTTTCCAACGCGGAATTCATATACTGCCAAAAAGATGGGAGAAAGTGGTCGCTAGTGATGGGCATTGTTGTTTGTAGTCTGTCATAACATGTTGTTGAAAATGGAAAAAATCGAATTGTCTCATGGTTATCAAGTATGTGTAATTGAAATATTTTACTACAGAACAAGTTAATCAAGACTTACAGGATACAATTATATTTGTATAAACAAAAATCAATTGCCACATGTATGCAATTGGTTGATTTCTTTTTTGTTGTCAGGACATTTTGTATGAAAATGATCATTTTTATGTGTCTGTCTGTTTATCTGAGGTATCTTTGGAACAGCTGAACCAATCACAATGTGACTATCACTGGAAGGTGTTAATGGGCTACATTTAGTGTACTTTTTATTTTGGTAATTTTTAGGATCCCTGTATGAAAAGAATATAGGATAATCTATCAGAATTGTATCAAAGTTGGCACCAGAATTAAGATCAGGAGCAGAATCGAAATTGAAATTAGATGGGGATGAAATCAACGATGAGGTGTGGGATTGAAATCGAAATCGACACAGTGTGATTTGTGATACAAAAGTTGTAGTAAATTATTCTATATTAGCTTTTTTCCATGGCTCTGCCCTGTGGACATATAATTAATTCTTCATTTTCTATATTGAGTGATCTTGCTGTCACGGATATTAATCCTATCCTGTTTTCAATTTAAGTTCTGATTTCATGGTTAGTACTGACTCGGTCTTATTCTCTATTTTAATTGTGCATCTCTCTTTGTTCCAATTATGCTATCTCGATTACGATATCGATCCTGATTTTGATATAGATTCCGGTTTTGCAAAGACACAGTGTGAAAACTCTATTGTCTATTTTAATTTACTGTTATTAAACCATTATTATTGATCACATAGTTACAATCGGATTGTTGACAGTCTCTCTTAATTTCGCTTTCGCTCTACTTCACCCTCTTACACCATTTTTTACTTCCCTGCCTCTCTCTTAATTCTCATCGCCAACTTTAACACTGCACTTCTCAATAAAGCAAAACAAAAAGAATTGGCCATGAAATAAAATAATATTATTAATTTCAAATTTTTACTTATAAAGAATCATATAGATAAACATACAAAAAATACACAGTAACCTATATTTTATGTAACAATGAATTCAATCAGTTTTCTATATTTCATCAAAATTAGTTGACATTGTCAAGTTGTGTACATACAATAGACAGAAATATGAACAAACAGTGACATATATGTCAAAAAATGGTGTGCTCTATTAGTACAATAAAAGTCCATTAAAATTAATTTAATTATCGTTGAGCTATGAAAACATACAAACAAATGGATAGGCAAACAAATAAAAAGTAGCTTGTGTCCATTCCCTGGTGTCGATTTATTTGCATGCCAAATTTCATCCAAATCAATAAAGAGGTTTAGGGGCATAAATTTAACACAATAAACTCAGAGATATTTTGTATCTAGCTTATATATTACAAAATGGTGTACTCTGCCGATAAACTTAAGTTCTTTGAAATCAGTTCAGCTATTGTTCAGCTATTAAAAAATATGGAGCTAAACAGACAGACAAACAAACAAGTATCCTATGTCCTTCCCTGGGACTCAAACTATGTCCATATTGAACATACACTTGACTATGGTTGAACCGATTTGGCTAATTTGTTTTTTAAATGTCCAAATATGATTATTAGGGAGAGAAAAACAGGAAAAGTTGCCTGGAAAATTTGAAAACGGGAAAAATTTAAAGTGATTTTTTTCTAAAGGAGCTTTGTATGAGCTCATTCATGACCATTACTCATAATTCGAATAATGCATATATGTAATCATTTTATTTTTGTTTTGTTTATGGTCCCAGTAAATTTTAAGCAAAAGAGATTTTGGGACAATTGTATAGAATTGAATAATCTTACCCCTGTCTTTTTCCATATCGGAACTGTGAATGGTAGCAAAATTGGAATCGGAAGCAGAACCAAAAATAGAATCAGGATGAGAATCCAAAGTGAAGTATGGCTTTCCCCTATGCATGCCTAAATTATTGATGCATTTATGGTGAAATTGTGGCGATCGTTGTGCACATACCTGGGAAGGTTTCTGAAAAAATAAACTAGCATTTGTAATATGTTTCATTCATATTTGTACTGCTAAATTAAACTATTGAATCTATATTAAAAAAATATTCCTTAGTTAATTAGGCTACCATCTTTTACCTCCAACTTCATCCATGAATCTTAAGATGATTTTAATAATTTTTTAATCCATTGAAAGCTGTACTGTCCTAGAATAATTAAATAAGTTAATTATAAAACAAAGGCAAGTATCAAAATAAAATATAAATTTTATTTTGATACTTGCCTTTGTCCATGGTTTTATCCAAATCAGGCTGTAATTGGAAGTGGAGTTGGAAATGAAAATGGGATGAAGAACAGAACAGAGAAAGGGATCGTGATCAAAATCAAAAGCGAGAGTGGGACTGTAATTGCGAACGGGATGGGGTCGAAAACATGTGTAGGAATAGGATCAGAATAAAAAATGTGTTCAGGATTGGAATTAAAAATGTGATCGAGATCAGAATCAAAAGCAAGAGTGGGACTGTAATTGCGAACGGGATGGGGTCGAAAACATGTGTAGGAATGGGATCAGAATAAAAAATGTGTTCGGAATGGGAATCAAAAATGTGATTGAGATCAGAATCAAAAGCGAGAGTGGGACTGTAACTGCGAACAGGATGGGGTCGAAAACATGTGTAGGAATGGGATCAGAATAAAAAATGTGTACGGAATTGGAATCAAAAATGTGATTGAGATCAGAATCAAAAACGAAACCAAGATTGAGATTGAAATCTATTAATACAAAAGATGAAGGAATTCATTCTGTGGGCATGTGGGCAGATCTGTGGGCATTAACTACATGAATCAGCCATTTCCCAGAAATGGCAGAACAATGTCCGCCAGGTTAGCTAATTATATATAAGGGAAAATCAATATATGGAGAATGATCAAATGATTATTTATACATTGTCTTATACATTGAAAATAATGACTGGCAGAAGGAATACTTGGCTTTTTTATAAACACCACTCGATAAAATTCAGTTTGGATTCTGTAGAAGTAGATCGTTAAGATATATATGTATAAATAATAGATCCTTAAAGGAAATAGAAACAAGACTTAATAGCAGTTGTACTTTTGAGATCCAAAAAACTGGCCGTGTGAAATCAGTAAAAATCGATAAAAGCAACACCAAAATTTCTTGTTTTTTTTGTTTCTAATTAGTTGCCAGAAAATCAATTTTGTTGGTCGAACCAACCATAAGATATCAGGAACAATGCTATCTTTATGTAAAGCTAGCACGAAATGTGAGTAAATAAATAATAATCAGTGGAACAAATATAGGAAAATTTGTTGCTGGAAAATGTTACAAAAATAAATAAAAAAAAGGAGATTTTTTTTTACTATGGTAATTTGATACTGTTCATGCTAGCGTCACTCATGAATTTTCTGGGAAACTGATAGAATAAATTTGTTACTGTTAACAGAATAACTTTTGAGTGTATAATAGAGTCAGCAACAAAATAAAAACCAGAAATCTAAGGTGTCTGGAGATTGGTATATGAACATACTGAATATGCTAGCTTAACTGTTAATTTTTCTGGAAACAAATAACAACATAAAGTTGTTGCTACTCACAGAATAACTTTTCTGAGTGTACAGAGGAAGCAATAAAATAAAAACCAGAAATCGTAAGTCTGGAGATCGGTATATGGACAAAATTAACATGTTAGCCGGATAGGATAACAATGATAACAAGGGTGACAATTAGCATATTCTAACTTGGGCTAGATCAGTGTAGGGGACTTTCTGTCCAAGTTCCACAATCTAAAATGATTAATGCAGGGTATACCTTGGCAGTGGAACAATTAAAATCTGATTCAGCTTTAAAGTTCATATCAAACAACATTGTGGGTGTGTAATACCACAGTAAAGCTAAAGGAATTATGTAGCGCAGATTAAAATAGAAGAAATTGATGCTTTAACCTCCACTATATTATTATTGACTATAAATTAAAATTGGCTTAGTGACTAAAAATATACTAGTGCAGTTTGCAAAAAAAAATCATTTTGCATGTATAATTATAACTGTGTAGTAATTGCAACTGCAGTATTTGTGAACTTTGATTTGTAGGTACATATTAGCTGGTATGATATGTTTTATTCTTCCACTTTTTAGTATACTTTATTTGTATTTAGAGTTGTATACAAATTGAAAATATAAATAAAATAAAAGCAGGAATGAAATTCAGGCTGTTTCACCTTTAAAAATATCAATTTTTCATTTGTGTAATTGCAATGATACTAGTTTTTTTGACACAAATTTTAATTCAACATATACTTAATTTAATGCTTTAACTATTTTATGGTTCTGATATGGCATTATTCTTGTTGATGTTTGTGCCACGTACAAGATGTCTTAATTTCAAATGAGTAAGAAGTATTAAGAATAACTGACATTTGTTTGTGTAGAAATTTTTTTCAGGCACAAAAATTGTCAAAATTGTTTCCGTTAATTATTTGTTATTTATTTTTCAGAACATATCTGGCAAGTCAACGTTCAGAAAAAAGGTTTGGGAGCTTCGAAGAACATCATTGGCTTGTATAACCTCTGTCTTACTGACAAGACTCTTACCCTTGTCAAGATAAAGTCCAATAATAATGTGATATATGACTCTACCATCCCCGAACGAGTGGAATTCTCTTTGAAAAATATCAGGAGGTATTTTATGTATTACATGATATCTTTATTACTTCATAATTACTAAGATATTCAAGTGTATGTTTTCTATGGTTAGTGTTGTATCTGCATATTGAAGGCATAGAGGACAGCCGACATACAAATTTTATTTTTGTATGAAAGTTGCTCTATAATTATTGTTAAACTTAAGTTTTTTCATGGTTAATGATGCATATTGAGGGTTCAGCATGAAACCGATGTATTACTGGTGTCTTTGTACAAGAGTTAATTTGTAATTATTGAGATACTTTCAATAATACATTTTCCTGCAGTTATTCTACATATCGAAGGCTTAAAATAACACCTATATATCACTGGTGTTCTTGTATGAGGGTTGCTCTATAATTGTCAGACTATTGTATTGTAATTTGTATATTGTAAGTCTAAGAACTGTCAGATCTGTATTTTCCTGCTATTATTTTTCCAAATATATGTTGAGGGTTTAGAGAGAATCCAATGGATCACTGAAAATACAACTTTAAAGGAAAGTTTAAAATAGTACTAAAATGGTGATTATAAGTAGAATGTGAAGAATTAAATAAGTGTGAAATGTTATTTAGTGAAATACCTTACTTCTTCAGTATTCATGAAATAAAATATATTTCTATAGATATTGCTCTATGATGATAAAACAATTCGTTACGATTTGCGCTCATATATTTTTTATATTATAATGTCTATTAGCCATAGTAAATAATTAGAATTAAAAACTAAATGATTATTTCTATTTATTTATCTACTTACTTGAAGCGAAGTATAAAATATGTGATACTGAAATCTTACAGTACTTGATTTACACAAGTTTATTAAATCATTATATTTCTATTCCTATATGGGAAGGGAACTTGGTAAAGGGAGAAAGTATTGGAGCAGTTGATTGTAAACCTCGTTCAGTCGGCCGCAGTCGTTCAGGGGCGCCGGACATCGGCGCCCGTTACGGTATGGCCTGGAATTGATGTCAGAAAATAGCATAGCTGTCTCGACGGTATGGTTCCCGATCGAGGACAGATTTTCAGATCCAGGCCGCTTCAATTCAATTGGTCTAAATTAAACCTGTCTAATTGGTCGCTCTCTGAAGAACGAATTTGGAAATTGTAGAAAATAGTATAAGAGTGCAGCTGCATGCTGCATTCAGCCTACACTACCCCAGTACTGCACGTAGTCTACAGTCTACTATAGTACATACCATACATGTCGGCATATCGGAAATGAAGTTCTGTATCTCAGACATCTAGTATTCAGAGGTATTATTATGACGACCTAAGTTGGCGAGGCGCTGCTCCTGCTAATAGTCAGCCGATCAGCAAAACCAAAAACGGGCCGTTAAGAATTCCATATGCGTGTGTCCGGTCAATCATAAATTATTTTTTTTTTCTATACCCTTACTTAATACCCTTTCTTTTAAGAGGTATTTAAAACAAATATACATATCTTAAGTTATTTTTATATTTTTTTTATTTCTGTAATACATATTGATATGCTTGTGGACATAATTTTAGTGCTTTTTTATAATTTGTTACTTTAAATTATTAAAATCTTTACAATTCTTAGCCCATTTCTATAAGTTTTTTTGTATGCAATGTACTGCATGCAAAAAAAACTTAGTTATTAGGATTAATAATAGATACTATAAACTCACGCCTATTTTCCAGAACGATAGGCAGAGACTAGATTTTCACACGGTACGATCTTTGCATATCTCTCTCTTGCCTCACTGACATCCATCAATCTTTTCATGCAAGTTCGTCGGTATAGGTTTATGTTGGTACAGACCACTTCTTAGAGGTCTGTCAATTAAAGCTTTAGTTAATAATACTGTAAAACTCTGGAGTTTTATAAACTTATGTGTTTTGCATTTCCTATACATGCATGAATATTATTGGCTTCCATTTGGCTGTAGCTGGGTTCAAAATACTCATAATAGTCTAAGATCCGAACTTAAATCGACCTTCATAGAGCTGATAATAGAATGAAACATATTTTATAACAAATTTCGTATATTAGAAAATATATTAAAAATGGATTTGCTAAAAAAATCCTGGACAGACTATTTTTAATTATTTTTTGAAATTTTTATTTTATTAAATATTGCAACATCAAGATAATAAGAAAATTTTTATCCTTAAAGTATAAAACGTATAGAATGTGCAGCCATTGGGTTGTCTATTCACTTGGACAAACTACTCGGTTGTCAGGTAGAAACAGGTATGTCGATGCAAGTTATCTTCACTTGATTGGATAATAGAAAAAAAAATTATATCAATATAAGCACTGTATTATTGCGAACAAGTTGATATAGGGTTGTCTGCAAAAAATCTGGCCTGGTTTAAAATATTTTTTTAAAAATAATTAAAAATAGTCTGTCCAGGATTTTTTTAGCAAATCCATTTTTAATATATTTTCTAATATACGAAATTTGTTATAAAAATATGTTTCATTCTATTATCAGCTCGGTGAAGGTCGATTTAACTTCGGATCTTCTATTATAAGCTATTTCAAGAAAATTAAAATTTTCTTAATATTATAAAAGTAATGTTTGTC
Source organism: Eumeta japonica (assembly GCA_005406025.1). Classification (NCBI taxonomy): domain Eukaryota; kingdom Metazoa; phylum Arthropoda; class Insecta; order Lepidoptera; family Psychidae; genus Eumeta; species Eumeta japonica. Next base: position 334,036 of record BGZK01000197.1, on the reverse strand, counting down.
ACCTTTACTACCAATTTGTGTATTTTTATTATTAAATCAATTTGTGTATAGACAAATAGATATTGGTATATGTGTATATACCAACGTCCTGTTTGAGGTTGATTAATTCCCAACACCTTTTGACCCATCATAAAGTTTCCATAGTTAAGTGCTTATTTCTTGGAGCTTTTTATGTAGTTTATTTTGCAATAATTCACTACTAGTTGGTACTGCATATCAATTCTATACCGTTCCACCACTCACATTGTGAAAATCTATGCATATCTATGTTTTTGACCACAGAATCTATTAGTGATTTTTCTTTCAAATTTTAAAGTAGCTGTCAACAATGGCCTCCTAGTCACAATATAGAAAAGTTAACCCTATTTCTATGTAGATCAGCAGGCATATACAATAAAACTTCCTCGGCTTCGTCTTTTTGAGTTTGCTTATAATACATCAACTTTGCTAGGGAAAATTAGCATAAGTTTATTTTGAATAATGTTCGATTGCAAAATTTCTTTTTTTTTGAGCATTTTATTAGTATAGTGTCATCTGTAGTTTATATTATGTAGTGCCATTTGATACTGATAATCAAAGGCATGGCAACAATGCGTTTGTAATTATTTTGAGATATAAAGATTATAAATCATTTTTAAAATATTTTAAAAACTAACAATAAATTTTAAGTCATTTTAAGAATATTTTTTAATGACTAATAAGGGGCAAGTGATGCATCAAATGATAGCTGTGTCGAATTATATTTTTGGGACAAAACAAGTCGCCCTTATGTTATTTTGCTGAGATATAAAGCCAAGGAAATCTCATTTTCGTTAATTGCTATTTTACATCGGTCTTGCAATAAACCAGTGAAATAAGGTTACTTTATTTAAAAATTTTAACAATTGACATTTCTTGCTATTTTAAATGTAGCAGGTGTAAAGTGTATTTGTTAAAAAAGTCATAGATTTGAAATAAAGACTCAATCATTACATTATGTGACATTTTAGGTGTGGGGACTCGGAGTGCTTCTTCTATATGGAAGTAGGACGCCTGACTTCCACAGGGGCCGGCGAGTTGTGGATGCACACAGATGACGCTAACATAGCTCAGAGCATGCATTCAACTATTTATCAGTTAGTAATATTATTTTTTTCTACCAATCATTACTTTTATTTAGTCAAAAATAGTTGTAGAGCATTTAAGTTTAATAATGCCTAGTAGTACTGATGACTGAGCAGTTGAGTGGTTTTCAAACAAATTACTGTCAGAATTGTGACCATGAGTAAATTGATCGATAACTCTTTGACTTAGTAAAATTGAAACCGTTTGCTCCGTTCTTCGGAGATCACTTTAAACAATTTGTTAGATAGACAGGGAGTTAACTTTATGTCACTATGTAACTCTTATATGGGATTTTGAATAAGCCAGGACAGCAGTATTTTATGGATTTGAATTCAGTCTAAGCAGCTAGATTTAAAACGTTTATATTTTTATATAATACATTGCTTTTGTTAATTTTTGAAAATGTGTACTGGACATTTGCATACTTATGTAATGTATATTACATTTAATCTTTTTTAATGTGGTTACAAACAGTAAAAATCTATTGAGAAGTTAGATTTATCAAGCATGTGATTTTCATTGACAAAAAAATAGAGCGATTAATAAAAATTTTCTAATGTTATTAGTTGGCTTTAAGTATCCAATTAATTTACTGGTCGCTCGAAGCCTTCTACAAAATTTGCATTTCCAGATCCAATGATTCGGACTTTATATACAATATTCTTTTTATTGATTATGTCTTTCACTATTGGTTGATTTAAAAAAAAATTACTTAATATTTTTGGCTGTAACAAATAGCTCGGATATCAATTTTAGTATCGTTTCTATTTTACATACAGCAGTATTTCAGCCAACTTATCCTCTTACGGGTTGAATTTTCGAAATTGGCATTTTAGGGCTTGCTCTCATTACAGAAAAAACTCTTGTTTATTAAAGTTTTTAGGTCCAGCAGTTTTTAGCGTTTAATTATATATGCCAGTTATTTTATTAGTTTCTCTTTTGATGTATCTAGATCTGTTTTTCTTCAGCGCAATGTCAAACTGCACCAGAGATGAGACGTCGTTCCCGCCATATCGAAATCGTTCAGCTTCGGCTACTGAAGATCCTCGCACCAGCTCCTTACCACCTAAAATACAAGCATATTGTGAATTTAAAGGAAGAGGAACCTCTACTGGTAAGATATATTTGGTTAATGTTTAAAATATATATTGTTAGTAGGTTATAGTTTTTTGTAGGTATATGTAGCTTATATATTTTATTTTTTAAAAGGTATTTACCAATTTCCCATCGGTATTAACATATTTTATGCTTCTTTGTCTTTGTTTAAATTGTAAAATGGAAGTTTATAGTTTGAGACATTACAAAAAACTTATATCTAAAGTGACCATATGTCCCATTTTAAAAGGGACTGTCCTTTTTCGTTACTCCGTCCTGGTGTCCCCGAGAAAGGCTTGGGGACACTGAATTTTCCGGTTTTCAAAGCTCAAGGAAAAGTGATTTTAATAGAATTATACACCGTTAAAAACACATACATCTCTTACCCGGCATAACTCATTTAAGAGTGTCAGCAACATTTTTTTCTGATTTGAGTCACCATTATCGTTACTGCTTTTTTGTGATACACTTGCAGATTTTTTTTCAATGTCCCATTTTGACAAAAAATGAAACGGTCACTTTACTTATATCTAATTTGAATAATAATCTCTGCGCAGAGTATTATTTAAATGCAACTTATAATTATATATGAAGAGATTTAATTTTGTTTGTAATTTTTTGTCATATCATAGAAAAGAATATAAAACACAAAAAATTTTATTAACACAATCCGTTTCTATATAATAAAAAATAGAATCATTGTAATTAATGTTTGAAACAAATAAATAATGATAGAAAAATGATGTCAAAATGGAAATAAAGACAGATTCGACTCTGTGAAGGAAGGAAAAAAAGGTTTGTTGAATAAATAAAAAGAAATAATAAAAAACCATAATTTATCTTTGCAATACATAATTTATGTATTAGTCTAAAAAAACTCGAACATATTCATAAAGCCAATAATTTATGAAATTATAATTTAATTTAATATTGTTGCTCTTTATTTATAAATGAGAGATATTTTATAGTACATATTTTTTTAATTGATATAATGCTAATATGTACAAAGGTGTTTTTAGTGGATATATGGGGCAAAAATAATTTGAAATACTTTTAATGGTTCCATATACATCCAAATTTTAATTTATGGAAAATTGTTGTTGAATCATATATTCACTATCGACTATTATGAATATTTTTTAGACTTAGTTGCTTATTTGAAATAATGTTTCATTTTTAATATGCTCCTTTCTAAAGTGGGGTAGGGGGAGATGTACAAATTTGTAGTTCTGTATAGAAATATTAGTGTCGTAGAGTAGAAATAATGACTAACAGTGCATTGTTATTACATTATAATGTGTGCGAGTGAATGTCATTGTAGTAAAGCAAACAATGTATAAATCTAGAATACCTGTTAATAACTTAGTAGGCTTTTTTATTTAAAAAAAAAACTTAAGTTTATTGCAAATAATCCTGTCGCTAAAAGTTATTTTATTTAATATTGTATATTCTATGTATGTGTATTTATGTATATATATACATCATTGATTTACAAAAAAGAAAAGATGCACAGTCTGGCGCTCAAAAACAGCTGCAGTAAATGAGTGCTAAAACAGACAGTTTAGCACTCATTGTACTCTGAGTAGGTTCGTCACGTCTTCCGTTGCGACGTCGAATGTTTTGTTAAAAATGCAATAATAACACATAAAAGGCTATGAAAAAGTGTTTCATATTTTTGATAAGGAAAATTTAAATTTTTTATAATAGATGCTCAATCATGTATTATGATGATTATTTGACGAGTATTTTGTATTTATTCATTTAAAATAGCATCAAAAGCTGAGTTATAAATTGATTTAGAAGAAATAGATCTAAGCAACATCGGTTTTTTATTTCTTACGTTGTCACACTATTCATTTGCTTAACAAATAGAGACTGTTCTTATATTAATAGAGTAGTCTTTTTTATTTTTTATTTGTTTTTTATTTATGCAAATCTTAAAATTACCTCTAAAAAGAAATCATATATTAATCCTATTCTGAAAAAAATTATGTTTGTTATATTTGAATTTGCTTTTTAGCAAATTATATAAAAACATTATGTTCATTAAAAATATGTTAATGTTCAATTAACTGTTATCTTATTTTATTATGTAGATAATACAGTTATATATTACTAAAATCTATGCACTTTAGAAATTATCATGTTCTTTCATATATATTTTCACTGTTATTATGAAAATATAGATTCATATTAATTTTAATCTTAGTTGATTACAACATTTAGCTTTTTTATGAAGAAAAATATAATATAATTATTTTCATACATTCAACCAAAAAAACAATAACAAAAATTTAAAATATTATTAAATCACTCCATTGATGTCTTGTTTTAGAAGAGCATGTGTAAATTATAAAAAATAGGACATATTGTCTTCCAATAATGAAATGATTTTCTTGTTCTCTTTGCATTTAAAAATGAGCCCTATCATTATGGTTGAAATGTCAGATAATAAATAATGTTCCTTCCTTTCTTTTTCTTTGGCACTGAAAAATGGTATCATAAAATGTCATGAGAGACAGAGACGAAATGTTCACCTGGAACCATTTTTCACCATCAAAATAGTAAGCACTGTGCATCTTCTTCTTTTTATACATCTATGATGTACACCTATAAAAATATTCTGCCATACCTCTAGAGATGTATTACTAAGGAGCGCATACGACATTTCGTGAATAATGGAAAAAAAAATGTTTACAAACTTTGTACAAAGAAAACAAGTTTGTTATACGGCCTTAGACGCCAACGTTGTATATGTGTATTATTCCAGAAAAGGGTCTGTGCATGAGCTCGTGTATCAGACAGTGCGTTTGCGCGAGCGGCACTAATTCCATTGAGTGCTCGGGCGCCGCGATCGCGCCGATGTCGCCTAGGCCCGCCGCCGCCGGTACGGATGGCGTATATCCTGTATTAGCTATGTGGCTATACCTGCCTTGAAAATAAACATTAACATGATAATATCACATCCAAACAAAATGTACATTACATATGTAACTCGTATGAATGTATTTCTTGCCGTTTGTAAATAAATTTTCAAGATAGGTGTACTAGATCGCTTTTATGGGATGCATGCTGATGTCGGGAATGAAAAGAGATACTTCTAATAACAGCTTAAAAACATATATACACATATGAGTATTGACACGGGAATGCGTGATATTGAGGAACTGAGACGTAACAATATTTCTTGATGCAGTGCTATTGTCAGTTATGGTATTGAATGGGGTGTGCATACAAAATTTCTTACTAGATTTTTACAGTAATACAATCTACTTTATAAATCCACAAATATTTCAAAAAGTTGATACTAATTTGTCATTCATTCTTAACATACTTATTTTTATTTATCAAGCTTCTTAAATATCGTCATGATTAAAACAATTTCAATTACCATCGAACAATTTTCAGTTAGTTAAAGCAAATGCATACTTGTTTGAAATCAAAGATTGTGTATTAATTTATTTTAACATATTTTTTAGAATTTCGTTTATTATACAAGAATCACTAGTAAAGATATCCAGATATTTTGTTTCAAATAGGGATTTTCCTGTAATTAATATAATTACAGGAAAAAATTAATGAACATTTTTTTATTTTGATTTCGAACTATCTTGAAATATGAACTACTCATATTTTTTGTTTTTTTTCCAGTAATTGGTTCAAAACGCATTAAAAACTTAATGGACTATGTTAGATGATATATTGCAATATGATAGTGTTGACATAAAAATACTGCCTGGTTTATACTATTATTTAAAGGTGTACCCAGCACTTGCTGTCGCGCTTTTCGTTCGCTTTTCATTTGTTATACATATAAGGATACTGATGAAGCATCTAGGATCTGATGAAAACAGACCTTAGATTTCTGCCTGAGTTTTGGAATTGCTGCACATTAAAAAATTCTGTTCTTTTGTGTTAGGTAGTAATAAAAATAAATCTTTATTTTTATAATATCTGCACATAATTAGTTTTGTATTATCAGTGTTTGTATATTAACCTTAAACAATAAGGATTCCTATATTTATTTTCCTCAGTTGATTTTGCCTTGACATATATTAGTACAAACTTGATACAACACCATTAGTAACTTTCTACAATAAGCTATTTTAGTTGAGAATCAAAAATGCGCTCTTAACTCCAAATGAAACTAGATAATTGACATTTGTTTATGATATACATATCTTGTGGCGTTGTTTCCATCATAAAATGGTTAAACGTCTTTATAGTTATGAATTTCCTAACTAGTGGAAGACCATAAATAATGTCATACAAGTAGAGTTTCGTGTACATACTCGTATGTTTCGTCGTGCGTTGCGTTTACTTTACTGGTGATTGGACAAATATTTTATATAACTGGAACTCACTGTTTCGCTTTCTTCATGCTTAAATTAACTTATGTAAATGTAAGAATCTGTATAAAGTTAAGTAAATTATACATATATGAAATCATGGCCAATTGATATAAAGCACTTATTGAAATGAAACAAATTATTCAGTGTAAGCTGATTATAATTAGGAAACGATGGAAAAATAATTGAAATTGAAATAATTGTATGGACAATGCATGTCTAATTTCTGTTTTTCTTTTCATTTGAAGAATAATTAATTACGAAGTTGATAACTTTAATACTGTAGAGGCAGAGGCCAATTAATAACCTATGCATATGGAATGTAATTTTTTTCTTCTATTATTATAATTATTTTTTAATACAGCAAACCTGGATGGTATTCTTGCCAGATGTTCGAAAAGGCTTGCAAACTTTGTTCATCAATTTTACATGAAATGTATAGAATGTTTAAATTTTGTGTAAAAGCTTTTGCATATTGCTACAGATGTATCATACATAATGTGTATAATCAATCTCCTACTTGATTGGCTATTATTATTATTGGTATTCCGTTTATTGTTTTATTTTGGTATTCTTGTTTTGTTGTGCGTGTGTGCGCATGTGCTGTCGCGTATGACGCGGGCGGAAGCGGCTGGTGATGGTTTCATGGCACCATATCCTGTAACATATACATTATACAATTGTGGTACTTTGACGGAATGTAATCAATTTATTTATTTTTTGTTTCTTAATTGCCATAAATATATTCAGATATTAAAAATCATATATTCTACACATAGACATAAATGGATTATAAGTATTGAGGGGATGGCTATTCATTGATCATTTTAGACATTTTTAATTTTCATATCTAATTAGGTAAAAGATAGAACCTTTATAAGATTCTTAATGTGATTATCCCTTTTTCGTTTGTCTGTCACGGGTATTTATTTCAGAAACTGAAGTATAAACTTGGAATACGGCATAGAGCTATATGCTGACCTAAATGTAATCCAATATTAGAGGGTGATCAAAAAACAATAATTTTGGTTTTTCAATATAAGATCACATTTTAAAACATTTTTTTAAACTTTCCGTTATGAAAATTGAAATTTTTTTTATAAAATTAGAAAGTGACTTTTCACCCTGATTTTCGAGTTTTTGCCAGATCTTGACGTTTTAGGATCCTAGGAATCTATTTCGACCATTTTCCGAGTGATATCTCTGTGTGCGTGTGTAAACTTCCTGAAACGTTGAACTGATTCTACAAGGATAGATTTTGAGTAATCTCAAAAAGTTTTAATAAATTTTTTTTTTTTAACTTTTCAACTATCCTACTGAAGTATATCACAATCTAATCAGCTTTTTTCCCCAAACAGTTGCATCGACTGCCATAAACTGCATATAAATCGGTTGATCTCTGCAAGAGATTATCGTTGGAGAAATTTTTTCAATAAAAGTTTTTTTTTACAATAATACTTGTAAAACTTGTCTACCAAATTCTCAAATATAACTAGCTCTTCTTCTTAATACATAAATACCGTCCATCTTCATAAACTGCATCAAAATCGGTTGATTAATTTGAGAAATATCGTAAATGAAAAATTCTAAATAAAGGTTTTTCAAAATAATGTAAAATTCTTCATAGCTTGATGTTTAGAATTATGGTCATCTTTTTTACTTAGAAAACTGCGTCGAATGGTGTAAAGCAGATCAAAATTGAATTAGTGTTTGAAAGATATAGTAGTTGAAATATTTTTCAAAAATGCATTTTTCAACCTTCTGCTATAAAGATTCCTCTATGTTACATAATTTGGGAAAATATTTTCAGCCCGATTTACTACTGTTTTATTTTTAACAGTTTGACTCAACAGTAGTAAGAAGTTTCAGAGATGGTCTGAAGGGTTAACTGTGTTTCAAATTTTCTTGTTCAAAACATATTGATAAATATCAGCAGAAAGTTTCAGGGATGGGTCAACCGTTCGCTAGATGGCATTACATGTAAAATTAAATCACAATATGGTTGCATTTCTCAGAAGTATTAATAGCATATAGATTTTATCGGTATTTGAACCACTTAAAGTATATATACAAGTTATTGCCTGTGTTACTTCAGTGTGTATGATTTAGTTTGATTCCCAATGTTGACTTATTCACAGCAATAATTTAAGGCGCCTATCTATTCATAATATGTAGCCTAATCTCAAATACTCAAACTAAATTTAGACATTATTTTAATAGTTGATAATCAGCTTGATTTTCTTTGTACATCTCTATGCTAGTATGTAAATAAATAATATACATTATTTCTTAGTCTTGGATTATCAGGTTGGACTATAAGAGTGTGAACAGAGATAAATTCCTAATTGTAAATTAGCGCGAATTGACATATTGATGTAGGCACATATTTCATTGTTGCATTGGAATTTTTATACTTGTAGATGTCATTTGTTTTTATTATAATTTCGACTACTAATCAATATCTCTATAGAATATTGCCTATATAAAAGCCTTTTTCGCTGTCAAAGTACCACCGGCCATCTTAACCCCGCATCGTTCAGTCGCCAGAGCGTGACGTCACAGGCCGCGTCGCGCACTTCCCCTTTCCCCCCATCCGTCATTCATTGGTGTGCATTTCAGCAAACGAGAATCAACAGCCAAATAACACATTAATAAACGAGCCAAAAGACCAACCGAAGTTCAAGCATCATAGGACTATCTCTCTGCCGGCTGATTGCATGCAGTTCCAAGAACCACTGAGGATATGCCACGAGAGAACCAGGTCCGCCCCGTTGACCGGTGACGAGGTTGATCATGCGGCTATAGACAAAGTGGCACGCCATTCTTCCTGCAAAGCTGTGAACGGTATTGATTTTACTAAGAAGCATCAATGGCCTCGGCGCGCAAGCATCGGAGCCAAATTGACTAAACTGTCTCCTGCACACACAAAGAGTACGTATTCACACACCTCATTTATCATAGTTATGGGAATGTCATTTTTTGATGTTAAAAATATAATTTTGTTTATGATTTTGTATAATTAATTAAAGCAGATAGAAATTTCATATTTAAACTTTTTTAGAGTTAACGTTTTATGTTGTTGTAAGTAGGAGACAATGTTTGTAGGTTAAATGAAGAAATAAAAGTTTTAGTAACAGTATTTTGAAAAATTATATTGTGTGACCATATTTTTATTTTCTTTTTTACTCGTCAAGTTTTAAATTTTTTTCCATAGTCTGAGCATTATTGTTTCTGAATTTAATGGAATGTTAATTATGATGAATTTTAGAACCACAGCCATTTTTCCATATTTTGTTTGATTGATATAATTTGCCATAATAGACGAACTTACATTTTTTAGGTGTATGTGAAAAAAAAAGGTATTTTCAACACTGGTGACCAATCACTGTGTTATTTTTCAATCGGTTGGATACAGTTTCCATCCAGGCAATTAACAAAGTCCAGTTATTTCTTTGCAAAAACCTTTAATATACACGAAGTCTACAATTTTATTGACGTGATAACGTCTTATAAATCGATGAACTCCGGTTGCACGCATGAAAAAGCGTGACTCATTGTCGCGTTCCGCTTGAACCGAGCGTGCGAGCGAGAGCGCGGAACAATAGAGAAGCACAATTGGCCTAAGTGTTCGGCTTGTGACGCATCTATCTCTTTACTGTATAATTTAAGTAGAAAAATATTTGAATTAACGAGTGCAAATAAATGTTAATTTGTTGAAAACACTGTCATTTTTAATTAACTCCATCTTTGTATTATACAAAATAATGATAATTCAATGATAATATTCAATTCAATTCATAAAGGAATGCAATTTTTCATCAATGTTTTCTTATGATATTATCATGTAAAATTATCGTCCGTAAACCAACTTTACAGACAACCAATTTTTATGTGTACAAAATCAAAAAATTGTAAAAGCAAAATATGTAATTCAAAAAATTAACAAAAAAAAAGAACCGACTTCAAAACAAAATCTATTTCAAAACAAATTAATATACACTAACAGTAAAAAAGTAATTACATATTCTTCTAGAACTTAATAACCAACTTACCTTTTCTACTTATCAATATGTAGATACGATCTGTGTTTACCATGCAAGAAGATAGGTAGGTAGGTACCCACCCACTTCAAATTTAACTCAACACATACCTATGAATAACAAACAATGATTAAAATAATTTTAAAGTTCTCCTAAGTAAAATAAAATGAAAAATATTAGACTACTTAAAATTCAATCAAATTATTACGATAATATAATGTAGTTACAATTATTGTTATTTTTGGAGTTGGTATCTATTGCTAGATATATTGTAGAGTTTCCTTTGCTGACACTGACTCCTAAAATAATATTTGTATTTTTAAATACTTGTTTTTATTAGTCTAATAATAAATATTAATCAAATTGGTTTTATTTTTAATAAATGCAATGCAGATTAACATATTTTCTCCAAAAAGATGTATTTTAAAAAATCTCACATAATTAGTGGATGTCTCCTGATTCAAAAAAATAGGGTATTTGACACTTTTTTGAAAAGTATGTCAAAATATTTAAAACATAGCCATTTTTCACTAGATTTTTTATTTTATCAAAATACGTTCGTTAAGTAGTCCTAAAACTCCTTTCAAATTTTAATCACTTTAAATTCCCGCGGAAACGCTGGTCGCCATGTTATTTCGGTATGACGTCACTATCGAGTAAACAAACAAAACGTCAAATCTAAGGTTAGATTATTTAACTTAAATTCGCGTTTTTTGCCATATCTTGCGCTATTAAATAACATGAATCGTTATCATTACTGTTTAGTGACGAATTGTAAAAGTTCTAGTGTTAAAACCCCTAGAAAATTGTTTATCAAAGTGCCAAATGACATCGAAATGAGAACTGTTTGGTTAGAACTCGCAAGACGAGATCCGAAATCATTTTCTACAAAAAGCGATCTGTACTTATGTGAGGATCACTTTAATGTAAATGTAAATACTTCTATCTATATATTTACAAACATAAATCTGACACCATCTCTATCATAATCATAACCTAACAATAATAATTTGTTGCTGTATCACACGTTAGTCGTACTTTGTTTTGTTTAGTCGATAGTGACGTCACACTTGACATAATCATGGCGGATAGCGTTTTTGGTCACGTGATATACAGGATAAAAAAGTACGAATTTAAACTTAAAAATAATAAATGGAAATCGTGATTTCTTGATCGGAAATCAATATATTCCTGTTACCCAATCAATAAGTTATCATATTTACATACTTTCACATTTTTTTGTTTATAATGGCAACAACCCTATTCTTTTAAGCATTTAATAAACAATAATATTTTAAAGATACAAATCGTGCTTACAAGTCGGAAACTTATGAAGTATACTGTAGTCGGATAGAAACAGTACACAACTCACATAGAGAAGCAATGAAGTGTATAGTATACGTGCGCACACGCGAAAATCGAGAGCGGTGGTGTAGAAGGTGTAAAACGGCATGTGTCATGTCGTTTGTGTGACGGCATGCGGGTCGTTTTACTGCCAAACTGCACGAATAGATGTTTCATATATAAAAAAAAAACAAATCTCTTTTTTAAATCTGATTTTCTAATTGTTGATATTATTCAGTCATGGCTTGAATGTGGTAGGAGTCCTCCATACATCTATCTATAATTTTTTTTTGCAACATTATAGCTTGTATGCTAGTCATTTTACTCACCATGTTATCAGAATGTTGCAATTATTGACATAAAAATATATATTGTGCAGCTATAAACATCATACTGTAAGAATGCATAATGATGTTTATTAATTTTTGTGTATGTTTCTGATGTACTCTACTAATTATATAGTACATGTTGCCACACACTTTGTGCAAACTTTCTTTTTAAGAGTTAACTAAAATTTATAGTCTTACAAATTTGTGAAATATGGTATTATATTAAAAATTCTCAAATTATACTTTTGGTAAGAACCTATCTCTTTGTTATCCATTCTAAAACCTAGCCATATAACATATTTTCATACAAAAAAAAGTACCATGCAAATTGGACCAATGATTTTCGAGCTATAAGCACACAAACAGAGAGAGAGGCGTTGTGTTTTATGGTGAAGTTTAGCAAAATCATGGGCAAAATTTGGGAGAGTGTATCAGTAGTACCCATACAATTATTTTTGTTTTTAAATCAAAGTTTAAATAGTGGTTCTCATATCAGTTAAGAAAATTAAATTTTAAATTGTCATTTTCTTTCTCTTGAAAATTTACTGAGATTTTTTAAAAAAGAATGACATTCCTTGTTATAACTATATTGTTTCAACACTTCATTCGCAACCTTCATTAATTTTTCAAATCATTAAATTTTCATTGTTTCATTATTAATTGTTTCATGCTTCTGCATTTCATGCATGCTTGAATTGCAGTTTTTGTATCATATTAAACAATTTGTGATTTTGAAATTTTACATCTTTAATTTGTTTAAATTATTTTTTAATTAATTGGAGTGTAATTAGTACTTCTTTTTAATTGTAAATGATTTAATTGTCTCATTCTTTGAAATTGTTAAATTATATCATAGTAGAGAAATTACCATATTTTTAGGTAATCATTGTTTTTATTGTTAAATATTTAACAAATTTAATAGTTTAATTGTATATTAATAGTTATAATGAAAAATGAGATTTTCTCAATATGTACAATTTCAAATAATTGAAAAAGCAATTGATTTTACCTTACATCAATAATAATACACATTATTTTTAAATAGTTTAACACATTATTGTATGTTATATGCTATTTTATATAACTGCTTATTCCTCTTAATATAGCATTAAGAAGGAAGGTAAGTTTAATATCAGTGTTAAAGCAATGAAACAAAGAGCTTCTAAATATTTCATTACTTTGATACAGAGTATAGCTTCTAAATAATGACAAACAATCAAGTACACAAATATTTTTTCACATGGTTAATTATTAAGAATGTTACAAAAATAAATGCATGATATTTAATTGTTTATCTATTGTTATGGTTGGTATGGATGTGTGTATGGTCGAAATGAATTTCTTTGCATGTCTATTGTAAACTGAAAGTTATAAATTATTCATGTTGGTTTTGTTAATAATCTGTTATAATTATATGTAACAACTCAAGAAATTTCAATCTTTTGAAGTCTACTTTTCATCTGTATAAGTTTGTACATTTTTTAATTTTCTTTGTGGTTATTAATCTTATTTGTTTAAAATATTGAAATAAAATAATTTTGTATGTCTATAGTAAAAATTATTTTATTTCATTTTTTTCTAACAGCTGCCACAAATTAGGTAAAACTTTCTTCTTCCGACTAATATCTACAAAAGATATCATAAATATTGTATGCTTTTTTTTTTAGAAATCGCTTGAGGTCGCTTTTTCTTTGACTTATATCATTTATTAAAAAAAATCACCACGAGTTTCAGTTTCAGAATATTTATCATATGAAGTTCTTTTTGATTTATATTAAATTTAACTTGAGTGCATTTTTGCCACAGTTTAATGGAAAAAATCTCAAGAAGACAATTAATAAAATTTACTTAAACAATATAAAATCGCTAATTTAATAAAAAAATATAAGCTTAAATAATATTAAATAGGCAATATATATTAGACATAAATTGGATAGTTCAATAACTATCCAATTTAATGACTAGTTTGGAATTAAATATTACTTTCGAATTTCTCATTATCACCACAAATATTCATCTCTGCAGATTCCCTGAGTGTAATACGGAACAGGTGCGACAGTATGCCGTCTCGAGCTTGCCCTAGGGAGATGGAACCTGACGGCACTCCCGCCACGCATGTCATCGAGAACAAGGAAGGTGGGTAGAAGGAAAGTTTCAATTGTGTATTTATATTTATGCACAGAATAGTTGTGTTGTTTTGAAGAAAAGCTTCTAATATTTTTTTGTTACGAACTACATATATCAGCTAAATAAATTACAAAATAATTCCCGGAAAAAAACATTTGAAAATATTTTCTTATCTCAAATTCATGGGCGTGTTTATACTTAAAGCGCATTCCGTTTTATGGATGATTAATTTATAAGTTTTTTACATTCGGAGAATGTTTGAGACCTAGTTGAGGGGTATATATATATATATATATATATATATCGAAATTTGAGTGTTAAGGGTCAGTTTTATTTTTGCGATTAGTGTGTTTACGAGGCCAAGTGTAATCAATTAGAAGCAATAAAGTGGTTTCATAGCGAATCATTGTCTCAGTGTTGCTGAATATATATGATAACTTCTGCTTTTTTGCATGTTTTCTTTTCATTCCATCTTAATCCTCAAACCCCTAATAGGGTTATTTTGTAAAAAAGTTTTTCATAATCATTTTTGTGTGTGAATTTTGCATCGTATAGTTGTTAATATGATCACTGTAATAATTTAAACTATCAGTTTTCTACACTAAATTGTTATGGAAAAGGGATCAGAATCAAGAACAGTACCTGGATTAAAACTGTAAGCGGGTCTGAATTGGAATTGGCAGCAAGGTTAATTGAAGATGAAGGAATATCTTCTATGTTCACAGGGGCGAAGCTACGAGCGAAAAATTATTGTAAACCAATTAAGAAACTGCCAGTTAAGGGTATTAAAAAAATGCAATTAATGACAAACATTTTATTAACGAAATTAAAAAGTATGAAGTGGTTATTAAGATTATATCTTATATAAATAAAATTTATTAAGTACTTTAAGAGAGGCATTTACTTAAGGGAAAGTTACCAGTACTTTGTGGAATGAAAATTTCAATAGTTAATATTTTTCAAACATAGCAATATGCAATCGATAGACTGTTTCTGTTGCAAACAACTTTGCTATATTTGTAATCAAAATTTAATGGTCAGGAAACATTATCATGAAATCATAGTTTCTTTAATAACATTTCTTTTGATGTATTCATCATTTCATTTTTTTTATTAACATTAAAAATAAAATAATGTTCACTCTAGATTTTTATTCTAGATTTATCAATTCTGAGACACATGTAATATTCGAAGAAAAAAAGGTTCGTTGAAGGAGATTGAGTATAATATATTTTTTTTTCGCAGGAGGAGAACCATCGCGTGACGAAACGGACTCGGCGGAGTGGCACAAGACGCCGCGCATCCCCGAAGAGCCCGACGCTGCGTACTTCGAGATGACTCCCGGCGGCATCATAGACGATAAGTAAGGATTTTGACCTTAAATAGATTTTGATAGATATAATAGAGATAGAATAGTTCTCTGTAAAATGTTCAGGTAGAATAGTGATGGTTCAGAGGCTCGGTGGCTCAGTATTTAAGTATGATCTGTTTGAATGTGAGGGTACTGGGTTCAGACCACGGGCGGATTGTCTAATGAATTTATAACTGAAATTATACCACACGCTCCATGCTTAGGAGAGTACATTAGGCCCGGTTCCAGATTACTGTACTTGTACCACAGTTAACCATAATACAAAGATAATTTAGTTAATTAAGAAATCAGTTGTTGACATTGGTAGAAATCAATCATTTTCAAAATGGATAGTGTAGAGTGGCATACTGTGATTACATTACCAATTTTACGAGATAAAAATTGAAAATCTTATATGATGTAATGAAAACTAAAAAATATGAGAAGTCCTTTATATTTACCCACAAAATTTTGGTGTGCTGACTTCAAGAGAGAAAAGAAAAAGAATGAGAATTAAAGATGGTTTACATTAGGAATATTTCAAATAGTCTTAATGAAATGGTGGCTTACTGGTCATTGGTTATTGAAAGAAATCATCAAATAACCATTTAACAGATAACCCTTGAATTGAGCACTTTATGGGTGTCGGTTTGGATAATTTTTTCACCGCCGTTTGCTGATGAATAAGATATGTGCTAAATGGATTCATAAACTTCAACTCGTAAGTTGATGGAAAATCGAGTCAATAACACGAGCGCGTTTTTAGCTCTATACCAACTAAATAAAAGAAAAATAATTGTGAAGAGTTTATAATAATTGGTGACAAGACGAGTGCTATGATTCAGAGACAAATGACGAGAGGTGTCGCGGGACACCCGGTTGTAATAACGTTCTTTTTGCTTCTTCTTATGTTATATAAAATAATGGGAACACTGAAATATATTAACAATTTTCAAGAGCCATTAAACGAGTAATACAAAATAATATGCATAGAAAAATATTCATTTAATTAAAATTGACTATAATACATATAAAATGTGCATTATTAATTATATAAATAAAAAAAACTATATAAAGCGCCAACCAATCAGTGCACCCTTTATTTTTATTAAAAACTTTGTTAAGTTGGTCAATCTGCACGCGCGCGTAATAGACCTTTTTGTTCCAAAATATTAATTGTGTGCATGCCTAAGTTTCGCCGTATTTTACGGGCACCATTTGCGTGTACAAGCTGTTAATATTATTTTTATAATTTCAATAAAATTAAAAAGTTATTTGACTTATTTATTAACGATTGATAGAATTTCTATTATTAAATATGTCGGATAAACTAATAATAAAAGTATTTTTATCTAAACAAATATCATGTCAGTAAAAATTGTTATGGGATATGTCAGAGTGACACAGTAAATAGTTTTCAGAGAATTAGTATTTTATCAGTTTTCCTAAGCCTTGCGTGGAATATTGACAAAAACTAATAAAAACAACAAAACAAAAACATTTTTCAAGTTACTACATTGTTGCATAGAATGTTTATAACTAAAATATTATGAAAAAGCCTATATTTACACTAAAGTTCTAGAATTCATGATTATTTGCAATATCAGTATGTTAATTATTAATATATACTCATTAATTAAAAATGTTGATTGCAACAGAATAAACTTTGATACATTCAGAATACTCATTTTTTTTGAATATGAATAAGTTTCTTTTTATTAATTTTTATTTTCGTTATTAATAATATATTGATTACTTTATTCTATAGTGAATATAATTGTTATCCTGACCTCTCAACAAGCTTTGCTATATTTCCACCTTGTGGGCAGCCTTGACATATCCACCATCATCATAGTTGAATACAATTAAGCGCTTTTATTGTTCAATGGACTAATGAAGCACCATCAATAATTTTTTCATTTAATTGTATAGGTAATAAAGGTAAATCTTGTTGCCCAGTCATTTTCATAAAAAATGCCTGAAATGTTTATATTACCATCTTATCAACAACATATCTTATTAACGACGCGCTTGCGCATAAGTTGTGAAAAGGTCTATTATGTAATTTTTGAAAACGATAATAGATGTCACTTTTACATGTATATGAGTTTATCAAAGATGAAAACGCCATCACCAGAGCCATATAAAAAATGAAAAAGAATAATAAGGAAATTAACTCAGTGCCATCATTATTCACTGAAAAACGCATGTGAAATGATAATAGATACTTATTTTTAATAAAATGTTGAAAAAGAATTAAGCATCGCGCGCGCATGGTTACCACCACATTTGCTTAATTAATTGGCATCTGTTAGAGAGAGACAAAGAATCTCTGGAGATTTAACTGAGAATCGAATGGAGGTGGCATAATGCTTTTTTCTTACGTGAGAATTCCTGCCAACAAACACCTCCTGCAAGTCGCGTTAAGGAACTTCGTTCCAAAAAACAATTAAAATAATGAAAGCGCTATAATTCGCCACACTGAAGGTAAAATACAGTGAATACATATAATCAAAATTCTTGAGAACTTTGATAATAAAAATATAAAGATGTGTTTACTTTTGTTATCCAAGTTCTCAAGAATTTTATTACTTGTATAATATAAATATGTATGGAACACAAGATATAAATGCAGTGAATGTTCATATTTTTTAGAAATTGCAATTTTAATCAATATATGTATGTTTTTTGCATGATCCACATGTTTATTTTTTATTTGTGCTCTTTTTTTACCATTTATCCTCTTACTTATTTATCACGTCTACCAATTATTATCATCTCTAAATTTATAGTCTATTCCTAATGACATGTAAAACAGACTTGAACGCGGGGCGGGTCGAGCATGGGAAGCGACATCAAACTGACGTTTTATCAGCGAACGCGATGTCTGAAGTGAAGAACGCGCGCGCGTGCGGTGATTGATAGAAAATAGTGTGAGATAAATCTATTTAAAAACGTATAAACATTATTAGCGGGAGTGAATAGAGTGAACTGAGCTAAAGATACCCCTACTGTTCAGACTCATACATTTTCGAACAACTGTGATCAGAATTTTAAAAAATTTTCTAATGTATGGGAACAAGGATTTAAAGGGTTACTGCGAGTTAAAAAGGGTCTATTTTCAATTATATATGCGCGTTTCATAATATTTCTGTTGTATAATCTTAATTTTTTTTTCGGGTTTTACGGATGATCAATATATATTATAAAAGTAAGTCTACAATATGTGTGCTGCAAAAACTCTAAAACAAATGATCGTACAATCAAGGGCCTTACATGGAATGATAGTCCTTTATCTCCTCTCGATCAAGACCATTTTTATTTTTACATAAAGGGCTACACTCTATGCAAAGAGAGGGTCTAGCTATGGGTTCACCTTTTAGTCCATTAATAGCCGAATTTTTCATGGATGAATTCGAAAATAAATACAAAATAAACAGAAATAATAAAAATGTCCTCTATTATTTTAGAAATATAAACGATGTTATCATATGTTGGCTGGGTAATTCAACTGAATTAGAATTGTTTCAAAATTATATTAATAATATACATCCTTAAATCCAATTTAAACTCAGTGGAAATAGATAAATCATAATTTTTTTGGATTCGACTATAAATAGAAAAAATAATAGATATGAATTTATAATGTACAGAAAATCCACTTACACAGATATTACAACACCCAATACCCAATACAATTTCTTGTATTCCATGGCAACACAAATTGGCAGCTTACAAATCTATAATACATTGGTTATTCACCATACCCCTGAACAATCACAATTTCTCATTGGAATTAAATACCATTTACAATATAGCATTGGCAAATGGATACAGTAAAAAATGTTTTGATGGACTCATTAATATAAAGCAAAAAAGTATTATAAGGAACGGTATATATCCAACATGATCAATAGACCAAAAGAAATATGTAGCTAGTTTAGTATATTATAGTACAATTTCAGAAAAAAATTCAAAATTATTAAAAAAACATAATATGTATTAAAACAAATTACAATCTAAAAACTCTATGTAATAATAAAGAGAAATTGCATAGTAATAAAATATCCGGAATTTACAAATTGACTTGTGATGAATGTATTTTGATACACATTCCAAACTGGATGTGAAGAAAAGTGTAACAATGTAGCTTTTTCATCTGTAACGCATTCCTTTGTAGTAACAGCTATAGAACCCTACACTGAGCATGGTCCGACATGCCCTTGGGCAGATTTTTTAGCTATGAAATCTAATTGTTTGCCTAAAAAGGATTAAGTTATGATCTATGCTCTGACTACAACAAAATCTAATCTCATTGAATAGGAACAAAACCATGCATCTGACTGTATACAATCAATACAAAATATTTGTACGTACTTTTCACTTGCCAAACATCTCATACATTTTGGTGTTTTGTCATATCAGAATTTGACTATATATGTAAAAGTTGAACTCCACGGTCAATATATATCTATGAGAATAAGTGATTCAAATTGTTTTGTGTTCTTAATTCTAATATAACAAACTAGTAACTTTAATTAAATATCTATTGGTTTGTAATTGATTATAATGATTACATTTGACTTATTTAAATAAATAAAAATATTAAACATCATGTAGTTGTCGTACACTTTATAGTATAAATTAAATATATAAATATTTATATTCCATTCAAATTTTATATGTGTATATATATATATATATATATTTATATATCGTATGGAATCGCTCATGCGTATTTCCGCAAATATTTATCATCTTTTTCTTTTTCATATTAACTTGTGCTAAAGAAACCATATTCATTGAAGTAGCCGTTTCTGAGAACAATAGGTCAGGACGCACAGGAGGTGCTGGGCGATGCGCATATGGTACCCTCTTGCCCCCTTTTCCGCCTAACCCGATCACCATGTCATCATAGGCCCGCACGCAGGCACTAGTGAAGTGCGGCGCGACTTTCGGGGTTTGAGTATTTTGTTATACTGTTACGTTTATGATGTTGACGTTTTTGAAACTAAAATTGTTTGTGATTAATGTTTAACTGTTCAATAACAACGCCTCTCACTGCTATCGAATATACAAACATGATTTATTGTTGGGGAGTTTGAAGAAGTGACATTGCTGCCTACGAGTCCGTAAGTTGCGTGAAGTATCGTTTACGCGATAATTTGCCTTAATTTGCTTTGTTTGTTTAGAGTTGAGTGGAATACATATAAAATCAGGGACTAAAGTAATAATACTTTGGGCGATTTTTACATCGCCCCACGCGGCGCGCGGTGCATTAGCGTGCGTGTAGGTGTGCACGCGCCGCTCGCTTCGCAGCTCCGTCTAGCCGATTAGGTTTTTATCTTTAATAATTTATGTTATCTGTAAGCATATTTTCAATAATATATTTTTGTTATAGTTACTTTGACAAAGTTGTACTAAAAAAATGAGAAGATTATGAATATTTGCGGAAAAATGCATGATGATTCCAACCTGTATATATAATCATGGAATACAATATGTAAATTTAATTTTTGTTAGGAAACAAGAAAGGTTGCTGACCTTAATTTATTTAGCCTTGTGTTAATGGGTTCGATTAACATGTAATACCAAAAAAACATTTAGTCCTACTGGAACATGCCTAGAGAGCACAATTACAAGTACTTATTCTTCACAAAACCATTATACATTTGGTTAGGTGCTTACTGTATGCCAATTATGGGCATTGTATATCATCCAACAACAGATGCTTTCTTTGAAACTGATGCAATTGTATTCAAGCGAAATCACTTTGGTCATTCTACCCCATTCCAAACTAGCTTAGTTATAAATTTTTTTCTTGTTTCTTTTACATATAACGGAATACACCTTAGATTCAACAACTACTAATTTCAGAAACAAGACTATAAATTGTTATTAAATCGCTGCTGAGTCTATGGTATGGTAGCATACAAAATTTATTACACAAACTAATTTAGACCATACATATACATATATAACATATAAACATATAATTTAAAATTATATTTTTACATGTTACTGTAAATTTTAGTTTTCTACAGATTCAGCCAGTGCTCCCAATATCATTGACAAATTGAACTAAAAAAAAATTGTAGTTTTCTGTGGTAGAGCCATGTTGTTGAACCACTTGGGTATAGCACGAAAATGAGCTTGCTCAACCGAGATATCACATTTTCATAGAATGCAGATGGATTATTAAA
This sequence comes from Eumeta japonica, assembly GCA_005406025.1. Taxonomy (NCBI): domain Eukaryota; kingdom Metazoa; phylum Arthropoda; class Insecta; order Lepidoptera; family Psychidae; genus Eumeta; species Eumeta japonica. Next base: position 312,094 of record BGZK01000197.1, on the reverse strand, counting down.
GCCATCCCTTTTCCCCCCCCCATTCGTCAGATATTCTATTTGTTTTCCTTCCTAAGAGACTAGTAATTCATGGGTGACAGAATGTTCTGAGGTCACAAATTTTTATGGGCGGCGGTCACATACCTTTTTGAAGATTTGTTTGCCGGTTGAAAACAAAATTGAAAAAGGCTTCAAAAAAGGTGCCAGATTAGTACATATACTATGTACCTGTAGCAAACACTGGCTGTCGCTATGAAAATGTGACTTGATTTATATGAAAGTTTTGTTTATCAACAAATAAATAAATTATTGGACACAACTACTATTATCTCCAATGCATTGTCACGTACAAGTACAATGTTTAGGATCAAAAATTTAATATATTCTCCCAGGCATGGAGCGACGAGTTCAATTTATTATAAGTTAGTATCTAATTGATAAGCACGGTTGGGATTTGAACCCAATGCTTTCTGTTTCAAAGGCAATACTTTGAGCCACCACCTGAGTGGTTTTTTAGTTTTATTTGGTGTTATATTGTTGCAATCATATCAGTTTGAACAATGTTTACCACAGATAGTTGATAAAGATCTATGCACTTAATATGGGTGTATAAAACTTTTCTTTAGTAATTCATAGTAATTTAACTCGGATTAACATTTAATCGCCAATAACTCGATCTAGGTTCACGAAAACAGAGCTAATGATGGACGACAACACGCAAACGGAAGACTATCTTCCGATGGGGCCAGATGTGGTGGCACAGCAGGTTCAGCAGCAACTGGTGCATCAGCCACTCGACTGCGGCTACATGGATGTTCAGAGGACGTTGTCGCCAGCGGCCTCGAGCGGTTCCGTTTGCAGCGGTACCCCCTCCACCGATCCCAGATTCAGGTAAACATCGTTTACTGTGGTGTAAACTTTAGATAAGAATCAAATTAGCATAATTAATTATACATCTCTGTAATATTTAAAAAATACCATAACGAAAAGTATGTGAGAATCGGAATAGTGAAGGATATTGTAAACAGGGTTTATATAGACTGTAGATTACAATAATGCCTTGCATATTTTCTTCCTGGCTTCTTATACATAGGAATGATACAGATGAAATACTCGCGTAATGACAAACATATTTTTTAATACTTCCTTTCACAAATTCCTGAATTATATGTCTGTTTCTTCAGTATTGATGAACTTTTATGCATGTACTTTACAAATTTTTAGATTCGCAAACAAATCACTTTATGACTTATTTCCACTTCTTGTCTACTGTGAATTGTCTACCCTCTATAACATTTTACTGAATTCCTTTTATAATATTTCTGTAGTTAAAATTTCTTTAGTATTACTAAATAGAGAGAAACATATACATCTATTAGCCTGCAAGAGAATGAAATAGAATGTGAGATGTTATAGAATGCGAGAGAAAAAAATATCTGTGCTTGAGGGCAACTCCGGAATTTCATTTTGTGAAATAGAAAATGTGAAGTCTGAAAATATAAAATAACTTAATCTTGATACCTATATTATAATGAGTAAACCTTCTACTTATTCTATTCTTACTCCGTTTGTATCATTCCTTCACAGTTTCTGAAGATTTCACTTCTATCGCGAGTAAACTGCACGCATGTTATTTTTTTGTTTCAAAGTGCCCCATAGGAAAAAATTCATGAGGGTAAAATCAGGCGATCTGGGCGGTCACACGACTATTTGTCCAATTCATTGATAATTTGAATTTAGATGATTCCTCATCCCTACTGTAAAATGCAGCCATAGACGGCGCCTGTATCTCATTTCTAAATTGTCTATTACGTCTGCAAATTCATTTTTTAAAAATTATAAAAACTAGGCCTATTTAGTATTTGTGGTAGTATAGTGGGTCCGATTAAATAATTATCAATAAGCCCCGCCTATACATTAACACTAAATTGTATTTGAAACGAAAACGGCCGAACGTTATGAGGGTTTTTTTTCCGCCCATGTATGTAAATTATGGAAATTTGTAATTCTAGTTTGGTTAAATTGTGTTTCAGCGGTTCATAAAATATTTCTAAGAAACCTTTAGTTGGTTCTCAATTTTCTTAATATCCATTTCGAAAAAGCATTTCGTAAAGCATCTTAAAGCATCTTCATCGTAAAGCATCCCCTTCATGCAAATGCTGTACTCGTTGAAAATAATATGGATGCAAGCCTTTTTTTTAAAATTTACCAATAATTGCTTTTGGTATGCCGAGTAAATATTTCTTCCAAAACTTGTTCTTTTGTCTGAACAGTCATAGCTCGAAGAGGTTAGTCAACGGGCAACATACCAAGTCCGTACTCACACATTCTATGATGAATGTTGATAAAGCTACAGTGTACGTCTCCTTAGAAACCTCAAACGATACTCTTGAACTGCTGCAGCTCGAGAATTCCCATTATAAAATCCATAAATAAAGTGGATATCAGCAATCTCCGAGTTGCTGTAATGCGTTAGCATAGTCACAAAGAAAACAAACCTTTTTTAAACATGTCTATTTGAACACAAAGTCACAAACTAATTAGGGTTAAATTCGAAGTCTCCTCCCCTCTCGCCCCGCAGTAACGTAATTTATGACCCGGCCCGAAATAAAAATGATGGCACAACAAAATACAAAGAACCTCAGTGGGGTTTGTTTACTAATATTTCAGAGGGCCATAAAAATGAGCTATAGATTTATTTGATCTAGAGATTAAATGATCTAAAGTTTTTTCTGTAGTTTATTTTAGTTGTAAAAAAAAATAAAATATTAGAACTTTAATGTGTTAGTTTACGAAATACATATAAAAATGTCAAAAATGTGATTTTTTTTAAATGTTACCATTTTGTTTATTTTATTTTTGCCTAAAAATATTAATATGCGAATTATCTTTATAATCATCCTCAAGATCGCATATTTAGTTAACTGACAAAAAATCGTTACTTAACTGTATTATTCATTGAAATATATTTTCAGAATTTTAAGTGCAGACTAGCTAAAATTAAGAATTTAATATTCAAAAGATTATTTAAAAAAAACTTAATATACAGAAAATTGATTTATTTTATTTTTGTCAATAGAATTAACCATATTATTTTTTTCGAAAATTAGAACATATACGAATCGGGAATATTGTATATAAAGTGAGAGCATTTTGAAAAAAATAGATTATCACTCGGTTCCGATATTTCAGCGAGTACAATCTGGAGAGGGCGGTGTCGCATATCCAACCCGACGAGGAGGAGCGGCCACCGCGAGCGTACAGCGTGGGCTCGCGGCCCGCCGCCGCCGCGCGCCCCGCCGCCGAGGCCCGCATGCGCGCTTACAGCGTGGGTGCGCGCACTAAGCACACGCCCCACCATCACCACACCGTTACCCACCACACGACCGGTATGCTTAAACATGTTTAAGCGATTTTTCTTGTCGACGGAGCTGTATTGATGGCGCACCTGTCATCTTTTTGTGTGCAGGTCAAATACTTGAAAAGGAATATTGAATGACTATCAGAATACTTTTGCTACATCAGCCTGGGTGGAACCGCGTTTTTATAGGAAATAATATGTATATCTTATCTATATAAATACTTGAGAAATATCCAATAATTGAGAAACCCAATTTGCCCAATAATTTTTAAATTGTAATGTGGTATCTCATAAGTTAGGTTATTAATTTTAATTGATAACACATATCTAAATTGCACAAACTTGTTTAACAGTTATACATTTGCATTTTTGTCGAATTATTTTATTAGATTATGGATAATATAAGCGTAAAAAAATTGTTCAATCAATCATTTTCAATTTTTTCTTTAATAGTACCATATTTATTTCATAATAATATATAATAGGTCCATTTAATCTTTTGCAGGTAAAACGTCGTCTAGCGCTCCTCTTCTGCCTGGCGGGTCTGCCGATGATCTCATGGTCCTGGATTTTTCAAATAATTCACCTAAAACTAAACCTGCTGTGGTACGGACACCACCCCAACGTCAACTTTGCGTCTTCGGTTGTCCGTGTCGTCACTCCGCGCTACGTTACTAAAAGGCAGTCTAACCGGAAGTGTTTCCGCTAATTTTTCGAATGGAAAGTCAACCGCTCTGTTTGGAAACAAGTCGTTTACTTCAGCCGGCATTTCCGGTGTCGGCGCCAACATGGACGAGTATGTGGATATGTCTCCCAGTGGCGGGAGGTCGGGCACGGGTCTCGAAATGTCGTCGTTCGTGACTGCCTCATCGGTCGCGGACCCAGGGAGAGCGTCACCCCCACCCCCGCTGTCCGCCGCTGCCGCCCTCTCGGGCTCTCCTCCCGCTTCCGCCGCTCTCGCTGCTCTTTCTCGTTCGCCGCCTGCAAACGTAGCCACTACTCCCGAAGGTTACGTAGAAATGAATTACTGTGTTCGGCGAACGCAATGCGAGCCCGCGCCTTCCAAGCCCATCAGCATCGCGGCCGATAAACCTTGGCCCGTGACTGTGGCGTCGACCGAGACGACCCATTCGCCCACCTCCGCCAGTCCGCCGACTGTGACCTCGCCTTGTACGCCCAGCGAAGGCGGGGCGCGATCGACAAATTTCGGCTCACGCGACGCCATAACGCCGCTCGGCTCTCAAACCATTTTCCCGCTAAGTCTCGAGAGTCCGGCGACACCGCCACGTTCCGTCGTCGATGAGCGTCAGGAGCCGGAGCACTTCGACTCTCCGTACGAGGGTGTGATATCGCATTCGCTCAGCACGGTGTGCGAAGCCGCCGACGAAGGCCCGACACGTAGCCCCGAAATAGGTTCACCACCTCACTACGTAACCTTGATGAATAGGGGCTGCGGTACTCGCATCGCCAGTCGACCTATTGCTGCACCACCTAAGTTGATGCTGCGCGACACCGGTGAGCTTTCGTGCAATCCGACAGCTAACAAGACTTTAGCACGGCCACTGGATGCGCCGCTTTCTCCCTCCTCTGTCGCCACTGTGGTTCGCGCCGGTCCTGCAGCTGCGCCCGCGCGCTTTTCCCTTGTTGACGAACCGTCGCGTAAGTCGACGTCGCCCGCACCCCCCATCTCGCCGAAGACGGCCGGTGCGGGGAGCGAGACTGTGCAGCTCAACTACGCGGCGCTGGATCTGGAGCCGCGCGCTGCCAGCGCCACGGCCGCACCGCGCACGTACACGCAGATCGATTTCGCACGTAGCGAAAAACTAAATACCGCCGACGCGAACTGAACGATGCCACCTCGGCTCGAAACGCCGCGTCGTGGCATTTCTACTAACCAAATTATTATAATATACTTAAGTGAATAGTCAACTGCCATTTATTGTAAGTCTAGCGTGTAAGATCGTGAAACTTAGTTCTTGTATATAGTGAAACGAACGATATGCGGGCGGGGCCGCGCGCCCCCGCCCGCAGCCCGCCGGCCCTCACGGCATATCACCCTTGTCTTGTAATTTCTTTTCGAGTCATCGGTATGCGACAAATAATATATGGAACATGTTCATTGACATAAAATCAAAGGTGTGTATGTTAGGATAATCGAATAGAAAATAAAATTAATTTCGAGACAGGTCATTAACGTTGACATAATGGCTGTCAATGAATCGTGTGATCTGTGAATACTTGATGATATAGTTAAACGTCTGTACATAAATGTATACTCTCTATTATGTGTCAGCTTTGTTTGTCAAATTAACGTTTACCTCTTATCTATTATTAGATTAGACTATCACATTGCACTATTGGCTTTGTTTCAGCTTTTCTAAACTGATTGAATCATGTCAGGATCATGTTAATAAATTAATCAGATATACTGATAAAAATATTAAACTAAATATATAAGAAATTAAAATCGACTTTTTATAAACATACACATATTATATTATAGATAAACAAATGCTACGGTTGTGAGTGGGGCCTAAAGTAGTAAATGCACATATTAATATTTTTTTTTCGAAATAATGTATAATCATGTTGTCTACCATATTCTGTTGTCCATACTTGTTCCATAAATTAGTAATTAATTTTACTAAAGAAACGGATGTTTTCGTTTTTGTGCTGTTAATCGTTGTTTAATGCTTAGGAAGTACTATTCTTTCTATGTGTATTTTATTATTCATTTTTAGATATAACATAAACTTCTGAATATGTTCTTTAAACATTTTCAAAAATAACTAGTTTATTAACATATAAAAACAAACAAGCAGTGCCATAGATTTTTTCAATATTAAGCCTATCTGTGAAACAAAGATAATATTTCCTCGATGTTTTTACAAAATAATTATTTCCCTTTTTTAACCCCTCAAAAATGTGTAAAGCCAATTTGTGAGTCGAATCATATATCTCAATAGATTCATATATTTTTGTCACATATAGGCATGCAATCTATCAAGTACTGTATGAAATCAGAAAGTAATCATGAGAATGTGCAAGTAATCTTTGCTATATATCTATATAGCAAAGATTACTTGCACATTCTCATCTATCTAGATAACTGCCTGTATAGATGTGGAACATTGTTAATAATTTTCAATAAATGGCCCTGTTTCGTACTAAAAACATATTCAGAAGTCTTGTGCCGAACGATGTGTTCATTATTGCAAAACTAAACGAAATATATTGTCATATACAAATTATATTTACGCGTCTGAACATTATTGTGACGTGCACATTAATTTATATATAGGGTACGTCCTAAAATAATCTGAAATATATGTATAAGTTTAATTGTCTTGTTTAAATATAACAAATAGGATCACTTGTTTTACGTTGTTGCTTGTACATTTATGTATAGGAGTAGCTTTTAAACTGTTCATAGGCAGTGCCCACTGTTTTCGCCATTGTCACACTTTGTTAAACCGTCTGATTTTTTTTATATTCTAGAATAATCGTGTTAGTCAGTTTATAGTGCAATGAATATGAAGTGCAATTATACGTAAATGCAATAAAAATGGATTTACATTCCGAAATGCAAGCCATCTGACTAGTCCCATGTGTTCAATTAATGTCTCCTTACGGTTTTTCATTATATATTTTTACGAAAATGATAATATTGTAATTGTTGTTCATAAACAATGGTTTCAGAAGCTAAATGGAATAAGATAGGAAGATGGACGGGTAAAAAATTTGACCGAGGAACACCAAAATGATAACTGTCTTAACCCAATTGTAATCCGGTCAAGTTAGAGTAATGAATCTGAATAAAACAAATTATTTTGTGAGTTTTTTATTATTTTAATCAAATTTTTGAACATTTTAAACAAAATGGTTGAATATTAAATGTCTGTTTCAAAAGTCAAGGTCCTCATGTGTTTAAAAATAAATTCTGATATAATTCCATATTTTTTTTTCACGTGACTGCATATTTGAGCAGTTTTATAAGCAAAATATGTGTCTTTTAAATTACGTGGAACTCTCCACATTTGATGAGTGTAAAAATGGTTGAACTATTTTGTTTAAAGTTTTTATGGATTACTAAAAAAAATTATATGATATAATTTTAATTAACTAACAGAAATCTAATTTGATCGGAATATTTAATATAAAAGCAAATGCCTACACAAGGGTTTAACATAAACTCTTCGAATTCTTGGATTTTGGTTTGTTTTTTTTTTCATGAACTTTCTTATTTGTCATAAATTCGAAAACCAAAATAATGTTTTTATTCTTTAGTTTCGATTCACCATATCTGTTTGCATATTTAGAGGTCATCGATGAGCTTTAATATCGATGGATTTGACAACTTTGGTCTTATGAAAGTGTTGTTAAAACGACATGCGCTCCGAGATGAGAAAGTGCCTATTACTAATTATTGCACAAAACAGAGCCATTATTTCGTACTGTGAGACCACATCTGTCTCCGTCGTCTAGTACTCTAGGTGTCTAATACGTCTAATAGTCTTGGTGACAACTAACGCCATGTTTTGATATAATTTAGATCACTCTGAATATTATTATTATTAATATTAGTTAGGCTCGAAACGGCGTGGCTTAGAATACGAGACTCGACGAATCCCAACTTCGACTCCAGAATGAGCAGTCTAATTATGCATAATATGCTCGTGATTAATTTTCAGCGCGATTAAGAGACAAATGACCCTGTTTCGCTTGCTGTAATAGTTTGTTTTGAATGTAATTAAACTTCGCCCTATTCATTGTTCTTTCTCCCATTCTCGCGATACAATGCAGTGCCATTACAAAAAGATTCTTTTGCTGGCATCTACTTGAAATGGGCAGTGTTGTGACGCTCTGTCCAATGTAACAATTGGTGGTAGGAAAGTATAGAAACGAAGTCTTACAAGTTATAGATTTAATAGAAGACAATACGACGATAGAGTTGCCAGTTATGTGTGTCGCTCGTGAGTTATCAAATTAGTCGAGTTATGCGTTATTAGTAGAGTTTGATGTTACACTCACCCCTTCATTCATATATAGATTAAAATAGTTAATATAATGGAGACATATATAATTTTTCATTAAAAAATATAATTGAAATGAGTGTTCAGACAGCCTTAATAATCTGAAATGATTTTAATTTAATGCAGTACAAATTGCTCTCGTTTTAATGTTACTGTTGGTAATTCCTTATTATATGCAATTTAAAATAGTGTTAAGTTCAAAAGGGAGAAACCAATATAATCGAATTGCACTAAAGTGCATAATTTCCTGGATTAAATACGTAAATATTTATTCGATATAATTATATACTATATCGAAAAGAAAGTGTTTTAGGCTTAAAAGTGTTTAGACATTTTAAGTTTTTAGATATTGTGAGCATCTATTTTCTTGTGCAATCTTATTATGTACACTAGAAATGCGAAATTAATATATGAATAAGCATTCTTCAATTTATTATTAGAAACAAAACTGTTTTCAAACGTTCCTTAAAGTATTTCAATGTATGAGGCCAGGTATTATTTTATTGACTATACGATACAATATTTTTTCCCCGTATGAAATTCAACACGGAGAATAATTATTGTAAAGTAATAAATACATGAAATCCACATATCAAACAAAAAATAAAAATAATTCAATATAAATTTTATTACCCTAGTTAAGGGTGAACAATAAAACGTGTATATGATTTCGCGTCGCTAGCGTGCTTTTAATTTTTATTTTCGTCACTACTTCACTGGATGCTATTTAACGTGAATGATACGTTTCTGTTGTCTGTGCTATGGGATGTGGTCCAAATTACAAGATTTTTTTTGTTGGGTCGTACAAAGTTGCAAAGGAGCTTATTAAAAAAAAATCTAAATCAGTTCTAAACGAAGTAACGAGTGTCATCATTTTCAAGTGTCTGGAATATATATGTTTATTTACATTACGTTTAAGATTTCAATGATTTAAGACAAGAGCTTTTTCCGTATTGATATTAATATTGACAAAATGATGTCAATGTATTGAGCGCCATCTATGTAATTAGTTTTAATGTTTCCGTCTCAACAATAATTGTGTATAAACTTCATCCATATTATTTTACAGTTATCGAGTTTTAATATGACGGCTTGTGAATCCACCTCTATTCAAAGGTTTCACACAGTATTGTTATCATCTAGACTGTTTTTCCTCATCACTTTTTTTTTTAGCATCATAGAGTACTATTTTCGTAGACAAATGTATTCAGTTGACAATTTAAAAACACATTGATGTATTATTATTGGACATTGTACTCATGACCCTCAGGATAGTAGGATACTGACAGTAGTGTGCACAGAGATTTCAGACAAGGTATGAAGGGTTAAAAAACTTTAGTATTGTTTGGTCGGTGGCCCATCGACGGTTGCTACCTATCCTACCTCATTCTTAACGTACGACAGATTCTCCTGGGAAATTCGTTATATAAGAAAAAAATTTTCACAAGCAAGTAGATTAACAAATTTTAAGGCTTAAATTTCTGCAGTGAAATAAAATCTTATCAATTAAATCTTATCCCCAAAAGATGACGTCGCAAAGCTGCAGATGTTAATTTATCTAAACATGCTTCGCCAACACGTGTATATTTTGTTTTTTTTTTATAGTAAATTTTCTAAACAATTACTTAGACAATCACTTGCCCTTAGAAAAGTAATTGTAAAAAATGGTGGAAAAACTCTTTGTAATTACGATAGGGACGGGATAGAGGCTCTGCTTTCCAACCCTAAACACGGGTATACATTTTCAGGCGCAGTCTCACTTTTGCTGTGCCTTCATGCTGACTATACAAGAACCATTAGTATGAAAAAATAAGCATCGACTCGATGTGCTACCGGCCGTAGGCGGCGTTAGTACAACCTGCCTGCGCCGCCTGCGTTGAATTATTGCACTTGATCGTCGTCCCAGAAATATTGATAAATGACGCCGACGCGCGTAAAGCCCAAATAAAGAGCTAGGTAAACTAATTTAATACTATATTTTACGAGTTATAGTTACTTATTATTTTGGGGCATGTGTATATGGGAATGAATACTAGGTATGCAAAACTTTTTTGCAGTTTTAGCTGCACGCGCCTGCTTAAAGGAACCTCCCACCAAAGCCACCACGGCCATTTTCAGTTTCATCTCTACACAATTGGAATAGACTCCTAGGAACCAAAAATAATGTTTTCGGATAGATTAATTCGTTTTTATTTTTTAAGCCCTAAAATAGTAATGTAAAAAAAATATCTGATCCCGTCCGAAGCATAACACAGACAACAACTAAATGCGTTTGGTTTACTATGAGACATTAGGTGGTAAATTGCTGATACATTTATAAATATAACATGGATATTATTTTGGTTATTCGGCGCACGAGTGAATAAACATTTACGTGTAGGTAGTGGGTTGTCGAGATTTGGCAGAAAAATTAAAAGAAATCAAGTCTTTGGTTAGCTGAGTCTTAAATATTACGGAGGACTAACTGTCGGATCTGATATATATATATATATATATATATATATTTATTTATTTTTTATTACGGTTTTGATTTCGTTTTCGATCTAAGAACCTGTATATTTCGTTTTTCTATAATACTATTCCTTGTATGTTTTTGAAATGATATCAGTTTTTGAATACTTACTTGCAACCAAACTTCACTCATGTGCCGATCGGCCCGTGTTAGATTATAATGGACTTGTATATATGTGCATTGTCAGCAACACCTCGCAATTACGTAGTATCCGACGGTTGGTAGTTTTAATTTTTATTCTTCATAGTTGATAAAACGAGCTAGTTGTAATTATATATATGCTAGACGTGGTTCGAACTATGGAATCCTCTTAGAAACTTTGTAATACATATGTAATTAATTCTGTAAATAAGATGAGATCGATATGCGAGATGTGGCTCCTTTTGAATTATGCTCGCGAAATGGAAAATTACGAAATGACCGTATGAGAGAGACGTGAATGTTGGAAGAAGTGACACGAATATGTCGAAGGTCTTCGTTGATCGGTTTCTGGTCGCTGTGGCATACTTCGAAGGGGGAGGTGAAAGGTCGCGTTCACAATTCTATTTCTTATTTGTTATCATTGCGTGACATAAACCAACGATGCATATTAGAAGTTAAAATAATGAGAGAATCTTTATGAGGGGTCGACTGCATTACTATTGCATCTTTAACCACTTTGTCGTACAGTATGGAACTAATTGCAGAGCGAAGAGGTAATGTAGTGTGCTCTTTGCGAGAACTGTTTTTTTTTCGTTTACCCGTTTTTGTATATCGTGTTTTAAATATAGATAAGTCATGAGATGTAAAAACGTGAACGCGACTTTTATGAAGTAAAATGTTTAATTTTTCGGAAGTGCTAGCTCCAGACAAGCTTTGGACCATAGACGAATAAGACGTTGGGGGTGATTTAATTCAAAATGTACTAGTCGCAATGCAATATAACGAGTGTTTCTTTTTTTCTTTTGAATAATGTTCCTGTTTTACCGGCATACTATTGTTAAGGTTTAAATTGTAAGTTTCATTCATTATATTGTATAAAGTTGTTCATTTAACGGAAATACATATAATATATAAATATTATATATTATTATATACTTAAAAGAAATAGCACACGAGAATTGTATAAAAATAACACGCTATATACGAAGCATTCGCGAGGCTTTACATAGATTAAAAACAAAGTGGAATTAGGAAAAAAATTGAGAGAAAAAAAAATGTAAGAAAAACTCGGACAGAAAAAGAAAGAGATAATACATGTTGAGTTTGAGGAGATTATATTTTTTTACAAATGGTGCTACCGATTTGTGTTTATTAGTCGGTATTGTGACTAGCTTTGTACAGTTATCCTGTGTTTCTACATGCAGTTGGCCACTGACTAGCTGCGATAGTAGACCTAGATGCTTAGTCTCTGGCATATACTCCTTGGCGCATAAATAAAGGTCAACTTCGTGTCGGGTTGCTTAACCTTTGCTTATAAAAAAATATTTTAATGGTCTATGGACGATATTTTTTTAAACGTCTAATCCATTTAAAGACTACTATTGTCTATTAACTGACATGAACAAGGCTTTTTTTTTAATATCTACCTATCACTGCGTGAATATATTTATAATAAATTGCATTAACCTTTTTGACAGGTGTATTATCTATATTGTCTAACATATTTTCAAAACTCGTTTATATGAGAATTAAATGTATCGCTTCAATGCATAGTATCATGTAATAAGCCAAATTTACGTTTTTCGTATCTACATAACTGTGAACGGGATAGCAGCATATATATATGCTGCTATAAGAATGGTATTACACTGCGTTGATTCTCAAAGTAGTTACTAATAAAAGATCAGTCAAGGCGGAGGAATTCATTGTACCAACGTCCAATTTTTTAAAAATATCAACCAGTAATTCTTTAAGTTCATAATTCTACCGAATACTTACAGATGCCGTGGCTGGCGCAAATTGAGTGTAACGACAAAAAAATGTTAAACTACTAAATGCGATTCGTATGAATTGATAATAGGTGATTTATAGCGTATCTTTGGTAGATATTGTAAAGCAAACGCTATCTACAAATTTTGAATTCATGTGTTGTTAAAAAAAACAAATCCAAATAGGTATTTGTCATCTTTACTTATGCGTCGAGCACGGCTTTATTTCGAACTCTCCATTTTTCAAAAAATATTTTTTCTAATCGCTACGATTTTCTTGGATTTCTATAAAATGTAAAAATATTGTTACTGAAAAAGATTTAAATCGTTCGATATGCCTTTTACAAGCATGACTCCGTGTAACACGAACGTTGAGTATAATGAGCTGATTGAATCGCTCCATGTATGTATTTATTACTTTTTTATTTGTGAATTTGGCAATATTAACTCAATTTCTGCCACCGTTTCTAGTTCGTTGCGTGGATATGATGATATGAATATTTTAATAAATATAATAAACATTCGCATGAAATGTAATGCCTTAATCGTTTTGTATTTGTATTCTTACAGTTCTAAATTAAAATGTAATAAAATATTATAATTTCGTTTCATAATATTTGGTACAATAAGTTTTTGAATTCAAATTCTTAATTTAAAAATGTGAAGTGCCCAGTGGCTTCTAAACCAAGGGTTGTGTATTCACAAATGAGTGACATATTTTTTGGTATGGACAGGCATACGCAACGATTCAAATCTTTACTTATTGCTGAATCTATATCTTTTTTTTGTATTTGTGTAATTTTTGATGTTCATTACCTTATTTGTCCTTCATATCCAAAAAATGCAACATTTGTTTTTTGTTTTAATTTCGAAACTTCGGTTTTGGGTGAGTATTCGACCTTTAAGCCCTTATGAATGAATAATGCCATTAACCTCGACTGTGACGATCACAACTTGTTTCCATTAAGTTAAAAGACAATAACTTTAATTTCATAGTCTAACATGATTCAAATAAAACTTAAAATATATTTTAAAGCATGTTAAGTTGCTGTAAAATTATAAACAATTTGTTTTCTGAGAAGACCAGTAGTGAACGGAATCGCATTGTTAAATCTTAGCTTTCATTTCGAAGAGGTTGATGTTGTAACGTGGAAGGACCTCAGGGTCAAATATCAGCCATTTCATTGAGTGGCCACTGTATATCAGGTATCACAGGGGGCGTGACCGCCGTCGCCCGTTATTATGTCAAGTAGCGATGCGTTAGCGATGTTGTAGCGAAAATCTTCACATAATTTACAAATTAGTAAACAAGACGGGGATAAAATTACCACTATATAGACTGTAGTCTAGCTTTTATAACTTTCAAGCAGAAAAGTGTATAACAACGTTTTTTTTAATATCACTTCATATAGTCGATATTATTATTAATAGATATTTTTAATTTGCAACGTTTCGCCTTTTGTGCGAAGTTTCTTCCCATCTCTTGGGCAATGAATGTGTTGTCGAAGTTTCTACTATATTTCGACTAAATCCACGATTTTCGATGTTACAATTTGTTTACTTTCATAATATTAATGTAAATAAAAATAAAGCTTCGGAGTTTTATGCTCGTTTTTATTTAACCTACAAATTTCCTAGCGAAATAGTGCAAAAATGAAAAAAAAAATAAAGGAATCTTTTCAAGATATCCATCCTTTCTTTGTTTTTCATTTTTTGATTACAAGTCCCAAAATTTCTACGCAATAGAATTGTCACTGCCTACAAAATAGCTACAAATTGTTGAACAAAATGGCATACATATAATTAAATGTAAACAAAAATGGATGGAAAATTATCTTGAAATTGTATATAAAATACAAAAAAACTTTTTTCCCCAACCCAATATTGTACTGGCTTTATTTTTGAACTTTAAAATTTAGGTTTTCTATAGCTTTAAATTATCTCACATTTGTAAATTTATGATTCTATTTTATATGGAAACAATTGCTTATTGCAAAATATTTAGGTATTGTAACGTTTTTTTTTACTGTTAGAAAGTCACACGGCTTAACTTCACAAATGTTTTTAATAATAACTTATTAATTATAATATCTTTGGTTACTTTATTATCCTTACCATCTCTTTACACTAGCATTGACATCTATTTGATTTTCATTGTAGTAGTGCAGATATCTAGTTTTTAGTAAACTTATTTCTATTGTTTGGTTCTGCATTCTAGTTCATTCATATTTTTTTTAACATTTAAATTCTATTACACTATTTAAAGATGGACTATTCAGTTAAACTGTTTGATTGGCCTAACGTCTATAAACAAAGAGTGTCATTTTATTAGTTGGTTAGTTGTAGTGAATCTTTCTTTGATTGAAATTTATAATAAAATATTGCTTCCTTACATCTCACAAGAATTTGCTAAAATAGAAATTGAGACGTCGATTTTATTAAATTGTTTCTAAATAAAAGTATACGTCATGCACCTAAAGGGAAATATTTTGTAGTTTGTATGAATTGAAATGCATACTTATGGAACTTTAACTACAACAAATTCAGTATTCATATATTCCCTGTTTGATAATTTACTTTGTCTATACATTCACAGATTTGCATTTTTCTTATCTATGTAGATTTAATCAATTTCATTAAAACACATTTAATTTGTAAAAGTTTTTTTTTTAAATCGCACTAAATTATAATTTCATGATTATACTAACAATTGATTGGATGTAAGGTACACATAAACAATATTTATAAAGTAATTTTGTAAAGATGTTTACATTCTTTAAATATGTATCACGAAGAAAATAAACGAGGAGTTGGTGATGTAAGCTAGATAAACAAATTTTTATTGAGCGATTTTTTTTCGCTTCGGCATTTTTAACACGGTTTCCAGTTGCGCTCATAAAATCATGCATCGAAACTGCCTAAAGCTGTCCCTAAAATGATTTCAAAAATCACTCACGTTTCAAAAATGGACATATCCTAATTTCCAAATAGAATGCCAACTCATAAATGATGGAGTAAAATCAGAAAATACCTTTGAGAATGTCCTAGTTTTCATTGCTATTGGACCATTTTTACACAGATTTTTATTATTATTAAGAAAATTACTAAATTAACAAATCAAAAAAACCAGTGCCTACTTATGTACGCGCATGAAAAGTTATACTTCTTTGGCGTAATTAAAAAATAATTTTTAATTGCATGCAAATAATTAATTACAATAAAATAATAAAAGGACTGGAGTGGGATAGTCAATACGGTTGATAAAGTTCAAATTTGAATAATTAAATAAATTAATAGATATTTATTTTCTTATACGAAATACTATATTAATTTCATTTTTTTTTATTTGAAATGATAAAAATTACAGTGGAATCTTAATAACTCGAAACTCGTTAAGTCGAAATCCTCAATAAGTCGAAAAAAATTGCCATTTCCTTCCGATGAACCCCTAAATACGCGGTATCTCGAATTATTTAGACTTTGTAACTCGAACAAAACGTTATTTCCCTACGAAATATTGATAATACATATTTATACTCTATAGCTCGAATTTCAAAAAGGAGACTCCGTAAGTCGTAGTTGGTAAAATATTAATGACGTCTTACTTGGAATTCCCCTAAATAATAGCAATAAATTCCAAAATGAATGTTCGGGTTCGGGGCTTTTAATCTATTGTTTTTGTCTTGTATACGTGCAATGAATGAATACATTCATGAAACTTTCTAAATAACACAGCTGTGAACGTTATGTTTGTTTCTTGTCGACACAGTCGAATTTTTCGAAGTTCTTGTTAAGTCGAAAACTCGTTAAGTCAATTTTTTTTTAAATTTCCCTTGACATTCGAGTTATTGAGATTCCACTGTATTAAGTCAACAATTAGGATATGTTAACATTAATCCTAAAGGTTTGATTGAATTTGGAAAATTGGACGAGGCCAGAAAGTCTTCTTCTAATGCCGACTCATACACGCTCAATTTCGAAATTCCAGAACCACCCGCCACTGCGATAGGTTGCGGTTGTGGGGGTTGGGGGAGGCAAGGTTCGGAGGGGATAGCCCTCGGGAGTGTATGGTCAACCACTTGGTAAATGGGAATTTAGAAAAACAAGAAATAGAAAACAAGAATGTAATGCGGGATAGTCCTCGGAAGGACACAGTAAATATATTTATGAATGAACAGGACCTACCCCTCAAAGGGAATAAGTCACCTAATTGATGACCTAGGGAATATATCTACAAGATAGTATCGATCATGCATCTTTTCGCAAACATTCATAATCTCCTCCTTTTTTGGAACAACTTTGCCAAAGTAACTATAACGAAAATATACTAATAAATAATATAGACGCAACCCTACTAAATGCTCGGCTAGATTCCAAGCGCGAGCACCGCCGCCAACCGACAATGGGTGGCGAGACACGTAACATACTCGAATTCTGCCGCGCACTCGTGTTATACGATGTATTATTTTTTTTTAAATTATCTAGCCACTTACCTACAAATGACACTTGATGTTTGTCAGTGATGTAAAAGTCGCCGAAGGTATTATCATATTAGTCTCTGATTTTGCACGTGTTCCATTCATTTTTAAACAAACAAGGTAAATTATCACGTACACGATACGCAGCAAGCAATATTACTTGCGGACTCGTATGTTGTTGACTATCAGGGTAAATTTCACTATAAAGTCTTAAAGCCGCAGCAATGTCACCTCTGCAAACTTCTTAACAAAATCAAGTTTGCATATTCGATACAAGTTAAAGGTATTGTCATTAAACATTTAAATATTAATTATACACAATCTTAGTTTTAAAAACGTCAATATCGTAAACGTAACACTTATTATATAACCGTAACCTAGCATACTGTCATTACAAAAACGTGACTATCGTAAAAAAAAAAATAATAAAAAATAGCTTATAAACAAAATATCTAACATCCATGCAAGCTCGACGTCCACACTCGGCTATGCCTTGGCCATAACTGATTGGCTTCGTATCGCGTTAGCAAGAGAGAGACGGCGGGATATTGACCCCGTCATTGTTAGATGTCAACGAGTGTTAGTGAATTTTTGGTAAATATTTTAAGCTATTTTTCTCAGAAATAGCCATTTTAATGACTATGGTATTTTGGCGAAGTTGTTTTTAAAAAAAAGGCGATTATATTTGTAGGTAGATGCACGATTGATTTCATACGTTATAATAAAAAAAAATAATATAGGGGTATAGTATTGAAGTTACTAATAATTATAAACAGATGAGCAAGAGAGAGGTTAGTATTTTAAAGGGATCTAAACGGTAACGTAGAACACTTACAACTTAATATTAATTTTATAAGCGCCACCTAATGGCAAACCTCATTGGCACATTAGTTATTACGTGGTCTGAAGTTGCCCGCTAAACCGATTGCGAGAATTTCATACTGTAGTTTTCATGTCATCTCGATAAAAACTTACTCTCATCATTTTTTCATAACGCCCCAAAAGAATTATAACTTTAAAAATATGGTATACTACACAAAGGCCAAGACTGGAAACTTTATGAAGTGTTATAATGTTATTACATAATATTAATAATTTTAATGTGTAGATAAATTAAAATAGACACATATTAAGGATATACAAAATGAGAAAAATTATTAAGAGAATTATAGAAATTTTAAAGTATTTGGAATGAACTACGACATTTTAAAGATGAACGCAATGATGACTAATACGTTCTATTGAAATCTGGATATGATAATGAAATGGTAAAGGCTGTTTGACTATAAGTTATGAAATCAAAACTAAAAAAAAAGAGCAGACTTAAATTGAGAAATGTTTTGGATGGAGACTTGTGATTCTAAAACAATGTCGTGAGCCCATAACACAGTTACATATTTAAAAAACGAGATCAGGTTGTTTACCTGTTATTACTAACAATTTTTAATTACTAACCAATTTAAAAATCATTTATAACCCTCAGTGTTAAAATTTATGAATTTCAAAACCATTATAATAAATAGTTTATTTTTGTTTAATTCATTTGCTATAAATTTGAAATATTTAAATTAATTAAAATATAATGAATTTATATAAAAAAAAATATAAATCAATCTCTACTATTCAATCTCATTCCTTTTACAGAGTATTAATTCAACAGTAGGTGTCCACAACCAGATATATCCCTAGGATGGCGTAATAAAACAAGGAAAATCTACTGTCGCGGAAAAAAATGAATAATTGTTTTTTTTAGGATTCATTCTGTCCAAATAAAAAAAAAACCATTATAGGGTAGTGTTATCTAGACAAGAAGATTTGGAGCAAAAATGTTGCGATAAACAAATGTTACAGCTAATATTTTTCAAATCGACTGAAGCAGTTAAGTTAGAATTTGGTTCACATATGAATTACTCTACCAAACATGGACATAGAACATATGTAATTAAATTTTGAATAAAGGGGTCACTTTTAAAGGGGCAAATGTATGATATAATGTTTTGCAAAATGTATCATATGATGTATCAAATGAAATGGCTTATTTTGAGGGTCTCAAGATTTTTTAGGATTGAAAGATTGCAAAGAAGTTTAGTACTATATCCTCATTAACAACATTATTTTCTCAATGTAGATAAGGAAATAAATATAGTAATAAATTACATATTCTCATTTAAAGATATATATACCATTTGTCTGTTTGTAAAATTAAAGATAATCAATTCTGGTTCTATTTCTATTGAGTGTGTTTCTTAGCCCCTATTGCAACAGCTTAGAAGGTTAAAAATAAGTCGTTGGTTAATATTTTAAGTTGTTGGCTGGCGTCTTTTATTGCATTTATTAACTCATACAATTACTATCACGTATGCAATTATGCATATGCATATACGCAATTGATATACATGAAACAGGAGCATTCTATAGACTATGACTAATTAGTACAATAAACAGTAATTTCGACAATTTTCAACTTATATTTAAATTACCTACATGATATTACTTGTTATTTCAGATATTAAAACAAACAGTATTATTAATAATAAGTGAAAATTAAATAAAAACACAAATCAAACATACATTACAAAAAGGAATGTTTAACATTCAAGTAGGTGGCGATCTTCCATTCACTACAGTCGGCACATCCTTCCATGATTTGCTTTTTTTGGTTGTAGTCTCTTTCTTCATAATTACTTTCCTGACAGTGACGCATTCTTTAGATATCAATTTCTTTTTTATTTTATTCCCTTTGATCATAAAAGAATCATCAAAGATGTCACCACTGGAGTTAGACGATTTTTCCCCTATAATCTCACTAATCGGACTATCAAATGAGACTATCCTTGTGTTTTGTTTCCATTTGTCTACTGAAGTTTGAGTTCCAATGTTGGTATGATTTTCTTTAGCTGGTGGGGTAGATGTCGGCACTGACTTGATTCTTTTGACTTTAGTTGCAATTAGACGATCTATGGATTTACGCTTATTAAATTGGATATTTTTTACTGGCTTCTTTTGCGTTTTTTTTCTACAATCTGGTTTCTCATTTTCACAATCATAATTATTGTTCTGATTTTTCATAATTCTTTTTGACTTTTTAATCCTTTTTTTCTTTTGCAATGGCTCGTCTGTGAGTTCTTCATTTTCATAATCTTCATTATGACTTTGAGCTTCAATAACTTCTTTCGTTTTTTTAGTCTTTTTTTTCTGTTTTGGTGGGTCGTGCTTTACTTCTTCCTCATTTTCGCTATTATTCTGTTCTGTTTTCTTCATAACTCTTTTACGTTTTAGTTTTACATTTTCCATTGTAATTTCACTATCATCCGCGCTAGATTCTAAGCATGATTTACTTTTTCTTTTATTTTTATTAGACAATTTTGTAAACTCCAAAATGCTATTTATTGTCTCACCCTTACTCTTTAGATACGATTCAAATATTTTTCTGCACTTCGCATAATTTGGTGTATCTGTTGGTTTCAGACTGGTGACACATTCAAAGAATTCTGTCAATGCATCTGCAACCAAACAATAATTATACATCAATTCAGTCTTCTGAAACTTTCTTTAAAAATAATGTAATAAAAAAGTCATTTTAAAAGACATTTTTGACCTCTTTTTCAATCACTTTGTGTGGTTTCATAATCAGGTTGAACAGGACTTAATTAATTGACCAACTAACCCACAATAAAGAAAATTATTTATCTATTGACATCATAGATTTATTTGAATATTTCAATATTATTCTACAATAAAGTGAAATTTGCCTACTAGGTACATCGGTGTATTTGCTCATAGAGTCGCGCACATTTTTCATGAAATTCTCTTTCATAGTCTGCACAGTTTTAGGTTGCTTGAGGTACTTTTCCCAGGGCAGTTCACCCACCAGCCATTGCAGTAGATTGTATCCAAGTATTTCCAGATCACCTCGCATTGTAGGCACTGCATAAATTTGCAACTCATGTAACTGATTTATAGATTAATAAAAAAGCAGGTAATAAAATAAATCAGCTGCCCAAATCATAAAGATAGTAATTGTATTCAACACTATTCATTAATTCATTATTTTGCTTAATCTTTTCATTGCAAATCAAAATCACATGTGAATTTATTTTATTTGGCAATTTCAATATCTCTGTAACAAAGAGCAAACGTCTCAACAGCAGAGTAATGCTTGTTACTGTGCATGAGCACAAATGTAAAAAAATCGTAATTCCGAAAAAAATGTTTGTTCCTGTATGTTTTGGGCAGCCCGAATTTCAATTAAGATATGGGTAGCAGTACTAGTAAGGGAATTATGGAAGGAGTATGTGAGGTGGTTGTTAGAGGTTTTGGTGAAATGTGTTATGTATGAAAGAAAGGTCAGTGTAATCACCTCCTAAATGAGCATCTCTGCTAGTATATTCTATAGTCCCATTGTGAGCACATTTAGGGTCCGGCTTGAATTCTTTATCAGACGACACTCTTGTGGCTAAACCAAAATCAACGAGATAAGCTTGGTTTTCTGTGCCCTTCTTCAGACCGAGCAGTATGTTGGCACCTTTAATGTCGGCATGGACATAGCCTCTACTGTGGATGTATTCCAGTACATTCAACTGCAAAATTTAAATAGATATCTTTAAAAAACAATGTATCATGTTTTAATGTATACTGTAAAGTTACTATATAATTTTAAACATTGTTACATTACATAGGTGATCAAAGCCACTCATGGACACTCACACCCTAAGGAGTGACTAGTGCGTTGCTGGCAGATTGGGTAGAAATAGGATAAGTGATGGATTGGAAGTGTGCCACTGTAACTCATTGTCTGCACGAAATGCAATAGTGGAAGCTTGTAACGGTATTTATTTCGTGAACCATACTGCACAGTGGCAACCCCAATGCATTCCCACACACCCTCCTGTCTGCTCTTCAACTTATGAATGTTATCAATAAATATGAGGGGTAGATAAAATTTAATTTTTGTGTTTCAATGGAGTCGGGGGGGTATTTTTATATTTTAGCTATAACGCCGCCGTTGATAGGCCGTCGCCTACTCTCTTGCTCAGCGGATATCGATACCGTGTTCCTCCGGGAGCTGGGGACCGGCTGGGCGACTCTTGGCTGCGGCCCGTTGCTACTGAGACCACGACCCGTGGCGCCTCCTCCGGTGCACTCGTTGCCGCCGAGCCCAAAGTGCTTAGCGCTTCACCTGGCTGCGTCGGCCGTCCTAGGCGCGCCCTTGTTATCGTCATTGATGCCGAGCCCGAGGCGCAAGGCGCCTCACCCGGCCGCGTCGCCAGTCTTCGTCGCGACCGTCGCCGCTGTCCGTAGCTGACGACTCCGAGGCCGGTGGTGTCCCCCCTGGCTATGCCGCCTACCTTCGATGCACCTATCTCAATTGTTCCATCAATCCACTCGCAGCCGTTTCCTTCGTACTCCCGAAGGATCAGATTGTATGTATATAGAAGATAGGTATCATAGCCACTAATTATAACTACATTAATAAATTATTGTTCATATTAGCTTGTTTCATAGACATAGACTGCATGTCAAGGTACCCTGAGTATCTAGTCTAGAACCCACGTGAACCCAACACACTCATGACAAGCTGTTACTTCACATCTGTATTCTAGAGTGTAGTATCTCACCAGCTGAGACGACCCATTTTCGTGCTGCAGCCAAGTGGACCACGACATGGTTCTACCACTAAATGTTAGCCATTTTTCTGATTATAGGCAATGTAATTGAATTTAAATGTGCATCTGAAGCGAAAATAATCACTCATTTCTTAAAATACCTTTTTGAAAAGTGTAGCATATTGATACTTAATATCTAGATTTCTTGTAACAATAGCCAAAAAATTGCTTAATAGAGTTCTGTAAGTATTTCAGTATTATTTACAATTCAATAACATTGTTTCATTTAAGATTTAAACAATGTTTCTATAACTATACATTCATAGATAAATTTGACAGTTGTGACAATAGTAGCAGTCTGTAGCATAATGCTATTTAATATCTAGCAATGGACTTTATGTAGCAATGCCATTGAGCTAAACAACAAACTCCTGTATTATTTATTTCAATATTATTTGAATTACGGTTTAGTAACATTATTTTATTCCAGATTTAAATAATGATTCTATGACAATATATTTAAAAATCAAAATTGACTGTCGTGAAAATCATTTAAATGCAATTGACTAGCCTTATACTTATTTAACAATAGAATTATGTGTTAATTTCGAACTAACATTAACAAAAATCACATTTTTATTAATAATACTTCACATATTAAGTGGAGTCTGTCATAAATAAAATTCAATAATGCTTATCAATGAACTCTGAAAGCAATTTTAACTAATCAAATAATTCATAATGTTATGATCAATTTATTTTCACTTTACTTTAAATCATCTCTATGAGTTTCAACATTAAATAACTTGTAATTTGCTAATAAATAAATTAAAATACCAGAAACTCAAATTTTTTGTTTGAAATCATGAAGCATTAGTTGAAGAATTACATGTTTAGTCCAATCGGACTAATGATATTACTCATATGCTACATTCTACACCCTCAACACAAAGCTATAGGTAAGTATTATTTATGGGGTGTTGAAGGGGGGAATAGGGGATAGGAAATTAAAACAACAATTGTACATGACATTAATAAATAAAAATTCAGGGGTTTGAACCCCCAAAACTCCCCCTGGCTATGCCTGTGATTTAATATATTGATAAATCAATATCCTATGAGATGGCATTAGAAATTAAATTCTAAACTAATTCTATTTAAAAATAGAATCATCAACACAATATACCATTGAGAAACAAAGAAAAAAAAAATACAGTTAGTAAAACTCTATAAAATGAAATGTGTTTTTGGTGCTTTTGTATATATCTGTTAACATATTCACTATTATACAATTATCAAATTATTAGCTTGAATTCAAAAGTGACAGATCTTTACATTAAATTTCAATCTCAATTAAATACTTCAAGTTTTGTTGGCAATGTAAACTATTCTTTTTTTAATGTATATATGTAATTTTGTAATTGTTAGTGATACAACTGTGGAATATATTCCACAGGTTTTATTTGTGTTTCTGTTTGAATAGTTAAACAAAGAAGATACATTAAAATTCTATGTCTCACAAATTGTTGACATAATATTAGAACAAAACCTTTTTTATACTTAGCATGTTTATCTGTGTTCTTCCATAGCTGCTTAGTATAATGATACTAACCATTTGCAGTCCCAACAAAAAGACGGTGGTAGAAGGAAAACGCCTATCACATTCAGTGAAGAGACTCCATAAATCTTTCCCATATCTCTCCAACACTAAATACCTCAATTTTTCACCATTAATATCATGTGTACCGCTACCATAGTATGACGGCATACCTAAACTTGATAGCTTTTTTTCTTTCATAAAATTTGTAACTAAAACAAAGTTAAACATAGACACATTTGATAAAAATTTAAATAATAGTATTCTTTTTAAAATGATCAGTGGTTGCACAAACTTACTATCATTTTCATTTCCATTTCTTAAATAAAAATGTTTCTCTATAAACAAAGGTCCATTTTCAATTGGTTCCTGTAAATATTCAATTATTTTTTAGATTTAATTGTAATTTATTGACATCATATTAATGTATCAATATTATAATCAATCAATATAAATAGGTACAAATTAATTTATCTTTCAACTTCTAGCATTAGTTTTCCAATTCTTAACAGAAAGATTGCTAAAATGGATTAACCTTTTATAACAATCACAAAAAATATTACAAGATCACTACTGTATTATAAAAGGCAAGGTGAGATATTAAAGCAGTACATAAAATTGAAAACCAAGAAACAATGTGTCAAGGGAAGAAAAAATGAGATAAAACATGAAAATAAAACACAAAAGGAAATCCAGCAAAATAGTGATAAAACTATCTTGAAAGTGAAATGGCACAGAAGTTGAAAAAACCGACTGACATAATAAGGCGTCTTCATAGTTGCTAAGTAATTGTTATGCTTCTATTTAGTATGAAAGACTATGCCAAAGTGGAGGTAATACCATGACATAAGTCTCCTCAGCTTCATTTGCAAATAGTATGCATAAAGTTTCAAAAATATGAATGATGTTGAAAATAAGAATTGAGACAGGCAAAAAAAATTTTGAAAAATTGACATGAATTGTACCATTCTATTTTTGAAAATTATCATGGCACGGTTTTTACTTGAAGATAATGTTTTCTACGGGTTCACCGATTTGGAAGTAGCTTATATCTAGGTGGTGAGGGTCAATCGAAATTAGACACTGTCTGAATATGAGTTTAGTGGTGGCTTAAGAAGGGTACTGCAGTCTGATTAGAAAAACGTATATCAATATTCATGTGGAAAAAATAGATTCAAAATGTGTTGATTAAATAACGAAGACCAAAGATGTTTAACTATCACAAAATTAGGTGGAGTTTATGTTATGATACTGAATATTTAAATAGGTATATCCCATGCGACCCAACTAAACACTTCGGCTCGATAGCATCCTCGTTATCGTTGCAGTCTCATTCGTTCTCGTTTGTGATTGTTGCTATTATTGTGGTTTTGTGTTGTACATGACAACTATGTCAAAGCATGAGGTGTCTAGTTAAATCACAAGGGCGGTATACTAACTATTTTGACGACATAGGGATAAGTAGTGCCCTTTTTATTGTGGTCGCAAGCAGAGTATATTTCACCAAAACCACCGACACCGATTGAAGGGCCAATACGCCATTTTCTCTTTAGTGAACTATCAGAAATCACTTCTCCTATGGGAACTGGTATTGGCATTTTATACCCATTCCCTTTTTTCTTAGGGGCCGCGGTTTTCTTAACTTTTCCCACCATTATTATGTAGTATCGTTTAAATTTCAGAAATAATCAAAAACTAATTCAATTTTACTGAATAAATGTTATGTTACACTAATATTCCAATTATTCAAACATAGATTTACAAATAACATGATAACAAACTGTTAACGGCCTTGTGGCTTGTATAGACTGCAAGAACAACAATATACCACAGAACAATAAGATATTTCAAGCTAGTATTGCCAATTTTGGATTACTGTAATTCTGTATTTGCCAAAGGTATTTAGCACAGTTACTTTTAGGATGTGGAAAATAATGTATATTTTCCACATTCATAGATAAAAATTATTGCGAAGAAAGAAAGTTATACAAAATAACAACTGAAAGAGTGCAATTTGTCAATCAAAAAAAAAAAATTAGTAAATGATTATGTATGTACTTAATGTAAATTTAACTGCAATAAATATAATATGCTTATGGCAAAGCACACAAGCTATAATATTCATATATTAATTACAATACGTAAATAATTAAGTATTTTCAGACAATAAAAACAAATTACGAGTACGTGTAATTTTTAATGCATGATTGAAGTAAAACTTTTTTATTTAGAATTGTGACAGATATTACAAATACACTTAAAACCAATAAGTTATGCTAGGCTGTAATACTACAGACCGAGATTAAAATAGTGATACACAGAATTATCAAAATATGACGGAACTCGTTACATGATTATTAGAGCAAAGTAGCAGCCACATTTAGTTTTTTTTATATTTTAATCGTATATCTGCAATCAGTCGCTAGACTATGAGCAGGTGAGTTGAATGGAAGTGATGTTTAGCGATATAGGACCACTGCCCTAGCTCCCTTTATTCAGTTAGCACGTCGGCTCTTTTAAGTCTTTTAAATGGATATGGCTGTAAGAGCAAATTAGATAAGGGGTTTGGATGTGTTGCCAGTCGGTTTTTATAGTTAGTTGAGTACCGTTTCGCCTCTACCAAAACTGTTGGGATTTCCAGATAATCGTGTATTTCTGAGTTGCATGCATACCAGGGTGCTGACGATAAGGTCCTCAGTATATTGTTCTGAGCTCTCTGAAGGCACACAATGTTGGATTTACTGGCAGATGACCACAGTTGTATCCCATATGTCCATATTGGTTTGATTATGGAACAATATACCCGTAGTTTGTTGGAAAGAGATAGTGCGGACTGTCTTCCGAGGAGCCAGAGGAGGTTTTGAAACGAAAATTAATTTCATTGCGCTTATTTTTATATGATCCTTCCATGTCATTCTTCTGTCCAGGTAGAACCCCAAGTATTTGACACAGGTCGATTGTGGAAGTTTGTCGCGGCCTAAGTTGACTGAGGGGCAAGTTTCAAGTCTAAGCGCAAACGTGATATGATGCGATTTTGGGGCGCTAGCTTTAATGCGCCATTTGGTTAACCAGTCATGGGTGATGTTGAGTTGACTCTGCAGCAAAGTGCTGGCCTGCTTCGGGTCGCGGCTGCATGCGAGAAAGGCCGCATCGTCAGCGAAAGTTGCCACGGCTACTTTGGGAGACTGGGGCAGGTCGCTGGTAAAAATATTATAAAGGACTGGGCCAAGCACAGAACCCTGGGGTACCCCGCTAGACAGGTGTAGAGAGGATCTTGCATCACGCAGCTTGACCTGGAATGTTCTATCGCAGAGATAAGAGCTCATTAAGAGGTAATAGGAGTGAGGAAGGATTTTCTTAATTTTGCACAGCAGTCCCTTATGCCATACACGATCGAACGCTTGTTGGACGTCCAGAAAAGCAGCAGAGCAGTATTCTTTTTGTTCGAGGCATTGCCTTATAGTGCTATAGACACGGTGGACTTGCTCTATGGTAGAGTGATGTTTTCGGAACCCATATTGGTGGTCTGGTATTACGTAGTTTATTTCTAGACACGGTGACAATCGTTCCAAGACAATCCTTTCCCACAACTTTGACAGTACCGGCGTTAGGCTGATGGGACGGTATGATGAGGCTTCATTGGGTGGCTTACCAGGCTTATGAATCATAACAATTTGAGATGTCTTCCAAAGTGTCGGTACGTGAGAGGTTCTAAATGTGGCGTTAAAAAGGATAGTTAAGAAAACTAAACACTTCCTAGGAAGCTCTTTCAGTAGTCTTGGTGTAATTAAGCCACATTTAGTTAAATAAAATAATCTATGTGTATATATGATAAAACTGTACACTGTGAAAAGTCTGTTTGTTGAAAATACTTGAAAAAATGAAATGAGTACTCTTAGAATTGATCAAAGATCACGTTTTAATTTTTTTTAATATTTATCTGTTTTTCTGTTAATTTGTACGCGCATAACTCCACTCGGTCGTGAAAACAGTTTAGTGAATTTAAACACGGACTCCATGACGAGTTTTCAAAATCTCTGGCCAGGTTAGAATTTATTAAAGTCATCGATTTTACTAGCATTTGCCCTGGCATCATTCAAATAGGGATTGTGATTGGTAGCGGAATTAAAATTACAAGCGATACGCGGAGCCAAATTAGAAGTTGAGACTGGAAGGACTGCTTTAGCAACTTTAGTTTCCAAAACTAACATGCTATAGTTTTAATGATACAACTCATTAAAACTGATAAAAAAGTATTAGTGAGCAAATTTGTATTGCATTAGATACTAGATTGAATGAAGTGCTCAAGATTTTGCATGTATATCTGAAGGTTTGGAAACTTTACATTCTATGGAATTCGGTGTGACTTAACGGATGATCAGAAACGATTGTGTTCAGAGTTGTACAGCAAAATGATAAAGAAATATAAATGAGGACAATTATCGGTTGTATTAAACAAAGTCATCGGCGACGAGATCTGAGTGTACTGATTTGAAGCTGAACGAAAAAGCTAACCAACAGAATCGGTTTATCCATTTGACAATTTGCTTATGAACGTTAAAATAAAGTTGAAGTAATGATAAGAAAATATGTGGTTCTTTTTTTCGTCAAGTTAGGACATTACGCTACAGTATCACTTGAAAACCAAAAGACAGCAATTGCAAAGTGTTACGTAAATACGTTGTGTGTCCAGAATGTTTGAAAAAGTTCGCAAAAAGCATCCTCGCAGCAAAATTGTCATTCAGGACGACAACTTGTCCACACATTTGCCTAAAGTAATAAAAGAGTTTTTTAACGCCTTAAAAGAAAAAGTAATAACACATCTGCTCATGAACGTAATATAAAAATAAATAGCATAATGAGAAAACACAGAACATGCAACCTAACTTATAAATATACAGAATCACAAAGAATTACAAAAAAAAAGTAAAATACAAGAATATCGTAAATATCACTATTCAATTATAAACGTACAAAAAATAAATTAAAATTAGAAGAATATACAGTGATATAATTTAAAAAATTCATAATATTTTATAAATTTTTACACACATACGCTTTTTTTTAATTTTCTCGATAATAAATATTAAGAGAACAACACTTGTTGAACGAACAAGTCGACAATCCGACCGACTCGTCGAACAATCCGACCGCTTCATACGTTACTATACGTACGTAGCGGTCGAATACTTCCGACAAGGGTTATGAAAGAACTCAGATAATTTGTAGAAATCGTATCTATCGTAATAATAATAATATGACGTCATAAGCGGTCGAATTTTTCCGACACTGGCTTTTAGAGTATAGAAGAATTACATCTGTTTAGTGAAGGAATCAAATACGTTACAATTTCATAGTGACTTAAGAATTTGTTTTATGTTCGTATAATGTAAATAATTAATTTCAAATATATTTTACTATATTGGTATTTATTAAAAATTAATAATAGTAGTTTATAAAAAAATAATCTGTGGTGAGTTATATCGTAGTCAACTTGGCTATAATACGGAAATGGGCCGGCTCGACCGTTGCAATACCACAGTCTCACACTATACAAATGTGAAATAACAGTATTCGCTGATGCTTTTCATTCAGTGAGTGAAAGTAAAATTCTGGAGACCCTCTCCCCTTCCGTCACCTCTGCTTCATTCTCCATCATTCATTCTCAATCACCTCTACTCTACCCTCCATCACCATACTCCCATATGCATTATTCCACTTTCCACTCCATCAGTCCATTTGTCCCCTCCGTCAAATGTTCTACTCCTAACCAAAAGGCCGGTAACACATTGGTGACTCCTCTGAAATTACGAATGTACATAGGTGGCGGTGACCATCTATCTACTCTCTGATAGCTCACCTGCTCGTTAATATCTCGAATATGCTATAAAAAATTCTCTTAATTGATTTTCGAATCGAAAATTTCTAAATCAGTTCCCCCGTAACCTCAAAGTTATTAGAGCAATAATATAATAACAAAAAAAAAGTATAGCAACTGTCGCTTCACTACTGTCGGATATATTTGACCTTGGCTTTATGAAATTCTTGGCTTTAAGAAATCGATGATTTGCATTGAAGAAAATGGGTTTTTTGTAAAAATATTATAGTCTTTGTGGGATTAATGATAATTTATGTTTTAGTTAAACCATTTGATTCATTACAATCAAATACGTTTTTGGTTTTTGTTCTTTAATCACAAACAAATAACGTATAAACGATAAAACTAAAAAGTGTAATTTGTCGGATATCCGACACTGGCCTCCTTGTCACAATTTTGTTTGACGTCCGTCAAAGGTTAATTTTGAAAACTATAAAAATCTAGAAGTGCAAGATCCAATCTGCATGGCAGATGCGTTATTACTTCTTCTTTTAAGGCCTTAAAAAACTCTTTTATTACTTTAGGCAAATGTGTGGACCAGTTGTCGTCCTGAATGAAAATTTTGCGGCGAGGATGCTTTTTGCGAACTTTTTCAAACATTCTGGATACACAACGTATTCACGTAACACTTTGCAATTGCTGTCTTTTGGTTTTCAAGCGATACTGTAGCGTAATGTCCTAACTTGACGAAAAAAGAACCACATATTTTCTTATCATTACTTCAACTTTATTTTAACGTTCATAAGCAAATTGTCAAATGGATAAACCGATTCTGTTGGTTAGCTTTTTCGCAGAAGGTTTTTGTCTGCCTTCATATATTGTTGAAAAACCAAATTGTTTCATTATTTAAGCAACATAAAAATCAATTACAATAAAGAATTAATTAATAGAGCCCCCTCTATCGTTATGATTAAGCATCTCTAGTATTTCATAGGTAGTATGAATTTATTATAATCTACTACCGTACGGTAGCGCTGTTAACCGACGGCTTTTTGGGTTAAATAAGACACACGTATAGCATGCACTCACAAAAATTCGTTTTTTATGCACTAAAACCAATCAGTAAACAGATGCAATTTCAGATTTTGCCTAGATAGAACAACCAACAAAATTAAATAGTCTTGTCATCTGACACTTTTGTGATTTCAAATAGCGTTTTATAATTAACACGTATATCTACGTCATTACAATTTTTAAGAGTTACAACGCCCTTGATTTCGTGAACACCACAATTTTGATAATTCTGTATTATTTGTGTTATTCTGACGTGTAAGTAGTAAAAATGTTTAGTTCCAGTTGTGAAATTTATGACGGAAATGTTTGCTTATTAAAATTAAAGAGAAGCCTCAATTTTTAGTTTAAGAAAACAGTAGCATTTGATCAGTTTTCTTATACAGAAAAATTACAAATTATGTGAACTGGCCGGCTGTTACCAAATATAGATTTGACTCAAAAAATAGGAAATGTGAGTAGAAAATTTAATAGTGAATATTTTGAAATGCTCAGTTGGTTTACTGCGTGCACAAACAAAAATGGATTGTCATGTTTTCCATGTATTTTACTCGCGACTACGAAATCGGTTTGGAATTACTACGGATTTAACAAATGCTGTTAATAAACACGATCAATCAGAAAAACATTTAGAGTCGTTCATGGAATTATATATTTTATGTAAAAGTTCGCATCGAAACACATTTAAGTAGCCAATATAAATTATACATTCAGAAACAAAATTCAAAACTATATGAAAATCGTTATATTTTTCAACGTTTAATCGAAACAGTATGGCTTTTTGGGTAAACAAGAATTACCTTTTCGAGTTAATGATGAGACTGTTTCTTCGTTAAACAAAGGAACATTATTTTGAAATGATAGCTTTGTTGTCGAAATATGATGGTATTTTGAAAAATCTTAAACAAACTTCTACTCAGGTTTTTATGAGCTTATCCAGTAGAGTTCAAAATGATTTAATTTCTAGTATTGCCTCTCTGGTACAGAACATAATTAAAAAACAAATAAAGGATACTGATTTTATCGCGATAATTGTCGATGAAACGTCGGATGTCAGTGGAAGGGAACAACTTGGAGTTATATTAAGATATTTTGTAAATTCAAAAATAGTATTCATAAAATATACATAAGGCCGAAGAATATCATTGTTTATTCAAACTAATAACGGTTTAGCAGTTAGGTTTTCTGAACACAACAATGTCGAATCTGAAATTAAGAAAAAGTTGTCCTTTAGCCCTTTTTGTTTGACGTTATGCTCATATTTTAATTGCGATTCTTTCTAAATCGTGATAACGCATCAGCGAAATTAAGCGATTTTTAAGATTCCGAGCCAAAATGGCAAAAACGGAGCCCTTATAGTTTCGTTATGTCAGTTTGTCCGTCCGTCCGTATGTCACAAGAATTTATTCTAAAACTACAAGACGTATATTGATGAAATTTATAGTGTACGAGTCTTGTATAAGCCGATACTTAGTTTAGTGGTTAAATAACTAAAATAAATATTACCTGGGGGGCACACCATACATGTAACAGAAGCTGAAATTTTTTTTTAAACATACACAATAAATGGCACATAATTCGACAGTTTTGTTAAAACTACTAAGATTTCTAAGCATTTTTGCTGATTACGTAATTAATTTCGGAAATAATCGATTTGAAATTCGCAGGAATTGTGTGTGCTCTATTTTTTAATTCGCATGTTCAAAAAATATGAAAAAATAACGAAGGTTGCGAATAATAAATACTTTTTACGAAAATCATTTCGAATATGATCAAACATACTGTTTTTGAGTTATTGCCAAAAAACTGCGCTTCTCAATAAAAGCACGTAAGCGCCATGAAGATACGTTCTTTTGCTGATGCACTTTATATTAATTTAATAGTAATAGTCGACATACCTATTTGTTTTTCTAGCTATAGACGACTTATAACTATTCTGTGCAGGAAACATGGAAAAAGTGTAAAAACGAACTTTTTTCATCTGTAGGGCATTTCTTTGTACTAAAAGTTTCGGAACCCATAATGAGCATGGCCCGATATGTTCTTGTTTTTTATTGAGTATTACTAAACGCATATCGAATATATTTTGACGGTAGCATGAATAGATTAGTTCTTTACAGGCAATTCATCAAAATACCGCGTGTCGTCGAAACATGTTGATTTACAATTTGTGTATCGTAAATGAAATTAAAAAAAAATATACTTAATGGTTTTTTTCTAAGAAATATTTGAGAATGTCGACAAACAGAACAGTGATATATTGATTTAAGCGACGTTATTCTTACAGAGTCTAAAAAAATTATGTCACTTTTTTTTTTTTTTGCATATTTTTTGATAATATTTTCGCAGAAATAGATATCCATCACAAAACATTTTAGAAAAATTCTGACACAGCTTCTTGCGAGCAGAATATTAAAAAGTTTAAAATATTGCTAGAAAATTTCAGATCAAAATTTTTTGACATTTATAATAATACTGTGAGCCCTTGTGGCTAGACTAAGAAGAAACGAAATGTAAAAGACATCGAAAGTCACTAGAAGCGTATATTTCTTGTAATAATAGATAATGTTCTTAGCGAATTCCGAGATCGATACAGACATTTAGTAAAATTTAAAGATATTCGAATTACTATCGTCTGAAAATTTTAATAGATTTTTCCCTGATACTTTGCTCAATGATTTTCTAAATATTTACTTTGCTCATAATTTTGATTTAAATCGTTTCAGAAACGAGGTAAAATGCATATATAGATCCTCTGAATGTAATAATCTCAGTGTATGTAAAATAATAAAACATTTCTATGAAAATAATTTACAGACAATTTTTCCCCCCAAGTTTTACGTCTGGCGAAGTTGTTTAATATCGTTCCTGCAACTGATGCCTCTGCCGAACGATCATTTTCAAGTGCAAAACGCCTACATACTTATTTATGCATTACGTAGGGACAATAACGGCTTACCGAACTGACGATGATTTCCATTGAAAAAAAATTATTGAAAAAGAATCGATTTAAAACATTCCGCAACATTTCATGACGACGTTATGAAAATATATTAAAAAAAAGATTGGTGGGTGGATTGAACGTATAAAGAATATATTGTAAGTTTTAAAGCAAACATTTGCAGTTAAAATTTCCAAACTGTTATATATTTTACTTAGTTATACACGAAGATGACAGCAGAGTGATAACGACCGCCCTTGAATGGTCACTTTGGTTGCCCAGTAGTTGATTTGGTTGTCCAACACTCGGTAAATAATTGAATCGATTACTTGGTTATATAAAGCTTCACGACGACGATGATCTGTGGTAGAATGAGATTTTATTGAGTGAGTTGTTTTTCTTATTTAGATATCTAACGTGGTTAAAGAAGGCTTAACAATGATCTGCGGCATGTGCTCTAACCCAAAATAGGCGCATAGCTCTGCCTTTCGCAACGATTTCAGAGATGTCACGTCTCTAGCTTCGTGAGCTAGAGAGTGATACTTTAACGGGCTGGTCAATACTTCAGAAAAGACCTGGAGTCACTAAATGTGTTGACCAGCCCATCCTCACCATTTCTCATCCTCCGTATCGATCTTTGCAGCGCGACCATCTCCATCTGGAAGACCGTGCAGAAGGAATCGAGTCGAAGTGTCGAGTACCAGGTCTCCTCTCCAACTCGGTCAGGGTCACACCAATTTTGCCTTCAATATGGTTACCGTCGGTATAGAGATGCGGCCCGAAGATGCCGAAAAGGTTCGAGGTACGGGAGTTCAGCCATGATAGAGCCAAAAGAGTGTACACTCTTTTGGCTCTATCACGGAAATATATATGGTCCTCACGATGTCAGGACTCAAACCCTACGTTGCCTTGGCCTCTCGGGCTAAGCCCTCATATATGTTAGTAGCTTTATTCCAAGCCTTGGAAACATGGGGAATGAATGTCAGCTTTCTATCGGTCGTTGGATCGAGGAGGCGTATTTCGTTGATCAGGCTTATATGCTCACCATTCATGTATACCACTGCGTCGTCGTAGTTGAGCTTTCTGGTAAGCATCATCGAATTTGTTTTCGATGGCGCAAACCTCAGCTTATTTCTGACTCGCCAGCAGTGCAGGTGAGCTAACGCCCGGTTGGCGTCCTCCTCCACAGACGAAGCCGACTGTTGTGAGAACGCCTGCACGTATACGCCGAGTTCCCCGAGTTATCGGAGTAAGGAGTCCAGAATGAGCTCTCAATTCCGGTTCCACTTCTCCGAAATCAAACCTTTGATTCAATTGCAATAAAATTGTCTCATTTTAAAAATTGCCTATGATTTCATGAAGGGTGTTATTATTATAGTTTACATAAAAAGTCAAGAAAATATTCTTAGATATTTGATGATTATGGAATAATCAACCATACTTTTTTTTCATATTATTCGACCATATTGATAAATAAACATTAAATTGTTGGGTGACTATCTATGTAGTACTCTCGTGAAATACTTTTTCCAATGAATTTGTCGTAACCTAAAAGGGTGTGGTCTATTCGTAAAGCCATTACTTTCTGCAAAATCCTCCAATAGCAGTAATCACGGATATGAATGTATTTTTGTTCGATAGCACAAAATCAAAATGTCTGGAAAGGCAAATAAAATTTTGCCCTATTATTCCAAGTTTATAATAGTTTTAGAATAAATTGCGCTTTAATGTGTGAAAAATATCTTTCGGTAAAACTGGATTCGTCTGACCGCAAATTAGCATTTGGGACCAAATTTAATTTTTTTTTTTTGTAATACAGCCAAACATCTTCATTGCTCGACACGTCAGTTTTTAACAATCGTTTCAAACCACCTCAATAAACCAAAATGTTCGTACACGAAGAACTCAAAACGTATCAAAACTATGTTTTTGGGCTGGATTAATCGAAAAAGCATTAAAATAGATCTTTTCAGCGCAAAGAGCTCACTAATTTATCGTTAGGTATATTTTTGAATGCTTTGAGCTTGAAAGTAGCAATAAGTTTTAGAAATGGCGTGCAGAATCAACCATTTTTCGAATTTATGAAATCAAAAAACTAAAAAATTCATTTCTTAAATGTGAACCAGTTTCAGATAATATTGATCGTAATTGTGGGGAAATGAGTATTGATTTTGTACTTTTAAAAGGTTATGATTTAGAATGTAGAAAAAAACTAAATGTTACATAAATTATTTATTTTTTAAGGTACTAGGTACTAAGACGTATAAATAATTACTTTATACAAATATACAACATTCTTCACTAGCCTTAATTAATATTACAAAAAAATATTTTAACAACAATAATTTTTTTAACTCTATGCCTTTAAGATTAAGTAAAAGCTGTATATAAATAATATCATATAATCGATTGAACAACTTTAATAATTTTCCTAAGAATAATTATTATACTTAAGGCTTTAGAAAACATATTTTCATTTTCATATAAATTTTTCTTAGGTGGGATCAACACCATGGCGATGCTTAGGTTATCTTTTTAAACACCTTTTATGTAAACTCGTCTGTGAAATCTGAAAAAAAAATATCTATATTCAATTTTTGCTATATTACCAACTTTTACTTGTATAGCCTATAATGTAATATGTTTCACTGTTGGGCACGAATTTGCTTTCGGAAGTAGGGAATTTATGTAGATACTCGTTACGCAATAAATTAACTAGATTCCTCCTTGCGTTATATCTCGTATGATAGAAACTCATGGATTAATTTCGAAAAAAATCATTAATAATATGAGAAAATAAATAAAATTATATAATCATGAATACCTATAAAGTTTGACTACTGATTAGTTTGATCACCAAAGTGTTAACATCTATACATATATTAAAACAGTAGAACCAGGAGTGAGTACATTCAAGAAATGTATGAAAAATTAAAATTGAAACGGAACGATATAGGAAAATTAATATAAGGCACAACAGCGATTTTTAATTATTTTGTTTGTCTGTCTGCCCGTCGGTCTGTAGCATATCTCAGAAATCGTTAAACGGTTTCCAATGTTATTTTAAAGGATAGAAAGTGTTTTGCTTGGAGCTTAGTTTTGTTTGTTTTAGGCTTTATTTAATTTAAATCGGATGTCAGGGAAAACTCATCGGCGGTTTTAGAGGATAGTGGGATTTTAAATAACATATTTTTTTTACACATAGAAAGCTCTATTCCAGAGTAATTTAGCCTATATTTTGTTTTGATACTAGCATTTATTCTAACTTTGTGGAAATTGGAACCAGGAACGGCGTCGGAAATGAAAACGTCATGGAAAGCAAAATTGAGAGTCAGGTCGGGCTCCGAGACTAAGAACGGGGTCGGGGTCGAAACCGAGTGTCGGATCGGGATTTAAATCGAGTGCATGACCGATATCGAAATAAAGAGCGATATTGGGTTCAGAATTGAAAGCGGGAATTAGATTGGTATTCACAGCAAGGTATTTCCATATGAAATATTCTATGTAATTATACATAATTACAGTATATCCAATGTCCACATGGGCGACGCCGCGGGCGGAAATAAGGAATAAGTGTGAGCATTATGTTATGAGCATTTGTTTATAAAAAAATTAATTCTTAGCATCGCTTATATCTTTTTTATTATCCAACTTACGACTTTTCTTATTCAAGACAATTTTGTTGAGATATTAACAGACAACTCAAAAATATTTTTTTTTACAAATTTTTTTCATTTGTTTAACAGTTAAAGGTCAGATAAATAAAAAAAAAAAACGGTTATTAACAATTAAAAAATTTTTTTAAGAAAAATTTTTTTTTCTAAAAATCATTATTTCATTTTGATAATATAATGGCAAAAAAATTTTTTTTAAAAATATTAAATTTGCCTATTTGTTTATAAAAAATTTTTAAACAAATGATGTAAAAAATTTTTCAACAAAGCAATGAAATGTAAAAAATAGATACAAAAATAGTGAAAATCAAAGATTTCGTAAAAAAAATTTTTTAACTACATTTTCCGGATTTTCCATTTTTTGTTAACTTAGAAAAATCATTATAAACAAATAAAAAAACTTTAATAAATTTTTATACCGGAATCTTGTTTATTGAGTATATCAGAGTAAGCTCCAAGAGAAAAAAGATTTTTAGCTAAATTATTTAAACGTTTATGATAGATAAGTTCATGAAAAATTACTTAATTAACAATTGGATAACTTAAACAAAAATCAAGTTAAAAATATTTTGTAAACAGGATTGTATTCCTTTAAGTGTCTAAATGATACTATAATTTATTCAAATTTTTATATTGATAATAAATATTATAAAAAAATTATTTTCTGACGCTTAGTTTGTTTGGCGGCGACGCGACAACGTTGAAACTGCCGCGCGGAACGCTATTTTCAGCGTTAAATTAAAATTATAAATAATGGAGCTACAATTTCGGGAGTCGAGACTTTTTTTATGAAATTTTCTCCTCTTTCAGAATCTTATTTCAAAATGGAGCTTTTTTTTAATATTTTTGAAGTTATTGTTAAAAAACGGAGACCACCTTTTTCTCTCTTCGTTTTTTGTTAATAACAATTGCAATATTTTATAGCAAAAAAATTCCAAAATTCCCCTTTTTCAGAATAAAATTCTGAATCCAAAAAACAAAACCCCATATTTTTTAAATTGTGCTAACTATTTTTCGCGGAAAACTCACTTCTCGACCAGACTATAAGCAAGTTAAAATTAAATTATAGTAGCATTTGAGTTTCTTTAAGTGATCGTCACGTAATGATCAATTTCGATTTTCATCTATGTTCATATTCCCTTAGATCTAAATTTAGATTTACTGATCGGGTAAGATATTTACCGGTGACTGTAGACAAGGAAAACACGAATTGGTCTTATTTATTCGATTGATCGATCCTAAATATTGTGTTGCATTCGAAAATTTAAATTTTTAGCATAGGTAGGCTTATAATGGATTTATAAAAACGCGAAGCGTGACACAGGTCGCCTCGCTGATGACCGGTGATCGTAATTTATAACTATAGCCCTGTAAATTTACCAATAATCCTCGTCATCATAGCCGGATATCGTGTAATAGTCGCGGGCGTCCTCGTACACGGTCCTCGCCGCCGCGCCGTACCTCGGCGGCAGCACCCTCGGGGAGCGCGACGCCGCTCGCAGCTCGACCGGCACGTCGTAGCATTTGCACACGCAGCACGACGGGAAACGGAACCAATCGGCGAAGATGCCGCGGCACTCGTTCCTGGGGTCGTAGGCCAGCAGGCGGTGGAGGCGGTACTGTTGCTCACATCTGTAAGGATATATATTTTTTTTTCTTTAATATAGGCGATTGTGTTTATACAGCCCCGTGGAGATCGGCCGTGAACGTGACGTGCAATGATTTGATGTTTCTAGATGCTGGCCTGTCATGGAGTATTCGTTTGATTTTGTGTCGATAATATGACGGATTGTCTTTCACGACCGCCTTTAAACGGAAAATATATTAGAATATACCAAGGGTTTGTCATCGAGTCCACAAAACAATATAGCCAACTGTAATAAAATAAAGCAAAAAAAAAGTTTATAGTTTCGTTGTTTGTTTAGAAAAATGGGAGCATAAGAAAAATATATTTTTGTTTTTAGGTGATTTTATTCGACGACTTAATTATTAAGTTTATTTAATAGGATCCCTGCAACTTTAAGTAGGGATGGCGTTGTTTAAAGATGAACTTCGTTTTTCGTAAAAATGTTAAGTATGACATCCGGTATTGTGTTCGGGTTTAGTCAATCTTATGATTCGGTTTAATGGATCGACAAAGGTTTGAAATTGGTAGATCACAAAGATTGAACACACTTTCTTTTGTTGATAAAAATAATTATCGTTTCTATATTTATACTTAATTGATTTCCTTAAATGTTAAATACTTTTGTTTCTCACCGTAAATTGGCTTTAATCGATAGTTTAATGAACAATCGATAATAGTTGTTGACGTTAAAATCTTGAAGATGAATCTTGAAAGGAAATCAGATTCTCTATTATATGTTAGAATGTATCAAAAGAAGTGAGATTGCGTTTCTATAGAGTGATAAATAATATAAGCAGTGGCGGCGCTACACCACTCGTGGACGTCGGCGACATCAGGTTTGCGAGGCCTCTTTTTAATAACTTGTAGGCAAAACTTTTTGCGAGGCCTCTTTTTAATAACTTGTAGGCAAAACTTTTTTGTTTGCGAGGCCCCTTCAGGCGCGAGGCCGTCGGCGGTCGCCGATGTCGCCGACGCCTATCGCCGCCACTGAATATAAGTATGTATAGAATCCTACTAATATCATAAATGTGAAATTTGTATGTTTGGATGTTTGTTGCTCAATAACGCTTTAATAGCTGAATAGACTTGGTTGACGTTCTAGAGTAACATAGCTTATCCATTAAAAGAAAATATACGCTGTGTTTTATAAAAATACGAACTTTTGCTCGCGGTTTCGCTTGCGTAATCGTACATCGAATTCGTTGCTTTTTTCAATTGGTTATTGGTAA
Organism: Eumeta japonica; assembly: GCA_005406025.1. NCBI lineage: Eukaryota > Metazoa > Arthropoda > Insecta > Lepidoptera > Psychidae > Eumeta > Eumeta japonica. The sequence goes on along the minus strand of BGZK01000197.1, from coordinate 271,258 downwards.
CAACAATGTTCAAAAGAAATTCAAGTTTAACATCGGTTCAGTCCAGGATTGCGAGTAGGATCCTGGCAGGATCGGGAACAAAAGCGTAATAATTGAAATAGTTTCATAATACAATAGTAGTAATAGTAATAATAGTAGTAATTACATGTGTTTTAAGTGGAAGAACATGAGTTCTTCTTCTCTGGAATCGAGGACGAAACCGAAATCGGAATCGTGGCCGATAACGTTATCGATCGATTTAAAAGATGAAACAATACGTTGTGTGTTATTGAAGATCTATGTTACATGTCCACGTGGGCGGAGCCGTTCGTGAATTATGAACAGAATCGGAATCTAGATTGGGACAAGAATCGACATCAGCGGAGTCGGGAAGGAAATAGAAAGAAGGAACGGCATCGGACTCATGGTCGACAGCGTGATCGGTCGATATAAATATGAACGCGGGCGAAAACTAATAGAACGTAACAAGAAGAAGATTTAGGATATAGCAAATTTTTATTAAATATTTATTTTTGGAAATGAAGATAATCAAATTTTTTAATGGGAATTATCATATTTCCACGGCAAACTCGAAAGAGCTCCAGCAAAGATCGGTTGTTCGGCGTTAACATATATATATATAATTATTTAACTGGTATAAATAAAATGTATCATATTAATTATTTCAATCGCGGTTTTTTAATTTGTTTTAATTGTTCATAAGCTCATTATTTTATATTTAAAATTAGAATCTGTATACATTTTTGTATTAATCTGAAAAAATAAATAATAATGAATAGGGCATTTTTTTTAAATATGGGTTGTCAATCATAGGCCAGTCATAATACTTTTATGTGGTATTCCAAAAAGTATCCTTCATAGACTTAGTGATTTTTTACAATAAATGTAAATTCTTACCTACATCCTTCTCTACAGTACATTTGCTTCTTCTCGTTGGTGCACGTTTCCAAATGGACGTATTGCTCAAAAGGGTACATGTTCAGAAGGGCCAGAACTTCCCCGTGAGTGTTATTGGCCCAGAATGGCGCCGCCACTTCCTCCTTCACCGAGCACGCGTTGCTGTGAGAAAACAAAGCCGTATAGCCATCTGACAGAAGTGGTTCATTTATATATTTAACAATAATAAAAGTGTAAAAAAAAAACCGAGAGTATGTTTATCTGTTTTTGTCCTGTATATTAGTACGTGCACGGTCACTCGACCACGTTATTCGACTTGTTATTGAGCAAAAATTCGGGTAAACAGATCTTTTTTGACCTCTCGTCCACTAAATGTTACACATACATCAAAACTGAAAATTTCGTTCGACGTCGTCGCTTGCGAAGCTTAAACACTTTACTGGTGATTATTTTTTGGAGTGGATTATGATTCGGAAATAGAAATTCACTTTAATTCTAATTCTAATAAAACCAAAAAACAAAGTGGGCTTCTGTTCAAGAATGGTCAACGCTGATTGATGGCTTGCCGAGATGAAATTATAAAAATTTCGAAATACAATAGTAAAAGTATAGAAAAATCTTCAAACCAAAATAGACATTGACACGGTAAATTACAGAGTTAAGTTTAAGTTGTAATCATTATCAAAAGTTAAGATGCAGGGACAAAATATTTGTCTTTTTACGAAAGGGCATTGCTACAGGCAGACTACATACGTCTTAAATAGGTCGTATAATTGGAAATAATAAGAAAAGTCTTCAAAATTAGATGGTGTAATATTATGAGTCTTATCATCGTCCTTGTTGAAAACATCCAATACAGTCCCATGCAAAACAATAGAATCTGTAATGGCTTATATGTAATCTATCTGGAAGAAAAAAATTTCCAGATAGAGTTAAATTTGGAATCTATACGTAAGTCCATCATAGCGAGGTTTCTTTATTGGACTAAATGGGATGTAATGTTATTTGTATCTGTATGGATCCTAACTGCACCTTACCTGTAGGTTTGTATCCGTTTTTTATCGTAAGTCCATGTGGACATAAAAACCAATGTGGATTTCCGAATACGAAATAGAAAATGTTTTTAATGCTTTTTAATGACAATTCCACAATCGGAAAAAATGATGTATTCTATATGTAAATCCAGATAAGAACTCTGCAGACATATAAGTTCCATTAAACTTTCCGTTTCGTCCCTTAGAAAGTTTTTATGGGTATGGATATGGATTTGCAGCGACAAAAGCACATTAGATTCCAATACAATCATTTCTTATTGGAATATATTGGATGTTTTCAACAGGGGTGTGACATATAGTTCCGATCGATTGTCATTTATTGTATTTCGGAGGCTGAGAGTTTTTTGACCATCGATAGAGTTGAGCCATCGAATTCTTTGATGGGAAACATCGCGAAAATGCTATAATTTGATAAAAGATGGCGCACTTTCCATTATTTGAAGAAAAGTATTTTATTTCAAACCTAGGCTAGGCTTTGGATACTATCGTTGAATTAAATTGAACCCAAATTTTATTCTGTGTATATGTACCGTTGAATTAAATTTATACTAGGCGAATCTCAAGAATTTACAAATGTTCCGACTTTCGCCCATTTGTATTCGCGGCGCACGCGCCCCTGTTCGCCAAACCGACGCTGGTGAACAAGTGAAGGTTGTTGGATATCGTGCAATATCTTTTGTGTTGTAGAAAGATGAACGGTACAATATTCTTTATTTACTATAACGGACGAATGGGTGTAAGTATATTGTAACGAAAAAATTATAGAATTTGATAATATTAAGTTTTTGCCCATTTTATTCAATGTTCAAGTATTTTAAGGGATCAAAATTATCGCTTGATAAAGAATTTTCCGGTTTTATTAATTCAGAAGTACAATACATTTTTTTATTAATTCTGCGTTTCAAATACTTCCATTTTAATATGTGTCGTTTTATTCATTGTATTTGCATAAACAGTCAGTAAAACCTAAAGGTTAGCCACAGTAATGAAGGTAAAACTTACACTCCCCTTAACTTAATGACTGAAGGCCTCGTCGTGTCCGGATGCGGTTTCATATGAAATTCTTCTTTCTTGTCGCCGTTATTGCCGTTGGCGTTCGCTTCGACGCGATCGTTTTTGTTAGCCTTATCGTGCTCAGAAAACAACAGCGTCGGCGGTAGAGTGGATGTATCGCCGTTGACGGACTTCCATCCGTCTTTCGAATTTTCCGTGGTAAAATCCTCAGCTCCGTCTGTCGTCGTAAGCGGTTCTGTGGTATTCCTTGCCAAATTCTCCGTCGTGGTTGTCTCCGATTTCGATGCTGTACCGTTTCTGGTACTCTCCAAGGGTTCGCTTTTAGCAGCATAGTTAGGGTATATGCTGTTAGTCTCAATACTCTGCTTTATGACCGCTTCCAAGGTGATGACGTCAAGGTCCAGGTTGTTTATTTCGATGTTTGCTATACTTTCAAGTTTCGTTTTGTAAGATATACCTTTCTCTGTCGTAGTTTCCGTTTTGTTTGTTTCTTTATCATCGAGCGGTTTCACTTTCAAGACGGGATTATCCTTCTTGTTTTTGTCCGCCGTAGCCGGAGTGGTCTGTATAGGCCTGAAGTGGGGTTTCACGTTTAAAGTTCTCGATTGTTTGGCGTACATCAATTTAGTCTTGATGATGTCATCGTAATCTGTTTGGTAGTCGGGGTAATCTATCGTGTTCTCTATTTCCGCTTTGAGGATGGCGCTGTGCCGTTCTTCGCCGTACATCCTTCGCATGAGACCCTGGTTCTCTTTGACGAAGCGCCGTACAGCGTGCCAGGGGTACGAGTTTCCGGGGGTGCTGCAGAAGCTGTGGGTTGAAAGGTCGCAGGGCGCTATAGGGACGTTTCTGGCCTTCGATTTTCGCGGACGAGCACACGCCGAAGCGTAGTCATAGCACACGGCTGAAGATATACACGACGCCTGAAAAAAAAATAAGTGGACAATTAAGAATGTAGAATTTTCATTTTTGAATGGGACAAATTAGTCGACTGCTTATTAAGATGCAGCAATGAAAACTATTAGCTCTGTTGTAAATTACAAATGTACAAGAGATTATCTCGAATTATTGCACAAAAAAATAGAAAACAACAATTTCTTATTACTTCAAGGTGGATAATAATTATATTACAATAATTCTTACAATTATGATGGTATTTCTATTGGTAATGTGATAGTTTCACAAGGAAACGGATATAGTAATGTATGTTCATATATTAAATCGGTGTTGGTTTGAAAAACCGAAGGCAAAATTCTGATTCTAAGAAGCGCTATAAAAATAATTATGACAGTTTCTCTTCATATTTTCATAAATAAATGTTGGCATAAATGTGATCAATAAATCTTATTCGATAGGCACCAAAGGCGGAAAGAATAATAAAAAAATTGGGACAACCCACTAGACCGACTACAAAAAGAGATCGACATAAATCGATGGATCCAGTTCGAGTGAACGTCAAACAATAATTGTCTTTGGCTTACAGCAATAAAATAAATGTCAGGTTCAACCTAGAGCGCACCTGCGACATCGAATGTCGAAAATCGAAAGTAATATCGGCCGTCCGGCGCGACGGCGCGGCCGTCGCCCACGCCCGCTAATTGTCGACATAATGAGATCCTCCACGGATTTCACTTTTACTGCAACACAACTTTCTACCACTCTCACTCGGCGCGTGCGCATCCTAAACTGAATGGTTAATCCTATGTTGTTTCGTCGCGGGCTGTATGTGTTGTTTTGAATCGTTAAATTTTAAAAGGATTTGTCGATGTACGGCCGGCTGTCTTGACGTACGACTCTAATTTTCTAATTCTGAACTAAATTTCTGATCGATATTCGATGATTATATAAAAAAATGTAAAACTCACTAAGAAATATAAATAATGACATGGTTTTGTAAAATTTCTTTTTGTTTGGCGAATTAGTGTTAGAAAGTTATATTCATATTTGATCAGAATATAGGTAAATTTGATTTAATCCTGTTTTGACGTGACAACGTCTTAAATTAGGTTGCGGCTGGGAGTCACTTATGAAAAAGTGTAACGCTCGGTAACGTTACGATGAGTCACCGAACGAGAGAGAGGCCCGCCGAATGCCTTGCGTCTCTCTCCCACTCAACTATGATCGGTCTGCCGCGCGCGCAGCACTAGAGAATTAGTGCATAGCTTGCAAATGTATTGCAAGTTATTGTATGTATATTTGTATATAAATACGTATGTATGTGTAAAGGTAAAAATAAAATTTTGTTAATATGAAATTCAGTGCGAGATTCTTTGTATAAATTAATGTTTTAAATATAATTCTTTGTATAAATAAATGTTTTAAATTGTTACTATTATTTCATCCTTCTTCCTACTATACGAATGAATATTCACATTAAAATGATTTTACCATTCAAAGTCGTTGTCACGTAAAACTTTCGCCCGTATACCGACTTTACAGGCAACCAATTTTTTATGTTTGTTTGGTGGTATGCACGATACCTTTTTAGGTAGGATCACTACCAACTGTACTAATTAGACAGACAGATTTTGGTGAGCCTAGCGTGACTTGTACTGTGCCTCGTACTTTCCTTCAGCTTAAATGAAAAATTAATAAACATTCTCTCTTCTCTCTTGATTTTCATATTTTTCTAAAGAGCTAATCATTTTCGTTGTTGAAATGTGACATTTTTTAATACTCGAGCCGTCTTCAATTTTAATTATTTTCGTACTCGCGTTGCAGAATTTATCCAACTAAAACCAATGCCAATGTATTACGTTGTATCATTTTGAAGATTGAAAATTTAATGCTTTGATAATCATAATCATCAAAATAATGTTACAGCTCTTAAACATTGCTAATAACAAAGAATGTACAGTAATAGATATAAACAAACTGCTGTTTTTGTTTACTGTAGACGCGATGTCGACAAACTGTTCGACAATCACTTACATATTATTTAGAAAGTAAATTTTTGTATTGCACATACAATATTGGACAAATGTATACGTCATTTGGAACACTATACTCTTAAAACTTATTCACGAAATCAACGATCGAAATTATTTACTTTTTTGGAACGATGTTCCTTATAGAACATTGCGGAGGGGTACCCTAGCCGGCAAAAAAACGTCCGTAACGTTAAAAAAAGCGTTAGATTTCTATGTATAATTTATGTATGAGGGCCATACAGTGTCTAATGTACAGTCTACATGGTAAATGTTATTATTATTGCAGTTTGATATTATTATTATATCATTCCACTAACGTTTCATGATCACGTCACATGTTGGAGGGGGGCGGGCGGTCAACGAAATGTGACGATGCGCGACAAGGAGCAGGTCAAGAGCTATGTGACGAAAAAAAAGGTTCATGTCTTTTGTTTTGTCCAATATTTAAAAAATTTTGAACATAAAAAAATTGTAAAAACTGCTGTTTTCATTTACGTGTGACAAGAACGGGGTGGGTGGTCAAAAACCTCATAATTTATGTAACATAATTTAAGCGTGGCTTGTGTTTTTTATTACTTAAATTTTGTTCTATTTATGAGATTATTGTGTATGTGTAATTTTGTTTGACATTACAAAATTTTATTTTTCTGACATCAATTTAATTATTACTATTATTAATTATTCAATTAAAATGAATAAAAATCAATTTTGTTCATTTTGATTATTAATTAAGAAATTATTTATAAATAAATATTTATTTAATTGTTGGTTATAATTAAACAATGTCAAAGTTACATAGTATATTTTACTGTTTCTTTCTTTTTATTTCAAAAATATATAATTCTGATAATGTACAAGATAAAGAACGAGAAGAAATAATGTTATGTCGGTGAACAATACTCAGCAATCAGCAATGCAGTGTGTTTTTCAAAAACTGAAAATTTAGTTTTCAAACAATATATCGACTATATTTATAGTCATTGAGTTTATTGATTTATTTTTATTATTACCGATAAAAAATCATAATAAAAATGTATACCCGAATAATTATTTTCTTTATACCTCGAATAGAACTTGAAATTAACATTTTACGAGTATAATAAGGAACTTCGTTCCTATCTGGTGTCCCACTACACTACTCGTTTTTTATTTTGATTTTTTTCTATCTTTAGGATATATTAAATGAAAATTCAACATAAAGATATGTCGTGATAATACATTACAAGAAGCTTTTGGATCTTTGTAGATCCGAAACAGGTATTGAAAATATTGAAAACTTTAGAAACGTATACGTATTTATTAAGCGTTACCTTTGTAATTTCTTAAATATTTTTTGGATGTAGGACTAAAAAATAAAGGAAGGGACACAATTTCTGCTTCTTTCGAGCGATTATTTCAGACAATACTCGATTAGCAAAAAATATTGCTTTTCAATTAGTAAAAAAAAAGGTTTCTACCTTATTTTTTTTAATAACTGTCGAAATATGTGCAAGATGTTGATGTTTGCCCAATTTTTTTTTAATATTTCCATTTTTTAATACTCTATACATGCATCGAAGTAACATGTATGGAGTGCCCCCCCCTTAGAAATATTTATTTTTGTTATTTAAGTATAAAACTAAGTAGCGGCTTGTACAAGACACCTACGGCGGAGTGTTTCAAAATGAGTAGTATTTAACTATCAATTTTAAATATTAAATGTCAATAGCGGCAGGACTACGGTGGCCGATATCGTCCTAATAAATTTATAATGTTGTTGTCTGCCTTTAAAACATTATTTGATTCAATCAACAGATGAGGGTACACAATGCCGGATTTTAGATTATATATTAGCAAATATTTGCTAACATTTGTTACCGGTGTGAACAGCACGCGACCGAGCACTGTCTTCCGTGGGCTGCTGCTACGTCACGCAGCACACCGGTCAAACTAAGTCATTTAGGTCGCCCTTCTTGCAGCCCCGATTTGAAATTGATGTCGAATCGGGACTATAAGATCGGGATCCTCCTGTTCCCCAAAATATAAATCAGCTGGCTGCATTTGAGAAAGCGGTTAAGAGGTATTTGATGTGGACTCAAAAATGTGGTTTATAAACTGGTTTAGACTTATGTAATTTTGTAGAAACTTTATTACATATTTTAAATAGTAATAATGTAATATATACATTGCAGCCTGTAATATATTTTCTGTATTATAGCAAAGGTTTCTCAATTCTTCACATAAATGACGAGATTTAAGTAAAATTTGAAAGGTAAACCGCATCTGGCAGTTATAGAAATGAGATTGCTATATCAATTTATATATATAATCTATATTTATTGATAGGCAATACAAATAAATACTGTTATTAACATTTTATCATAGAGACAAATTGCGTTCCATATATAAGGCAGATTGAAGATGCGTTTGTCCAGCCCGAAAAATAATAATTTGAAAGAGATTAATGTTGGCGATTGACGCTGCAGGATAAACTTTGGATCAATAGATGTCACAATTAAAACTGGACGAATGCATTTTGGAAATATGTCAATCGGCTATAGAGAATAACAGTTTTGAGAAATAGTTCAGTTTTTTTTATTTAAATTGCTCTCCAAAAAACTTTAATTTATTTGGTTTTGAACCTTTTAATTAATTTAAATTTACCAAATATTTCATTATAGTTTATTACTTAGCTATGAAATGCTGGCCATTTTATCGATTTGTTTCAATATTTATCGATTCGGACGCATAATTGTTGCTTTTTATTAACTAGTTGGAAATTGAGGGGATACACTTTAATAGTGGAGCAATAGAACCTGACAAATAGTCTCTCAAGAACCTTTCCGTTCTAAGAAGGATGAATATTTACTTATCTAAAAAAAGGTAGTATTTCTGATTTGTTATTTGCATTTCGAAAGACTATCAAAATTATATTGAAACGATCTACTTAGAATTTGATCTATACTTAATATCTGAACAATCAAACAATAGTGGTAAATCAACATGGTATCTATGACACATATTGAATTTAAAGATTTTGTTTTTGTTCAAATTAATGGTTGATTACAGTTTTTGCAATTGTGCCATTAAATCAAATGTGATTTTTTATGGACTAGCAACCATTGATATAATTTTATAACAAAAGGATAAAGGAAAATTCGTCTAAGAAGACGAGACAATATATGTCCAAGAAAACTATTACAATAGCGTTTTTAATTTTGATTCTGTGTAAGTATATACGCCCCAATCTCATAAAATAAGAGATATATTCATTAATAAAGACTTATATAAAGTGAAATCGTATATTGTCTGATTTTATTCATTTTTTTTTGTAGCAAAGTCGAGGAACAAACGACTGGGCGAGCTACAAGAGAGCAAATGGTCACGGCAACCCTTAGACACTCGCAACCCGGAGGAGTTACCAGTGCGTTGCCGTAAGGGAGTAGGATATACAATGAAAGAGGTAGGGTCGATGGAAGGGCAGAGAGGAGAGTGGGTGACAGGAACTTGTACTTTTGTACGTAGATTATGTACTAATTAGTAAGAATTCAATAAAATCTCACGACCAATCTTTATAATTAATGCACAGTATAATTTTTAACTTCATGTTTGTTACTAAAATATAAATTCGTAGTCATTTTTATCATAAATTTTACTAAATAATTATCACAGCACACCACGGACAATAAAGGGAACAATGAAATAAGAATACATTATTTAATTAGCAATTTCATTTTTTAAATTTGAACAAATGACAAAATTAAAGTTGGCCACTTTTATTATTGTTAAAAGGAAAGAATAATATAATTCAAGATGTCATATACCTCAATGGTCATACCATAGAAAACAAATTGTGTGATAGGTACACATGTTCTTTGACGTAAATAAAAATAAATGTTTTTTGTAAATAAAAAATCGTTTATGCAAAATCAAGAACGAATTTGATACGTGCTCGTTTCTGTGTCTTTAAAAAATTAAGTTTTAGTGATTTATCAATATTTTAAAGAAATATAACCTCAAATCTTGTTATATAATTTACATAATAAAAAACTAATATATTTTAGAATACATATAAAGTTTTACGAAAGTGAATTATATTCACAATGTAAAATATAATTCTTCCGAAATTTCGTACATAAATAGATAAATGTATAAAAATACACGTTTATTACAATCCAATATCTTTTATATTTACAACAAAACTTATTCTCTTAATTGTATCGAACGATTAATTGATACGTCATTGCACACCAATCGGAATCATGTGTCACATCGGCTCGTCACATGCACAAAGTATATTCTGATCAGAGTTTCCTAATGCGCCAGACCTAGTATAACTTCAGAAATACATGACATTAGGCGCGCGCGGGGTTCGAATGCGTGTACGAGCTCGCCCGCGACACATTTATCAGGCAAGCCGATCGACACGGAGAGCAATAAACCCAGATGCGTGACGTCGGCAACCTGTTCGTAAATAGCATCAGTCACTTTCACTCACAACGCCGGCCGTCTCGGATTTTCGTGAGTGTGTGGGACGCGCCGCTAACTAGATGTAGACAGGCGGCTACGAGGCGAGTGCACGCGATAGGATACCACATGGGATATTAGGATATGACACTAAGTTTTGTCAGTAACGATATCGAGTGCCTTGTCGACTGTGCGAGAATCTAGATTTATAGGTTTAAAGGTTTAATAATGGCCATTAAGCGTTGTATATAAGTAAGTGCAACTCCTGCTCTATACGTGGCACGTAGTTATGTTTAACCAGAAATAGGAGTGGGTGAAGTCGGGGACGCCTACTTCTCGAGTGCTCGGTGGCTCCATCATCCACAAGGTATGGATGCGTGGTTGATATATGCGGTGTACGTCGTACCTAAATATGCATGAGCATCTGTGGGATTTTCTAATAGCCGGTGGCCAATGGTGAAAACCTTCAAATATAATCAATTCTAGAAATAAAATGTATAGTATAAGAATAATTAAAAGTTTGGTTTAGTTTGATATTATTATGTGATGCAAATAATTTAATAAATTAGATTTATTTATTTTTATAAGATATTATATATTTATTTTTATAAGCAGTAAACGACTGAAAATAGTTATTAATTAATATGGCTGCAAAATATACAAGTGGGTTGCAAACCGTGCGTGCAAGCTCTTATAATGTTTTATAAGCCTGGATGGGAAAGATATATATTTTTATTAGAAGCGACTAAGTTATATTCTAATCTTCAATGCTTAATTTCTAATAATAATGCATTTATAAGGTATTTCATAGGATTACTGTTTCATAACTCGGATAAAAACAAATCGTTAACGGTAATCCTTTTCGCCCAAATTTTCACGGTATAGTCATTTCAACAAGCTTGCAAAAGGCAAATAACTACTATAAATTATTTAGAATGCAAGAGCAACAAAGTAGACACTAACTTCCCACGGCGCAATGCAACGGCCGAAGTGAAACTCTGCTTGCATGGTAGAAAGGGCAATATAACTTATACCTGTGTGCAGTGCTTCTGCAAGGGAAAATCATCGATGTAGGGAGAAACTCGATACATGCAATGATCTAGCGCTCGTTCCTATTAGACCCTATGTCAGATCTTACCATTAAATTAGGAACTGTACTTTAGATTTTCATGAAGTGCCTGTAAGGTCAGAATCACATGCAACTTCTAGCATTTTAGTTTAGATATATTTTTAGGACGATAACCGATTAGATTAGTTATTGTCGTCTCTAAGCGTCTTCATTTATGTACTTGCAATTTGAATATGCCCGCATTTGCTTATAGTCAAAGTTGTCAACATGTGTTACGTAGGTTGTATGCAGTAAATATATCGATAAGTTACGTTTAATAGCCTAACAGAGAGGGTTACGCTTTCGAAGCAAGTTTCTCCCGTGTTTCAGGACAGGCTTAATTTTCACAAAGATGAGGAGCGAACGCAAATGGTGCTATTACAAAAAAAAGCACGAACCAAGAGGCTACGAAGTGAAAGCACGCAGGTGATACGGTTTGCGTGGGTATCGGTGCCACTGAACTTTCGCCTGCGCCTGAGTTGCTTTTTAGCGCGCGACGACCCCCCCCGCACAAAGTGCCCCCACCCTCGGTCGTCGGTCGTGATGTAAATCACGATGTTCGTCGTTGGGTCGCATAACTTCTATCTCACGACTGTTATGTCATATGTCTGAACACAGTTATCGGATTGGTTCGCGACCTTGCGCTAAAAACTTCCGCGCAGAGGCCAGGCGTGGCCACTTATGGGAGGGGGCAACGAGTGAAATTGGCCCCGTCGTCGACGCACGGTCGTAGTACTTTTTTTGTGTAAGACAAGACACTAAAAGTGCCCACCCTGAAAAATCCTCATACGATCGCGGCCGCTGGTCGGCGACCGGCGAGAGGCGAAGTCTGACGGTTGCTAGACGAAGAAGCATGCTTTGGCTATTCGATTTCATAGCTCGTTCATTTATTGACGGTTGCCATAGAAGATATAGTGGTTTAAGCTTCGGAAACTGTTTGCACATTCAAATATTGTATATCGTAATTACGGTGGAATATCAGCAGAGAGAGAATTTTCGTTAAGATTAAAGATAAATAAAGGCATACCGGCCGGAACAGGAGCGCGTATCTTATGGGCGGTATGAAAAATGTTACATTAATATTATGCAATACCTAAAAATCATAACTTGAAACAAAAAAAGGGTCAGAAATATTGAAGAAGGGGGATTTTAGTATTCGAGATTTCGATTGTTTCTTGCAAAAAATCAAAATTAAGGTCTAATCGACATCGATCCTGCAGAATTAGCTGTGAATTATTTAGGATCCGACTCATAAAATTTTGTAGTATTTATTTCGTATATTAATTGCCATCAAATTAAATCAATTTTTTTTATCGTATTGTATCACCATTACAGCATTTCTCGTCGTCAAGTTCTTAAATTGTGCCAGTGTGTCGCGTCAACTCCAAAATTTTGGCCTCTAGTCGCACACTAATGCAACGATAAGAAAAATTAATTCCGTTTCCGAAAGTGTCGGCGTCAAAAACTGGCAACACATGTAGGCGTGCTGACACGCTTCCCACGCGCGCAGACAGATGCCGCCTCTCGCTCCCTCGCTTCTATATCACACTTGACACTTATGCATGTGTGCGTGGGCTAGCCCAATTAATGAACCCGTTTCGCTGTTGCTTTTGTTCGGATGTTGACATAATTACTATTTTTCTTGTCTATTAATATGCATTGAGTTATTTCGGTATGAATTTGATTATCCATTGTACTTTTGTTTTGGGTTTAGACAGAATGCTGCATATAATTTCAGAATATCGTTCCTTCGGAATTTTATGACCTTACTGCTGAGACATGTCTCTCATTTTTTTTTATTTTAGACAAGGAACTTTTATTGTAAGTCGCTCAGGCTGGTTCAGTGCGGGTCGGGAGCTGCAATAATGCGATGACGACAGATGTCCAGGATCGATGGATTGACTTGCGGGACACGGAAATATAATTGGAAAATTAAAAAAAAAGATTTGTTTAATTTAACTTAAATTAAAAACACGTCGTTGTATTCACACGTGGTCTGATTTCGAATCCGATACCTTCTGTTTCAGAGCAAACAACGTACTTGACAACACCGTCATCACCGTCACCGTGTATTTGAAACGTTTACGATCTGTAATGATTGTAAATTGAATTTGTGTACAATAGGCGAAAGCCCATGGGAATTCAACCACACGGGCCACTCCATTAAAAAAAAAAGGACAATTTCAACATCGACGATATCTGATTTTGGATTCACGTGATTCTGAAATCATCCGTATTTGTAATGGCGCGTGTTCTGCCGTTTGGTACGGTTCATCCGAATGTAGCGATCGTGAGTGGAGTTTTAATTTCATTATTATTTTACTGCGACGTTTTTGTGACTAACTTCACTAAACAGATAGGCTGTATATGTTCGTGATGTAAATTTATATTGTATTAATACAAATCGGTTCAGATATTGTTGAACTGTTAACATTTATGTATACCTCTTATTTATTATTTTCTTTTTTACATTAGTATTTAAATTTGTAGTCGTCTGTGGTTAATGGTATCGCTGGTGTGGCAAATTAAATCATATGCATAAACGTATGTTAGTTATCAAGACTTAATTTGTTTATAGTTTACAGTTGCAAAAAGATTTAAAAAAAACTATATTACTCGTATATGTCAAAGTGCTTGTCCTATTTGGGTTAATTTGTTTGTCAGATTGTCAATATAGTCACAGTTTAATCACGTTATTTACAAAGTCTGCGGTCTGACACTTGAGACGTTCAAGCGCGTCGTGCACGTCCGATTTCCATACAGGTAGTATGATTGTAAATTAATTCTTCTTGCGTGTTTGGGTCGTCGACGGATTGAGATGTTGTGCCGGTGTTTAAAGTGGAGAGAATAGTGTTCCAGTTTGAAAAACAACAGAGTAGGTAAATAATTTTGGCAATTCATCCCGGTGTTCGTGTATTGTTTGCCGAAATTGACGTACATACTTAGTTTAATAGAGTTAAACCCCTATCGTTCATCGATAAGTCATCGGAATATGTTTATTTTAATATAAATTTGCCATTTAATGTGACCCTACTTCCATGTACATTTTATGACGAAGGTAATTTTATAAACACGTTTCGAAATAAAGTTCATCGTTTTCCGTATAAAGTATATATTTGACGTGACAACGTCTTAAATTAGGTTGCGGCTGGAGTCATGAAAAGTGTAACGCCGGTAACGTTACGATGAGTCACCGACGAGAGAGATTCTAGGAACAAGTTAAGTTGTAGTAAACGCTGTTTCATTGTACGCAAATGTATTGCAAGTTATTGTATGTATATTTGTATATAAATACGTATGTATGTAAAGGTAAAATAAAATTTTGTTAATATGAAATTCAGTGCGAGATTCTTTGTATAAATTAATGTTTTAAATATAATTCTTTGTATAAATAAATGTTTTAAATTGTTACTATTATTTCATCCTTCTTCCTACTATACGAATGAATATTCACATTAAAATGATTTTACCACTCAAAGTCGTTGTCACGTAAAACTTTCGCCCGTATACCGACTTTACAGGTAACCAATTTTTGAATAATCTATATCGGATGCATACATCTACATTCAACTAATTAGACTAAAAATAGATATTGTGATAAGCAAGAGATCCAGTATTTAGGAGGCTAGACAGCACTTTTTTCAGATAAAATAACAGTACAACCTTTTGCGCGCAGCTAAGTCCATATGAACGGAACGAGGTTCTTGTATCGATTTAATTTTTTCCGACTTCGCCTCTAATAGCACCGTTACTCACAAACGAAACGGTCAGAAACCCTTGCGTCTCAGATATGAACCGCTTTTTACTTTAGATTAAAAATATTTAATGTTTATCTACACGGTATAAGCTTTACGTGTGAAATTTCATCAAGATCTATTTGACAGACTAAACTGTGAAAGCGAGGTTAACACGTAACCGGAGAAATGTTATTTCTTAAGTCTATATTAGAATAAAATACTACGTATTTACAGAAGAAAATTATAAGCGCGGATATAAAAACAAAAGTTTTTCACTGTCCACCTTTTGTTTTATTTAATTTTTTATTATGTGTAATACAGTGATGATCTTATACAACCTGGTGGTTAGTATGTCTACTTATAGAATGGGCGCTTCAATGAAATTCTCTAGGTCCTTACCATCAAATATTCTTCAAATTTAACCCATGTGCAGAGTGAAATATCAATTAGGTATCACTCGATTTCATGGTAAAGGACTAATCTTCAAAGGTTCACCTCTACTTGGAGATATGTATGTGAAAACCGCAACATAATTATTTAATTAATGTTGATCGACGCAAGTAGCAGTCAGAATTTATTGTTCGCTGCTGAGATCGCACTGAAGTTTGTGAGCTAAATGCATAACTAATGAATGTTATAAAGAAACTAATGCATTTTTACTTTTTTTTTTTGTATAATATAGCTTTATTATATAATTATTAACAGAAATTTCCAAATGTTTATTGCATGAGATCATTTAATATCGATCAATATTAGTTCTCTTTCTTTTTACTGTTGTTACAAATTAAGATGGTAATTATAAAATAATGTACTTTTCAAAATTTCAAATTATATTTAACATGAAAGACAAAGAATTTTCACTATTTTCGTTAAATAATCGACGAAGTTTATTTTAATTATTTAACCGTCAGTTTTTTCGTGGTTAAAAGAGAAAAATTTTAATCTTATAAACTCACTCCTCTGAATGTTTAATGCTGAGTTTCAATATAATTTAGACGTAATTATATGTTTTAAAGCAAAATATCATATCATATAAGCACTGATGGTTAATGTTGAAGAATTATTTATTATCTGGTTTCATTAATTCAACTTCTAGAATAAATTGATTGAGTTGCTTTTTTATAAAACATTGTTGACGAAATTCCGTGCTGGATTATATTGGCATTATGTTTTAGGATCATCAGGCTAATTGATTATACTTTGTTGTCGCCATCGAGACAATTTTTTTGCTTTTTTTTATAGTCATACTTCAATCAAAACTCAGCCTATATTTGGCTCAAGTACTAGTGTAATGTATCATGTTAGTTGGTGATAAGACATGTTAATAGTACAGATTCGCGTATATCTTTTTTTGATTTAATTAACGGGATATTATTTAGTTTTTTATGCATGTATTTAACATTTGTTGTATTGCTTAAAATAATAAAAAAAATATCAATATCAATATCTAAAAATAGAATACAATATTAATTGCTTCCATGTAATTTTTTTTCTATCTGTTGGAATTTAGATTACTAACTTTGTTGCAGCTCTTTAATTTGTATAAGATAATACTATTGAAAGTAGCGACTGGATCTAACACCTACCTCTCGTCGTGTATTCTCATTAATTTTCTAGCAATCCTCTAACAAACCACTTACAAGATCTTGTCAGAATACATCCATTCGGGATCGTCTCATACATTAATAACCAGCCGCAGCCTGTAGCACTTTAAAATAATTAGCACTCACCACAAACAGAAAGGCGATCGTGAGCCGCATTTCGCAGTTCTCTAACGAACTTTCACTGGGTCAATGAGTACAAGATACATCCTGAATACGACCGCTCGCTGTTGCGGTCACCGGCCGACTGAATACACCTGACTGTTAGTCGTCAATAAGCTTGCGCCTGCGCCGGTCAAGGACTGGTCAATGCAACAGATAATGTATGCACTTGATAGTCTTTCGCGCATGCTTATATTCTATCGGATGCGAGGGTGAAGGTCCGTATCGGGAAGGTGGGGTCAGAATCATTTTGTCTTTAGTTCTTAAGCGATCGTAGCGTATTTTGATTTAATACAACGAGACTATAATTTTTTAATTAATGTTACATCAATGTTATTCATTGAATATTTTACTGTAGTTTCCGGAGGATGTATAGGACCGTCTTAAATGAGCTCTACCATTCTCATGCAACCATTGTGACAACGTAACCATAATCATTTTAAATCTTTAAAATACCGAGACTGATAATAGCCAGCTATATCGGAAAGATTTGATGCTATAAATGGCGATCGTGCCCGCCCATGCAGCATAACGATTAAACAGTAATATCATAGAGATGTAACGTGTTCCGAAATTACGTTGTAAAGTTAAACTCCTTTTCAATACTTAACCGTATTAATCCCATCGAATCCAAAATTTTATAGAGACATTCAAGTATCTAAACTAGGAAGAATAATTCCGGGAATACTTGATGAAATAAAACCTTTCTTCGAAACAAATGAAAATATGTCCTCATTCTTTCAAATTTTCGTCTTTAATAAAATGTCTTTGCTAATTTTATTAAGTTTATAAGGTTGTTTTTATATTTGAACGCGTCAATTTCAGGAACACCGGAACGATTTAATAAATTATTTTTAGTCAGATAGGTCGTTTGTTAAAAAAGGGTGTCGACGGGTTGCGTCAATAGTAAAAACTCGTAAATGTAAATTGTAATATTTGACAGATTATCATATTCTCTGTCAATTAATACGTCTACGTTTAAAATATACATATTTATCTTTTGTTGTAACTAGCCTTATATGTATTGTTTATTTATTTAATATGTATACTTATTATTTAATTAACGAGATATTCGTTATACACTCATCACGTGCATTAAACAGGCGTGCACTATTCAAATCAACGTGAGTGAAACCACGGAGCACAGCTGTAAGGCTATCATTTCATTACTTCTTCAATTATCATTAAGCGATTTCAAATTGCGTTCTTTGCCCGTCTCAACGTGCCGGCTTAAGAATCTTCATTCGCTTATGGTACAATCAATATAGGATAACTGTGGTTATTTCGCGCAATTAATTCGCAAAGTGTCTCATTAGATAGATTCTCACAACGGAAAATTAGGTCCCGCTTGGCTCAAGAAAGAGTGTGTGCACTTCAGTAGGTCAGTCGAGTAATCGTCCGCCAGTTTCGTCTCTCTCTCACCCTCATGCCGCTTTCGCTGAGCGCGAGCGAGAGGCGACAGAGACGCGCGTGCGCCGCGCACCGTTATCCCGCGACGATATCTTGAATGAATATAGTTTTCTCTCGCGCCAAAACAATGATGCGACTATCAAGTCGGAAATCGAAAGGTGGTAGTTAGTGAGCGCTTAATTAATATAATAACTTTGGCTTCTAGTATTAATTGCTGCTATCAAACCGGGCAATTTTTATGATATTACTGAAGATAAGATACTAGGTATTAAACCGTAAAATGTTTTTTTCTTAGCAAAAGTTTGTGGTAATACCTATTTAGTCATAAATTAAATCAATATTTTTTAATGTGTAATGTTAAAAGGGGATTCTTCAACAATTTCCGAATATTTTTCAGCTTTAAGTCTTGTAGAGTTTAAGTTGATGATTCCCGTGCTTTATTTTGTGCAAAAGTAAGTAAATAAAATATTTATTACATCGAAACATTTAACTTTAAAAATAAAAATATAACATTATACATAAACTTTATTGGGGTTTTCCTCTCATTTACATTATAAATACATTTAATAAAAATAACTGTGATGAGATATCTGGAAAAAGAAAATACACATGTCAAAAATAAAATAAACCTATAAACTTTTAAAATCCACCAAGGATTAATTGTCCAGTCGAATGATACTTTTAAAATACACATATTTCATAAATCTTTTAGTACATTGTAAATTATATCATATTCTACACAGACCTAATTGGATTTGAAAAATATTTAAAAGTAAATTACAAATAAGACTAACGGTAAAGGAACACGCCTGACATCTGTATGTCATAAATAGCAGCACTGTTCAAGAACTTCGTGTTTAGGCACTGAGGCATATCGGTTTGAAGGAATACGAAATCAACGAGCTCGCATGAAAAGATTGATGGATGTTAATAACGCAAGTGAGATATGCAAAGTGTAATGTGGAGGTCTGCGTGATCCGTGGTCTCTGCTTATCCTTCTGGGAAGAAGGCTTAAGTTGATGATAATCAAATATAATAACAATGAAAAGTTTAAAACTGTACAGATATATATATATACATATATATATATATATATATATATATATATATATATATATATATATATATATATATATATATATATATGTAGCTAGCTTTACCGGCAGCTCCGCCCGCGTAGATTTAAAATAAATTCTTTTAACTTTTATATCACCTCATTATAAAATTAAGCTCTCGATTGTTATTCCGTTCTCGATACTGATTTCGATTCTGCTAAAATTTTCCAGACTCTGATCGTAGTTAGCCTTAACTTAGCAAAATTTAAAGACATTACTTAATTTCATGTCTGTCTTAATTTTATCATTAACGCCCCCGCAATGCATTTTGGTAGTCCAACACTTAAGTAAAATTTAGCCTATCCACAAAGTCGATGTATCCTTTACATATATAAAAAAATTCATTTTGATTGGATGTATAGGTCAATAGTTATAACGGAACAACCAAAAAAACCTTTGTAGATCTATATATTAGTATAGATATCTCGTTCTTACTAAAGTGCACGCAGTAGTTCTTAGTCAAAAATGTAAGCAATTTTTTTTCACACGAGGAATGATTAAACATTTTTACACTTAAACTGAATTATTGCATGGGTCTGTCTACAAAAACATACTTATTAAAGGATTTTAATTTGATTTCACATTATTTATAGACGAAAACTAAAAATTTACAGATATCTTAGGGAAAATGTTATAACAAAATTGTATCATTCAATTTGAAACCAGCCATAACCAGCTACAATACAGTTACCATACTAATTTTAAACAACTGTTCTAAAGGCTGTATAAAATCGAAACAGCTCGGGAAATCCGTAAGAATTATTCATGAGTGATTGTACAAATAATTTGTTTTGTTTGGGTTGTCTAGATTTACTGTTAGTAAGTAATTTATGCTTTTGAGCCTGAGGCCTAAATTGCAAAATAAAACATCAATATCAAAGAATCAAAGATTCCTCTTGTTTATGAGTGGAAAGATCGCGCACTTTAACACAATATCTGAGTTACAATGTGTTTGACATTTGTTTGCAGAACTATTTAGTAGAAACGTACATCGTATTTTGCGGGATAAATAAAAAAAAAGAAGCCGAGAAAGACAATGTGATTGATAACTCCTGAACTATACAGGGTTCTTGATAATTTTCTTTATAATTTTCATACAATAATGAATTCATTACTATTGTATTGGTCACGTTTTTAGACATAACAGTGCGAAAAATATAATATGTAACTCTAAAATATCTATTTAAAATTAAGCAGTTCTCGCTTAAATAGAACTTAATATTCAGTATGTTTCATGATCTGTTTCAACAATAAAATTATAAATGAATGTTTCATGTATATTTTGTCTACGTGTATAATTTTAAAATTTTGTATGGCTTACAAGCAGATCGTGCTGAAAAGCATTGTAACATTAATACCCTCGCAAACAAACATACCAATTTGACAACGGAAGGTCATACGACAAATAAAACTATATACTATAATATCCTAGTTATATTATATAAAATAAATTGTAATTACAATTTATGCATGAGCTCGCCATTATAAAGCTAACCGCCTCACATTTTCCTTATAAAATGAAAGTACAAGAGAAACTTGCCCCGCCGACGATAAGTTAAACATTGATTTCAATGCACTTTCTGTTTTATTTTCATTTCGCGAATCTCTCTCCGAGAGGCTTTCACGGAAGAAAGCATTTGCATGTTAACTTTTACGTAAGTTTGTCTTGTTGTGTCACAAAGTAATCAGATGCGTTTTCGCTCGAACTTCGATTTTTTTTATGTACGCAGCGTATTTCATAAACCGATCGCTGTTGCGTGAGGCGCACGCGACGATAAAAAAATATTTGACTTGCGTGGTGATTTATTTCAAGAGCGCATTTAGGATCAGGGCATACATATTTGAATACATATTTTTGGATCTTGCTCGCAACATGGATGACTGGATGTATTTATTTAAAGGATTGTTCAATGTATCGATTGTACAGAGCGTAGACGAGGTGTAAAAGAGAGGCGGTTGCTCAACGGTTAATTGTCGCTTTCGATTGAAAGGTACCAGTGGTTTGATTTTTGAGCTTTTGAATACGGGCAAATTGAAAAATTAAGCCACTCGGTTTTTGTTTGGAGAGTACGTTAAACCATAAACCTGTATGCTGTCGTCACGGTGACAACCTTCGTTAGCAGTACCCAACTTGCATTGGACTAGCGTAGGGCGCTAAACCCATATCTGCAATCTGAATAAAAAGATCTTAAGAGGCCACTGGGGGTGACTAAAATCTGACCCAGTAACCAAATATGGTTTCGTTCATTATTCTAATTCAGATATGCTATTCTCAAATTTGCAAACCAAAACATAAAACTAGTGGTACTAACCCATAACCGGTTGAAGAACAGGACGCGATAGCCAAACGCAGATAAACGTATATTTATCTTTGTAGCGGGGATCGGCTGAAAAATATTCTTTAGACTATACGTAAAGTGAAAATGATACTGGCCGTTATGTTATTGTGTTCTCGCTTTGTTCATTTTTTTTTCTAATACTAACGTTCGTTTGTTTATCGCGTTCGATTTCTCATTGACATCCATTTATTTTCGAACGTGTCATAAGGACAACGTACGTTGAAAGTGTA
Source organism: Eumeta japonica (assembly GCA_005406025.1). NCBI lineage: Eukaryota > Metazoa > Arthropoda > Insecta > Lepidoptera > Psychidae > Eumeta > Eumeta japonica. The sequence continues at coordinate 249,214 of BGZK01000197.1, read as the reverse complement.
CGGTTATTTTTGGTGTATTGATTCAAGAAGATTAGGTTGAAGCAGTTTAAATAAGACGCCAAGAGCCTCGAAGACGATCACCGTAACGGATCATCGAGTTGAGATCGTTATCAACTAAATATGGTAAAAGAAAAGAATCTGATATTGAAAGACCGCGAATTGAACGGTGGAATGACTTAGCAGTATGGATAAACGAAATACTTCATAGACGTTTAGGCACGTCCGACGTGTAGTGACGTGTGAAATGTTGCGGTGTATTATGAAATACGAAGAAGTAGAAGCGGAAGTTTAAAATTGCAACTAATGGCGACTATATTTTGTAACGTTGAAGGGACAGTGCTAATTGATTATTTGCCAAGAAAAAAACCGTGATCAACTCCAGATATAATACTAGTTTGTTGGATCAACTACACGAGCCGATAAGAAAAAAAGAAGATCAAGTGCGACTCTGACGAACACAAAGGGTTCCATATCTATGTACAATATTTAACACTGTACATTTAGGATTCATACTCCACTGAGTGCCAATAGTATTAATTCTCTATGCACTAAGGTCAGACCGAGTTTGACGCCCCCGTACGGCGCAGGCACAAATTAGCGCGAGTACGACTAGCACTTGGCCCTTGGTTTTTAGTCGTTTTTACTTAGCTTATTATTAGTCGTTTTACTTAAGATTATGCATTAAAGTTATACTAGTTAGACGTTTGTACATAATGCCACTATTAAGATCGAGAAAAGAATGTCGAAAATAACACGTTTCTTATACGGAGATAACCTTTAATTTTTAATATTGTTTTATTTTTATTACCTGATAACAGCCATAATAATACACGCAAACCTTGTCGTGATGATAACGAACGCAAAAATAAAAAAGAAATACCGTATCGTGTTATTTAGACCATTTATAATACAACAACAGCTGTATAGTTTTTTATGAACTTTGATTTGTTGGATTCGTCTCCGCCTCGAATAGTGGAATAATTAATCAAGAATATGAAAATTTCACTAAAACACAATGTGAAGAAAATTCGTTTTCTCGTACATCTTTTTTTTTTGGATGCAACGGCATCTCCGATTACATGACAGTAATTAAAGTGAGTTTGGCTAAATTTGCATAGAGTATATATGTCGGTACATTTCCCGCGACCGAAACGGGGACCGTTTCTTTTTTCTCAAAGGCAAAGAGTATATAATTATACATCCTGACTTATCTGTAATAAATTCACTTCCATTCGGTTATATTATTTTTAATTTTGTTATTTTGGCAATTTTAACAGGAAGTTAAGACAGCACGTGGTTCGGTCGGTCTGTTTCGATATTGTTTCGTTAGTCAAAGCCACCTTATCGCTGGTACAATTCTTTCTGTGGTAGTACGGTGTCTTATTGTTATATACTCTTTTTTCAGTTAGATAAAGTGCACATTGTCAATGGCTAAATCTGTTATCAAAAATGTAAAAGTGTGTTTGTATGGATGTTTGTTATACGTTGACGGCTGTACGGATTGTAATTGGGACTAAACCATTTATCTCGGGAATCGATGAAAGAAAATGAATTTGAAAGAATTTAAGTCCCGTCTGCACTTGTACAAAGTAAAATCGAGGAAAGTAAAATCGAGGAAAGTAAATGAAGAATAGCAGCAAAATGTTGAAATTTACATTTTTGCAGTATTTTTTTTTGTTCGAAGCAATAATTTATTTGCAGGAAAAGCATGTGACGAGTACGTCCCTGAGTTCGTTCCGAAACTTCATTCGAAGTATTGGTTAACTAACGGTCCATCACAATTAAAGTGAGATAGTTATTCATCATTAAATGATTCTCTGTGATATACGTATTTAATGCTTTTGTACAAAAATACTAAGCTGAAATGCGCCAAAATGATCAGTCAAAAAGGCTTTCGTTTGATAATGATCTTTTTTAATTACAAGTATACAAGATGCAGGCCGGGACTCATTACATTCTGGAGAGGTCTCTTTTAGATGTGGTGAAGATGGCTGGTGCGATGGTGGAATTTAGCTTTTGGTGTTAATTAAAAGGAGCAATTTCTCGGAATGTTCTTCGCAATGTATGTGATAGAACGTGCAAAGGGCTGCAACGTTCAAGGGGTTGGGAATCAGAAAGTCGACCGAATCGATGATTCTAATAGCCCTGTGATGTATATATAATTTTCATTTATTATGCAATAGTGAAACTAATACCATAATAATGTTTACATTTTGGCATTTAAATTTGTATTAACAACAAAAATATTAAAGTTCAATGTGATCGTAATAATTATTGTAATTAAGCCAAGGGCGTAACCAAGGGGAGGGACCATGGAGGTCATCATCACTTCCTGGGTTGGGTTTTTGTCTAATTGTTGTAATCGAATTAGAGCCTGTTTTGAATGAATCTCGATTATGTGATCTCCTTGACCTGAAGGCTGAATCCGCCCTTGAATTAACACTGGAATAAAACGATAAAAAAATATTATTATAATTTCAAGCGAGTGCTCATTTTCCTCACTTATTAATAAACATTTTTCATTTTTATTTACTCGTTCTTTCCTGTTATACGTCAGTGTAATAGTTTCTTTCTACCTGTTCAAAAAAAAAATTGTAGTATAAAAATTTAATAGGTATCAAAAAAATTGGCTAACGTGGCAGTATAAGTTACCATATCTAGAGTACACTAAATTTAAATCAAACAGGTTTTGGACTATTATCTATCTATTTGAATAATTGAATTAAAAGTAGTATGGGCACAAATATGCGATTGAATACTTGTAATATACACGCAAGTACTTAGTGAGTGTCAGTTTATACTTGTCATTGAAACTAAATAAAATGAAGCAAAATATAGATTTCTTATGTTTTCTTGTAATCTATAAATAAAGTACTATTCTGTGTTTTTTAGGATTTCAAGCGCAGTAATTTTGGAGATAAAGGGATGGTCAATTGTTATGATTCTCTTTGAATAATTTACTTTAAAATTATAAAAAAAATATATATTCTAGACCCTTATAATAAGTGCTTTCATTTATTCATATATACATATATATATATATATATATATATATATATATATATATATATATATATATATATATATATGATATCTATATAATATATAATGTTTATATAATATATTTATACAAAATGTATAAATTAGATAGACGTGTTTGGATCGCATGGATATGTGTGTAGCAAATGTCAACTTTGTAATTTGGCTGTGCGGACAGACAAACAGACAAACACGAGCGATATTAAAAGGATAGTCCGTTTTTTTCCTTTGCAGGTACGTAACTCTAAAAATAAATTGCAGTTTATTTTCAAATCTCAGACATTTAATTATGTTAGAGGAATTTATTAACAATAAATTTTAATTGCAATCTAAAGTTTCAAACGGAAATAATAAAAGTCGTTCGAGATAGACGTAGAGAGAATAAAAAAAAAAACATTAAAAAGCACAGGCTTTCACGAAATTGTAGACACACCGTCAGTAATAATGTAACCCGCCGCCCATGGATTTACGTCCATTAGCAAGTTTACTGCAGACAGCATGTCTGCTTCAAACCTGTCGAAAGTGGGTTGCGTCTGCGCAAAGGAGTTTGTTTAACAGCTGTTAATTAAGAGGCGTTACTTGGTAAGACGCGTTAAATTTTATGAGTCCCTTGTTCGGTTGCCAGACGATTATGATCTAACGGTGAACGTTGTCTACGCTGTTTAAAAATTAATTGCTATTTCTTTTAATGTGATTTTTAATTGAAATTACGTTATCTCTTTTTTTTGTATTCATATCTGTGTATTTTTTTAAACGATTTATTACGAGGTTTTATTTGTTTTTATATAGTTTAATTTAGAAGATGTGATTCGCTTACGTGAAATACTTGGCTCGCAATAATGATTTTATAATGAATGCATGTGAATATTATTATAATTTACCAGCTTTTTCCCGCGGTTTCGTCTGCGTGGACATGTAATTAATTTCACATTTTCTGTATTGAGTAGTAGTGCTCTCATTGTTTCTGATTTAAGTTCCAATTTTACAGATAGCTCCGACTCGGTCTTATTTATTCCAATCTGGCATCCCTTCTAATTTGAGTTTTTCCAATCACGCTATAGTTCTTTTTCACTTTCGATATCGATTGCGGTTTTTTGTAAATCATTTCACGGGAACGCATTTCTGGGATGTATAAAAAATATGCGTATACTCCAGAAAACATTCTACGTGTCTGCCAAATTTTATATAAATCCTTCCAGCTGTTAATGCACAATTGAGTTATCATCGTACCAAACATCACATTTGTAATATTGTAATAGGATATAGGACTGACAATAGATGCGGTTTAAAAACACTATGGTTAACTATTAACTAGAAGTTTCTCATATCAAACAATTATTATTAATCGTGTATCAGTATAGCCATAATCGAATTTTACCCTCTTCGTTAGTTTCGCTAGTTTCCTCCCTCCCTCTCAATTCTCATCGCTCACTCTAACATCGCTCTTTTTCTAAAAAAAGCGAAAAATAAACATGGCTTTGAAAATAAAATAAAATCAATGACTTAAATGCTCGACTCGTGACGAGTTAAACAGATGAACAAAAAAAAAAATAATAATAATAAACAGTAACAAATATTTTATGTGATAAGGAATCCTATCTCTTTTTGCAATGTCATTTAAAAGTGGTTTTTGCTAGGGACCTGAATACAAAACGTGTTTTTTTCCTTAACGTATCCCGAGAGGGATACGTTATAAATTATTATATAGAAATTATTATGTAGAAATTATATATAGATTTTATAAATTATAAAATACAACTTTACGGAAACGAAGCCGCAAGCAAAAAGCTAGTTAGAGTTTAGTACAAATTTAAAATCACAAAAAACTTAAATTCCTCTGCAAAATAAATGCCATTTTCGTAATCAACGTCCCAAAAAACTTTTTAACAACACCTATATCGATTTTAGGTTTATTTTCGGTTCGTAAGGGGTTGGTTTAAAAAAAAATTAAATACGCATTTCCTTATTCATTTTTAGGAGTACCTTTACGAAGATTCAAGCCTAAATATCTATTTAATATTGAAACCCGAAACCCTCATCTCATTGTACTTTTTTAGCGGTTGAATCTTGGAATTCCTTCCCTATTCCCTATTTACTTTCTTAAAGTAGTGGGTCTGATGATTCGGGCTGGGCGTTGATGTGGCAATGAGTCAGTCAGTCACGACTTTTATTTTAGTTCTCGACCGCAGCCCCGCCAGCGTATACAGAAACAATTCTACTTATGTGTCGACCGATTACGATAATTCGTGACCGTTACCGTGATCGCTGTCACATTCTCAATACCGATTTGTATCACTTTTGATTCCGAACTCGATCTGAATTCCGATTCTGCGGTTCCAATTCCGATTCCGCTTTCGATACCGGACCCGTTCTTAATTCTCTTCTAATTACGATTTCGGTCACGATCTTGATTCTAATTTTGGTCCCACGGTCGATTGCGATCTTGGTCCACTTGTCAATTTCCAATCTACGGTCAATCTACGATCTCAACCCTCAATTCTGCTCCTCGTCCCGTTTGTAATTTCAATTTCGTTGCCACTCATAGTTATAAATTTAAACGAAGCTGGTGTAAATTCTAGTATCAAAATAAATGTTATGCTATATTACTTGGGATAGTGTTACTATACACGAGTGAAAGCATTTTCAGAATCTGGGATAATAATGCAGATAAAGCCAAAGTGAAACTTTAGTCTATTTTACTCAAGGAGTTTCTTATACTTTAGACTCGGTATAGTAGTTCGGTTCAATAGTCTAAGTACGCAGTCAGCTTCAGATGCGAATGCTGGTTTACTCTTTCGGAAATCTTTGCATTCGTGAGTACAACATATCTCCAGTTTCATAGTAATTGTATGAATGTTTTAATCACACAAAAGAAAACTAACAAAATACACGATCATTTTTTAAAATTATACAACCCCACTCCCCCACCTAATCATATTTTCGAACCTCGTGCCATAAAAATTTTTATACAAAACTCAACCTTCCATTACTCCGATAAAAAACAAATTGCGTATACATACACATATAAGCAACTAAATATAGAACAAATGAATATGGCTACTAAATAAGTAAAATAATAATGATTGATTTTTTATAGTGTATAAAAATAACAGCTTATCATTTGTGTAGACACATGTCCTTACCGTATATCAATTTTTATTACGATCGGTCAAACCGTTCTAGAATTATAAAAGGAAGTATAGATAGTCAGGCAGACAGGCAGACAGACAGGCAGACAGACAGGCAGACAGATAGGCACATAGACATTAATTTTAAAAATGGTAGGATTGGGGTTAGTTAGGTTACTTACGAATATTTATCACAAAATTTTACAAAAAATGTGAATGAACAGACAGACGTTACAGATTTATATAGTAGTACAGATATCGGAATTGATAATTAGATGAAGTTTTTGCTTTGGAAATTTGGTAATTTAAATAATCTATCAGGGTTTTTTTGACATTTTTAATACAGTATATTAATCGTCTTACTTTATTGCCTTGTATAATAACGCAATAAAAAAATTCTAATAATCAACAATAAAAATACAGATATGCATATCACAAAGATTTCTCTAAAATCAACGTCTGCTTCGTGACAACACGTTACGTATCTTATCCCAACACTCGTCAGGTTTCCTATCATCCCAAGATATATATATTTTAGTCTTTAACAAATACTTCAAAGTCATAGACATATATATTTAGAATCGACTTCACCTATGCGGACCAATACCAGAGGGTCGTAGCTGCTTCCATCTTCCAAAATTAGTCTATGGTATTCTGCAACTTGAGTCTCCCAACGGCACCAGTGAGATCTAGCGAAATGGTTGCTCACTATTAACACTATAAATTTGCTTTCATTGACACTAGAAAGTATCGCTTCAGATATGAAAGAACCTATTTCAAAATCTCTCTCATAAACGCACAATTTCAGATAAGGTGGGTTACATTCCAGTTGAGTGATCATCTCCGATACGAATTCTCTGTCATCGTTGCAGTAGGAGACGAAGGCGTCGTACTTGTAGGCTTCATTTACGTACCTATATTTTCCAGGTTTGACTCCTTTCTTGTTCCTCCGCCCCATGGCTAGTTTAGCTAAAAATATCCAGTACCTTACATAAATCCGGTATCTGTACATTAAGATCGATATTGTAAATATAACAGCTATTACGATCAAACTGGGAGCCGTCCAACTTAATACAACCAGACTGGAAATCTTCTGGTACATGGCGCACTGCAACGATTTAAAAGAAGACATGTACTCGGCGACTCTTCTGTCCTCCCATATGTCGGGGCTGCTGCATTGGAAACTTGAAACCTTAAAGTATTCTTCTAGAATCTTCGAACTGTTAATCTTCAACCACATGTATGCCGGATATACGGCGTTGCAGTCGCATTCGAAGATGTTGTCGTCGAAATTGATAACGACGTGCGAGGAATTTTGTAACAAATAGTCCATATCACGTAACATACTCGTTGTAAAATGAGATATTTTATTGTTCATTACATACAGTTTCTGAACTTTGATCCCTGAAGTAACAAATAACGGCTTCCACCAAGAAATCATTAGATTCCCACTTAAATCCAAAACCTTTAAGTGTTTCAGTGGTTTCAATAATTTTTCCGTGATATAAATTAGTTGGTTATTTTTTAAAAACAGGTGAGTGATATTAGGCATGGCTTCAAACATATTGTCTGTATCATATAAATGTTTTATTGCACAGTTGTTTAATATAAGCAACCTCATCTCACTCAAACCCTCAAATTGATCTTTGGTTAAATTCTGATTTATCGCCAGGGGATTATTCGCTAAATCCAACATCTCCAATCGTGGTGTAGATCTAAAAGTTCCTGGTTCTATAAAGAAAAGTGTCCCATTTCTCATACTCAGCAGCTTAAGTTTGTTTAATCCTCTAAAAGTGTAAGTGTAAATTGATTTTATCCTATTATATTCTAAGTTTAATACTTGCAATTCACCACTTCTTAGGAAGGTGTCTTTGCTTATTTCAAAATAAATCACATTTTCTAAACTGTCGCTATTGTGCGATAAATCTAAAAGCCTTAATTGTGTCGATAAATGATTGCTATGCAATCCAGCTATATTGTTGCCTCCTAACAAAAGAGCTTTTAAATTGGGAAACCTCTCTGGTTCAAATGCATTTGGTCCGATTATAACTGCTAATACTCTTCTGAGATCTAAAAGTTCTATATTTACCATTTTTGGAAAAGCATCGTCTTTTATGACTTCAAACTGATTCTCGGCCAATATCAATTTTTTTATGGTAGTCTTTGCGATTACGTCTAGTAAATCTCTGGGCGGATGTCTCTGAAATCCCATCTTCGAAATATCCAAGTATAATAAATTAATATTAGCTTCTATCAATTCAGTTAAAAAATCACCGATTATTGTGGTATTCAATTCATTTTTACTTATATGCATTTCTTGGAGACCTTTTAGTGGTAAAAAACTTTTAGGATGCACGTAGTCGATTTGACACAGAGAAAGTTTTAATACTTTCAAAGGTGTTCCTGTCATTACAGAAAACGTATTTTCGGGTATCGTCACAAAAAGGTTCTCGGATAGATCCAATCTCTCCAACGATGGCAATTTATTAGGAACGAGTGCTTTAGTTACGTCTAATATGTTGACGAAGCCATTATTGACCATTGTCAAGTTTGTTAATTTGGTCAAACCATCGAACAAGTTTTCATCTATATTTTGCAAGCTAGTACTGTAAGATATGGATAATTGCTCTAAATTGCTTAAATTCCTAAAAGCTCCGGGCTCTATATATTTCAATTCGTGGTTTGCTTCTATTTCGAGAGCTTTCAAGTAGTATAGTCGATCGATTTCGACGCCTTTTTGTATGTGTGCTATAGTTGTGGTTCTCACTCTAAGTATCTCACATTTTTCCAAGACCTGAAACAGGAAATAGTAAATCAATAGGTATCAAATTTTATTATATACGATGGGATTGTAATACACAGTTGATAACTTTTGAAAATATTGGGCTTACAACAAAATAATATGGGAAGAACATTAATATAAATTTTCAGCTATTTGGTGCATTTTAAAAACTGAAAATGTTACAAATTATTTAGTTCTCCATCCTCTGACTTTCATTTAATGTTAATAGAATGGTCGACATGGAGTATTGTCAGGAATCGATTCGCTTTGAATATCTAACAAGATAGCGCGTGTCCACATTGTTTAATATGAATTACAACTGAAGTTACTAAAATATAATTCGAAAACTATAAGACGCGACAATGAAAAGAAAATCGTTCTCATAAAAGTTCGAAACAAGTAATTGTTCTTGTCTGACATTCTTATCTATAAACTGTTCAATATTCGTCATCTAATAAGTACACAATTTACATATATATTTTAACTTAATACATAGTCAAAGCGATGTTACGAGAATACTACCGTGGTCGTATGGCAAAATATTCAGAGAATTGTTCTCACACGACAATACATTTAATAGTATTACAATACAATAAAAAAGTAATAGATGACCCTTAAGATAAGGTGGCATACGATATTTTAATGAAATCACAATCCTAGGTACAACGGTCGTTGACCTAGTCAACGACCGTGTGATCAACGCAACGAACGAGTGTGTCGGACTACCCAAACATTAGTATTTCGTGTTATATACATAAACGTATGGATCAATTTGCAAAGTTTAGACGACAAAAACAAATTATGCGAATGGGTGGAAAAGTAGTCACTCCATACAATTTTTTTGGATCATCTTTTATTCCAATCTTAAAAACAAAATTTATATTTGTTTTGGTCCTGACATACAAAGTATCATTAATACATACCTAAATTGCTGAAATCATAGTAATAGCCCTTCTTTTTGGCTTTAGTGTAGATGGCTGATAAAATGAGTCTAAACTCGATGAAGCTATATCGTTTCATTACATGGTTCCTTTGGTGACCTTCCAACTCCATCATCGGTGCCCTGGGCACCGTTTAGGACCAGAATATTTGTGAAGACTAATTAAACGAGCCCAAACGCGATGGGGCTACGTTGTTTCAGAGTGAAGATAAAGGTTGGTGATGGTTAGTTTGTGACAATTGACAGGATTGTCTATTGGTAGTGGTCTGTGGCTGCTGGTAAGGATGCTTTCGTCACCCTTAGACTATTGCATGCAGAATTTCACTTAACGAGGTTGTGTCCGCATTTGTCGGTTGTTTTAGCACTCCTTACACCCTAGTGGATGTGACTGTCTGCAATTTTCTGAGGATGTGCCTGGTTGGCATGAAATGTACGTAGAAATTATCATTAAAATCATTGGCGGATTAAGATAATTATAAAATTAACACTTGCTTAGGTGTTCGATATTTGTCAATTCTCTCGGATCAATATCCACTTCTTTGAATAGAGATTCGTAGGAGAGGCAGATTCGAGGGTCATCGGTGGGTTGCACCCTGCATGTTAATGCATATTGCAGGTAAGCGTTCACATAGTCATTTTCGAATATATAAATAAGTGTTTACGCCAATTAGTGTTTATGTCAAATATTATAAAAAGCGATGTTGGCTCATTGGTTAAAAGTATTGCCTTGGTATGTTTTGTAGGAAAGCTCAATATGTTTTATCTTAAGCCGCATTTCAGTTTGCACTCATCCTACAGTAAATGGACACATCTCATCTGATTCTTATGTACAAGTACGATATATATATATATATATATATATATATATATATATATATATATATATATATATAAACTCAAGTCTATTTTTCAAAAGCATAGGCAGAGACTATTAATTTGTACATGTACTATTTTGAATATCTCTCTTGTTTTGTTGACATCCGTTAATCTTTTCATGCAAGCTCGTCGGTTTTTGGTGCTTAAAATTTGGCCCTTTTTTGACCTCCTTTTGTTACTCCTGATTGGAATGCCGGAACTTTGGTATGGTCGTGTATTTCTCTAGCACAGCCAGTTCTCTCGACTTGATCGAAAGCATGCCACACGCCACCAAATCAAAGCTTTTGTAAAGTCGAGGAAATATTCATAATCCGGAGTCATTCTTGCGTTGCAGTTCTGGACAGTTCGTTTTAGACTGAGCGTGGTGGTCTCCGTGGATAGTGATGGCTAGAATCAAAACTTTACACCATGTATATCAACAAACCGTGGGTCAACTACTGAACAGATCGTTAAACAGGTGTTTAACGTTCTGTTGAGTGATATGTGTTTATAGTTATTAGTGTCGGATGCGTCTTCTGTTTTGTTTTAATAATCGATATGTATGACAGTAAAAGTCAAATAACAAGTATTTTCGGTTATGCTGTACCATCCGATGGTGTTGTACATACCGCTCCTATTGCACTTACCCATATTTTAATGTTACGAACGATGGTAAGCTAATACCTCACATACAAATAGTATATCTGTTACGATATACTTACGATTGGAAACTTATCACAATTGAATCCGCCGAAGCAGACGATGATGTGAATGCGATCGTCGCCCCGGCACATGCACCGCGACGGTGGCGCCACCGGTACGGACGTCGGCAAAACCAAATCCCTGGAGTAGTGGTTGGGATTCTCTATGTACTGGTAGTCGGCCACGAGGTTGCTGCGGGCGTACTGCGCGTAACAGAGTAACAACCAAATGTACCTCGACAGTGGCATTTTCGTGATCTGAAATTTTGCCAACAATAAACTTTTAACAGTAAACCAAAATGTACTATAATTAAAATTAAATCTGCTCTTTCGTTACATTAAAATATATTACGTTAAAACTTTTTATAAAGATATAATTTAATACAGTACATACAGAGATGCATTAGATTATGCGATTTTTTTGTTTTATTTTGAAATTATTATATTTAATATTATATTTTTTGTGCCTTTTCTTTTCTAAAGGTGGCGTCAGGGCCGGATCGTGAATTTGTGGGGCCCTGGGCTGAAACTACTTGGGGGCCTATCTTAGTACTCAACTAATAGCCATACCAAAAAACTGTTTCTATAATGATATATTATTCTTATACATTATTTTTTATTGCACAAAAACATAAAGATTACTTAAATCTACGCAAGTATTAGTTGTACAAAAGGCGACCTTATTGCTGTGTAGCAATCTCTTCCAGGTAACCTTTGGGTGACAGAGAAACCGAAATAGAGATGTACATTGTATAAAAGAAAATAAAAAACAACAAAATAATTTTATTTATTTATTATGAACTTATTGTAAAGTAAAAGAAATTATAATTTATAAATTAACCTTTCTACATTTTTGTGCTGCAAATTCTTTTATTTGGTCATCACATTGCAAGTCTTTTGTTAAATCACAATTTATAGACAGAAGTGATAAATGGTTTAGTCGAGAGTTCGCCATTGTTGTCCTATATTTATTTTCTATATAGGACATTTTGAGAAGGAGCGTTCTGCTTCACAGCTAGTTATTGGTAAAGTTAAAAAATCTTTAAAATGGTATAGCAATTAGGGAACACGTCAATTAGTTTATTTTCATACATGATCATAAAATGTCACTGCAAGAGTTGTAAGACTCTGGCTTAGATTGAGTAAGTATGATTTTAATTGAATGCACTCATTCACTAAATGCTCGTCTACGTCATCTGGATAGTAATCAATAATATGACGTGCACTTTCCAAATCTATGTTTTTGATATTTTTGTCTTGCAAATCCATTAAAAATTTAAATTTTTTGCTACATATCTCATAGACTTGGCTCCTTTTATTTAAGTCCATAATTAGCTTATCCAACGCAACATTTAACGTGTCCCTTTTAAATCTTTCTGCGCCATTTACTAAGAATTCACCTGTAGACCTATCTGAAAATTTTGGAGTAATGCGCCTCTTGTTTATGTCATTGTAATCTATTCCCACACTAGCACTTAATTTTTAGCTTTCTTCGTATTCCTTTAGCTTCTGATCTGATTGGTGTCGTAAGTTGTTTACAAAGTCTTTTAATGACATAATTAACTTGTTGCCTTCACAAATGTCTAAACCGGGCTCTGTATTTTTTATTGACTAAATGAAATCTCTCAAAACTTCTTCCCAAAAGATAATCAAAATTGCAGTCTCGAGTTTCGCCATTTTCATGTATAAATTTCGTGCCTCTTTCCGAAATCAACTTTCTCCACCTCACTTTCGCTGAAACTTTTAAAATTTTCATGATTTCATCATAACTATTTTTAACGCTTTGACAGCATCATAGTGGCAAGACCATCTGGTCTGGCTTAAACTTTTAACGTGAATTTTAATTTTATTTCACGATTCAACAGTTCCCACCTATGGGTCGAAGCAGAAAAGAAAACGTATATTTGTTGCACTAAAAAGTTTACAATTTCGGTTGCAACGTTAACAGATTCTACACCAACTAGGTTAAGGGAATGCGCAGCACATGGCACATAATCCGCAGTGTTATTTTTTTGTTTTAATAGTGCTTGTACACCATTGTAGTGACCCGCCATATTGGCAGCGTTGTCATAAGATTGCCCTCTACAATTACTCAGTAGTAATCCATTTGTTTCTATAAAGTCTTGTAAAATATTAAATAAATGTAAAGCAGTATGACTACTAATTTTAATGAAGGCTACACATCTTTCATATACTTTCCCCCGAAAACAGTATCGTAATACAATAGCAAGTTGATCATTGTGAGACAGATCTGGTGTAGAATCCATCACAGTTGAATAATACTTTGTGTCGTCGTTTTTATTTGAGTTATAATTTGTTTAAGTAGCTGTTGGCCCATAATCTCAATTATTTCTTCATATACTGTTTTTGATAAGTACGATATTATCGCTTTTGGTCGCAGCTCACGTTGTTCAATGTGTTCACGAATGAATGGATCAAACTCTGCCAATAGTTCCATAGCCCCATAAAATTACCATTATGTGGAGAACCAAATACTTCCTCGGAACCTCTAAATGCTAAGCCCTTATACTCAAAAATTTTACCACTGCAATTACTCGTTTTAGAACATTGTGATAATATTCTTTTCTTTTCTTAATTGCTCCTGAAGCTGCTTGTCTAAAACAGACTTATTTTCTTTACGTGTTAACCACACTAACATTGATTTCTTATGTTCATCAGAATTTTCGTGAGTTTCTAAACAAGTTCCTATGTGTTTCCAATCAGAAAATCCGGTCGTGTATTGAGAAGAGGTTTTAGAAAAAGTTTGCAAGGCAAACAAAAACAGCACCAACACTAGTTGAATATGTTAGCCAAGATCTTTCCAGTGATTGACCATTTTCATTTTTTGTGAAATGACTATTTGAAAATGCTCTGTTTTGTTCCTTGTACTTCTTTATAGAAGCTGAATATATATTTTCGGGTCTTTATTTTGAAAGTCAGTCATTTCATGCAAGAGGATGTCATTAATAAAATCATTACTTAGCAATTCTGGCCACAAGGCCACGTCAACATATTTCTCAAATTCAAAATTAATATTCTGTAAATTTCTTTCCGTCTCGGTGTTACCACTCTGTCGCGGAACACCAATATCGTTTTCCGTTTGATCAGAGGGTTGCTGGACTTGCTGATAGTCAAGACTTTGCAGATTTTCATCATTTGTCTTTGTTTCTTGGTGTTGCGATTTGCTACTCCCTTCAAATAGATTCTCTTCAGATTCGATCCCTCCCTTGTCGCTTGTTGATGAATTTTCAGCGATTTCATCCTCGTTTTTATGTTTTGATTTGAAAAAAGTCCCAATTTTTGCACATTTATTTTTTTCCTTTTCACGATCTAGCTGCAATTTGCGTTTCTCAGCTCCACTTTTATACTTTCGACCAGACATTATTGTAAATTAAGACCTTTGGTTTTTTACTGAAAATAAACAATGAACGAACTTGTTAGTTTTCTGATAAATAAACATGTAACGATCATTTGAATACGTGAATACTTTGTAATGAGCAGAGGTCGGAATTAGATAGTGTAATTTTGGTACTTGCAATAAAATGTTGGTGTTAACATGGGATTTTCTAAAAAGTCAATCCCGTAAAACATATTTTTTGAGTATTGGCGTATAGGATAAGGTCACTGCCGAATGCAATGCACGACGAGCCTGATAGGTAGATTTAGAGATATTAAGATAAGATTGAAATATTAAGTTTTGCTATGTTTGTTCATTAAAGTTAATCTTCCATTAAATTTAGTTAATCTACCATTTAAAATAGTACCATTTTATTTGTGGTTACAATGGAAAAGTTAATTTTACACGAGTATATATAGTTACCATCAAAAAACTTGTACCTACTTTTTGACTAAAGTCGATATATCTCGTAAACGGTGCATGCTACGTCAAAAAGGACAAAAATTCGACCCCCCTATATAAAACACAACTCCCAGTACCTCAAACCCAAATCTGTGAAAAAAAAATTACAAGTACAGTCAACGTCACATCGACCTACCCAATCTGCCTAAAATGTCTAGGTATTGATATTGAAGTCTTTCATGTTTTAGACATTAGGATGCAATGTCACTTCAGAAAATTAACAAAAATACATAGGTACATTTTTGTTCAGTCAGCGTAAAAAAAAACAAAATCAACTAACGTACCTAACTTGACGTTTTGGTTAAGCTAGCAATATCAATATGTATTTTGCCAACGAGTAATAGGAATAAATAAATAAATGCTTATATTGCAAGTACCAAAATTACACTAGTCATAGGATTACACCATCCTACCAAATTTCACCTAATTTGGTCCAGTACATACCTAGTTTTGGAGCAAATTGGCTGTGACACACAGACGGGTGCACGACAAGAGTCATCCTATATTCGTTTTTTTATTTTATTTTTGTACAGAACCCTAAAAATACCATAAAAAAGAAAGACATGATTTAATATTATTAATTATTTTTACTTACCATTACCAAATAAAAGCAGGAAATCACTGACATAAACAAATTTTACTTATTTAGATATAGGTAACTTTTAAGTTATCACTTATTAGCACACACTCATTAAACACAGTTCAAACAATTAACGCAGTCAGTTTGTCCTTTTGATGACGAGAAGAGAAGTGCAGAAAAACAAAATCACGTCAGACGTTACGTCAACCAGCGCGGCGGAAAGTCCCGAGTAAATAAAAATACAGGGAAATCCCCGTTCCGTTCCATAGACGCGCACATACATTGGTTCATTGATCTCAGGGTTGCCATTATTAACTTTAAAAAATTAATGAAAACGACATGAAAAAACCTTTTACGTATTTCCCCCTCAACTACATTCATAAAAGTAAGTATGCAATTTTTAATCAATATTTTCTTATGACGTTGTCACGTAAAAATATCGTCCGTAAACCGACTTTACAGACTATTTTTTTTTTCATATTATGGCCTACTTTTTAGCGGGATCTGGGGGCCCCTTGCAACCCCGGGGCCCTGGGCTGCAGCCCAATCAGCCCATAGGTAGATCCGGCCCTGGGTGGCGTAGCAGATTATAAGCTCTCTGATTAAACTGCTCCGTGCGATCAATAAGAGTTTTCATCATGAAGTTAACATCCAAATTTTGCATATAAATATACTTAACGACTTCATGGTCAGAGTGACATAACACCGAGATATATCATAATAAAAAGTTAATGGAATCATTAGCTCTTTTTGATTCTTTTCTCAGATACAAAATCATATAAAAAATAGTAACAAAAAAAAACCGCTTTGTATCGTATTTAATGCCAACATTAATGTTCCAAATGTTCCCAAACATTCAGTTGTTTTTGAATTTAGCCTGCTTATTCTGTTAATATAAAATCGACCAAGTGCGTGTCAGGCCGAAAGCAGTGTAGAGTTCCGTAGTGACCCGTCACAATATGCAGGATTAGAATTAGAAGGGGGCTTTTCGTTTGATACTATAATTCTATTTATTAAGTTTACGGTTTGAAACGGCTAACAATGTCTGAAAACGGGCCCACATAGGACGAATGGTCAGGATGTAATTATTTTGTATTTTCATACATACATTACATGGATTATAAATTTATATTTACTACCTATTTTATACAACCAACAACATCGTCTAAGTAATTTTCAATGAATTTTGAACGAAATTTTGTTTTTCACTCCTCTAAGTAAGTTTTATAAGTTGGCTGACTTACTCATTAGCTTATAAACCCTACTCAGCTGTGATAGTTTTCCTTTTAATTTCGTTATACTGCCGTGAATGTTTTAACGTATCCAAAAATAACCATTTAGTTAGCAGGGGAGAACTTAAAAAAAATAGTAGTTTAAAACTTAATATTTCGCAAACGGATCTTTAAATATAAAAATAGTTTCTAACAATTGGCAATGTTTTTATATGAGCTGTACAACGATAGCCCACACCATGTGATAAACGGAATATATTTTATTGCGCACTGGCTTGGGTCATTTTATCGTAAACAAATTTTCAAGACCTTATTATTGCCACTTTGTGCTGATGCAAATAACAGCTTTCTAATACTAAGAGTATCCGAGTTAAACCGCGGATAGACAGACAGACAGGCGAATAGACGGACGGACCTGGCGAAATTCTAAATGTTCCTTGTCGTGTATGGGATCCTAACAAGGCTGTTTATTTTATCACATTTAACAGAGGCATCTAATGTTCATCTGATGAGATATTTAAAAAAAATCAAGAATGTTATTAAAAAGTTCAACAATGTCACAGAGAGGCGCCGACCGAGACACTCTGCAAACTCAACGTAAATTAATAAATTAATAAATGAAACGGATGCCGAGATTTGTATCAGATAAGATAAAAATATCTTTATGAGGGACAGATTGATGCGAAAACAAGGACCAAATCTGCGTAGCAGGATTTAATCTACGACTAAGTATTCAGGGGCGTTGTAAAACTATAAAAAAAAAAATTAAAACGCATCTTCGGCTTTTCCATCGCTTTACAGACACCATTGACATCGGGTTTCTCGAAACCCCGTGGATGCTCATGATTATTTACAATTTATATAGACCGGTCACGGTGTCGATCGTGATCCCTATATCGGCTACGCATTTAAATCCGGTCCCCGTTATTTATATGTAAATTCAAACTTTAACAGTTTTTCAATTTTTTATTGCATACGGTGTTTTTTCGTGGAATCTCATGATTGGACGCTTGCCTACGACTTGCAGTAACACGCAGCATGCAACCCACCGCTGACCCTCGAATCTATTCTTCCGCTACGAATCCTCGTCCGACGAATTGAATTCGAGAGGATTCACATAATACCTAAGCAAGTGTTAATTATCCATTTATCTTAACCGCCAATTAATTAAATACAATTATTACTTCCGTTTCATGTTAAATTTACATACCCTCAGGGAAATGCAGAGGGTGTGTCGAGGGATGTCGAGGGTGTCAGGAGTGTTAATACTACTAACAGATGCGCTCTCAATCACCTTGCGTGACGTTAGACGTGCAATAAGTGGTATGTCAATGATGACAGAAGCCTCTTTACCTGCATGTATCACTCAGCTGCGTTGACTGCATTTTACGCGGAATGAATCTTTGAACATGCGGAAGCGTCCAAAAACGCCGTTTTGTAAATATTAATTTGGACATTAAGCATATTATTTTCATGCTTTATATTTTTTAAATGGTGTTTTAAATCTTCACCCAGGAAACCTAAGTATTCCCGCGACAAAAGTAACCTTAGGTGTAGCTCAATAAGCTCCTCTACATTGCAGAGAAAGTTACACCGAGATATATTCAGTCTTTCCGAAGATTACCCTGTATAAACAGACAGACATATTCAATAAGATTCTTGAGCCTATTTAAAATTTAGTCTTATACGAATCAAAGTACTTATTAAGCAAACATTTAGCATGTTTAGAAGATAAATGGTCATAATGAGCTGCACTTCCTAAAGGTTTGTTTTCCTTGCAATAGTTTTATATATGATTGTAGTTTTACATAATTTTGGTCTGAAAAGAGCTATTCTCAAATTTTTTGCTTGTTCTTCTTGAAGGATAACTGTTTTACGAACAAGTGGTAATTAAAAGAAAGAAAAACGAAAACGAAAAACGAAAAAAATCCGTTATAATACGTTATGACATCTAAATATTTTAGCGTTTTTTTTCATTTTCAATGCTAATCTATGAAAAAAAGATATTTTGAATTTGAATTTTACAATTTTTTTTTATATAAAAAGATTTGTTTGGGTACTGGTAACCTGTAAGTAACTTCTGGACTTAAGGAATGCATTTATTTCGAAATGACTAACAGACTCTATAATTTTATTTATATGTGTAAATGTATATTATCTGAAATCGACGAGCCCATATAAAACGATCAATGAATGTCAGTGAAGAAAGAATATATAAAGGTCACACCATGTGGAGATCTGATGGTATATTTTTTCATCGTCCTCTGTTTCGGTTGATTCAATTTTAATGAGTTTCCAATCGTACATACATCCTAACAAATGTAATTTACATGCTTTAATACAAGCATTACCATCGAAATGGGATTCATTTGAAATGCGTAGTTTTAATTTAATTATTGTATTTTTTGTGCTTTGTGTTTTGATTTCACAATTAAATACAATGAAATAGAATTTATGTTATGCGATTAAATTATTTCCTGCAGTCAAGAAAGTCATAACAAAACGGGTTTTTGCCTGAACAACCGTCAAAAAAAGAACGTGTAACGCAAATTTTACTTTCAAACTGTGTTTTAATTAAATATAATTTAAAAGGAGGTGGTGTCATAAGTTCTTAGACTTTTTGTGAGTTTAATTACTATATGTTTTATTTTATATTATCGTATAGAGGTATTTTATGCATTTAAGTATACGGCAAAATAAGTGCTATTAGTTGCGTCGAGTTAGAGGAATGACGAAGCTATTGTTCGTGCACGCAGTGATATTCCGATATCAGTCGTATGACGTTGCATTCGTCAAGGCGGTTATTAACATTGTAAGCGAATCGTTCATCTTTATCATGGACCTTGAAGAGAACTCCGGCTCGACGCCGACGTACACTGACACAAGTGATACGTATAATTTGTACTAATTTATGTATATAATGTACATCTGCGTCATATCCACACTCCGTGGGCGCAGTTGGCGCCGCTAGACGGTAGAGTGCGCTAATCTCTGAAAACGGATGTCCACTGCTCGGCTTGGTAGGGCAGTTTTGTCGGCCGGCATGGGTCAAACAAACCCCAATTGACTAATGCTATGAACATTGTCCAAAGAGAAATGTAACTCATGAAAAAAAACAGTTAAGATGTTGAGAATAAATTTTGGGCATAAGTATATTAATTGCTAACGTTTTCCTATTTTATTTATGTACATTGACATTATAAAAAGGTAAAATCAGTTAGCTTGTTTTCTTCTTACATGTGATACCAGGGTGATACCTGAAACTATTAAAATGATTCTAAAGAATTTTTCATTACTAGAAACTTATATTATCTCTGAATGTTATTTATTATACATTTACCAAGTTTCCAAAATAACTTTTGAGAAGGGTAAAGAATCGTCTTTACAATATAAAAAAGACCTTCAAAACTACTCAATGGAAGAAGCCTTGGGCTAGTTTTTCTACCAAATGAATGAATATGTTTCTGAGACAAATTTTGTATCAATTATCCACTTTGATTCGTGAGGGAATAACGTAAGTCACAGGGTCACACGCAAAAACCGACACAGGACTGGCTGCACAGATGAAAGAATAGAAAATATTGTTCTCCAACGTGTATAGTTACTGGAATATCGATTCAGATCATGGAAAAAAGAAATAAATACAGGCTTCGAGCATTCATATTATAGTTTTTTTATATATTTATAAAAGTTCTCGACAGACGAAAAAAATTGTCAAGGCAACTTTTCTTTGTCTTAGACAAATATAAATAAACATTTGGGATTGACCCTGAATCTATATAGATATGCCCAACTAATTGGAGAAACTTCTAGTTTATCTTATAGCTTCATGTACTAATGCGATGATGTTACAGTTGTACTGTACTGCACGAAACTCTGTCGCTGTGAAGTTGGTCATGAAAGCGTGCCAAAAACGTAAGATAGGAACGCGGGAGGGAAGAAGGAAGGGTCGGGGAGTGTTAAACTTGCGCATTACATCATTCGCAGGAAATTCAGAACGGCAAAGTTTCGTGCGTTGTAAAGTAATTGAATCAGGATAAGGTTTATATTCTATAACAAATTCGATGCGATCAATAAAAAAAGTATTTTTTTAGACATATACTTCCGCTGAGTGCGCGAAAGACAGAATCAGTTTTAATTGGTACGATTTGTTAATGAAAGCTGTATAGGTAAGGAATAAAAAATGTTTTATATTCGTATTAAAGAGTTCACAATTCACATTCTCTTAAAAACCATTAAAGAGTTTACAACCACCATTTATATAAAAGGTAAAATCATCACCTAACCACATTAAATACCGTGAGATGCTATCAAACCTGCAGCCTTAAAACTCTAAAATATGCGTCTTCAGCTACTCATGCACTCTGACTGATATCTGAATGTAATATTATAAGGTTGTTTTCTTGCATAGCGTACGCCTTCGTCGTATCACTGATACATATTTTAAATATTATAAGTCTATAACTAAAAATGGTATAGCAAATATAGAGTGGCAGATTTCTCTCAATATGTTAAATTACGTAAAAGTTTAAAAACATTTCTACAACAATGAGAATTTTCACTCAAACTGGGTAGTAAAGGAACATTATTGGATAATGTTTCAGTATTTTGACGTGACAACGTCTTATAAATGGTTTGCCGGGTGACACTAAAGAACTGCCATGGCTCAGACGGGATGAGGCACGCGTCCCTTCCACTCGGGCATGGTTAGCCCGCCTAAGAGCAGAGAGACAGACATTAAAAGGTGAAGGCGCGTCCCTTCCACTCAGATAGGAACAAGTTAAAGTTGTAGTAAACGCTGTTTCATTGTACGCAAACGTATTGCAAGTTATTGTATGTATATTTGTATATAAATACGTATGTATGTGTAAAGGTAAAATAAAATTTTGTTAATATGAAATTCAGTGCGAGATTCTTTGTATAAATTAATGTTTAAATATAATTCTTTGTATAAATAAATGTTTTAAATTGTTACTATTATTTCATCCTTCTTCCTACTATACGAATGAATATTCACATTAAAATGATTTACCACTCAAAGTCGTTGTCACGTAAAACTTTCGCCCGTATACCGACTTTACAGGCAACCAATTTTTTTAATTATATTTGTTGATTTAATGAACTAAAAACTCATGTATTATAGCTAGACTACAAACAAACAAGACTCAGCTTAACTAGCAACAAAAGTAACAAATATTTCAATTTCGAGAGATATTTAAATATTTTCAACATTTTTGAATAATCATCAATTTTAAACCAAAACACCCTATGGTGTTTTGTTTAAAAATTGATGCAGTAATAATCCTCGTATCTCGAAGTATTTACAAAAAATGCAACTATTTCAATGATGTTTGCAATACTGCTACAAAAAAAAGCCACATTTTTACAGACAATTGATAACGCGTTGTTTGAAAGCTATCGTTCCCACGACAGTTTCTGAAGATTAAAGGGACTGACATGTGAAAGGATTGAAAAATTTATTCAAATTGATTCGTTCAATTAATTATTAAACCGCTTCTAATTAATAAGCAAATTCATTGTCATGAATGTCTATGCCACTCGTCGGCGACTTGTATTTGCAATTTACTGTACTTTAGCACAGTATATAGGATAACTGTTAGATAGTTCCTTTAAATTTTACAAGCTGTTTAATGGCCATCTCTTTAGCCGTTCAGTCGTATTCAAGCTGCTTTATTAGCTATGAAACATACGCTCAACGTTGTTGGCTATAATTTTAGCTACAATGCAACTGATTTGTGCTGTTAGGCAGATCGTTTCACCCTGTATGGCAAGCAAACCCTAATTTTGCTCAATCGAATATCTGTTCTAGAAGTAAATTCTTCTGATACAGGAATGTCGGTCCTCTCATCCTATGTTTGCAAAAGCACGGGTAGTGTTATATTATCTTTCATAACACATCTCGCAGTTTATTACACTTAATTAAAACCGTAGATTTGTATCTGTTCATTGAAAATATTTACCAAAAACTGATTGCAGATGATAAACGGCGTGTAATACAGTGCTATAAGAATATTTTAAATTTTATTCAGGTTTTAATTTTGGAATTAGTGCATCCAAACAGGATGCACTAATTGCAAAATACTGGAGACTTAGCGGACTTTGGAGCAACATAAAGACTTTATTTCATCAAAACAAGACTTTGGTTCATAGAAAACTGATTATTTTTTAAAGGCGTTTACAAAAGTTCTTGGATGTTTACCTCAGTGACGCGATTATACGGCATAGTACGCCAAAAAAGCCATAGGAAGCGTTGTTAGATTTCTTTGAGAGTACTTCAGTGACAGGTATTTTTACGTCAATGACAATTCTATCAATTGTAACAAACCTGATGTTTCTATCAAAATTCGTATATCATAGAGTAATATGTTATATGTCAGAAATGGAATTCCACGCGTATGAAGTTGCGGGCACAGTTATTATATAATATTGACTTAACTCGTTAGTTTATTCAATATAAATATATAATGTGTAATGTTTACAGACTAAATGAATATGTCGTACTACATCTGTTCGTCAGACGTACTATATGATATATTCGCTTGTTAAAACGAATGATATAATACATTACTATGTACGTCCAAAAAAATCTGACACTTAAGATACAAATTTGCATGCTTTGTGCTTCGTATTTTTTTTTTTGATTACATTTTTATATACAATTTGTAGATATAATTGTTTGATATACCAATCGATAAATGTGCTCAAAGAAATTCTCGTATTCAGACCAGTCATATGACTCCATAACGCAATGCAGATGGACAATTGTTGTGTTATGATTATGTCATATTCATATTATACAATATTTGTTTTGTTTTCATATAAATAAAAATTAAGACCATTTTGAATATTCCATTCAACGGTATGTACATACAACTTTCTATATTTGTCTTGTCTATATTACAGTTTAGTTATTCTAGGACGAACTCTGACAGATAACATATCTATAATTAATAATCGATCAAAAATTTTGACGATTTTTAGAGCAGCGAGCCAAAATGGCAAAAACGTAATCCATATGTTTCGTCATGTCCGTCCGTCCGTCCATGTGTCACGGGAATTTTATTCAAAAAGCTAAAAGACGTATATTGATAAATTTTATAGTGTCTATCTGTCTCATATAAGCCGTTACTTAGTTAAGTGGTTAAATAATGAAAATAAATATCTTTAGGAATACTATACATGTAACAAAAGATGAAAAAATTTTTTTCAGTAAATATCAACAAGTAGCACATATTTAAAAGGTTTTTTTAAATACACTTTGATGTTTTTAAGCAATTTTTCGATTGTTAAGGAGTAATCGGCGAAATTTACAGAAAGTGTGTGCATAACTGTTTTCTAAACTGCACTTCCAAAAAATTAAAAAAAGAAATAAAGAAGATAACGAGATAGCGAAGTCCTATTAGCATTTGTACCAAAACTACCTCTAGCAGTCTCTCCTAGTTCCTACATTTGGTGGCGCTACAGTCGCGCATTAGATAGCACGCCCAGCAGATAGTACGTTCGCGTTCCGTTTTAACCACTATCGAAATTTCACATTTTTTAAAAGGCCTTTTTTATTAAACGAAAATGGTCCTTGTAATATCAGGCGTTTCTAATGAATTTAATAAAAACATTATTTGTATTTTTTCAAAGTTTGCAATTTCACAGAATTAATTATAAGTTGTAATTTGGAGAATAAAGAAATTGTTTGAGCGGAATGGATTAGTCTGAAGGTGTCAGAGGTCTCCCTAAAACAATGATTGATAGGAATTTTTTCGAGGATTTGTGAGCTACGCTTTTGGAGAATGAAACTTAGTATCAATCATTTATGACTTATTTTTCTTTGAACTGTTTATGATGTCAGCATTGCAGTGGTGTTTCAGTGCTGAAGATTACGGTTGGCTGGCTGCGGGTGAATTACCAATAACTTTTATTTTTATTCAAATTAAGCCTTTTTCTTCGAACCTTGAACAGCGTGTCAAGTTGTCGGTCCCGGTCGTTATCACGACCTTCGTGAGATTAATCGATGGTGATTGCCCAACATTAAGTACCTTAGTATGGACGGTTTAAACTTTAAGCCATTCGAAATAAAAGAAGCCCGAAACAACAATTTAGGATAATGTAATAAGTTGCATAATTTTAAAAATTTCTATTTGATACCCTATATTCACGACGATTGTAATTATTTTTTTTTTATTAATTAATCTCTTAAAATTTTTCATTTCACTTATCATGAATTGTTTTTATAAACTATGTTTTGATAATTACTCATTATAAACATGTAAAATTTCAATTGTCTATTTTGATTGATTCTGAGAAAAACGTTTTTAAAAAACAAAAAGACCGACATCGCAGTTATCCCATGGGACCCCGAGTTGCGAAAGCCGTAATACGGTACTGAATATTAAAATGCATTCATAATTTTTTAAGATGTACTCAGAGAGCAAACGTGCATGTAAGTCACTACAAAGTAGAAGATCATCGTCGACCGTGGTCACTTCTAACCACAGAGACAGAGGCGGAAGACAGAGCTAACTCTGACCAATTAGGCTCGTGTCTAGGCAGCCAGATATTAGGGACCTCTGATTGTGGCAAATATTGCAAATATACTGAGACGAACATAAAACGACATTAAATGGAGCTGAGAAGCTGGCGGCTGGTACCACACGGTCTAGGGCGTACAAAACTGCTAGTTCACTTCTGCTCAGGGAAGTCATTTTAGAACAAATATGTCAAAAAGTCATTTTATGACATTGAAGACAATAAAGATAATGTTTACTATATAATTATACAATTTCAAGTGGTTGACTATTGAAAAGACTACCTTATTGTCGGTCTTAATGCCGGCTAGCTTTACTCATAATCTTTCATCTATTTATAAAGATTACATACGATAGTGACATCCATTTTTTTTTTCTAAGCCAGCAGATCCTTCTCCCGGTACACACCTCGAGACACACTACAAACAGAACGACAAATATTAAAAAAAAAAAACGAATCCGTCATTAGATTGAACATGGAAATGCATTTATAGCCTTCATCACCGTATCACATTAAAAAAACACACACTTTTATGCACTCTCGGTCGTCGCGTTCACTATTCGCGTTGTACCTAAGCTCTAAAATAATTCTAGAACGTACCGTACCTTCTTCGAATGCAACACGAACTATTCGAATGGACTCTTCGATACCACGTCTCGCGATCTATTCCTAGCCATTACTGAACTTTTCCATGTAAAAGAAGAATAAGGCATCGCTTGTGTTGCGCGTTGTGGGCGCCAACTCGCAGCGGACTGGCTCCGGCGAGGAGACGCTAAACGCTTCTCAAACTGTCGTGTTTACTTTGGCGGTGTGAACGATAGGTGCCATCTAAGGAGCTCTTGATTGACGTCTAATGAGGACGGACTTCGTTTTTTAGGGTTACGTAGCCAAAGCGTGCCAACGGGATCCTGCGCCTACGCCGTCCGTCCGTCCGTCTGTCATGGCTTCGAAGAGCTCTTGTTTGTATGTTAATAGATAGCTGATTGAAATTTTTACACATTCATTGCTATTACCGCGGATAAATTAACAGATAACAAAAAGGACATATCATACAATAATAAATTGGAGTCCCCGGATCGTAATAAGCGTGTTTTCTCCAACACTTTTTTTCTTTTTGCCATTTATGTTGCAAAAACCGACACATACGTATCAAGCAAGAAGTAATTATAGTGCAACGTCTAAACTAAAAAAAAAACAAATAATAATAACAGGCATGTGCCAGTCGGGCTTGCGCTAAGGATCTTAAACTCTGCGTCAGAAAAACAATTTTCGGTAAGTGCTGTTATGTATTTAAAACTTTTCAAAGATGTAGAAAGTTGTTTATAATATTTGTAGGGAAAGTGTATGTACATAGTTTGTGTAGAATATCCAAATAAAGGCGTGAACTGTCATTAAGTTTTTTACTCGACATTTTTATTTATTTTTTATTAGGTAGAACTATAATAAAATTGTAATGAAAATGAGTTATATTTTATTATTTAAATGGATTTACGGTCACAATGGTTACATGGTGCTTGAGCGCCCTGCATCTGCTCTATTACGTTAACACAGTAAAGTTACCGACATAAATTCATTGTCAATTCGATGTAAAAATGAACGCGTATTATGTTACAGTAGAGAATTTGTTGAATTTACATCGACATTATAACGAAAAGGTTCTCTCAGTGTTGTTAATCTTCCGTCGATTAATATCTGCTCGTGTTTTATTAAGTGATCTTCAAACATTCAATTTAAATATTTCGTTTACACAATTATTTAATTTCTGTCTTCTTTTAAATTTGTCTATGTTATAGCAAAATAAAATCACCATTTCGAGTATTTTTGACTTTTAGATGGATTCAACTTTATGTGTATCCATCACGCG
This sequence comes from Eumeta japonica, assembly GCA_005406025.1. NCBI lineage: Eukaryota > Metazoa > Arthropoda > Insecta > Lepidoptera > Psychidae > Eumeta > Eumeta japonica. The sequence goes on along the minus strand of BGZK01000197.1, from coordinate 221,693 downwards.
AAGCGTTGAGTGCTTTCTGTCGCACGATTGTCGAGATTGAATTAAACTTTCTCGTTTGACAGTTGTGCAATTATTTTAACATAAAAAGATATCGATTTAGATTCAATTCAGCATTACATGTCTTTTTTGTATCATGTCGTATACTAAACAGAAGTAGATACATCATTCCATATTTTCCAGAATGAATCACTAAAGACTGTTCTTCTGTTAAATATGCAAAACGGAGTCGATTTCGGTACGATGAAAGCGTTTAATGCTTCTCCAAATACGTGTAAAAAATATTAATTATACAATTAATAAACAAATACAGATAATTATACAAAAATGGATCGATAAATAAACGAAATGGTTCAATTTGATGTACTATGCACATCCATGACCATATTTCTTTTAATTAAATTCAAAGAAAATCGCAAATACAACAAAGCAGACAGCGCTCAGAAAGCAATATCGTTATTAAGTCGATGCATTTGTAATACGCAGTTTGGTACAAGTCGCCATCATATTGTGCCCGCAACAATGACTTGACTGTTATGACGTCATATATTTTGTTAGCATAGCCTAGCACCAGAAAGCTAGTAGTTTGTGACGCATTCATTCGAGTCAGACATGATAATGTTATTTTGCTCATAATGTATATGCTGTATAGTTTAAGAGTAGGGTAAAATAACGTCACGTAACAAAACGAAAAAAAATTTGAAGCTGAATCGAATTTGAATCGACATTATATTAAGTAAGCATAGTTGTACTGCTGATTATGTGTCTGGTGTTACTCAAGCCAGAGGCATGAAGATAGTCTCACTGAAAGACAAGTTCAAAAAGGCTTCTTGGGTTATATTTTTGTTTATATATTAATCATTGTATTTTTATTAAGTGTATAATGTCATTACTGATATGGAGTCAAATAAATACATTTACCCCACTATGTCATTTGAGAAAAGAAGAGACAGAACAGCTTATGTTCTATCTTCTATATGTATATTGTTGAACCGAATATACAGTAATATGGAATGTTTGGAAATATGTCCCGAAAAATGTACATGAATTTTCATTGGTCCGTGCAAATTACACTAACATAAAGACATATCTCGTAAAGCACACAAGATATAGCGTACGCGAGATATCGGGATGACAGACGAGCGCGTAAATCTGGCCTTTTATTGTTTGCCGTAAATTACATAACCACGTGAAAATGGCGGTGACGTGACGTTTTTCGGCTTGAACAAAAAAAGGCGTCCAGAGAGAATTCTATAACACGGCAATTTCAATAAACAAAGGGGGAAACTTGAAAATTTCATAATTATGTCGTTGTTTCTATCGCTTCGCTGTGGGCGCATGACCTTCTCACTGCCTTACATTTCAGAGTAAGGAGTGTGGACTTCCTCACGCTGGTTTAGTGCGAGTTGGGGGCCGCTAACGGTTCGCAACGTCCGCGCCCGACGGCTTATCGTGCGCTTGCAGTACGACGCACGAAACCCCGCCGCTGTGAAGTTAGTCACGATAGCGTCGCAATGGCGTAAAATGGGAATGCGGGCGACAAGAATTAAGGGTCGGGGAGAGTCGAACTCGCGCATCACATCGTTCGCAGGCAATACAGAGCAGCAGAGTTTCGTGCGTTGTACTGTACAGGCACTGAGCGTGTGGTGTAATTTGACTTGAATACCTACTAGTCAATTCGCCCGTGGTCGAATTCAATACGTCGTGGTTGGCAGTCAACGCACTTCACCACAGCTCGTTTTATGGAATTCACTTTCTAGAAAATGTTAATGTTTTATTAAATTTTGTATTTTGTGAACAAAAAAGGTGCACGAAGGTATGAAGTTGGGATACTATAAAATCGTTTTGTGTTAATACTCGGATCATTTGAGTCGATGGTGTAGTTCCATAGGTCTGAATTGTCGCATTGCTATTATAATCGAGATTGATACGTTATCGCCCACGTTCACTGAACATCACTTCAATGTGAAAGTGTGAATGGTGTGTGTGTTTTGATAGATTGAAATGGACTCAGGATTACCCGTGTAAGTCTGTAAAATATTTGTTAAAAATTGGAATTAGTAGGGATAATAAAATTAGGAAGTGACTAAATGTGTTTCGTGAAGACAAATAAGCTTAGCCTACTCTTACAGAATAAGAGTTTCAATACAAGTAAGTACTCAACTTGAACATGGTGATTGTAGTCAAATTTGAGATAGACGACGGAGTAGTCTTAAAAATATGTATTTGTTCATTCATTCATATCCAACAGTTTATATTTGTCACACGGGAAAATTTTAACTATGTAAATGTCGAGGTTAAATTTCAACTTCTAAATCAACAATTTATGTTTAATAAGGTAAAAATTCAGACTAAAAAACATTTTTAAATGCGTTGTGCTTATTCCGATTTGGGTACGACGTACTAAAAAACCAGCCAAGCACGTTTTAGATCACATATACCGTGAAGTTTCGTACCCAGTACAGATAATTATGTGGTTTTTTACTCTAATCACACTTAAAGTCTATCCATACAGGGAGACGATAATGAAGTAGGGAAGGGTAGAAATTATTTTAAAATTATGTGGAAAATTTTGTAAAATAAGGTGTGTTTTGCATAAAACAATGCTCACTTTTTTTCAATTTATTCAGTAATGTACGTTTTGTAGACTTTAAAACTATCTTTGATTTTACAAGATTTCTACATGCATCATTAACATAAAAAAGGTCACTTTTTCCTGTAAATATAGGTTGAAACGGCATGCAAAGATAAAAGTTTGAAAAGTATATTACATGTTATTCAAAAGACATATTTTGTCAAATATATACGAGATTAATTAAAATAAGTAACGTTTTCATATCAAGCGTCAAATTTTTTAAAATGTACTATTTTACGAAATTAATTCCAAATATTAATTAATGTTATCTAGATAAATAATAACATTTGAAAGCTTCACTGTGATTCTGCGTGACTTTTTTTTACCCGATCAACGTCTTTTAATAATTTTTTTTTCAATATTTCAATTATTTTTACGGGGATTATAACCAGCTCTAACACGATTGGAAATATTTACACCCGATTATAAATTGCACAACGACAACAACCCGTTTAATGACGGACGATTAAGAAAAACATCTTAGAAATATATTTACATTCGTTAATTTTTGGTGAATTTATGACAAAAGTTGAAGCACTTTATAGAAAAAATAGATTTCTAATAAAATGACAAATGTCCTAAAAAAACACATAAACTAAACGCCTGCACCGCCTTCCAAATCCCTCAATAAATTAATCGTTTTTGTAGATAAAAATCGTGTCTCGGTTTCTATCATATCTTTTAACATTCATGTTTATAGATTGCCATTTTCTTATTTGCCTAATTATTTAAATAGAGATTTTCTTATCAGTACCATTCACAACTTTTTCAAATACAATTTTCTTATATAGTTTGCCAATGACGCCGAGAAGATTTATTAGGCAGTATAAAAAGCGACGAATAAACAACAAACGCTAGTAAGAAAACAAAAATGGTTGGAAGAATCACGAAATCGGAAAAGTAGTACGCGAAAAGAAGAAAGTGTGGTTAGATTTACTGTCTGTATGTGCCAACCATAGAGGGTGTTGGGTAAATATACGCAACTTGGTATATACAACGATGTATTATAAGCAGTTAATTCACCTCTGATAACGTTTTCACAACTGAAGCCCCCATCTCCCCTCTGCAGGATGCTATACAAGCATGCATCAAGGCCATTTTTTTTTATCTGTTGCACCGTCCGGCAGGTATTGCAAGCTTCTTGCCAGGAGTGTGAACATGTGCCAGGACAACATGTGCCTACGTTGTGTCCAAACGCTTTGGAGTTTTCGTTAAATATGAGGTCTCTGTCTAAGGTATTGTTATTATGGTGATAGCGTGTAATTGAGAAATATAGGAAAACATAAAATGTGTAGTGAAAATAACAATGTGTGTATTTGTATAAAAAATCTGAGGATGTATGTGACTTTTTCTTGACAATTTGTTTATTATGTTTCTTAATTAAACTATTGTTTTTGCCGTTCCATTGAAACTTGCATAAAGAATTGTTAATCGATATTGGTATGTCAAATGCGATGTTAATATCCCCTTAAATTGATAAAAAATAGATTTATGTAAAATATACTTTAGGAAAATCTCGCAACATTACAAGCGTCTCGCAGAGCTGTTACACACCAGGGAATCCCCGTGGAGTGAAAATGGGAGAGGGTGGTTCCAGACATTCAGGTAGGTGAATTTCCATACATACCTCACCTAATATAATTTCCACCGTCACAGTCTGTTACAGAGGGCGAAAAATGGGTGGTTTGAAATATTAGTTAAAAGAGACTAAAAGTGCATAAAAACTGAAAAAATAAGATGTAAATAACGAATGAAAATCAAAGGAGGGAATTAAAACAAGGATATGACAGGCGATTCTAGGATAATGTGCGGGCAAACCAAAAAAATTTTTGAAATATGCTGAGTAAAATTCGGAATGATTATAAGGCGATAATAGAAGTACATTGAATGAAGAAAATAGTATGACAAAGCGTTGGTAGTTTTATTTCATTTTAAGATATAATTTTACAAGACAGCGTATTGCATCTGAATATATGAATGATGTTAAAAATGAATTGACATGGAAGAAGTTTTGAAAGCTAAAAGACGTATGAAAGCGAGGAAAAAAGCTGCATATGACAAGGTTCAATCAGAAATGATTAGAGGCGGCGGAGGTATAGCAACAAGCATGTTGTACTAGCTCTTTAAAACCCTAGAAAAGACGTAGGGTACCTAATAACTGAAGTAGAATCGTCATTGTACCCCTCTATGAGGAAAAGGTACACGAAAAGTTTGCGGAAATTATAAGTCTTCTCAGGGTCGTTGGTAAACTGTAATCAATAGCGAAAGTATGAAACTGAAAGTAAAATTTACATTGCTTAAAGAAAATTTTGAAAAGAGATAGGCTGTACAGATTAAGTTTTTTTTTTTGCGAAAACCACTTAAAAAAATTTTGATTATCGATCAACAATTTTTTGTAGTCTCATAGATATGGAAAAAACTCTGTCATAGAGTGGTAAAGAATAATCTGTAGAAAACCCTCTCCATACACAGTGTGAGAATCGGATTGATGAGGGAACTGTGATCCCTATACAGACGCTGTAGTGCTTGCGTCAGTGGGGCACAAATTAACTGGTTTGATGTTCGGAAAAGTAACCTAAATGTGTATGTAGCGTCACCATGGCTGTTTAACGATATCGATGGATGGATAACTGGCTGTGTGATTTAAATAAGTACGAGTGTGGCCTTTTTAGTTCAGACACTGTGGGTGGGTTGTCTGTTGAATGCCGTTTGTACGCCAACGTGCAAGTAATACTTACGCCGTCGGCGGGCAAGTTGCAGGCGATGGTAACTGAAATGAATTGCAGCGTTTTGTCGCCCGTTTGGCTGACTGATGACAGCTAAGAGAATTGAGAAGTTAATGCGCTAATTCGCAGCATTCACACAATCCAGATAAATATTATTCAAAAGTGATATTTGTGGGGATCCACTCCTCTACGTGAGATTGAGTACGATTCGATGACCCCCCCCCCCCCCCCCAATACCTCAAAATTAATGGTTGCCCTCTATCAAATCGAGAGATGAATTCTATTTATATTTAAAAAAACTTTTCTTATTTGTTTTCCTTTTTTTAAATATTCCACTCCTGCAGTTGTACATTGATCTACAAACAAATAGATATATCTACTTGTATATAGATATGGAATTTACGCAAATCGCCATACAAAAAAAAGCATGAAAATAAATGTCAGCCAGATTAAGGTTATGACGTTTGAAAAAAAACTAAGTATGTGGAAATGCGATATATGTATAGAAGGTGTGCGAACAGGTGAACAGGTGAACGACTTTATACACTTGAGTAGTCTGTTAACAAATTACGGTAAATATATTGAAAGGAAAGTCAATGCGGAATATAAACTGAGTGGAGTTTTACTAGAAATAAAAAGGTCTCATGACAATTGAATTTGAGTATCTATAATAGAGTTGTACTAGCAGAAATAATATGAACGTAGAATTAAAGCACTGGAGATGTTAATTCAAGAGATGTATGTGCGAGTGTCTTTGAAAGGTAAATGTAAAAACAGTGATGTCATTGAACGATATCTTTTGAAAGAAGACGTAGTAACTAGAGTAGAAAATGAAATGGAATTTAAAATATTCGAAACCAACGGACTTACATGAGACGATTGATATACCTCAGTAAGGCAAGCGATGATACGACTGATAGAGCAGTAATAATAAACTCGTACGATACAGAGATCTGTGATTTCTGCCTACACGTCTGTAAAATAGGCTCGAGTTCATAGACAGATAAAAATAAAAGTTCACACATCAAATATTAGTACAGATGTGAAAGCACACACACATAGATAATATACACGTAACTACGTAATATCCAATACACAAGTTCACATGAAGTATGTATAAACGGTTATGGCGCGTTTTCGGCAGAAACGACGTCACCTCATTATCTCAAAGCATACCATTTCGCACCTAAGCAATAACAAGTGATACATGATCTAACTGCAACGACTATACCAGAGACGACTATATGATCTGACGACTACATGGATAGACGTAGTAAACAAATCACGACGCTGATACGTGATTGTCTGGAAAGATTTGATACAGTGTCCTATGTCGACATATATTTTTTTTCTGTTCATTTGTGTAGTTTATCGTCAGTTTTGTACGTTGTACTGCTAACGATATTGCTGCAGATAGATGAGTGATTCTAGAATTTGCAAATGGTAATTAAATTATTAGAATTAAACTATTGTTCTTTTATTGGATTATATTCTAAAGTAGAATAAACTATTTGCATTAATAGTTTTATCGCAGCTGTCGTTTACAGATGTCGCTAATATGTATTTATAATACGTAGATACGAAATACTATTTCGTTACCAAGAATGTTACTCCCGTTTTTGATTTGAGAAATACTATAATAATGATAACTTGGATGTTAGAATTGAATTATTTCATCTTTCTGTACTCTTAGAACTTATGACAATTTATTTATCAATATGTATTATAAAAGTAAGTGTAAAATTTGGGTGCCAGAAAAACTACAAAACGTATTGTTACTATCAAGAGATTTATTTGGGATGATAGCCCTTTATCCTCTCTCGATCAATATAATTTTCGTTCTTACCTAATGGGCGTACCTTCGGCGATGTTATGGCTAAAAGTTTTGCATTCTAGAAATTTCTAGAATAGTCCAGAGCTTTCGTGAACAACATTCTAAAATGTTTCAGGATGTACTTGAAAGTTCTAGACTATTTTGAAATACTTCAAAATATTCTGGAACACTTTGTGATGTTGTAGAATGCTTTCGAATATTCATGAATGCTGTCGACTGTTGTAGAGATTTCTGGAGAGTCAAACTTTTAGTCTTTATGTCTCCAAATGTACGCCCCTTAGGTAAAAAAGAAAATAATCTTCTTTGCGAATTTTCCAGAATGTTCCATGATGTTTTAAATTGTTTGCGGATAGTCTGAAATGTTTAAGAAATTTTTAAAACAATCCAAAGCATTCATAAGTAGTATTAATGTAGTATTATCAGTCTGAAAAGATTAAGAACATTCCAAAATACCCATTAGTAAGGGTATATAAAGCATGGTCTATCGTAGGTCCGAACATCAGTTACTTATCAGTGACGTAAAGAAGAGCTTGAACAAAGTGAAAACTTCAAAGTGAAAAATTGTGTGAGTATGAAAATAAATAGTGAAGTATGAGCAGTAAAAGATATATACAGTAAATTTAACAGTGTTTAAAGTGTATTTGGTGTATTCCTTAATAAAAAGTTGAATTTATTTTTGTTTTGTAGATTGCCCAATCGTACAAAGGATGCAAAATTAGCCAGTCCTTAAGCAAAACGGCGAAAACAAAAAGAACAGCGAAAAAATGAAACTTTCGAAGAACTCGAAATACGTTTACGCACCCAACTATGAGAAGCTGAAAAACCGAACGACAAAAAAAATATTAACGAAATAAAAAATCAAGAATTGCGACACAATTGTGTAATAATCGATAGCGAACGAAAGTAACCTGTGAAAATATTAATCAATTACTCTACGAGAAGCTCGGATAGGGACAATTAAATAATACAACCTACTAAATAAAGCATTCCACGACAACCCAACGAAAGAATATCACAAGCTCTAACACATCGTAATCGGAAAAGTGGATAACGTTTCTTTTTCTTTTTCCTCACGGCGAGGAGGAGGTACAAAATGCACAGCGCAAACCCGCGCGCCCGCACACGCGAGTGGTGTGGGGCTGAAACCCACTAAAAGCTTCCTCCTGAAGTTGAAATAATTTGGTCGGCAATGCTATATAGCTGAATTTCTATAATAGCTTCACCGAATGCGGCCGGACGACACGCGGGGGTGTCGACGGCGCGTGACATGCCCTGTGGACGATTCCTTAAGGGATCGCCTCGGTATAGGAGTCACTGGATGGATAACGTCTGACAATTTCGCAACACGAGATTTAGTAGAGAGATACCAGAATTCTGCTGCATGAATGGAAAAATTCGATTACTACCAATGGAGGCACCCTCACAGAAATTTTTAGAATACATGACCGGGGAAACTCCGAAATTAAAACAATTACTCTAAAATATAAAATTCTGCAACGTCTGCTTCCAAATAATTTCTTTCCGTGATGTTTCGTTCAAAACTAATAAAGATAAAGTTATGTATTTCTATCTAAGGACAAATCTATCACAAAATGGGCTTATTTCTACCACAACCCGACAAAGACCTTCAATTTTTGCAATCTTATTCAAACAGTGACATCTGTTACATCGCAAAATTTACCTCAATATTTTATTTAAATAAAGCTATTTGTTAGATGGAAAACTTCATCTCAGTATTTTATTTAAATAGTTCGATTTGATAGACGGTAATATATATCTCAGTTATTTACTTAAATAGTGCCATCTGTAAAGCGGTAAAATGTATCTTAGTTACTGACTTTCATAGTGTCATCTGTTAGACAATAAAATGTATCTCAATTAGACAATTATTTACTATGGTTTCATCTGTCAGTGGTAATGTCCTGAAATATATTGCTTGAATGTATCATCTGTTGAAGATTAATATGTAATATAATTATTTTATCTAAATAGTGCCATCTGTTAAGCAGTAAAATGTATCTTAGTTATTGACTTTCATAGTGTCATCTGTCAGACGGTAAAATGTATCCTATTTGGGAATATTTGTTATGTTGGTTGGTTTTAGGTCAGACATTACCGGTATGCCTGGTAGACGGTAAAATGTATCTCAGTTATTTGCTTAAAGATAGTGCCATCTGTTAGACGGCAAAAATGTATCTCAGTTACCCCACCTTCATAGCGCCATCTGGAATAGTAAAATGTATCTCAATTATTTATTTAAATAGTATCATCTGTTAGACGGTTAAATGTATCATTTTTATTTAAATAGTGCCATCTGTTAGGCGGTAAAATGTATCTCAGTTGTTTACTTAAATAGCGCCATCTGATAAATGGTTAAATGTACTTCAAATATTTATTTAAGTACCATCTGTTTACGCGGTAAAATGTATTTCAGTTATTTACTTAAATAGTGCCATCTGTTAGACGGTTAAATGTATCTCAGTCATTTTTTTAAATAGTTCCATCTGGTAGACGGTAAAATGTATCTCAGTTACTTACCTTCATAACGCCATCTGTTAGACGGTTAAATGTATCTCAGTTATTTACTTACGTAGTGCCATCTGTCAGACGGTAAGATGAATCTCAAATATTTACTTGAAGAGTACCATCTATTAGATAGTTAAATGTATCTCAAATATTTACTTGATTTGTGCCATCTGTTAGATAGTTATATGTATCTCAATTATATATTTAAATAGTAGCATCTGTTAGACAGTGAAATATACCTCAATTATTTACCTAAATGCAGCCATCTGTTAGACGGTAAAATGTATCTCAGTAATTTATTTATATAGTGCCATCTATTAGATGGGAAAATGTACCTCAGTTACTTGCTTTAATAGCGCCATCTGTTAGATAGTTAAATGTATCATAATTATTTATTTGAATAGTGCCTTCTGATAGGCGGTAAAATGTATCTCAGTTATTGACTTTCATAGTGTCATCTGTTACTCAATAAAATGTATCTCAGTTATTTACTTACGTAGTGCCATCTGTCAGACGGTAAAATGTATCTCAAATATTTACTTGAATTGTGCCATCTGTTAGATAGTTTTATGTATCTCAATTATATATTTAAATAGTACCATCTGTTAGACGGTGAAATGTATCTCAGTTATTTACTTACGTAGTGCCATCTGTTAAACGATAAAATGTATCTCAGTTATTTACTTAACTAGTGCCATCTGTTGTTAGACGGAAAAATGTATCTCAGTTACTTACTTTCATAGCGCCATCTGTTAGATAGTAAAATGTATCTCAATTATTTATTTAAATAGTACCATCTGTTAGACGGTTAAATGTATCTCAATTATTTATTTAAATAGTGCCATCTGTTAGGCGGTAAAATGTATCTCAGTTGTTTATTTAAATAGCGCCATCTGATAGATGGTTAAATGTACTTCAAATATTTATTTAAGTAGTGCCATCTGTTACGCGGTAAAATGTATTTCAGTTATTTGCTTAAGTAGTGCCATCTGTCAAACGGTAAAATGTATCTCAATTATTTACTTATGTAGTGCCATCTGTTAGACGGTAAATTGTATCTCAGTTATTTTTTTTTAAATAGTGCCATCTGTTTGGCGGTAAAAAGTCTTTCAGTTATTTACTTAAGTAGTGCCATCTGGTAGACGGTAAAATGTATCTCAGTTACTTACTTTCATAACGCCATCTGTTAGACGGTTAAATGTATCTCAACTATTTATTGAAATAGTGCCATCTGGTAGACGGTTAAATGTATCTCAATTATTTATTTAAATAGTGCCATCTGTTAGACAGTTAAATGTATCTCAATTATTTATTTAAATAGTGCCATCTGTTAGGCGGTAAAATGTATCTCAGTTACTTACTTTCATAACGCCATCTGTTAGACGGTTAAATGTATCTCAATTATTTATTCAAATAGTGCCATCTGGTAATCGGTTAAATGTATCTCAATTATTTATTTAAATAGTGCCATCTGTTAGACGGTGAAAAGTACCTCAGTTATTTACATAAATACAGCCATCTGTTAGACGGTAAAATGTATCTCAGTAATTTATTTAAATAGTGCCATCTATTAGACGGGAAAATGTATCTCAGTTACTTACTTTAATAGCGCCATCTGTTAGATAGTTAAATGTATCTCAGTTATTTATTTGAATAGTGCCTTCTGTTAGACGGTAAAATGTATCTCAGTTGTTTACTTAAATTGGGCCATCTGTTAGACCGTAAAATGTATCTCAATTATTTGTTCAAATAGTGCCATCTGTTAGGCGGTAAAATGTATTTCATTTATTTACTTAGACAGCATAATCTGTCAAACCGCAAAATTTATCTCGATATTGTATTTAAGCATTACCATCTGTTAGATGTCAAATTTGACCTCAGTATTTTATTTAAGAAACGCCATCTGTTAGGCTGTAAACTTTGTATTATTATTTTATTTAAACAGTGACATCTGTTATACAGAAAATTTTATGTTATTATTATATTTAAGCAGCGCCATCTGTTAGACGGCAAGTTTTATCTCATGAGCAGTGCCATCTGCTAGATAGCCAAAATTATCTCTGTATTTTATTAAGCAGTGCCATATTTAGACAGTAAATATTATCTTATTATTATATTTTAACAGTGCTATCTATTACATCGCTAAAGTAATCTCAGTATTTAACTTAAGCAGTGCCATGTATTAAATCGCAAAATTTATCTCAGCAAATTATTCAATAAGACGCTCCTTGAGTAAAATAGACTATTGACGTTTCACTTTGGCTTCGTTTGCATATTTGTGCTATTACAGATTTTAAAAATTCTTTCACTTACGGAAAGCTACACTATCACCGAGTAATAATGCATAAATTTCGTTATGGTTTTAGTATTTATTCCGTTTTCGTCCAAACTGGAACTGTGCGTGGTAACGGAATCGAAATTGAAAACGAAACGTTGATGAGAATCAAAAGCGGACACAGGGAAGGTTCGAAATCGGAAAAGGGATCAAGACCGAAATCGACTGCAGGACCAAAATTAGACTCAAAATTGAGGCCGGAATAGAAATAAAAAATACTACCAAGGTGAGAATTGAGAGTGGGGCCGTAATCGAAAACGGGATCAGAATCGAAATGTATTTAATTCGACACCGGATTAGAAATTAAAAGCGAGACCGCGATCAGAATCAAGAGTGAAACACATCGGCATCAAAACAGGACCGAAATCGGATCCGACAACGGGATGGCAACCAAGGTCATGATTAAAGTCATTGTCGATCGATATACGAGATTAAGGAATTCACCATAAGGAAGTCACGCAAGCTGACCCGCGGGCGGAAACTAGTGGTAAATAAAATAATACAAGTTATTAAATACAAATTTATGGAAAGGGAGTCACTGAATTATATTATTATTAATACCCAGAATTTTTACAACGTTAATCAACGATGTGGTATCAATGTAATTAATCGGTGTGAAGTCACGAAATCGGTCAAAGATTTTGTCAACAAAGATTTGCGTGTGTCTAGTTACGGGCAGATAAACAGACAGTTATAAGGCTTTATACATACAGTAGATATGCATAATACCTTATTATTACAAAGTCCCCATATTCCAGGTATCTATTCGTTTCCGTAAAAAGTACAGATAATTCTTTTAATTTCTCTTTGGTCGATCGAATCTACTTTATGTCTAAAGACGGGTTTTGCGTTTGGTGCGAAAAGAAAAAAAACGCACGCCTACGACCCACATGTGATCGAATCCAGAGCAAAATACTGGATATTAAAAATATAAGAGAGCGGCTCCGTCCCGGTGAAAGTCGGTCATATTATCGAGATGCGAAGGGAGCGAAAAAAAATAACACCATTAAAGGAATCCGAACGCGTCGACGCGTGCGCCGCCGACGGTAACGCGTCTCGTTAAAGTGGCGTTTATCAAGTGAAGATTGTGAAGTACCGAAACGTACGATAATTACTGTGTAGGCTATTAAAAATCACAGCGTCCCCGACGACTGCGAAGGTAAATTTCTCAGAATTGTAGACATAACAACGGTTAAGCGATTAATGGTGTTCCATATGAAAACAGAGGAGAAATTAAATATTTATCTGGTCGATCCGGTGTTTGTTTGTTTGTATGCCACAGAAATTTTTCTTGAACTCCGTTTAACTTGGCTGTTTAGAAGAACTGTTGTTATAAGTATTTACAAAGATAATTTAAAGAAAGTTTTAGAATGTCCTGTGGCTATAATGACTAAATTCAGCATTTAAGGCGAATAAAAATATTTACTAAACGTTATACCTGGACTCGGATCTCTGAAACTACTCTGACACATTAATCTAATCATTCCTATATTTTATACAAGTTATTATAATAATTTGCATATTTCTAAAATTAGTATATTCTTGAACTGAAAGTTATATATTAGTGTAGTAGTTTGGTTCGATAATATGAAACGAGGGCAAAGTCGGGGACAAATACAAAAATTTCCTTTCCATGAAAATATACACAATTATATGCACCAACTTTTATCGTGTTCGGTCAAAAGCGGTCGAAGGATATTAACTTCGGACAGACCAACATCAATTTTTAGAGTTCGGTAGTCAATAATATTTATTCTTATAATTTCGCCATGTCCGTCCGCCCGTCAGTCAGTCTGCCGAAATGTACGCGGATTAGCTCAGCCATATTAATCACGCCGACAAAGAAGTAGAAAAAAAGTAGAAGAAACCTTTTTTTAAGGTACCTCCTCTACACTTATAGTCCGTCCGTCTGTCTGTCACAACCTCTCGAGAACGCGTGGAGGTATCCAGTTGAAATTAAAATTATGTACTCAAGTTTACAGTCCTTTAAAGTTGTAAAAATATCAAATTTCTAAGTTAACGTGAAAAAAAGATTCGGTAGTTTACGTCGCAAAAAACGTATATTTTGACACTCTCAAGGGAATCTAAATTTATAGGGTATATTCCGTTGACCTAGAACTATGAAATTTGGCAACTAATATCGTCTTATACTACAAGTATAGGAAAAATCTGAAAATCGTACATTTGTAATTAAATCATAAAAATAACTTTGATTATGTTATCTAACTAATTTAGGTATGAACTGTTAAAATAATCACACTTTCCTATAAGTATGTAATTATAAGGTTTTGGAAACTGAATTTCTGGAAAAGCTCGGAAAAAACTGCGAGACTCAATTCCTGAACTATTAATAATATGTACCTGCAAATTTGTATGAAACCCTCAGTAGGCGAGTTCGACTCGCACTTGTCCGGTTTTTTTATTGAGTTCCAAGAATTTGAATCAAATATATTTTCGAGCGCTAAGTTGGAAAAATAGCGGGAAGTCATAGGGATAGTCTGTATGGTGGTCGAGTTATATAGACTTAACTGAGGTTTAAAAAGAAATACTATTTAAAAAAGCACACTGATTCCAGGAAGTAAACTAATTTGTATGTATTTTTGGGCTCACGATACTTTTGAGGTTAGAGTTAGGGAAGACGAAATTTTTGTTGTCCATGACGTATTGTAAGACAGCCCTGACAATTATACTTTCATATATTTGTCATATAATCAGAAAAATTTCATATGTTTGTGAAATTTGCTCTTTCAAAATGTTAACACACAACAATGGCAAAACAAATACGAAAATATTTTTTGTTCTATATATTTGTAATAAATCTGAAATGTTACAAAAAATTTACAAGTGTAAAAGAAATGAAATACACGTATATTTTGCGTAGACGTTTAAAGCGGCGAAGGCAGGGTTGCCGATAACGTCAATATGAGCTTGTCCATTTGCCTGAGATTCTCAGCGGCTTGTCGCGCCAGTCTCCCTTCCGGCAGTTCTGGTGGCTCGTTGCGCAGGAGTTGGGCTGATTGCGATAGGATACCGCGTGATTCCTGTCAAAGATATTTCCGTTTTTTTAACTTTCCGCTAAGGAAATTGAAGAATTTTCATAAATTGTCAAGATACGTTTTCAGTTCAATAATCGAAAATCAGGTTTTCATCAGATCAGATTTTGGTCATTTTTTGAGTGACGTCTGTTTGGGTGTGTATGTGTGAAATTTCAGAAATTAGATTTTCAGAAAAATGTTTTTTATAAATTACGTAAACATCGGTTGATTTTTTTAAGACACATCGTTGGAGAAAAACTTTTCAAAAATTGTTTTCTTTTATTACATTTTTATTTTATTACATTATTTTACCGGTAAATTCCAACTTCTTACTACTTCTTCTGCTTAGAAGACAACGTCGATAGTTACAAACTTCATCAAAATCAGTTGTTTCGTTCGAGAGATATCTTTAAGGAAAAATTAAAATAAAGAGCTTTTACAAATTAATTTGAAAAATTTTGAAAATGAAAAAGAGTTTGGTGTTTGATAGCCGGTAACCTTTAGCTGCTTAAAAAATTGCGCCGAATACCGTGTAAAGCGGACCAAAATGGAACATCATGTTAGAAAGATGTCTTTCTTTCAACTACAATGTTGTAGTTGAAAAATGAAAGACAAGTTTTTTTTCAATAGGTAGTTTTTTGAACTGGAAGAGTTTGAAACGTATTAGAACTATACTTAACTTGGAAACCTTGAAAATGCATTAAAACCGATTTTTTAAGCTCGATAAGCTCAATAGTTTACGGGTCTCGTAATTTACTAGAAATTTATTTTTAAATAAGTTAGTAAGTAGCAATAAGTTTCAGGTGTGGTGAGCAGTGTCAACCATCTTTCAAATTTTAAACTTAAAAACCTCAAAAACTCATAAGCACTTATCGCTAAACATTATAGCAGGAAGTTTTAGAGACGGCCTGCAATGTCAACCGCTTTTCTAATTCCTCATAACTATGTACACCACAGTTAGGTAAATTTAGCATCTATATTGTAAACGCATCGAACGGTCCCGAGAAACAGATAAAAAAAAAATACCGTAGTTCCTAAACATGTATGAAGAATCGTAAGTAACTGTATTGAACTCCGTTAGGTCAGTGTTACATTATTGACTTAGCGCATATTATTTTACAGTTGTTCTGTTTCGTGTGTATAGAAAACTATAAAACATCATTATTATCTAATGACAATATTTGTGTAAGAACTACTTTAAGGAAAATACGTATATTAATCTCGCCGTTGTATTTGAAATCAAAAAAAGTCATGTACTGGAATATGGTTTATGGTTATTGATAAACGCTTTAACAATATTTTGAAAACACAGACATAACGTGTAACGCATAAGCGCTTGCTTTGTTATACTTATGTTGAAATTGAAGATTGCAGATATTACATGCATTACTTAACATCCGTTCACTTTATTTAAAGTATTTAGTTTGATAATGACGTTCTCAGAAATTTGGAAAAAAATAGTAGTATGTATAGAATAGTAGTAATATGTATTAAAATTTCTAATTATTTATATGCTAATATATATGCTTCATTACATTTTTTTTTCATATTGTATATTTGCGTGCAAGTGTAAAGATTTAACAATTGCTGTATAGCGAGAAAGCTGGTATGTAGAATATAAATAGATAGATCTTTTTGTAGATAAATAGAAGAAATTACTCGCCACTAGGAGCTCAAAGGTTTATCGCCGCCAATGGCATGTGTATCTGTGCTGTTTCCGCTATGCGTTATTTGATTTGGCAACAAAGTTACGACTGACGTGCTTGCGAGTTGCCTGATAAACGTTTTCAAGCGAATTGTTCACTTCCTTCAGCGACATAAGAGTCAAAATTGACGAAACTTTACCTAGTTATGTACATGTCGACGTGGACCACTTTTCGTGCAACATCCTTAAGATTCGTTCTTATCTCACCGTGACGTATCCCAGCATGACGGCGGGCCCGTCTGTCAGCGATTTACGCCTGCCGGTCTCCGCTACGGCCGCGTGCAGCTCGAACAACAAGCTGCCACGAAGCCTGGATTCGGCTGAAAACGAGGCCAATTTATATAAAAAAATACACTTTGAGTTCTGTTCGTGGACAACTGTTTTTTTCGACATTCATTTGTCTGCTTGCCTGATGACTACCGAATCCTAGAATAACAGACAGATTCATATAGTGTTTCATACCATCCAAATTTAATACCGTTTACTACGACGCGGGTAGTGAAGTGTTATTATTTGCTTTATAGTCTTTACATTAACCAACCTGGCGCCAATATTTCAAAAAGGTCGGCCAGCTTCTTGCAAAGCTGCGTCTTCAGAGCCAGCCTGTCGTCGCTGACCGAGGTCAGACCGAGTTCTGACTCCTGTCCTATCATTTGGCTCAGCGCGATCGCGACGTCAGTAATGTAATAGTGAGACGGATGCAGGTAGCCGCAGCAATGCTGAATGAACCTGAAAACATGAAGGAAAAATATATGTTTCTAGAAGACAACATCGCATTAATTGTACAAGGCGCACTTGAAACGCCTTCACTAAACAGAAATTATAAGGAAGTTAAATTACTTTTCTGTATAGGAGCTGTATAAGAGACTCTTACTGTGCTATAAAATTTGATTAGCATAACAACATAGCACCCATGCTGCTAGAACGAAATTAGAAACCAGAATTTAAGTTTATGATTGTACATTTTATTATTCTTGACAATGAACAGAACTTCAAACGCATTGCAATTTTTTTTTTAATAACGCTCATAATCTCATCATTATAATTATATTGTTTACATACTATAAAAGGTTTAAATGATAAAAAAAAAACAGTTACCATTTCGTCTGATGCTGAGTGTCTATGACGACGCAGATGAAGGTTTTTTACGTGATAAATACGCAACAGAATCAGATTGTACTTGACTTAGATTTTAAGTTGGATTCCAAACTAAAAAGTTAAATAAAATACCTTACAAATTTCGATTTTAAAGGTCATAAAATGCTATTGTTGGCAGTGATATTTTATGATGCCTTAAAAGATGAAGCAGTTAGACAGACAAATATTATGACATTCATCATTGTATTGTGTTCAGACGCCTCCAAATAGTCGATCCCGATTACTTTATTCCAAAATGAAATCAATGTCACAGATTTTAGAGTGGTAGAGTCATGCAGTGATTAAATTTTCTGCAGCACTAAAATCGACAAACTCGACCCGTGAGATAACACATTTGCACAGAATACAGACGTGCTTGAAGTAATAGCTTCCGCTGTTCCCTTTCGTCCAGTGAGTGAGAGTTCCGACAGCCCACTCCTTCCTTCATCACCTCTCTACCACTCTATAAACCCCTCTATCAGATGTTCTATTTCTACGCAAAAGGCCGGCAACGCGCTAGTAACTTCTCTGAGGTTGCGACTATCCATGTGTGACGATGACCACCTACTTTGGTTGCTGGTAAGCTCGCTTGCCCCTCAAATATAATAGAAGAAAGATGTAAATTCGCTACAACCTTACAATAGTAATAATAAGGTTCGCAAGTTCTGTCAAGGCTTTTGATTTCTAGATGTATTTTGCAGGAGCGAATCGACATGTCTCATTTCATCTTCCAGCTACTGTTTGGTGCTAATTTAATTAACTTTAATGTATCATTTGATGCTAGCGAAAACACATTAACAAAAAAGTCATATGATCTATGTCAAGATCTCTGCGCAACAAGTAAACAATAAGAACGTCATTATGGTTATCTTGTGTGAACGAACTTACTGTTTGCTAGGACTTCGTGGCGGACAGATGCGTTACGATCAAAATTTATCACGATGACTTTGCATTCCATTTTTTTCTCTGTCGTAAACGGTTTTTACTTTTGGTCATTTTAAAATATCTATATGTCATGGTTTTAATTAACCAACTGTCGTGTTATAAATAAGAACATGAAAAGACGTACGAACTTATATTAAGGCATAGAGAAGCTACACTTCATTTCTTTATTAATAGCAATCATTTAGGAGACTATATTTGTGCTAGCTTCGCGTACATATAAAATGAAAGTAATGCCTCGTTACGAAATAAAAATATCTGTAAAACAGTTGACCCTACAGGTCTCAAAGCTCAAAGAAATTTTAAAATTTATTGAATTCGAAAATTTAAAAAACGGTTTACCTTAAAAGCTGCTATTGAAACTTTTCGCTACATTCTAATTCAAACCTTTGAAAATACACCTAGCAATAAATTTTTGGTTTTTACTTCAAAAGATCGATTTTTGATCCTTTTCCAGGTCTTTGTGCTAAAAAATATAATTACAATACGTTTTCAGCTCGTTGAGTTAAACATCTAGATTTACTTAAATAATTTTTAAACAAATAAATCTAATGAACGCATTGCACAAAATTGATCTGCTTCGCAGTGTTCAATTCAGTTTAAAAAAAAAAAAGTTGAATCATACCAAACATTAATCCACCAACAACTTTAAAAGTTATTTTGAAAGAAATCCATTTTGCGAATTTTTATGTCGAATATCGCTCAAGACTGAGAGACTTAAGCCATAAGTCCTCCACGCTGGACTCCTGCAGGTCGGAAGCTGTTGAGCCCAGCCGCCAGTGGGTTGACGACGTCCGAAATCCACGCCCTAATGTGCCATATGAGGCTTAGACTGTGTTTTAGTGTTTTGTTTTGACTTAAGTTAAAAGCTTATAGGTCGATTTGCCCGTAGTATAGATCGAACTCGGTACCTTTTGTGGTTCGATGGCGACGCTCTTAGCCACTGATCCGCTATCGTGCTCTAAAACACCCTTAAAGTTATTACAGACATGTTAATTTTTAAAGATTTAATGAAATAGTTGGACCAGGAAACTAGTAGCTCCCAATCTGCTTTAAGCCAGAGTGCATGGTTTAAGATCCAATGCGTTAATATAAAAATATACTGATCAGTTGTCCCGATGCGGCAGCGTATCCTACATCTTTGCAACGGGGTCACAAAATTTGACATTGCCCAACAAAGGGAGACCACAGCCCTTGCAGGGAGATCAAAAAACCCTGACATAAAAAATATTTTTTTATAAAAGTTTTAGCTTTGCTTGTGGTCGTTTGTCAGTTTCAATTTTTCAACACTGATTGTTTCATAACTATCGTCCAGATTGAAATGTCGACTATATTGTTCAATTTAATGGAAAATAAAATATGGCAACAACAACAATAAGAACAACCTCATTTATTCTTTGAGTTCTCAGGTTTGAAAACGAGGATGGCAAAAAAAAGGAATGAATGAGGTTCAAAGATAGAAGTTAGGCCTGAGCTATGGTTAGACGAAATCTATAATATATCAATGGAATGATATGGGTTTATGCATAACTAGCTTTTGCCCGCAGCTCCGCCCGCGTAGACTATGATATTTAGACCGTTTTAGAAGCGTTCGTGGTGTTTATTCATATTTTTCCCACACGATCATTTTAAATTACCTCTCTATTATTTAGAGATTAAACTGTATATCTGGTTCTACACAACCAAAAATTTCATAACAATCAGTTAAACGATACGGAAGTCGGTACATTGCAGCGCCACCTGGCGGTGAGTTACGTCAATGGGGATAGCATAATCATTTTCTCCGTAAAAAAATATATATACATAATGATTTTCATGATAATCGGTTGAAGGAAGGAAAAGTCGATACAGCGGAGCTCCTGAATAAAATGAAAAAATACATATACATACCAATTTTCATAATGATCGGTCAAATAGTTTCTGAGTCTATCGATTTCATAATATACACATCGTTCTTTATATATATAGATTATAAGGAACACCAAAATCACCTTTCGCAGGCGTCAGCGTCTTCCTTGGGCATAGCACTCAGCTCCTTTCCGATGTCTTGTAGCAACTGTTGTATGATTGCATCGGAGATGCTGTCGTCGCAGGCGTTGCACTTCCAAAATTTGTCATCTAAATTCTTTTTATTCGGATCCGGGGATTTCGTTTTGTGTAATATAGGTACCAAAAATGTTTCGGGCAGTAGGTAGCCTTTGCAATTTCTGAAAAAAAAATTGTTAAACATACTTATATTCGTTTACCTATGATCAATACTAAGTTCATTAAATTAATATTAAGCTTTTGGAACTAAAAATGTTTTTTCGTTATTTTGTAAGTATGTAGTGATAGAGACGTTTGACTAGAAAGAGCGAGAAACGAATAGTTTGTGTACTGTAAACAATTAAATACTATAGTTTTGTCAAGAAGAAGAAATTTCACTGTTTATATATCAGTCATTTTTTCAAGTCAGTTTCAAGAAAATATAATTCCACAATCACCATTTGCAATACGCTACACCTAAATGATAAGGAATCGAGTACTTTGACACAAGTTACAATAAAACATTTTATTGTTCCTTCGGCCATTGGGACCGTGATGACAGTTTTACAATTAAAAAGAACATGTTTAAAAATTTATATTTCAGTTTAAAGTTGACAAGTCGATAACAAAATGGACCTCACGCGTGAAAATTTCCATGCCGTAATTCATCACAACTTTCATCGAGGTTTATCTCTAGATGGGCGTCTCGTTGAGCTTGTTTCTATTTGTGAAGTTGAAGCACCTAGTCAAACGACAATAGTACGACAAAAGTACTATAGGTCAACCAAAAAACAATAGTAACGCCTGATAACTTCGCTGCTGTACAAAAAAAAATATATAAAATGAACGACATACCATATGTGAACAGTTTTGGGCAATTATGGGTATTGGAATGAGTGCAATTCATAATATTTGCACAATGAATTGGGTATCAGAAAGCTAGTTTCCCGTTGATTACCCCCACAATTTGTCTAAAGAACAAAAGGCAGCTGGTGATAATTGGTGCCGTTCTACTCTGCAACGCTTTCATAGAGAGGAATCGAAAACCATTTATAACGTCGTCTCAGGTGACAAATCATGGATTTATTCATATGAGTTTGAGACAAAACACTAAACGTCATTTTGGGTCTTCGAAAACGAACTTAAGTCAACAAAAATAGTGCGTTCCCGCAGCGTGTCTAAGAAAATGGTCCCTTTATTTGTGTTGAAAAGGACGCGTCTCCACAATTCCATTGTGGTAACAAATTGGTCATTTCCGATCGGTACACCATGGTTTGTTTGCCAGAAATGGTAACTTAACAGATAACCGAAGAAACGTTGCATCATCTTACATCATGATAACTCGAGCTCTCACTCACACCGATCATAAAACAAAAGATTTTTTGGGGCACAGAAATATTGTATCGTTGACCCATCCTCCGTGTAGTCCTGACCTGAGCCCTAATGATTTCTTTCCATTTTGTAGATGAAAGATTTATTACGTGGTCAGCGGTTTGAAGGCACAGAAGCAGCAGGAGAAGCCTATAAAAATTGGCCATTTTGTCACCATCAACTTCAGACAGGAATTTCTGTTTCAATGATTGGTTTTATAGAATGAAAAGGGCACAAATTGCAATAAATCGAAATCTAGTAATGTCTTGCATCTCGTTATTTTTTTATTCTCGGTCACCACTATGCATTATGTTGAACAGTTTTCGCATGATATGCGTTCAAACATACAGATTTCTAAACAAATGGTCATTGTAAAAATAATTAGTTTGGGCTCTAGGTAATACTATTAGCGATGCTGAAACGCTAGATAGCGTATTACCATCACATCAGAAATAAGGTATGGATGATGATCACGTGCGAATCGAACGAG
The DNA here is from genome assembly GCA_005406025.1 of Eumeta japonica. NCBI lineage: Eukaryota > Metazoa > Arthropoda > Insecta > Lepidoptera > Psychidae > Eumeta > Eumeta japonica. The sequence continues at coordinate 198,935 of BGZK01000197.1, read as the reverse complement.
TTTTTCAATCAATTCAGATAAATATTCAAAAAATTTGCTCCGTTTTTTGAGAAGCATCAAATCATCATGTCATTTCATGTGACAACGACCTATAAAGGCCCCTAATCCGCACCCGGCCTGCATGAAGGTCCAAATCCCTCAATCGTGAATAAAAAGATTGTGGGAGACTACGCTTCTACAGGGAAGTGATGAAAGCCAAAGGCAAAGACGTTTTTAACACCTACCATGTAACTATTGCTCAAATAGTTTTAATCTCCCTGAAAATATTGCATCGCATAGATGAAAATTTGATAGATGCAGGAGAAATCGAACAATAAAACATGTTATTATTCTGATTCGTTTCTGTCGAGCCAGTCATCAGCGAATTCTGTGCAAACGACGAGGGAAATCGACTTGAAAACATCTAAATGTTTGAAAACGAGTGGTCTAGATAAGCGAATTGTGTTATCAGCTTGTAAACAGAAAGACAGTTACGCGTATAGACCTACGTAACTACGTAAACGTGAACTAGCTAAATGCATAAACCCATCTCTCAAATAATCTTGAAAATCGACGGCTTGTGTTATCATACATTATATTATCAAGTACTATATATATATACACGCTCGTATTGTCTAGTTAGCACTAGAGATTTAGCATGTTTATGGTTTGACAATAGCGCATGAAGTTTTAACTTTTTTTTTCATTGCAATTTCTTTTAACATATTCATCAAAACTGTCTATCCGTTTAAGTCTCGAGAACGTCTGCTTATTGTTTTCATTCATGGTTCACGCGTTTTTTTTAAATTCATAGCTATGTTATCTGGCCAGGTTATATAATACATTTTGTTATATAAAGTAACGTACGAAATGAGCAATAGCAATAATGGTGAATCAAGTCAGAAATAAGACGCTTTTGGAACGTTTAAGTGGCTTACGCAGATTTAACCTTAAAAGGAATATCCAAATAGTGTAGTATATAGAGCTTAACAAGACCGACAAAAAAGTCCGTAATAGTATACGTTCGTCGTCCGAGGATGACGCACAATAAGTAATATTCTCGCAGTTCACGCGAACGGAACCGCGGGCATAGCTAGTATTTATATATTTGTGTCGCAGACCGACTGTCATTAGCCAGTCGTATAACAAAGTATTTAGAACGACGCCATTATCTAAAATGTTAGTTTTTGTATAGACAGAGACATAGACAAATATATAGACTTATAAATAGATAGATATTATATAGGTATACAGATATTTATAATATACGTCATATATTGATTTTGATCATAATCGTTTTTTCCGTGACAACTTCGTATTTCGCATCCATATCAAAAACTTTAGATTGAGAAAAATTACCTTTTTTATTCTGGGCAGTTGTTAGTAAAATGTAGATAGTATATTGAATAAATCTCTACATAATAATGTTATTCTAATAATAGTAATAATAATGTTATTTAATACCTTAAGCTGTCTAATATAGATAGCTCAAGGTAGCAACTAAATGCTTCCATTATCTATTTTACGCAGTGTTTTAAATCCAGACTTCAGAGGGAGTTAAAATTAGTGTGTGCGTTTTTCTACAAAATCGTTCGGTCAGTTCATTTCAATGCGTCAAACTAGTGAGTTCGTGGAACGATTTAAGAAATGCCAAAATATAATTTTGTTGGAATATCGAAAATCTGTTAAACATTAGTGAATTGGTGGTGAATATACAATAAGGTTCTTTAATAAACGATAATTTCTGTATTACTCACTTTTAATCAATGATCGATAACATTAATATTAAAAGTGCGAACTAATGACAAGGAAATTTTCATAAGTATTTTTTATTACGTTTGCCCTGGGATAGGCAGTAATCACGCTCAAAGCACCTGCAGCCATATAGATACATGAGTTTAAATTTAAAACCTTTTTTGAGAAACGTTTAAATAAAATATCGAACATTTTTCATTAACACTATAAATGTGTTAATTAACAACATTTTATATTTTAGAAAGCGATTTCAATTAGAAATGAATAGACGAAAACCTGCTTTGATAGTAAAGTTGTAATAAAGATTAATGTACTATTTAAAGGCAATTTTGTATTTATGTAGTTAAATTATAGTGCTGTAAAACTGTAAGTTTCAATGTTAGTTTGACTAGTATAATTTAATTCCATGGTCATTGCAATGTCCAACTGCAAACATATAAATGTCTCTTCATTATTGAGACATCAATATAAATTAATAAAGTTTAGGAATTTATTTATCACCGCCTAATAACTTATATTCAAAAATTATTTAATTACATATTTATGTATATGATGGCGATAGTAAAAAATATATTAATGGTAATTTTTTTCAATTTACAATTAATACATTTTTCGTCTCCTCATACCACACTTACTTCTTTCTGCATTTGACCGCGCTGTACATGGTTCCAAACTCTGTTTTATCGGCGCATCTCGAGCAGGAGCACTCGAAGAACTTGCTCTCCGCGAGATGGTGCCTCCTGCCCTCAGTGCCCCACAACGGGTCCGTGTAGCAGACGGACAGGTGATCGCCTGAAGGTATCGAAGTGCCGGCGCAGAGCAGCTAAAGACGAAAATACAACAAATATGTATGTAATATCCGCATTGGTTTGTTTATAATGTTTGTATATAATTGTCGTCCGGGATTTTCGTGAAGGATAGGAGAAAAAGACAATTTTTAGAAGTTAATGCTTGTCCTTTGTTAAATTACCTTTTATCACGCTACGATGTTTGCAAGTCGAATGGCGACACTGATTAATCCCATTAAATAATTTTAATAATGGTACTTAAGATGATATTTCCCAGTTCAATATATTCAACTGGGAAATATCAACTCATATAGATCTTGAACTAGAATTTCTCTATGGTTCTCCCAAGTTCAAAAAAATTATTGGGAAATGCGAAAAATATGTTTCTAAAGCAAGGGACATATTTCAATGATATTTTTCCTTTCAAATGTTAAGAAGAATGTATGCCTAATAGAGTTAATCTCTGTCTTATGTACCATACATAATCCTATGTACCACCCATATTGTAAATGTTATGTACCATACATAATCCTAGGTACCACCCATATTATAAAGACTCTCTGTTATCTACACGTGTCGAATTTCATAATGAAATTTTATTCGAGCTCGCTGCCGCCGACACTGATCTAAAAGGCAAAACCATAATGCAATGTAAGTCCATGATCCTCCTAGACAAAGATCCCCAGAACTGAATTATCTAAAAGGGATGCCGAGTCTCGAAAGCAGCAAACAGATACTCTCTGTTCAAGGGACGAAAACAAAGTAATTAAACTTATAGATAATTTGGGATCGACGAACGCAAGCCGCATGGCGACGGCTTATGGCGCCTTCTTTGTCCACCGTTTGTTATATATGCAGAAGCACCTCCTCACTCCAAGAGAGTCCACGCATAACCGTACTACGGGCAACATCTATCCCTAGTATTAATTTTATAAAGTTTGATTGTAAAATTTGAATTTAAATAAAAGTAATTCTTTAAAAGAAAAAGGGATTTTATTAAAGACTCGTCGATCACCTAACTCGGGCTAAGAAACAAGTAAAGAGAATATAACACTCTGTGACAAGCGAATTGAATTTGTTAGTCTTTCATTTCTGAAGCAGGGTCTCCCTTTTTTGGCGCCTAATTTATGTTGTACTTTCTTGTTAGACATTTTTAAGGTTTGTACTAAAACGGCACAAAACAATTAGTTCTTATAAGCGAGCGACGACCGATCAAAAACCAGCAGTCCCAAAATATTCTGTATATGCAGGAATTTTTGCCGTTCGTTCTTCTGACATCATGTTCGTCTGAAGATGCTCTCCTTCGAACGCCATTAAAACTACATACGATATCAATGATGTGAGCAGTGATCAATGTGTTCAGCGTGTTGGCTTCGAAACACAAGGTACTTCGTCCCAAATTGACTGTTTAATTTACTAATTTAAACCACTCGATTTGTTCCGGAAACATGCTAAGCTATACGTTTCGGATATCGTTACTGATACGGCGACACCGGTCAGTGGCAGTTGTCGACGCGTGCTGGGCCAGCGCAAAGGGTACAAGATGGAAGTCAAGCGCTACTTTCGATGAGATGTAATTAGAGAAATGCTTGCTATTTTCGACTTGAAACGGAGGCGGCTCGAATGTACGAAACAGAGAAGCTTATAACAATTAGCAACGTATCTATTTATCCACAAATTCAATTTTCGAGCCGAAACGTTTTCTGTGCTCTGAACTATTATTAATTTACATGATTGTGGTATTATTTTCTTTAGTAGTGCATAAGCTGTACGTTTTTCATGTTTTCAATTAATTAACATGATTTTATTTTGATGCATATAAGGAATGAATGAACTGAAAAGTTAGATTTCAACCGTCAATATAACATCATCACATTCAACGTGCAATGGTTAAACTCATATTTGAGACTTCTCTGTTTGATAAAACCCAGAACGTTGAAATCCGAAGAAGAAGGATACTGTTAGGAAAATAAGTGGAAATAATGTTCCCACCATAATTTGAATTATGAATAATACGTTTATAGTGGAAAATGGTTTTGATTTGGTCTTTTTAAGCGGACAGTAGCGCCACTGTCGGTTAATACAAACTATATTCAATCCGTTATTTATCGTACTTTTTTATGATAAACAATGAATTAAAGGAATGAACGTTTACAATATTTATGATTTTACTATCATCTTTTTGTCACACTACTGCAGGAGCACACGGAATTTGATCAATATCATATATATTTACGGAGCTTTTAAAAATAAATGCGTCTATTTCGCTATATGTGTGTGATAATAGAAACTAACAAACAATAAATTAATTTACTTTAGTCGGCTCTGTATATTGTGATATTTTCATCGACGATATTGATTTGTTGACGTTTATAACGTACAGATTTGATTTCCCAACCAACAGTCATCATAATATCAATAACTGTAGTTGTCTACATCAACCCGTTCAGTCAAGTGGATCCAGAAAATATATTGATTATCAACAGCAAATCGTATAGCGTTGACAAAGAATCAAACGTAGGCTGTAGATGACTTATAAGTATAATTTTTCATTTAAAGTACAGTAGTTTTCACTCACAATCTCTCCGTTCGAAGTGAAGCTTTTGTTGCAGTTGGCTTTACAGGAGTGCTCCATCATGGAGACGCGTTCGAAGACTGCCACGTACTCGGGCTCCACCAGCGGCACCTCGTGCCCGTTGATCTAGAAACAATTAGTGTTTACTCAAATACAGGGTCTTACCTATAAATCGAAGGCAGCTGAACCGGCCTGGATGGGAAGTTTTTTTTATAGCATTTCTAAGGGGCAGACGATCATGCGAATCGCCAAATGGTAATGAGGTTATCGCCGCTCACGGATATTCCCAACCACAAAGGAGTCCACTAGTGATTTGCCGCCCTTTTGAGAAATAATAGAATATATCTGATGGAGGGGGGAGTGGGCTGATGGGAAGGAGGGAAGTAGACCACCGGAAAATTTACTCACTGAATGAACGCAACAGCAGAAGCTCCTACTTTACGTCAGCATTCTGTGAGAGTGTAGTAATTCACCGATCGAGCTGGTTCGTTTATGTGCTGTAGCCAAGTCGGCCACAGAATAGCCAAGGTAAGATTGTTGTCGCCAAAGTAGATGGTATCCGGTTGAACAAAAGGTATCTTAATCAATCCTGACCACATGCGAATGGATCAGAAAGTTTCTAATTTAAGTAAAATCAAACCGCTTGCTGCGTGCCTCGAAGAGCACGTCAAGCCAACACAGGTCGCCATCGCGTCGGCGTAGATGCTCCTTAGCGATCCCTATTCTGAAGTTCGCTAGTATGGAGTGTTCAAAATCCATGACCCTCAATTTGTAATAAAAAGACTGTGGGAAGTTACGCTTCGGCAGTGAGGTGGTCAAACCTGATACAACAACAATAACCTCTGGTAGGAATTAAACGCACCTGTAGCCTGTTTTCTGTCGATAGACTTAATGTACTAAAAATAACTTATTAAGGCTTCAATAACATTTTAGAGTTTCCATACTCATAGCGCGCCACGGTATTCTACTAGTAAGGGCTTTATTTGTTGAATCGTTTTAATGAGATTTCCACAAAGTGTGCATCGCTGTAGCCAATAATAAGCAATAAATAATCAAAATAAAGTTAAAAATTGAATGGGATCCCCATACAAGAATCGTGTTCCTTTTCGGCGTTTTTTGCTCTATCTTAATAATGGCAATACGTGTCAACACTTAAGTAATAAAAAACCGGCCGAGCCTGAGGCGAAATAGCACTAAAGTATTCCTACGCAATACAAGGGTGTCAAACTTGGTCTGATCCTAGTGTATATTATATTGAATACTCTATTTTACAACAACATAACTATTATACGGAGGTACGGAACTCTCCGTGTGCGAGTTCCACACGCGCTTGTTCGAATTTTTTTAATACGTTATCTACTTTATCTAACATAAGGAGGCGGCTTCGGTGATTCTTTATCAAAATATGTGTACTTCTTAAAAATGCTTTATTTTCTTTTAATTCATCATGTATAGAATAATATTTTCATGGGGTAATTGTAAGGAAAGATCTGTTTATAGTACAATCATTGAAGTTTTGATAAGTGATCCATAAATTAAGTTTCCTATCCATCTATCAAGAATAGGGTTAATTTAATTATAAGTTATAATAGAACAGCAAGCATTACCTGAACAATTCCACAACATTTCATGATCTCCTCTTCGGTGAATTTATCGCTTAACTTGAAAAAGTTCATTATAATATCAGATATCATTTTCTTGTCGCTCAACCATTTATCGGTCCCTTTTCTATCTTTGCAGTGCGATTCTAAAGACTGCAGTTTCTCCCACAGCTTCGGGTCGTTGTCGCGTTGGTAGAGACACCTTAGGACGGTGATACATTGGTAGTTCGGATGGGGCACTCCGTAAGTGCTTATAGAGACCTGCAATATTGATAATTTTAGATTTATTCAATGAATATTGGAATTGTGTTTCATATCGCATGTTACACTCAGACACTTGGCGGATGGGAGCTACAAGAAAAAAAGTGTAACCGCAACGAAAAATGCGTTGTGTAGTCCGTGCTAGGCTTAGTGTACACTTCTCGATCTCTCTTTTTCTCCTAAACCCACTGCTCCTAAATATATACTTCTCAATCTCTTTGTTTCCTCTAATTATTTTTTTTACAATTTTAATAATTAATAATAAAAAAAATGTATATAGACAACTTACAAATATTTCTTACCGTTTATTCACTTATATTGTTATCTATTTATTTCATTTTCAACGTTTTGATTCATTTCATTGTTATTATTCAATTCATAAAATATATTTACATATAGAGAAAAGAACTTCGTTCCAACCGGCTATCCCGAAAACACTTCATTAGTTTGTTTATCTAATAATTAGTTGTTTAACTTTGAAGAAATGATGCTGTTATTTAATATAATTATATGATTTCACAACGCAATTGTTTATCTGGCAAATTCCATTAAAATATAAATGCTTTAAAGCGAAAGAAAAAACAAACAGACTTATAGGGAAAAATCACCATATCAGTCAATACAGCTGCAGATCTGATGCGTCAAGATTATCTTCAATTTATCTAACAGTCTTCGTTTGCAGTTTCTCTTGTACATTGCGACATGGGCCAAACTGAATGTGTTCAATTTGTATCAGCAACGACCACAAATACTATCATAATTTCCACAGTACAGTTTACATACACTTGGAGTTATGTGGGAGTTAATCAAATTCTTGAGCTACAAAAGTCCACCGAGTAAGCAGTACCAATTCAGTAGTATTATATAAGGATTAATGAAAACAATTTGAGGTTTATGAAGTCTTTGTATTTCGTTAATTAAAGATTTCGCAGAAAATTGACGGTTTTCCTACGACCTTCATTGAATATGACAATGTGACTGTCTACTGGATTTTTCTGATTTACCATCCTTACTGAAAATACATATTTTTTTAAAAATAATTATTATTTTATCTATTGTAATATATCAATACTAGATTAAAAATCGGCTAAATTGAAGAATTAACGTTTGCCTACTACATTTCCATTCACAGTTATATAGAAAGGTTTTTTGTATTGTGGCAAACTAAGCAATTTTACGTCATATTTGATTGCAATTTATAAAAATTTCTTTCTTTGCGTATCGGATGCATAAACCGAATGTGTCTCATGTACTCACCAAGAAAGTAACAGTCAGTCTCATTTCCTAAGTAAATAAAATAGAGTAGTATGGAAATTCTGTGGAGCATTGAACTTTCGTATTTACCCTTCGAGTTAGTTAAGAATGACGTATTACGTAGTTTTTCAAAGATCGACTTTTAAAAAGAAGAAATTTCATACGATATGATATTTGTATTTAAAAACACGAAAATTTAAATTCGGAATTTTTTTTTAAGTTGACTCTTAAGTGGATAAAATTAACAGCGGTGTACTCCAAACTTCAATTTGCAATAATTGCCTGTTAACTATTAAAGTTAAAAACTAAACACGTCAAAATATCGTAATCTTGAAGATTTAAGTAGTTAAGTACTCCAGAGTCATCCTTTCACAATTAAATAGGGAGATATTTTTTCAAGTGCGGATCCTCGAAATCTAGAAAACTATTCGACTCGTCGTTCCTTAAGGATTCCAAAAATGTATTGTATTGTAATATTGTAAAGACTTTTATGATATTCGTCCATAATGATCGGTTTGGAAGACCGACACACAGTTTGTAGTTTCAAAATATGAGCTTAATGCTGTTTCAATGTAATCCGTTGATTCTGGGACTAAAACTGAGATGGTAAACGGGTAAAACATGAGTTTCAGGATTAGGAGAAAGATCAAAAGCGGTCATAACATTATATTGAGGTTTGAGACGGGAAAAACTATTGGAGTCTTATTTTTTATGTAGAATTTTCACTTACCAATCTAAGCTAGTATTAAATTTTTATATTAATGGCCGTCCGCGGCAATGTCATCAATAAATTTTTCTTCACCGTAAATTAATTTTGTTAAATTTTTCATTCTTAAACACTGATCGGAGAATATAAATGATATCATATAGCATAAAACTAATCTCAAATGTGCTAGATCAACGACATCGGAATAGTACGGTTACTTGATATTATCATTAGGAATGTTATGTCACAAAGCAGTCGCGGGTACAGAGTTTAAATTTGGAGGGGATCATAGATTGAAGTTTCTTCTAGATTCAACCTTTTACATATAATACGACTATGCTTAGTCTTAATGGGGTCATGAGTTCTACGACTCGCTACAGGTGTCATATTGGTTTAATAACAATTTATGTAAGTTCTTAAAAAAAATGTCAAAACATGTACCTTCTCACCTCTCGCCTGCGTGTAGCGGCACTCGGGTAAATGGATATCATTTGTAGAACAATTTTCGTTGCAGAACGGCCAGCCGCATTTATCACAGCAGAAGACTTGCCCTTCGTTTAGTAACCTGTAACATCCCAGACACACTGGCGGGGTCACCTGGAAATAGATAATTCTAATCAATTACAGAAGTTGACAGACTTCGTAGTTGTTGTATCCGATTTTTATCGCCCTACTGTTGAAGTGTAGGTACGCTCTTATAGTATTTTTAATTGAGATTGAGGAGTTTGGACGTTAAGTCTTCAGAGTCACGGTCCTTCAGACAGCTTAAACCACCCAGTGCGGGCCGGAGGCTGCTGAAGGTCGCGATCTCTAGTGCCGTAACGACGTACGGAACCGACAGTTTAATTTGGTCTTCGAAGAATGGAGGAAGTGGTTTCATTTAAATGATTAACTGAATGGTCAATCCGTTCGTGGCCATGATTCGAATCCGTTATGTTAAAATGCAATGTCTCATTCACTCGTCCGCCATAATTCTGCTTTATAGTGATAAAAAGCAAAAAGTAATATTTGAATTCCTGCTTCAAGAGGAGAAGAATAAAGTTTTTATGTTTGTATTTGATACGTATTAATTTTGACAACTGTACTGTTATATGCTTCCATTTTATTTATCTATTTATCACTATCGTTCGCGTTTTCGATTCCGATCTTGCTCTTATTTCCGATGCCGGTTCTGATGTGGATATTGTTCCTACTTTGGATATTGCCAACACTGGAGTAATGTCTAGTATTGGTACATTGCTTTACATCAAAATTTCAGAAAACAATTTACCAAGGTGCAAAATTTGATTACAGTCCTTTCATTCGTTGCTAAGATTAGTCTGCATAAAGATGGATAGAGATTCTAATTAAATGTAAAGATATCTTTGTCGACATTGTCCTGACTTATAAACATATAAAAAATATATATTTCGGTATATGAAATATATGACTCCATCTTGAGGTGGTTTATAATCGTATATTAAATCACCTAAGCGTAATGTTAGCCAATCATATATTAAGGGATTTGGTGATCTACAAATGATGAATAAAATCGGCATAAATCACAAAGTGTTGTAATATAAGGATCGACAAAGGGCGCTTAATTAAATTTTATGGAAATCATATTTACGGCATATTAAAAGCATAGAGTAAAGTTTCCAACATTGGTAATCGATGAGCTTGCATGAAATAATTAAGAATATCAGTGGAGCAAAGAAGTTAAATCTAATGAGCACGATAATAAGAATTCTGTAGTCTTCTACGATCAACAAAATAGATACAAGATTATAAACAAATAAATAATTTATTTATCGATACGTCACCTGCGCCGGGCCGGTGATCAGAGCTTTCTCCTTGAGTATCACGTCGCCGACCTTGATATCCCTCGTGGCTTCTAGATACCTCCCCACTTTCTCGTCCTGTCTGATCCTGGCCGGCGTGCACTGATGCTTGTGGATCTTCCAGTGCTGTTTTTGGTGGTCCCTCGAACAGTAGTAGACTGTTTGGCAGCTGGCGCATTTTTGCTTCGCTTTGACAGCGCAAACTATGCATAGGCCTTCTTCACTCATTGTCAATCCTGAATCGAGTATTCCGCGAAGATTCATGTAATTAGTACACGCTACGTGATTTTGTCTTCACACAAAGCTCTCATATGGTAAAAGCTCGCATATAACAGAACGAACCGATGTTTATATGTATATAAAATTTGTACAGACCTAAAAATCTATAGGCTTTATTGAACTTTGTTGAAGAATTTAAACTAGATCTTGTATTAGGTTCTAGAATGTATTATGGACGACTCGGTTTTTATATAAATAAAGACCATTAGACTATGGCATCAAAAATGAAAATGAAAATGAAACAAGGCCTATCAGACATTAAGAATCCCAATTAGGATCAAAATCATAAAATGCACGCATAAAATAATACTAACCTTATTGTGAGCACCGACTGAAGTATCACAGACTTGAATGACACTGAGAATAAATAGACACCTGTAAAATATTTCACTAACTTTATTGATTCGTCGACGAATGATTTCTTTTGGACAATTATTACTATCAATTCAAAAGTCAACAACAGGTTATAAGAGAAGCAGACCACTAATACATCCAGCGATATCGCGGGCGCGTGCGCATGCCAGTTTTACGTCGTTTATAAATAACTGCACAACGGACTGGGCGCATTTAATACGAGTAGCTATAGTTACGACCACGGTGCCGTTTCATTAAAACCGTGTATTAAATTAAATAAATAAATATATACGAGGGGTGTTCCATAAAAAGTGAGAATGAGTATATTGTGGGTAACTTTTATTTAATGTTATTTCATTTTTCGACATAGTCGCTTTTTTAGTATAATACACTTCCCATATCTTTTTACTAGACTTAAAATTCCTATCTAAAAATATTCTTTTTTCTGAGGTCTAAAAATTACAATTTTTCAGCAACTACTGCTTCATGATTTTAGAATCTCCGGCCCTACAGACACTTCTTAAACTTTGGAAATAGATAGAAATCACTAGGAGCAAGGTCGGGTGAATATGGATTATTCTTAAGTATTATATAAGATATATGTAAGATATATCGAACCCAGCGTTTCGAATTGCAGCCAAAGATACTGCTGACTTGTGAGTCGAGGCATTACCGTGATGGAACGAACCAATTTTTACTAGTTTTCCTCGCCGTTTCTTTCGAATTTCGTTACACAATTTTTTTATTTATTCTACATACAAGGAGCCCGTAACAGTAGCGTCACGATCGAGACATTCTATCATGAGAAACCTCTTTTCTATGCCAGAAAAGCGAGCCCACGATCTTTCTGGAAGAATGGCTCGTATTAAATTTCTTAGTGGTTACAGATGATGTCTTTTTCCAAGAAGCAAACTGTAATTTTGTTTCTCGATCGTAATGGCGAAGCCACGTTTCATCCGTGGTTGTAAATCGAGCCCGAAACTATCGGGATCTTGTTGTAACAGCTCCAAACAAACTCGAGGAATGTTCAGCCTGGCTTGTTTTGGTACATCGGTAAGCATTTTGGGGACTCAGCGAACTGATACTTTTTTTATCTTCAAACGTTCGTGTAAAATGTTATGTACACTACCAGTCGAAATCTTTGTTTCTACGAATATAAAACGTACCGTAACATGACGAACTTCTAAAATAATTTTTCGACTTTTTTTACCATTTCTTCGGTAATTGTCATTGTTGAGCAACCCTAGCAGGCGAATCATCTTCAGTGGATATTTTTCCACGTTCGAATCCGGTGCACCAACGGTCACCGGTGTGGCATTGGCTCCTGAAGTATGCCGTAAATCTTGATTAACTCGTTATGTACTGACATTTTTCAGGCAGAGAAAAACGATACAACGCACAAAACTCTGCCGCAGCACGAGAGCGTCATAATGATGTAAAATAGGAACGCGGGGGAGAAGAAGGAAATATTTAAGAGCGTTGTATCTGCGCATTGGATCATTCGCAGGCAATTTAGAGCGGCAGAGTTTTGCGCAATGTGCTGTACTTAATGACTGCGAGCAATTCAATTTTTTTCCATTTTCAACAACATGTTACGGCAGACTGCAACCAAAAGACTTCTATTTTCTAAAAACAAAAATATTCAGATTATTTCATTTTTTAAATTCCAATGAATTTTCCAGTTTAACAGCTTTACCAGCCAGTATTTACTTTTATGGTTCCAAAGAGTCTGTACTTCATACTTACTTTATAGTGAACGCTCCTCATACACGTATTTATTTTTTGTTTAAATTTTTTTGAATATCATTTTAAAATATTTCTATTGTATATACGTTTTGTATACACGTAAATATGTAATTCTTTTTATAAATTAATATTTCCAGGCCTTTGAAATGTTTCAATATACTGCCTTTACTCGAATAAGAGCTAGGTATTGTAAGCACTATCTTTGTCTCAACGTTGATGAATTTGGAAATACTTTCTAAAAGAAATTCACACTTTTTACGAAACATTTCTTTTTGAAATCTTCCAAGGTTTCCATACCTCATTCGTTACGGTTTCTATAAATTTGCGTCACTCTGTCATTTTGCGAGAAATGTGTAAAGAACATGTTAAAAACTCTCGATCATCCCTCAATCAATCAGATTGGTTATCATCGAAAATATCTCGATAGAATGGCTTTGAAGGGCGAAGTCGCTTTGTGCTGGATCGCTAAGGAAGTGTCAGCGAGTGATGCATTTTAATGCACACCCACCAACTACATGCACTACTAATGGTTTTGTGTTGAGATTAGAACAGAATTACAAGTCGAAGCCTTTTCAATTTGGTATCACATAGCGCCTGCTGTTGTTTTTATCATTTTTTAAGTCTATGCCGTATTTTGCGGTAACTATATCAAAATGCATTTAGTTATAGAGTAACAAATTCTAAATAAAAATAAATGTACTACAGTAGGCCTTAAGAGTTACCTATAATCTAGTATATGACAATGAATTCTTATAGTTTTTTTTTTGTATAAACCTTCCTTTGCCCTATTTATCTACAGATTATTAAAATCGATCACACATTAAATGTGTGTCTATAAACATAAAAATCTACTTACTACATTAACAATTAGAACAAAACTATAGACTGAATTTCAACTTGGTATCAAGTTTTACATTAATGAGATACTTTTTGTAACTAATTTATGAGCTGTTAGATTCTAAGACTGCAAATTTTAAATAACTAACAAATACACGTTATTAAGCTGTGGAAGTTGCCTGCGATCTATTAAATGTGTGATGTATTTTAATAGTATATACTTTAATCTTGCTTTTATGCTAGAATAGTTACCTTATAATGATCGATAATAAGTTGTAAATGTAAAAAATAAGTAAACAGGAATCCAAAAATCCATAATCCGTACCATTACAATAATATACTTTTATAAAAATTTAAAAAACTTATACTAAAATGAATTAAAACATTATTTAAAACAAAAAGTACAGATCTATAATGATCATTGAAATGTGGAAAATTAAAATATCGAAAAGTTTGTTATGTATTATACTAGAGATCGACTAATCGACAAATCAGAGAAATATGCAATGATATTTATGGGGTTTATTAAATAAAAAGAGATATAATGTGAAATAATATATTAAAATGTCGGCATATTAGTACCTATTATACCACAGGTGTATCGTATTTCTTATAAACTAAATAAAGAAGGTTATACGACAATTTCTGTTAATGTGTAATATTAAGATATGTCTTCCAAAATTCTCAAGTTTGTAAATTTTACGCCACGTAATAAATGAACGAGTGGGGAGGTTCAAAGTAATTTAATAGTTTAATGTAAGGGTCTTTAAAAATGAAATGCGGCTTAGAAATCACAGGTTTATTTTTCACCCAAAGTAATTGTTTTAACAAATTTTGGGGAAAAACATTTGCTACGCATTTAATTTCTAGGTACATCTTTTCGCGGCGTCTTCTAAAAAATAGAAATGAGGTCTATCTATATAATAATATTAGGTCTGTCTGTATACATCAATGCATGTGAAGAATGAATAGGTATCAAATACCACAGGTATTTGATTAGCGTAGAGGAAACTATGGTATCAGAAAATAAGACAGTTTGTTTTACAGTGGATCATTATATACGGATTTTAAGCAGAAGTAAATATCATGTAGATAATATTGAATAGGTAATCATTACACGGGTCAACACGAATTTTGAGTCTGAGTTCTGTACCTCTGATTTTGATTACTTATGCCTAACTAATTAAAGAAAAAATATTTTTATCTAATAAAGTTTGCTTTTGTAGTTACTAAAACGAAATTTTAATTTTTATTAAAAAGCTCTATTTTTAATTTCAATTATATGTAAAGGAAAACAGTTTTAAATTCACATATTTTTATTGACTTTAATTATACAAGACGACATAAATAAACCCACAAATACAAAAAGAATACAAAAGGACTTTAAAATGAACAGATTTGGTATTTCTTCTGTGTAAGTTGGGACTTTTCGTATGAGCCCCCAAATGTAGTCACCCATCATGTTTTCATTATATTGTCCTTGATAACGCTTTTCAAAGTTCATTACATCTTGGTGAAACGTTCCTTGCTCTTCTGAATATGCACCCAAGTTGTCTTTAAATTTATCCAAATGAGCATGTAGCATGTGGACTTTCTGCAACCCATAACTTTGAAGTTGTGAAGCATATCAGTAATAAGCTCCGTGTAATTCTCTGCCTTTCTGTTGCCAAGAAAGCCATGAATCACTGCTTTAAGGCTGAGCCACGCTTGTTTTCGTGGGTACTGAGGAGGCGTAGAATTGTTCACTGGCCATTATTTTCTTTATTTGTGGACCGATGAAAATACCAGCTTTAATTTTAGCCTCTGACAATTTCGGGAAAATGATTTTAAATATTGAAAGGCCTCAGAGTCTTGACGCAGAGCCTTTACGAACTGCTTCATCAGACCTAATTTAATGTGCAATGGAGGCATTAAAATATGATCGGGCTTCACAATTGGTTCATTTTGACATTATGTTGTCCTATTGGAACTCGTCCGTTGTGTCCATGAGTGCTGCTGGTAGTGAAGTGCATCGGCTCTACTATCCCATAAGCAAATGTAACACGGATATTTAGTGTACCCGCCTTGCATTCCCATCAGAAATCCAACCATTTTGAAATCCCTATCACTGGCCAGGCGTACTCTTCATATTTTAAAACTTGAAGCACCATTTTAACACTCTCGTAATTTTCTTTTAGCATTACAGAATGAGCAGGGAAGAGATGGAAATTTATTTCCATTGTGAAGAAGAACTGCCTTTAAGCTTCTTGTAGAGCTGTCGATGAAAAGACGCCATTCAGAAGAAATGCAAGGATTCCGATTGCTTCAAACAAACCTTTCACATCATTGCAATAACAAAGTCCGTCTTCTTTGTAAAGAATCCAAAATGTTTTATGACGTTTCTTTGGTCACTTATTATAACATCGTTCTTGAGCAAATTCCACTGTTTTAGTCGTGAACCTAATATTTCTGCTTTAAGTTTAGGTAGATTTAAATCTCTTACTAAGTCATCAAACTCTTCTGAATTAATAAGATGTGGTTCAACAGACGGTGATGTGATCACGAACTCGCTGTCTCCGCTATTACTAGATATTTGTGATAGTGGTAACTGCCCTTGTGCCTTCTGCTTTGGGTTCGAAGGCACAGGAAATTTTCACTGTGGGTACTGGAGCAGACGTTGATGGTAGGTTTGGGTATTCAATCTTTTGGCATTTTACCAGCGCGACGCTTACTTGGATTTACTACACAAAATAGCAATCATGGATATGGTCAGTTGGTTCCCTCCATATTCTTGGTACTGCAAACTTCATACTTTTTTCTCCTCGGTACCAGGCTGGAAAAAATTAACATTATTCAATAACGAATGACACATTTAATGTATGTGTCAGAATAGGTATAGTTATATATATAAATTTTAATGAAAAGTATGATGTATTTTCTTACCCTCTAAAGTGTTTTTGCAATTACTACATGAGAAATGAGGTGCCCATACTTTATGTTGACTTCGTACGGGTAAATTAAAATACGCTTCATAGGCTTCACAAAGTCTCGTATTTGACGACAAACAAATTTTTTGGCTCTCACTTTAATGAATTCGCCGCAAATATAACAAAAGAGTCCACGGGATTTTTGCACTTTTGAAGACATTTTAGGCCTCACGACACATAAAATACGTTATTCCTTTGCAAAGCGCACGCGCACACTGCCGTTGACAGTTTGTCGCTCCCGCTTCACACCCAGCCCCCTCTCCTGTATCTTATATGCACACCTAAAAAAACTGCTAAAACACTATAATATTCGTTTTGTTGTGTAAAGGTAAAAGCAAACTTTATTTATTATAAATGGAGTTTCTGCTTTTTCGATGTATACAATCAGAAAATATTCACTAAATAACAGACTCAAAGAAAAATATTTTTTTTGTTGACTTGTGTTATAAACCAAATAAAACACAAAGATTGTAAAATATATTCACTTTATTGGTGTAACTTAAATTAGTAAAGTTAAGAAAATGTTCTAACAAAACTATAGTCAATTGGAGAAGGAAATAAAATGATGTCTTTTAGTTTAAAATGAACAATTAACCCAGAAAATAAAGTATTACGTAACAAAATATAAGGTATTATTTTAGTTGTTAAAATATTCATTACATTTATCGTAATTGCCAATATGTCAATATTCGATGTCTTGACTATTTTTTTATTTATGTAAAACCTATCGATTTTATCTACAAACAATATTTTATAAATCGTCAGTTTTTGGCTATGATGTTTTATATTTAGGAGATCTACCATAGTAATATTTTAACCCAGCACCGTCCAGCGACCATGCCGGCAACAATGGTTATGGAGTTATATGTAATATTAGAGCGATGTTAGCAAAGCGATAGCATGAAGTTAATTTCTTCTTGATGTTACTATAAAAGTCAATTTGAAACCAGTTCGTCAAATTGTTCGGTTGTAATGGCATTGGTGAATAAATATTTCCGAGGTGTTGGTTTAAAATTTTTTGTTGTTGGTTAATTAATATTATTAATTAATTAGATATCAATCATCCCAAACTCACCAAAATAGTTGAAATAAATTATATATAAATCATAACACTGGATGGGGAATATCATAAGAGAGCTTTTATAAAATTTATTTTAAACCTGCAAAAGATCTATGATTTTAGAAATTGATACTAATAATTGAACATTTTTTTTAACATCTATGAATACTCCACCAAATGTCATATCAGATGAGATGTTGGAAATACCAACAAACATTTATCTTTCAGTTGTTTTTAAAATATATTGGTTGTACAAAGTAATTACTTATAGATAATAAATACAGCGAATTTACACCATATCTTTGTGCTTTTAAATTAACAATAAGTAATAAAATCGTGTTGATTTTATATTACCTTACAACAGAGGCATTACGATCCTTTATTAGATTAGAAGAATAATAAAAATATTTAACTTTATTATATACAGTTAAGCACTATATAAAATTAACATCATTTATTTGTTAATTCGTAGCAATTAAAATATTAAAATGTTATAAAATCTTTTATATATTTCTTTCCCACAAAAATGTTTTCTTACGAATATATTTCTATGAGATTTTCCCTATTATTTTTTCCCAAGTCTTGATTTTTGTCAAAGCCTCCCTTGCCGCTGAAGCCATGAGGCCTTCGGACGACTGCGACGGTTCGAAACCCAATATCAAAGCTGATTCGGTCAAACAATTCACGATCTGTAAAAAAAAATCAAGATATACGTACGCCACGTTTCTAGGCTGGTAACACTGAATATTTCCCTATCTCCCTTTCAGATTAAGATTAAGGAAATGATTATGATTTTTTTATAGGATAAATGATAGCATCGTAAGGGAGTCCGCTTGTCGGAATAGGTTCACGAGAAAATTCAAAGGTATACCTTCAACTTGTAGCACGACCTAACGGCTGAAATTAGTTTAAGAATAGATAACCTTTCAGTTGGAAGGTATGGGGTTCGCGTAATACAGATCACGGAAAAATAGACTAATGAGTTTTTAAGGTAGGCCCTAAGCATTGTCACAAACCTATATATGAATATGGGAGCACAGCCGATTTTCAGAATAGATACAGATTTGTTATGATGGAAGATAAGAGTTATGTGACAAAAAATATGCTGTGATTCTTACTTCTTTCAGCCTATTTCGCAAATTTTCTTTGGTGATGGCTTTCTTCTCGAAATCTCTTGTTGTTAGAATCATGAGTGGCGCGTGCAGCTCGTATAAGGTAACTCCTGAAAATAACGTCACCATATAAATTATTTGTGTATGAAATGGTTGAATAAAATTATATGTACTTATATTTTTTTTGGACGAGCTGTTATATATTAATAAATGAAATCAATTCTCAAAACTAAAGTTCACTTATTGCTATTTTTAGGTATATAAACAAAAGTCAATATCTGGAAGAAAATTTTAATATAAAGGTTTTTAAATTTTCAATGGCTTATAAATGTATTTTCATTCGATTGCTATATATATAGCCTCGAAACTCAGCCACTTAAAGTGACTTTTTATGTCATCGGGAATTAACTAGAAGCGCTTGAGTAGTAATAGCTTCATATTTTTTCAATCATTATAAATAATTCAGTAATAACAAGACACATAATTGATTTTATAATGTGAATTGAGACTAAAAACTAGATCAAACTAAATAAAGTGTGCAAATGGGTTAATGAATAGATCAGCATCTACGGCACTAAAATTTAATATAGAAATGGAAACGAAATTTACCCTTTTCCCTTATTTTCGTTCCTTGGGCGAAACTTAACGGTATATTTTAAAAATCGTTATAATCTGACATCCATCTAAATAGATACAGTAGAAAAATAATAGATTCGTCTCTGATATATGATTCCAAATAGGCAATGTAAAAAAATAATAGACTAATCTCTGACAAAAATGATTACTCGCGTCGGCCATATATTATTGGTATTCTAAACCTGCTGTTACTTTACAAATTATATTTGGAGTGTTTACGAGGAATTAAAGACCAAAATATTTAAAAACATAATTCTAGCTTTTCTCAGCGGAGTCGGGCATTAAAATTTGATAAATGATAAAACTTGCCTTGAAATCTCACTATTGAAAAGATAAACCTATTTTTTTTGTTTTATACTTTTCATTTTTTTGTCGTGTTTTGTAACAAGAAAACGTATATTGTGACCATATAATGTTTATTCTAAAATTAAAAAATAATAATTTAAAAAATTTCAGTACAGACTTGTAATTTAAGTTACCTCGTAACCTGGAATAGCCGGGTTCTATGATGTCGAACACCCCCATCAAATCTCTGCATATCGCTATTTTCCTATTCAACTCCTCGTCTGGCATCTCATGGATCATGTATTCGGCCACCTTCCCGTATAGCTGACTCAGCGAATGCTTAGCCGATAGGCACAAGTAGTGGGTCGTGTGCAAAACGTTCCGATACTTGTGCAGGAAGGCCTCGAAGCCTCGCACGTCGTTGGCGTCTATCTGCTCAAATTCGTCCGTTAGACTGGAAATTTGGAGAAATGTTAAATCAGTCATAGTGAAAATTATTAATGAAATGTTTCTGGTATATAATAATTGGTACGTTAATCATGAAATGTCATATAATAATTAATTTGGTCATTTTGGTAAGTTTTATTTTGCGATAGTAATTTTGTTATTTGTGATAATATATAATTAAAATTCTTTGTTGTAAGCAAATAAAATATAATTACTCATATCATCTACAATAACATGTAAAATTTATTCTATGATCATTAGCAGAATATGAAAGTACAGAAAGTTCATGTCTAATTTGTCGTTTTCAAAATTAAAAAATGTTTTATCTGAACAGTTAAAATATTAAAAATGAAATACTAACAGTAACTAACAATTAATATGTTGCCAAGGTTAGTTTCTAAATTATTGACAGCAACACGTTTAGCCACCTCTTTAGGAGTTTCATAGAATACGAAAAACTAGAAAGGTCATTATGAAAAATGATCTCTGAAAGTTAAGGTATATGTATACCGTTTTAGTAAAAGCTGGACAGCGGCCGCCGGCATAGTGTAAGGACAGCCGTTATCGCCGCACTTCCAAGCAGCAGCAGCGTCCAGGGGAGCGGTGGAGAGCATCCTGCCGGCGCACTTGGGGCAACGGAAAGCGCTCGCGTACGTCCCCAACTCGGTTGGGTCTGAGCACCTTTTACAGATGCAGGAGAAGAATTTGCTGTGTTGTATGTGCTCACGGCGCTTTAACGTCCCCTGAAATTTATTAAGCAACCATATGTAAGTTATTTGCCAACTGGGTTCGTAAGCCATTGAAAGTGTACTCAATTTTTTATCATTTTTTGAATAACGAATAATACGCATATTATGCTATACAGTTTAGGCCTTAGGCTGATTACCGAAATATTTAAGTGATTTTTAGAGGATCCTTTAACTCACCCTATCATATATGTCGTCGTCAAATGGAAATCTAGTGATACGAATTGCATGACAATATTCTGAAGCGACTGAAGAGACAGACATTTTTCTAGCTTGTAATTCATAATAAACAGTCGATTACTTAAAAATCACAACCTTAAAAAAACAGCTTTATTCTTATACCTATAAGCCTTAAGCGGTGTTATTTAATTATCACAGCTAGATACACTAACTAATCTCAAACTAGACAATTTTGCATCTACTGACATTTATTCGCTTATAAGCAAAATTCGCAGGTAACCTATTATACGAACAGTGGATACATTAGTGAAAGTCATTATCAAACATAGCGATGTTTGATTGCGATTCGCTAATGTAGGATTTAATTTCCGAAACTAGCGTTCTAATTGCTAAACGATGGAACTTGTCCATTTAATTAATTGTTATTTACAATTGGGTATTTGACAATTTTTTAAAAAGTATTTTATTGTATTCTTAGGACACCAAAGATACGTTTGATAATTGTCTATTTCGTTTTAAAGTTAATTTATAACAAAAACAGTCATTTTAAATAACACGATTCAAAATTCCCGCCAAAACAGCGTTCACGTCAAGAAACGTGACAAATTAGGCCGTGACGTCACGATTCAATAAACAGTGATTCAAGTGAATGATCCGTGAGTGTGAAAACTGTTTCTTGAAATCGAAGAAATGGCTTCGTCATCATACAAAGTTTGCACAGTTCCTTGCTGTACAAGTACAACAATAAAAATCCCAATAAATTATTTATTCATGTGCCACAATCGGGGCCACTCGTAAAAGTGGCTGCAATTAGCACGACGCGATCCGTCCACTGTATCACCTAAATCTTCAATTTATTTTTGCGAGGACCATTTTGATGTGAGTATTATTCATTTATTTAGTCGTCAAATTAGTATTATAGTGATAAATGCCAAATAACTTTAAAATAAAATTACTTGTGAGGTTAGTATTTTCCATATAAATAATACTTGTTTGTTTTATTACAGCCAAATGACATGGAAAATTACATGAGTACCATATTAAGGGCTCTGTCTCAGCAATAAGACATTGGCATTTTTGGCATTCTAAAACTACGTCAGTTAATTATAAATTATTACCTACCGCATTAAAACCCGAATACATTTTTGATATACATAACCTACAAAGTAAATAATGACAAAAATATCAAAAATGTTAAGGCTAAGGACATCGATTGAATTAGAACATTATGAATATATATTGATAGATTCCGTTTTTGTAATTACACTGAAGTTTTCACGTTTCTAAATTCTGCAGAACAGAAGTCCGGTTTTGATGCAAAGAAATTTGCAATCATAAACGAATCAACTTTTGGCAGATTAGCACTATCAGCTTTTATAAAGTCTTTCTCCACTTTCACTTTGACTGAATAACTAATAAAATCAACACAAAATTATTATTAAAATAACACCACCGTACAAAAGTAACAGTGCAATTTGTTTGTTTATTGAATCGTGACGTCACGCGTTCTGATTGGCTAGTGAGCCGTTTAAGTTTTGTTATTCCACTGATGTAAAATTTCTTATTTATTTTTAAGAAATAAAAATATTTACAGTGTTTAATTTGTAAATTTACATAAATATTCTGAATCAGCATCTTGAAATCTACATAATTCAATTATTTTCTTATTTAATTGTTAACCATGTCAAATACCGAATTCGTAGATAACCGGAAGCAGATATTGAAATAAGTTTAGTTCTTAAAGTAGGTTTATTTCGTGTTATCGTAATATAATTTAAAATCTAGACCTGTAACGTGTAAGCGTAGCATAAGGTGATCAAGTCCCCAGCTTTGTGAGGCACAGCTGCACGTATGATGATCGGCCTCCCGTCCCGTTTCTCGGCGTCGGTGTGTGTCGTGCTCGGTGTGCACTCGTGCGCCAGAAGGTAAGCTCGGTCGTAGAGTGCGCGTGCGCTGGCCCCGCTGCCGCCGACTTCGAACGCGTTCACCTGAAACGGAAAATGATTTTTAAGGTTCCTTATTCGGAGCGATCTCGATGGTGACTCTATTGTTAAAGCTGGCCGGCTGTCTATTAGTTCGTTCGTCTGTCTGTTTCTTTGTCCTACCTTTGAGTACTGTATAGTTTGAACCGTAATAAGTAACAAGTTGAGATTTTCGCGAAATGTGAGTTATTATGAGGCTTATCCTAAAAAATAATATAAATACAAAAACTAAGGGGGATCTCACACTCGATGGGTATATTTTATGTCATTAATAACAGTAAGTTAAAAAAAAATTATTGCAGATTACACCCGTGATGGTGAATTCTATAGATTTATAAATGGATAAATGAAATTCTATGTTATGACTATCGATACTAACTAAAGCATTACATTTAACAATGTCAGTAAAAAATGAATATTTATGAGACAATATACAACTCATTTGAACAAAGCACGAAAAGGTGAGCAAAAAAAGCTTTACGCAGCATAAGTATTAAGAGCTTACACATCGATGTATGTATATTCCTTTATACCAAATTATGAACAACTCGCTTTTCGTAGACATAGGGTTCCGTTTGTGTAGACATAAAAATAATTCCTCCTATATATATTTAAATAAAGCTCCGGTCATGTATTAGACTTCAATTCCAGTTTCATTGTCTGTTTCGATTCTGATCTCGTTCACAATTACGATCCTTTGTTGTCTCCTCCTCTTATCCTATCCTCAGAAGGACAAACGAACGTAACACAAACACACTTTTGTAATTATATAACATTGTTGAAACAAAACCGTTAAATTACGGATTCTCGATTACAAGAGAAACGTCTAATGTTAACAAAAATTCCAAAACGTCGCACGCGCATTGCAACACATAGAGTTAACACTTTGGTTAAAATTTAAAAATATTCACCTCTAGTATCCCACAAACGGTGTGTATCTCGTCCGGGTCGTGGGCCAAACGCCACGCCTTCACGATCCTGTCGACGACGTGCTTCTCGTTGGTCGGCCAGATGTCGCCGCGGGCACGGCGCAGCCCGTTGTGCGCCTCCATCGCCGACAGCGCTGACCACTTCTCTGGACAGCACGATTTGAGGAGTAGACACCTGAGTTTTCAACATCATCGTCAACGGTCGTTTACTCTCACAAAGTGCGTAGACGGGTCTATTAACTTGTTTTAAAAATGGTTAGATATCAAAAAGTTATCGATTAAGTATCTGTTCATTAATTGCAACTTCATAAAAATAAAATATCAGCATGAACAACATAGACGTAGTTCAAAAATATCACGCTCACCTCAAAGGCATAATGGCCTGGTACGAATCTTTTAAATCGTCCAAGTCACCGTAATTTGGTGCTATGTTTTTAAAAACTTCACATTCTTCTCTGGAATGCCCCACCCATTTCCCTCTTCCGGGACACATATCACTGCACAGTGGCCACTTACACGAGGGACATCTGAAATGAGAATATGTCAATGTGTATGGCTCTTGTCTACAGTATCGTCCGCGCTAATTTCGAATGAACTCTTATATTGTATATGTTGACCCGTCTCCAAATTGTAGTCCGACCTCACTACCAATTACGATCTCGCTCTTAGTTTTAGTATAATTAAATGATAGTACTACAAATATCGGTTTTCTCTAATATGCTACCAATATTCTTTGCATAACATCCTTGTCGACTGTTCCACCAAACACATTTGCATCATAAATTTGTCTCTTCAGTCGACTTTTATTCATTCTTTCCAAGTTACCCAAACCACTGTAACTTTTTTTTTTCTACTCTACTCAATACATCTTCTTTCAAAACATACCATACTTTGACATCAGCATCTCTATATCTACCATTCAAAGATTCACCATTCATTACGAAGAGATTGTATCTCCCCTGCATTTGTTCTACTTTCATATCACTTCTGCCACATCCAACTTTTTTTACCGCATATAAACGTTGACACCAGACATCCATTATGGGTAGGCAAATGGGCTTGCCATGGGACACTTTTAGGATTTTAAGTAAACACGTAGTTATTCAATAAAAATTCCATAATTAAATTAAATAAAAAATTGATATAATTTGTTATCTTGCATGAACTTAACTAGGTACTAAAATATCCGTACGCTGTAGGGTCACATTATAATACTATAATAATTTAGGTTACAATTTCTATATAAGTGAATTGTACATGTGCAATAGACGAGTGTCTACAACTTTCGGGTTGCAGTAAAAATTGCAGAATTAGTGAGAACTATTCCTGAAATTTTCCTTATCATTAGAACACAGCAACAACAATAAGCCTTTTTAATTATCAAAATTGAATTTGGATACATTACGTCACATTATTATTAGTTACACAATGTGAAACTGTCTCCTTCATGTTCCCTATTTCTCCGCAGTGTTCGCGGGGGCGTCAATCCCCCGCCATGTATCAACCACATCCAGCTATCGACGTCACTTACTTGTGTATACTACATTCGTCGAGTTCCCTGTAACAGCCCAGGCAGATGAGCCCGCAACCTGCGCAGGGGCCGACAGCCAAGGCGGGTTCCTCTATGACGATTTCGCCCGCTTTTATATCACGCTTGGCTATTAGGTACCTGTAAATGTCAATAAATATACATAAACGTGTATCTTTTCATAAATAATCACTTACTGAAAACTCTTAACAATAAATTAAAAGAAAATAATGAATAATGATTTTATAGAAAAAATGTTGTGTGTAAATATATTAATTTATCCAGGTGGATCTCGAAAAGGTAGTCAGAAGACGTATATGCAACCTATTGTCATTCCAATTTCACGGAATTTAAGCTTTTAGCAGTCTCTTACATAAATTAGTATCGATTTTGTACATTTAACAATGACGAAGTTATTATTTTAATATTTTTAGTAAAAATTAGTGTCAATTGTAAATGTTCTGGAATTTTATCAAAATAAGTTGTTAATATTACATGTGTGTTAACAACACATGTAATATTAACAACAACAACACTACTGTATCATTGTATTGCTAGTATCATTGTATTGCTATTGTTCATTATACAAAAGAGATGGCGATAGACTAACAAAAAGTATTTTTACTTCTACAGTCTTGGACTCCATTCACATTTACGTGATATTCTAAATCACTTTCACAGTGTGAAGTAAAGGTGAATTTTTAATCCATTTCGATAAATATAGTATATTTATTGTAAATATTTGCCATAGAACGAAATTTGCGAGGAGACGTACACAGAGTGAACCAATGTTTCATAATAACTTAAAGTATGCATAAGCTACAATAAAAAAAATTACCAAACTTGTATAATAACTTAATATTCTATTCATCAATGAAAAATAATACGAGGACAACTGAAAATGTTTTGATAAGGTTCCAGCGCATTAACATTAACAATTAGTACGGATAGCGTGTATAAGGTCGAGGAAAATGGTTTTTTTTGTATTTATTTGTATAAATTCAACATAATTTTCCGATATTTATTTATTTATTTAATTCCCAGAAAATAGTACACATTGAAAAGTATATTTAAATCCTATAGAGGAAACATGATGTTCCCTGTGCATAGGTTCGGGAGAAATGAATAGACATATATTTTATTTACATTTAATTATAATATATAAAATGGTATATATATGTACCATTTTAATCAACAACTCGTTGCTATTTTGTAGGTAGTGACATAATCGCATTGCTGTAGAAATTTCGAGACCTCTGATCATAAAACTGCGACAAGTAGTTTTAACAGTCCTCTCTTGATATTAACCTAACACTATCTAAAGAATTCTAAAGTCGGTATCTTTATAAGGTAAAAACCTGAGGGTGCAAGGTCAGGGCTATATGGTGGATGCATTAACACTCCTCAATCAAACTCTCTCAATATTTGCCAGGTGGCTAAAGATGTGTGTGGTCTGGCGTTATCACGGTGCAAAACCACACCCTTTCTGTTGATCAATTCCGGCCGTGTTTTCTCTTCCTCTTCAGTCTCATCAGCTGTCGTCAATAGAGATCCGAATTAATGGTTTTGCCCGGTGATAAAGGCTCATAATGAAAAATGCCCTTCCAATCTCACCATGCACATAACATCGATTTATTGCGTGTTAATCCGGATTTCGCTAATCTGTGGAGCTTGCTTGGCTTTTGACCATGAACTTTTTCATACGTTATTGTCATGGGTAATCCATTTTATATAATTAGTGATCAATCTTTTCAACAACGGTCCATTTTCGTTACGGTTGAACAGAGAATCGCAAATGAATACATGATTTATTAGTTTTCTTTCAGTGGGACCCAAGTATCGAGCTCCATTGTATATCCAGCTTTTTTATAATGGATAAATACTGTTTTGTGGCCAATATCAAGCTCTTCAGCTATGTCGTGAGAACTAATACGCCGATCTCGCTCTACTTTTTTCATAATGGCAACGATTTTATCCGTAACAAATCGACCAGAGCGAGGTTCATCTTTTACTTCAAAATGACTGCACTGAAAACTCTTGAACCAGTTTTGTGCTACTCTTACTTACATTGCATTAGTTCAATAAACGACACAATTTTTTTTCGCGGCTTTTCTCGTATTTTTGGTTTTTTAGTAATAAAACTTCAAAATGTATCGAATTAGTACGTTAGATTCACTCATTTTAGTGGACAGAAAAACAATAGAAAAATGGTGGGACACCGTTTTTACATTTTACTTTTCTTTTTTTTAAATATCATCTATTTAACGGTATTAAAACTAGCCATAAAATAAATTTGTAATATAGCTATAGAAAAGTTTTTTTTTTACTTATTTTATTCTATATTTTTATAGTGATCTCTGGGACCCTTAGTACATTTCAGTGAATATTGTCGAGACAGATTGAGTTACCGATCTATACAATTCAACTATTTGTCACTTCTCTCTTGACAAACCGACTTCAGTAGTATCTCATGCTCAGGTCGCATAGATAACAACATTGTCGTTGTTATTTTGAATTGTTTGCATGCGAAAGTACTTGAAGTCTAAAAGTTGTGACTTTCCGTTTAGAAATAGGAGATTGTATTAATTATGAAGCGAAACAGTTGGGTGGACGAGCGGCAGCAGTCTATTTCTTGTCAAACTGCCAAAGAATAAGACACAATACTAACAATAACATTAATTTATTTCTGATGCTGAAATCGGGTTTCGGGTCGGAATTCATGAGCTTTCCCCGTTCAGTGCCGTCCGTAGCGATTACTTCTATTAATAAAATCTAATGTTTTTTTATTTGGTTCCGTTGGTAGAAAAAGAAAACCCTCAAAATCGACGATGTTTTGCACTATATATAATATATATATATGTGTGTATGTATGTATATAATTATAGGATTCGATAACTTATAATTAACGACCAAACAAAAATAAAAGAGCTACCTATAATTATAAATGTTTCTTTTTTTAGATTGTTAGTATAAGTGCTAAGTTATAAGAGAAAATATTATGCTGAAAAGTTAATTTTCACTAGTTCGTTATTTATATTTAAATTTCGTTTTGTTATAATTTATAGCTTAGAATTCTAATATACATCTTAAGTTTTTGATTTTCGGCAAAGAATATATTAATCGATCGATTTTACAACTGGAAAGTTGCTTCATACAAAAAATACAGGTTTTTCTTGGAAAGAAAAATACTTATAATGGGGTAGACGACTATGACATAACTTTTTTGTTTCAAATTTAAAATTAAAAAAAAAACGAAACATGAATGTTTTGAATTGCCAACTACATTGCGCACTAGCACAAAATCTGAGTCAATTTCTTAGAGCGTCGTAAAAAACATATGCAAGAAAGCGACAGTAAAATAAATTGATCTCTTACAAATAGTTATTTTTTAAACCGATTTCAATTTTATTGCAATTTTTCGTTGTCATATACATTTTCAACTTCAGTCTACTACCCAATTGGGGTCTCGTGGACTAAGAAATCTGGTACATTTGCAAAAAAGCGACGATATTGCCTTGAATCCCATTGAAATTATACACAATATTTTCGCTATATGCTTTTGTAATCATGAAAGCTTTCAAAGATTTCGAAAAGGATTCACCTGGATGCTAACAGCATTCGAAAGTGTTTCCACTCACTCGATCACCATAATGGACTCTATGGTCTATGCGTTGTTTTTCACTTACTGTCTGATTTCATTCAAGCATTGTCTATCGTATGAAGAGGGAGACTTGTGACCAGCAGTGGACGTACAATGGCTATTTTTGAAAGTGATTAGCTGTTTTTTTTTGACAAATTACATTAATAATAAATAGTATAATACGGAGTATTTTTTGTTTTGAATAGTTTTTACGATACGAACAGAAAATTAGGCTTGCTTACACTAGAACATAGTGATCAAATGTACTAGTCACTAATCACATATTTCTTTAAGAAATTGTCACGTAGGAGCATAACATAGCAACAAAAATGACAAAAACTTAAAATTCGAAAAAAAGTAAGATATATCACTTAATTTCTTCAATTAGGAAAGTTATATTTCTTAAATAACGAGGTAGCGGAAAGGATAATTATAGTGCTTTCGCAAATCAAGAAAAAGCTAATTCCATTAATACAAAATGGTAAGACCACGGAGATGGGACGGTCAGCCAGTCGACGCCACCCCCTCCACTAGACCCGTCATTGCACCGTCATGCAAAATATTGAAACTCGAAAAGTTTGATCTTAAGTCATCGAGATTAAAAATTTGAAACTTAAGGATTCACCTTCCCATAACATCGGATTTCTTGATTTCGTAGCACACGTCAGTGTCTTTCTTCTTGAACTGCTCCTCTGTCTGCTTGACGTCGCCCTCGGAGTGATCCGAATCAGCGACGTTCTCCTTGTTCCTGCCGCCATCGCTGTTCTTGGCCCGCTTTTTCTGAAATGGACGAGTTAAAAAAATTCAAAATATCGTTTAGGGTTTTCATAATCACCTCACCGCTAAAGCATATCTTCCAAAAAAATTTCGAAGTAGAATTTCTCTAGCCGCAATTGAGAGTAACTTAGATCTTTTTCAAAGGGAAGTAACATTCTTTTTATTCCAACCTAATATATGTATATACTTGTATGTTTTGGTAACACTGCAGATGTACAACTGCTGTATAGTTAGACATTATTTACATGAATAACGTGTAACGTGGAACTGGCCCAAAAATTATAACCCTACATTTTGTTACGACTTAATCTTTGTGATTACAGTGCTTATTTTAATTGACAATTATTATGTGAAAATTTTGTAGAAAGATAAGTGTAATAAAATACTTTTGAAACAATATAAAACAAATGTTGGTAATAATTAAAAATCTTTTTAATTTCGGTACGATACATATTTTTTCCTAATTTCTTACTACAGGTACACAAAATACTATGGCGATTGATGCATCAAATGTACGAAAAGGTCGAAATTGCATTATCAAAGAAAATAAATTATAAAACGATGTATTTACTTTATGATTAATCTTTTTGGTGGTATTTATCATAAAACTCAAAGAAGTTTCACGTCAACCACCCGTAAAAGTTACACGCACACGATTTTTAGTAGATTTCATAAAAAATCAAACTATTGTATTTATCCTCATAATGCAACTTTTGAAAAATTCTGCTGTTTTTCGACTTAACTCGACGAGCTGAGTCAGAAAATACATATGGTTCTAAAGTTTATATTTGTATGTATATATATACGATTTAACGCGGGGCTTTTCAGCACGATAGCGTCTACAATTCTTTAGAGATCTTAATGAAACTCAATATACATATTATATGGACAATTACAAAGGCCGAGTTCATATTTGAGCCAAATCGGTCGACTAGTTTGGAAATTACAGCATTTTAAAATTCTGAAAATCCGAAAATACGTTTTTCATATGAATTACATATGAAAATAAAATGAAATCTACTTGCATTTTGACTGCCGAATGGTCTTTTTTATTACTGGTCGCGCTTTTTTGTTACTGAAAGCCTGACTCCTTCACGCCGGCCTGGTGCCGCCCGATGACAAAGGCGGACACACACAGTTTAACACGTCATCTGACGCATCGAGCAAGCGATTAAGTTCGTTGTATCCAGTTTTATCATCCCACTGCCGGAGCATATCCTCTCACTATCTTTGTATTTAAGAGCGAGGAGCTTGGACCTGGAGGCCCCTGCGGCGGCTCAGCGAGCGTCAATCTATCAAGCGTCAATCTATCAAAGCTATCAGAGCACACGTGATTGGTTTAAATTGACTTAAATTTAAGACTCATCGAGCGAGTCTTTCGTAGTGGGAAACGAATTCGCTTTCTTCTTGTTCGTAAGCAACGCTTTTAACTACGGAGCCACCACATCGAAGACGTAGGTACAGAATATTATAATTACAGTGTTACCAATAAATTGGGAATTATTTATTTTAACAATATATAGATATTGTATGTACGGATACGGTATCCAGACACTGGTAGGGTCATCATCAAGTAACATCTTTTCATTGTAGTGCCCGAAAAAATAATTTATTTATATATGTATATATATGTGTGTGTGTCTATAATATGTATTTGTTTAAAAGAACAACACGACCGTCTTATCTATTGACTTCTCGACTGAACGATCTATAAATGTACAGTCCAAACGAGCGAGTCTAGACGCTTTGATTCGGCGCACGAGTTATTTCTGTGACGTAAAAGATATTATTTATTACGTCGCAAAATTCATGTCTTATTACATTGAAGGACATTGTATAGGAAAAGTTTTATTGTTATCACGTTTAATAGTCTATCTGTTGATATCGGGTGGACATGATTTAATATGTAGTCGATGGGGGTTTGTATCTGAAGACAAAATAGCGATTCGTAGCTGCCTGCGCGTGTCGATTCACCGATTAATAACAAGGACTGTTTTGTGACTGGCCGAAAATAATTAAAACTTTCACCCTCACATTGGTCGACGTCAGTTTGCCGTGTGTCTTTGGACGGATTTCAGAATGAAAGTGAGTTTTGTATTATACATTCATGACGTGATGGACAATATATAGAATTGTAGTTTGATTAAAGTTCAAAGTATTAGAATTCTTTAAAGAATTACATTATTAATACTTAAAAGTATTGTAATTCATTGAAATATCGTATAAAATTGTATACTCATGACATAAGTTTATTGTGAAAATTTGAAAACTCTAAGAATACACATTAATAATAATACATAAATACCAACAATCCAGACTAGGATTAAATATCTTGTATTTATAAAGAAGTGAAACTTCATTACGTACTGAGGGGGGAAAATTTAGTATAGTATAAAAAACGTCACGTTCGTCCGTCAAGTGTTCCCGTTGCGAGGCTTCTACATTATGTATAATGTATAATACGTATTTCTTATTTTAAATATCATAAAACTTCGACAGCAAAAGTGTATAGTAATAATTATACATTACGAAGTCGAATAACAATTGTAAAAACAATAACAATAAAACTTATATCTGCATATCATTTTGTTATCGATTAAAAGTATTTATTTAAAAAAATACAAGCTTATGGGGTTACATCTATTCTCTTGGACGAGTTAACAGCAAAAGACGGTTAGCTTATGTTAACTATGCCTTTTATCCTAAATAGACGAAGACTAACGTGACGATTTTTATCCCGATATCTAGAACGCAGAATGCTTTCCAATTTATAACGACTATTTTAAAAAGTCTCACACTTGTCGTTTTCATGGTCTCATAGTGATGTCAATACGACAGAAATCATAATTATTATCTACTCTTCTGAACGAGATAAGGTACGTCTGTCCTGATTTTGAATTCTTTTATACAAACAAATTAATAGAGTAATAAAATAATTAATGCTGATCCTTTTCAAAACCCATAAAATATTATATCTATTTAATAATTTAGAAAATATGATAATACATTAGTGTCCTGATTCATGTTATTGCTACATATTTATGTCTCCAATTAAACAGCATTCATTTAAAACAAAAAAAAAAAATCTATTGTTTGGACCTCATTTATCATAATTTTTTTGAAAATCATATTAAATAAAAATGATATATAACCCAAAGAAGTTCACATCTTACTCGTGTACACTGATATTATATATAGAATTCAAAGTAGGATTTTCAGGATTTTCAAACAACGAAGTTACACACCCACAAAATACACTACACAGCAAATACGCACGACGGTAAAATTGAAAAAAAAAATGCAACAAGCAAAGAAAAAACTTACACCGCACATATGACATAACATTCGTCCGGGAGACGCGCGAAAGCCGTCAGAACTGCGCCGGAGTCTCGTGAATGAGACGCGACATATTTTTTGTTCGCAGAGCGAAGCGATATGAATGAAATACCGCCCCGACGGCTGCCAAAGCACGAATGTAAAAATCTGTTTCGTGCCATTATGATTTATCTGCGTGCCGATTGCCGTGGTTTTAGTCCGACTCTCGCATATGGTGATACACAATGTATCACATAGATCTCACATAGATCTATATGTCTACGTGTGTTGCGGCCGGAGTGTGTAATCGGTTGAAACGCATAACGCTTAATATAGTATCGGCGTGTTAAGAAATATTTGATACTGTTTCATCGGTGCCACTTTATTGATCTTCACTGTCGAATATTCAATTCTGCAAATAGAGTCTGCCTCAATGACCACGGTTGGCAGGTATTTGAAAGATCGTATTGAATTATATGATATGTGCATGAATTATATAATTATGAATCATATCATCATGTCCGCAATTGCTTCTAGTACTTTCGAGACCAAATGGGACTATTTATGAAGAATTGGTCTAGACATTTAAGAAATTATTGCAATTCAAATTAAATGAATACCTTAAATTTATCTAAAATAGTTTAAAATTCACTGTGCAAGAGGCAATTGTAGTCAACTTGGCTGCAGCATAAAAATGGATCGTCTCGACCGGTGAGACATCACACTTTCACAGAATACGGACTTGAAGTAGGAACTTTCGTTATTAAGTTTCATCTAGTGTGTGAGAGTTCCGGTGGCCTACTCCTTCCTCCATTGCTCCGCTTCCCTCTTCATCAATCCCCTTTCATCAGATATCCTATTCTTACCCGAGAGTCGGGCCACGCATTGGGTTTACAAGCGTCCATGCGTACATGGGCGGTGGTGAACATCTAGTCTCTGACGGATCATCTGCTCGTTTACCACTCTGATATCCTATAAAAAATTTAGTAAACAAGATCTAAACGTAATGGTAAATTTTATTGTGATATATATTTTATTATTAGCTTTATGGCATTTATTTTTAAAAATAAAGATTTAAATTTAGTTTTCAAAATTAAGTTCAATCGTGACAGCTGAACTATTGGCTGCATCAGAAGCCGTATTCTTTGATTCTTATTTAAAGAGTAGAAAAACATTAGTGTTGTCAGACTAAAAGCTCTCTGCAGCACATAGCTTGATGTACCTTAGATTGTCGAAAAACGCCTGTAGCTTTTAAAGTTTTAAAGACAATAAACGTAGGCTTATTTTTGTGTATTTGTAGCTATTCTGTTTTATGATGAATTTAAGATATTTTTCGCATATATTTACTTTAGCTTGTAATTTGAGGTTGGGTCATTGTGTGACATAAAAATGTGTATTGTTTTTTTTTTATTAGAATTTTTGCCTCGTTTTTGGTTTTCTTAATTTTGCATTTTTCATAGCGTGTTCATAAGCTATGTTTTAAAAATAATTAAATTATATGTATTGACTTTTAAAACACATGATTAAATTTTCCCAAAAACATATTTATTTTTAAGGTAAAGAAAAAGTGTTCATTATATTAGATTAGTTCTTAGTTTCTATTTTGTTGTTTTTGAGGTTGATTTTTATAAGTGCAAACTGGATACGTTTTGTTCGTTTATATTTTCACTAGAAAGCGTTTTATATTCATTTATTCCTAGTTTTTAAGAAAATTTGCGGAGAAAATATAAAAAAAAATAATTATTATTACTATTTGTTTTATTTAACCAGATATACCCAAGTAATTCGCAGTAGCGAGAAGGACATTTTCCATTAATTATTATTAATCTCAAGAAATTGAGCTCAGTATATTTTATTACACTTAATGCAGATTTCAAATAGAAAAAAAAGTATTTTTAAAAAAAGTCGGGAAACCCTATCGCATTATAAAAATTGGCATGACGAAAATTGCGGGTCCATATGGACCCGAAATAGTATTAGTGTGTTATGAAAATAGATATAGTATTCAAGGGCTAAATAAACAGGCCTTAAACTTGTAATAGATTCCTTCCGTTGTTGGAATAATAGGTAACGAGGGAGCATATCGATTAATTAAGCAAGCTATCTGGGTAATAACTGGCCCTTATTTTTGCAGATTTGATTCTAGAATTAAAAATTATATGTTACGATTTACGAAAACTATACTCGGAAGACAAATTGACATAGAA
Organism: Eumeta japonica; assembly: GCA_005406025.1. NCBI lineage: Eukaryota > Metazoa > Arthropoda > Insecta > Lepidoptera > Psychidae > Eumeta > Eumeta japonica. The sequence continues at coordinate 163,170 of BGZK01000197.1, read as the reverse complement.
TAGAATATTGTACAATACAAAACCAGTCAGTAGGAACTTCTTAGACAGTTTTAGTCAAAGAGAATGGAAACCTCCACGAGAGTAGGTACTGCAGGCCCACAGAATTCGTTCTGGGTCATTGAGGCATTATACATTTATACTTCAATGTTCTGGACACACTCCGTTTACACAGGTTTAAGTCGTTGAGTTATAATGTATTTTAAATATGTGATGGGATAAGAGAACTCTCCAAGCTGTGGATTGTGCGCAAAATTAGAAGAAGTGTACTATTTGTTGGTGGAGTGTGAATGGAATGCAGATCTTTGCAAGAATTGCTACAACACCTCAAAAGAGATCGCCACTAATTTGGAAATTTTCCATTGTAAGCTTCTGCTCCTGTGTGTGATAACTCAAAGCTAATTATAAATTTGTGATCAGGTCTTTGAGGTCGTTGAAAAGGCATAAACTAAAAGTAAAAACTAAATTACAGTTACAATCATAATAAATTTCATTTTATTATGATTGCAACGTATTATATCATGTAAATTATCATAATATATTACGATCAATCAAACATTTTAAAATTCACTCGATCTCATTTTGTGTGATTACTTTCATGAATAATAAGGTCTTCCGATAAGGCACAATATAAAATGTGTTTTATTGATCGATCAGGTTGAAACTTATTGAAGTTTTTCGCAACATAATAAAAAATGTAAACATTTTTGAGTAATTTTAATAACCGCCCAGGTATTTTATAAAATGTCTAGTTCCACGTTCCTTCTCTAACCCATATATTGTATAATGGCTATAGCGTGAAAGTGATTCATAATGTTAGGTGGTGTAGAGGTAAGAAATAATATAAATTATGAACCATGATTTCTGAAATCATCTCAAATACTATCTTTTGCTTACGTCTTCGTTCATGCCGAAATTAAAAACATTCTATAAAAAAGGAGCCCAAAAAGAAGGCAATACTTTTATCGGTATTTGTGTAATAATGTAAAGGTGAAAAAGGAGTTGTTCTACTTTCCTCCGTTAGATTTAATAGACAAAAGTCCAGCCTCACAGACGATGGAAGTACAACAATAATGACTATGAGAGTCAGCGACTGCCGAGCGTGGTGATTATCCATATTAGAACATGCATTTCCCATTAAAGACACAGTGGCATAAGTTTCGAGGTGGATTTTTGTAAGCTGGGAAAGGGAAGGTGGATTATGAACTCATATTTTAATTATTCAAGACGTTCCTCTCCATGACGAATATATTAAATCATTAAGAGTAAATTCTTCTATAAATGTATTTGGGATATATAAAACTCAATTTGATCTAATTTATGCTTGAGTGAAATACAATATATTAAAAAGGTGATACGAATGTAAGGAAACGAAAAAAATTATTTTATTTTATTAGCGTTTACACTGCTAATAAAAATCGATGTTTTTTTTTTCCCAAGCAAATTTCTTTCACAGGGCAATTTCGTCGGTACCGCAAAAAATACCAGGTTATATTGAGATTTAGCCGTTTCGTTACAAACTTTCGGCGTTCTTTTATAGCTGATCGGTTTCACGAAAATCAACACAATACACCGCGCGTCCGACGCTGAAAAAAAAAAACGGAGTTTTACGATGTCTTTCAGCGACTTTTCAGAGAACGAATTCGGGAATACGAACCGTCACGTATCCCCAACGGCAACGCGAATGCCTCCGCATTGGAAACTTTAAAAATTATTATTCTTGGCATTGATTTGTTTGGACGCAGCCACAGAAATATCGTAGACAAGGCTGGGCTATTGTTCCGTCGGACGTTCGAATAATTTTTGATTTACAACGACGCAAGCTTTGATTCTTTTTTTCTCTTGTGGAATATTACGCTATTCGTTTTGTAAAGGGATGAGCGTGCGCAACAGATATCCTACTGGTTGATACGTCGCGAACGAAAAACATCGAGGACGGGCAGAATTGACACAACGGTTTGATTATAGCGAGTATTTGACTTCGTTCCGATTAAAGGTTTCTATTTTTGTTTCATGCATCTCTTTCTCGTTTGACTTTTGATGAGAATAGACAAGTGTTACTTCTTAGACTTTGTTCGGGTTTTACTTCTCTGTGGTACGTTTTTGTTCCTCATCTGATGATCCAGATTTGAAAGTGGTTATATAAAGTCGGTAAATATATTTGAACGGAATTATGCCATGTTTATGTTTTTATATTAGATTTTGAAATAATTGGAAGCACTTACATCAAATAAACTATTATAATTAATTTCTTCGCCTTTTTAGTTTAATCTGTTATATTGAATATTTTGAATTCAAAGTTTTTTTTAAAGTACGAATTCAAATCTTTTCGTAAAAGTTTTATTTAGTATTATATTTGATTGTGATTGTTTATAATTTGGTTTGTGAAAAAGTTACCTTAAAGTTTTTTGCTCGCCTATCTTGAGTGATAAACTGCCTTATGAACGAGTAGCATTATTTTAAAAAAGTGTATTTTTTAAAATATTCAAAGTATTACAATTGTTATTTTATAACCTATAAAATAAAATATTTTGAATATTAATTTGAGTTTAAATATCAGAAAAGCAGCAAATATTACGAAACTGTACCGCCCTAGAAAAGGATCACCTTCAAAAAACAACTTGATTGGTGGAGTTGTGAAAATTCTTTAACAAATAGAAGTGTATGAAAGAAGTTGTATTTATATAACTTAAGTTTTAATCATGCCTTTGGTGCGATACACCCTCCTATAATCCTGTATGCGATACACCCTCCTATAATTCTATATGCGATACTCTATTTTTATTTTAGATCTGAGCCCTCCGCATTAGTGTAGTGTGTCTTGGGACCTGTCAACGACCAATATCACCAATGTCATGACCGTCCCGAACCGACGTCTTAATAAACTTTATTAGACACAGTTGCCTTTCAGGAGTGAGTTTTGTGAAAAAAAATATTAGTTAATACGGGCTTAGTTAGCGAATCACCGACGGTCATAGTATTTAATTGTTTTTCTTCATTTATAAGGACATTAACAGTAACCTCTCAGGCCGAATTCATTCACCTATTTGAAGGGAAATGGGGGATGTGAATGGTGTATTCTATTTGTCTCATCATTGCCATCATCAACCGTTTGTGTTGGTCCCCACAATAATTTTAATGGTATTAGCTCAGATGTACTGAACAATATATGGGCTGCGAATTTTATTATTTTATTCTCTACCTATTGTAAGATTGTCTTCACCTTCGCTTGCTTCATGGTGACTACTCGAATCTTCCTTAACAGTTATTGGTTCTGCGAGCGACACGTGATGCCCAGGACAAATAAGTTATATATTATTAGATCTATGCCCATTCTATGGCAACACCGATCATTAATAACAATAAAAAAGAAACTGGATCATTAGTTCAAATACAAAAAAATAATCTAAGTCTTCATTTGTGGCGTTTATTGCATTCTAGGTCTAGATGCTTGGATATGTGTACACTATGGCTCGGGTCGCGCTAAGAGTGAGGCTTTTCCATGCTCGAGATTATGAATTATAGACTGAAATATTAAACACCAGTGTTCGATAAGATAACACTGAAATCAATGGCGTACTGCGATTTACCTACGAGCTTTAAGGCTTGACACGACTTCAACAAACGCGGATCATGAAACCTATGCAGCGCACACAGATAACTAAATGTACAGAATATTATCATGTAAGGACAAATGAAAGCAAATCCATGAATGAAATTAATAGTGCGGAAAGTTTCAAAGATAGAACTAATGACGCATCCGCTATGCAGTCCGGATCTTGCAACTTGTGATTTATTTTTTTTTATTCCCAATAATCCCGAAGCAGCGGTGAGTGGGTTCCAAGAAACAATCGAAGACGTCTGTCAAGTAAGACAGTTGGTCCGGCTGTCTTTTACAGTTAATTCTAAAGGTAGTGTGTAAAGTAGTGAGAGAATATAGTTCGAAAAACGACAAAATAAACATAATATGTGGTGTTATTAATGAGAATTCAGAAATTTTCAGTATTGTCCATGTATAAGCATTAAGCACCTCAAACCCACGAACTTGCACGAAACGATTGATAAATGTCAATAAACAAAAGAGGTGTACGAAGACGGTACCGTGTGCATTGTGGACATCTGTGGTCTCTACTTACCTTGCTGAGAAATAAGCGTTAGGTTATAAATAAATTAAAAAGTTAACGAAATTCGTGCTTAAGAATATACGGGAATAAATATTCTAATGATTGGCAATAAATACATCAAAATCGGGAGGAGATCCATTTCTCGCGGTGCGCAAAGAAAGAGAGAATAATAGAACGCACGTGTCCGTCTCGCTCTTTCAAATTATTTATATTACTTTTTTTTTAAATAAAACCCGTATCAGTTAGGCCGCTCCAGTAGATTAAAAGAAATGTCATTATTAAACGACATTGCGCCGCCGTTTTGGCACCGGCCGCGCCGCGTTGCCGTTCAAAGCTAATAAACGTTGAACGTGTAGAAAAATAACTTTGGGCGTTCGGCGATTTTTATATAAATATATTATAGAACGACGCTTTTATGTTTCGCCGTTTTAATGAGCGCCCGGATCACAGAGAAATTAAGAAGTATCGACGCGCCGGATACAAATCAGCTTATATTCCTCGGAGAAAGCTGACGGCGAGGCGTGCCTAAGGTTTTGTTTCGAAAATAAATGTATTTTAAAATAGAATTCAGTAGTAGTTTCGATAGAAACTGCGACATGTAATAACCCTGATCGATTGCGTGGTCTATTTATAGACAGCATAAAACGCAAAAGTCGGAATGTTGGTAGTTTAAGGAATGCAACAATTTTAAGTCTGGTACAGTCATGCTATGGCCGACTTGGCTGCAGCATGCAATTGGGCCTGGCACAACCAGTGAAATACTACACTCTCATAGAATTCAGGAGTAACAGCTTCCGATGTTGCATTTCGTCAAATGAATGTGGCTCACCCACTCCTACATCACACCTAACCCCGTCCATCAAACTCGTTCTCCCCTACTTCACCCCACTCCCCCTTTATCAGTTCTTTCCTATTTTCTTAGTCCACTTTCGTCTCCATCGGTTCATTTCCTCCTCCTTTAGATATCCTATTCCTACCCAAGAAGTCTATAAAGCATTGGTGACTTCTCTGGGGCTGCGAGTGTCCATGGGCAGCGGTGACTACCTACTCTCTCGTGCTCGTTTGCCACTCGAAAATACTGTAGAACTATTTTTTCTATATCTATATATATATGTGTATTTAAGAACCTCACAATAAGCCTTCAGAGAAAATTCATATGCGTATCCATTTTTCGCCTTAATCAGGCCAGTACGTTCGGAACAAATTAGCCGTGATAGACAGACAAACAGGCAAATAGGTGATTCTATAGGGTTCTGTTTTTTTTCATTCAAGTATTTTATTTTATAAGTTTTTTTTTAATTGGAAGTACGCTACTCTAAAAGTTATTTATAAAATTGCTTTATAATGAAAATATATTACTACGTGGGGCGCACTATAACTTTCTGGAACTAGCCACTTATATAAACAATATTTTAAAAGTAATTACTACGTTTGAAAATGGAACTCTTGGCTGTAGAATACAGTTTGTTTTATCTAACTGTCAATTGTTTTTATATTGCGCCGTTATTTTCGATGTTGCGTATCTTCATCACTTAAATTTAAGCCTTTTGAACTCAAAAACTTCATTGAACGTCGTTAATCCTGTTTAAATTGGTTACTTAGTTGAAATTATGTCTTTGAAAAATATTTGAAACACAACAACTGGTTTATATTCAAAATATTACAGGTGTAAAAACTTGCAATAATTTTAATTGGGATCGCTAGTAATATTGAGCTCGAAAACATTTTTGCTCAAATAATGCAGGAAATTGTGGGACTGGCCTGCAGGTTCAGGCGTTGCGCAGATTTCTTTTCTATAGAAAAAAAAGTTACCCTATCGTATATTTTTAATTTATAGTGTTAAATTTTAGCTCAAATACAATGTTTTACAATGTTAATGTATAGTTTTCGTATTTACTGAGGAATATTATTCTTTGTCTGAAAAAAATAGTAGAAGTTAGAAGATTAAAATCTCTATAATTATTGATAACAAAATCTAATGTCAGTCCTCATGAAATAGTATTGTTTTAGGAGGCATGGAAAAAATATCATTATTGAATATTACTGTAACCAATGGGCAAGATTTTTTGATTTATTACATTGGAAGAATTCAACACGACCATATGTCAAACTATATGCGGCGGTCGCATGACATATTACTTGTTTTTCTGTCTTGTGACTAATGGGCCTGTTTAATTTTGTCCACTTGTAATATATGTCATGCCGCTTTTGAGTGATATAAGGCCGTATGACATGTTCGGGATATACAGAAAGAATTATCGAAAGGTTCTAACTACATAATGAAAAACATTTCGGATTTTGCATTGAAATAGCATCATAGGTTAATGACACTGAAAGTAGAGTTTGAATCGATTAAAAACAACAAAATCATTAGCTATCAATGATTACTTATTGTAGTTTTATTGCACAACGTCATTGGTAGTGTTAACTCTATCTAATCTGAATTTGAAAATGCTAGCTATGTTATCGGTTATTTTTCAACTTGCACCTTCTGAAGTAGAAGATGCTTTATTGGAAATAACTAAAAATGTAGAAATTACCCCCTGAACAAAAACATAACCTAAAAACCATTATAGTCCTTGCTTCATGTTATATTTGGTGTCCCGTTCAAAAATAGGGAAAATGGTACACTTACGTCGTAAATTTAGTGTCTGTCTGTAGAATCGCATGACACAGAGATAATAGTTGACAACCATATGGAAATTATTATGATGTCTAAGAATAAAACTAAATATTTACGCAACAGAGCAGTAATAATTTGGTAGTAGTAATAATCCGCTTGCAGGGCATTGAGTTATTATTTATATTATATTTCAATGCTGCAGGATAGGGAAATGGCCTTTATGGTTGAGTAGTTATTATAACTAATGACCGTCATAGAAAATATTAATTATTGTAATTTTAACGATGAAGGGAAAAAAATGTTGCGATGCAAGTGGGCCTAATACTGTCTTCTTCGATAGATCCGTATAAAGCAGCAATATGTTACGGCACGTAATATTGAATCGCGCGGACTATCGAAGAGTGTGTATGTAATACTAGTAAAAATTATTATGAATGATACCAATCACGCCAATGCTAATCTCGTTTAACTTGTTTCATTGTCATTCCGAGACTTGTAATTTATATTTTTTGATAAGTAATAAATTTAATTCGTCCGTTCGTTTCAATCATTCAACGTTGGCTGCTGCATATAAGTTTCCTCCTCAACAACAGCATAAAATCTTCAGCCAAAACGACTGTCCGTGACCCTTACCAGCTCGCCAGTCCGCCTAGCAGGAAGCCGTCCCACGTTTCGGCGTCCATTTCGTGGTTGCCATTGGAGGATCTTTCTTGCTCAATGGTTATTAGTTCTACCAGAACTATAGCTAGGCCATAGCTACTTCAACTCACTGATTCGGTCACTGTGATTCTGTTGCGTATTTTCTCTTCACGGATTTTAACTCGCGGAAAAACCCGAAGCAATTGCTCTTTCCATGGCACGTTGAATGAGTTTGTTATGGGACCAACAATAATAGGCTACGTTTGGCAGCTGTATATTTTATGGTGAAGAATCTAGTTCTGCACCAGAATTTCTGCAAATATTTTTTTTATGTTTCGTAGTAACATGTTTGCGCGATACGCTGAAAGATCCAAAGGCGTGTCGATATGTTATTTACAATTTCTATGTCTTTCATTATGATCTGATAGAGTAAAAATATTCGAACTGTGTTTTTCACGAGATTAATGAAATTCAAAAGCTTATTATAAACGAATCGCTTATATAAACTTCCATCAGGGTATCTCGTTTACGATCAGTCGTCATTCTCGCGGCGCGGGCGCTGTCATCGCGCGGCGGCCGCGCTGACAGACGAGGTGCGCCCACGCACCTAATTGTGTGGACTTTGCTAATGGAGCGCGCGTTCACGTCGCAACTTCTTTGACATGCGTATTAACGTAGGAAGCGTATTAGGTAACGGTCATCAAAACGAATGTTAGTGTGAGATTTTTAAAATTGGGGATGAATGTATAAATAATGACAAAAACTTTCAAATTTTTATCGTTGTTTTAATGTAAGATATATAACAAATTACATGGTTTTCGATGCAAGATGTAAAAGTATTGATTATTATTTACAAAATGGTGCATATCGTAAATCCATTTCCATATTAAAAGTCCCTATTTTATTAGTTATTCATCGAAGATGTTGAGTCAATTTTTTATTATATTATCTTTAAAACCTTCCAATAATTATGAAGTCGTGAACTTCATAAAATTGACTTTAACTCCAACCATATTTAAGTGCTGTGTTAAGCGAAAACGAAATGTGACAGTTAATTTCAAGCAGAGCAAAAGCGTAAATCAGGGTAAAATAAATTTATTAAATTTTTTAACGTTTTAATTTAACGAGATATGTAATAAGCATTGTCATTCAATTAATGACAACGTTTATTACATATCTCATTCATTTACCAAACAAACTTAACAAATAACATCAATTAATTGTTGATATTCTTTCATTTTCTACTCTCTCTGTCAAATGCGTTTTAAGTACTTTACAAGTAACTTAACTTAACTGACTCTGGGAGTGACAGTTTGTTAAACCATTACTAAGAAACCACGAAAGGAGGATTAAAATTTAAGTAACGTTTCTGAGTGCGGCAGTTAGAGCTTAAGAGTTTCATATCCAAAGCGCGAGAGTGTCACGCATTTTTTTCACCAAAGATCGGTGCAGCACCACCAAGAGGATGTCATACATTTTAAGAAGCGTTGGCAGATGACGGTAAAGCATGTGAAGCGCCAAGCACCTAGTAAGAATATCATTTTAGCTATAAACCAACGATAAAAGCGTCAATGAAACATCACGAAGGTACGGGCGGAGGACGATGACCGGCAAGTAAGTCATATTTGCCGGTTGATTAGTCGGGGCTGGCGTGACTCGCGCCGCGATTGTTTGTAGTAAAATATGTTTCATGACACAACAATTTTCCGTTATCCCTTACTTTAAAATGTCACGTTAAACAATCACAGAAGTTTAATTAAGTGCATACGGGCGTTCCAAAGTTCACTCAAGATTTGACAGCTATGCGAACTAGACAACCCTGCACGTGTCTTGCGTTAAAACTTCGTGAATAGGTATCATTATGAGAGATGTCCTATTCGTGTATCTGTCCACTCCGATAACGGTGTAGTCAACGTAGGGCCAGAACTCGTAATTACGTAGACTTTTGGCAGCCAACAGCAACATAGTTCGGAATATTTTTCGTTCTCCAATTGCCTACGCAACAGTGTCAATGTGAGACGGCGCGGTTAGCGATGACTCTAAGAAAATCTGTTAACTGTTGTAACAGCCTCAATAAGGGTGGATGGATATAAGATCTTCAGCTTCATTTTTTATACATACTCTTTGTCGTGTGTACGGGCCCTATCCGTTTTCGTGTAGAAAATCGTAAAATATTGTATCACGCCAGTGACGTATAGATTCCGAGCCATGTGCATTGCCAACTACATAAACCCCAGCGCGTTATTATAGTTAATAGCCGTTCAAAAAGGGGCCAGTTTGTGAATTTTACGAGCAGCATTACAAGAGTGACCCACTGAATGAACAAGTTAAATATGAATAACGGGATAGTATCGTGTTGACCGTTAAAATAAAAATCATAAGTCGTCTCGTATGTAACATAGAAATATCTAAATTCGATATCTGTTTAAAATATAACCGTTAAAATTTTTTATGTAGCTGTGGAACGGATACATTAATTAGTTACGTTTGATTTTTCCATTCCGACAGTATGAAGGTAAGTCTGGCTATATTTTTATGTATTTTTTACTTCTCCACGGGTAAAATAGTAAGCCTATTGAAATCGGGTAGGGAAGTAGATACGACCCTAAAGAATAAAGGAGTCTGTGGTTAATCATCATTATGAACATCCACGTCATTTTTTTCAGGAATTAGTAAGGTTGTCATTTCATTTTAGATAGGAAGGAACAATTACATATATCGGAAAAAACATACGAACCCAACAAAAAAAAGAGTGTGAACAATCATAATAATATTTTCTATCGTCAACGCTATGAGTGGCCTCTTGAGACAACCTTTTGAACTCTTAGAAGGTGGTGCGAAGTCAGAAAAAAAGTATGATAGGACCTGTGGTATTGTAAAGACATCGATGTGGAAACGGGTAGAGTAACTCGGACAAAGAAGAATTGTGAAGTATCACTCGAGACATATTGACAGTAAACAAATCACAATCATAAGTACGTAAGAAAACTGACATGGGTATTGTGGGCGAAGTTCAGAACGTGATTGAGACTGGCTTTGGGTTAGAGCTGGGACGGATATCAAAGACGTAACGACCAGTTCATGTCGATATGAGCAGGTCCGTGAGCGGAAGGTAGAATAGAAACATGTTTAAAAACCGATGTATAATTGTTAGTCAAATTATGACAATTGATCTTTTGTATATTTTTTTAAGTACAATGAAACGAATTTAACACGTAGTGAGTGCATTGACTGTATAAGCGTGTGTTGTAAGATGCGCGCGCACGGCATAAGAGACACTATATAATGTTGTAGATGCCGTACGAATTTGCGTCGTTCATGATTCTAAACGTGGGGAAATAACGATTAATCTGTGACGTATTGTCTCGAACACAATACATCTTGAATGGCGGCCGCTTGAGCGTGTGTTTCTTTGCGTTGGCTGTTTCGTATCTTAAGTTAAGTAACAATTGTAGTATGTCCGAGCTTCTTGTCAAATAATAGTTGCATATAATATGGTATATTTTTGTGATCGTATCGCAAAGGACTCTCATCACGGGGACTCTATACAGAGTATTGCACGTAGTTTCAATTATACCTAAGTGTATTACAGCAAATAATTATTACATTAGTACTAACAAAACTATCATCAGCGTTCACATAATTGTCATTATGAATGTTTGTAGATAATTTCTGGATCTGATCTTACTCTGTACTTTCTTAATACCGATCACGTTTTTTTACTACCGGCGATGCTCACGCGTCGCTTGACGCGGTCGACCAATCATTCCGATTGCTAGTCAGATTGCAGTATTATCGTTGCGACCATGCAAGAAGAATTTAAAATGTTTATCTACGAAATTCACAAAATCGATAATGGATTCCCGGGCTGACGTGATACAATCCTTAATCTATTCTGACAGTCGATTTATAGCGTTCGTGGAACCGCTTAGATCGCTACAACCAACCGCACCCTCTCGACTCGAACGCATTAAGCCCTTGAAATGCTGAGATAACAAGTTCATCTATTTCGGGCCGCGCTCGCGTTGGCACGGCCCGGATCGCAGAACCCGTCGTCCGTGTAACTATATCATATGCCAAGACAATAATTATAAGCGCACTAGTCGCTTAGTGCGGTTCCGTTCGGCGTCGTTAGTTCGTCTCATGGATTCGAAAAGTAAGGCATATCCAGATCAATGCAATTAGGAATTGTAGTCACTGTGATATGAATTATGGTGACATTCGAGTCAGCTTGTCAGTCAGCTTGTCAGTTAGCTTACCAGTCAGTTCGGATCGGCAGGCGCGCTCTGTTAAGTTTTTTCAACTTGAAAACGTTTTTGAAAAGTTTCCCCCGAATATTTGTGTTTATCGCGTGACCTAAAAATTATGGCGCAAAGTGAGGGGCATATCATAGAATAGCCGAGTGAACGTTCCCTGTTAATAAGTTAAGGTAACACGCGCTCAAGGGTTACACGACCTTATTGGGCGCCAAAATATATTAATGTAATTTAGTGATATTTCTCATCTCGTTGTTTTTAGCTCATGCACAGAATATTTATATTATCATATTTTAAAAGAAGAAAAAAGTGACAAAGTCGGGCAATGTTCATAGGACTACCCCATGAAATGTAAATTTAACCAAAAACATAGAGCCAGCGTAAGGTTAGGTTTATTTTATTTTCAGTGAAGATTTATGCGGCAGTGAAATATTCTAAGTATTGTGTGAGTACATACGATTCTCCTAACCGAAAGCGAGTGGCGGGCTTCAGGTAGCAAGCTTTTAAACAAAAAGTGGCAAGAAATGCATGCATCTTTAGATATGGTCTTTAAAAAAAACAAATCTAACATTCTAAGGACACCTAAATTCAAAATCACACAAGAATAAATAAAAACTGTTATCCTATCAAAGTTCAAGCTTTCTTCTGTATTGTTGCATACTTGAGTCATGCGATGGTTGAGCAATTTAACATCGAACAAATAAACGAGTGCTCGCAAAACACCGACGCCCTCGTAATTACATCGACGGCCATCATAAACGTATCCGTAGACGTCCGCGAATCATAACTTCTGACAAAGCGCACGCGTCATACGAGAATGCAGCGGACGCCAGCCATTTTATGCACAGCTGCGTCCCGTCCGCTCGCGATAACAGCGGCCGCCGCCCGACGTGTGGAATAAAAAAAATAAAAATTCGGGTTAAGAGCGCAGCATCCGACGGCTTCTCATGGCGCGGGATACGGCCGTCGAAATCTCGTCAGATCTATTCGTGTATGGTGTTTTAATGGACATTGTCTCGTCTGGCTTTTTGGCTCGGATAAAAGAGGACCGCCAAGTGCGATACGTTTGAAGATTTTGTGGTTTTTTTTTATTTTTAGGTAATTTTCACTTTACCACATCTGTTCAAAATTTTTAATTTGTAAGATAACATTTTGTATATGAAAATATTACCACTTGAATAAGTGTAATACTTATAGTAGTAGTTGAATAAGTGTAATACTTGAATACTAATAGTTATGTCAATGACGGCTATAAACGTATTACGTGGTATTCTATCTTTTTTTTTTATTAATTTCAAATAAATATTGAAGAATAAGTAATTTAAAAGAAAATGACATAAAGTTTAGATCATTTTTATTTTAATGTAACAAACTTTTATTCATTTAATTTTCAATATTTTATTAGAGAAATTGTAAAATTATATTTTTGTTATATTCGTATTTTCCATTCAACTATGCGATTAGAAATAACAAAAATTGTAAATAAAATTATAACTGTTACGCTTTCTTTAATAACTTTGATAAACAAATAATCATTATTTTATTTATTATTATTCATTAATAATAAGAGTATAACACGATACATTTGTAAAGTAAACTAAGAATTTATTTTAAAACTGGAACATGAAAATAATTGCCATTTCTTGAGACAACATCCTTAACAAATTCCAACAGAGCGACAAGATATCATTATAAATCTCTCATTAAATTTAGGGACATTCTATCACAATATTTATTATAATGGAGCGCGGGTATAGTGAGACGGATGAAACAAAAATTTCACAATTTAAGTGTATTAATAGACTACGGGTGAAGACAGCATTAATAATATCGTGTAGTTTTCTGCTGCTAATAAAATTTAAGTGATTCTTATTTATCTTTTGATAAATATAGGTACCAATTAACAAAAAACAGTGACAAAAATATTGCATTTGTTTTATTTTAAAGCACGATTTTTCCCGAAATGTGATAATTTTTTTCTATACATATCGATAAACTCATTCTTATTTCCAGAATAGGCAGAAAACCCGGATTTCCACACTGTACGATCTCTGCACATCCATATCAAATTTATGAAAGGTTTCATGCAAGCTCCTCGGTTTCAGATTCTTAAAGTTTGGCCATTCTTCAATATGCCACTAATTTATTCTGAGTGAGAATTCCTAGGGCATCCCTTGACGATTCTTCCAGCATACATTCGCTTTGTAGTTCAAACAATCTAAACGATATTTCGATTGATTCGTGATTGATTGGTAGTTAAAGGCGTAATTAATGTTAACGGCGACGTAAACGTCGGTGAAATTCTTTGGGTAACGTGGCGTTGACGTTACAAATGTTTTAGTCACTAAAAGTCACTATTTTTAAAGGTTCATTATGCACTAAAAATGTATGCATAAGTAATGTAAGTTACGTAATATTTCTGTCTTTCTCAGTTTTTCCTCTATCTCTGAAATAAAATTTAAGTTGAAACACGGCTGAACGACAAACCTCTTGTTAAGAAAAACTTTTCTTAATAATCGATACCTATAGAAAATCGATACAATCAATTTGGTCATGCAAGAATCAAAACTTTAACTGAACAATTATTTAATAAAAAAATTCTCTCAACATTTAGAAAAATCTATTTTAATAATGGGGGTAACTAAAAATTTTGTATAGTTTATTATCATAAAAAAATTACATACTTATATAATATAGCTACGCTGTTATTAATTTCCTATTTCATTATTATTGTATGTGTTAGTATAACTCAAATTGTACGAATAGTGTCTAATCTAAATGTGGATCATGGATGTAAAAAATAAGCGGAAAAATTATTGCCTTTGAAATGCTAAGCAACGTTTGACGCGTTGCATAGTGACGGCCTATGTATATTTAATTAGATTGAGGATAGCCTTGTAAAGATATATTTATACATTAATTTTTTGATGAAATAAAATAAAATAATTATTAAAATAAAATATTGTACACCTATCAGTGCTCTTTGAAACTGGGCCAAAGAAAAAGGACAGAAGATATATGACACGTAAGTTTAACGAAATCGACAGCGTAGTGACAGTGTGATGGGAATGTGTGAGTCTATGGCTCGCATTCACTTTGAAAGATGTCAACCACCGCTTAACATAATACTGTGTTCGCTAATGTTGTTTTTCTCGTTCATGACCTTGCCTATTCTAATTCATTTATTTAGCATAGTGTATCTAGAACTTTCAAATAAAGAAATGCCTCAAAAATTGTAAAATTTATTTTGGGAACATCACGTATACGAACGAACAAATGTAATGTTGATCAAAGATTAGAACAGAATATGTATTGAATTCTCGGCAAGTTTTTCGTGAGTCTGTTAGACTTAAAACTGATTTCATAACGCGTCATCTATTTGTCAACCTCCCTGATCGGCCGTCAGCTCATATTTTTAGAAGAATAATCGCGAGCCGGCGACCGATTAATGCTTGACGGACTGTTAAAAAAATTAACAGTTCACGGTACAGTCATCCTTTATTGCATTAGTTCATTCGATTGATTCGCGTCCCGATAATCGTTTTCATTTAATTTGAAGGCGATGGGCAGTAATACCGACTTGTCGGAGTGTGAGCGTACATTTCATTTTCATAGTTACAAACATGAACTTAATTCACCCTTATTTTCCTGAGTTTTATAGGCAGAAATTACAGAGCTCTATTTTGGTACGATACTTAAATACATATTTTGTTTCACTAAGTAGATAATAAGTGCTACTGCATACACATAAATATATCAATTTAAGAAAATTACGATAAATATATGACACAAGGTAATAAAAAATACACGTATGTATAAACGCGTTTATCTAATATATTTACAAAGACCGAAATAAGTTTTAACAGTTAGTTAGATAATTCAGAATGTTTTACTTTTGATAATGTAACGCCAAATCAATCACAATGTGGCGTTTTGGCGCGTGCGCTGACATTATATGCCGAACGGTTGCCAATAGTGCCAGTGCGTTGCCGATGTTGCCAAAGTGCCATGCGCGGTCGTCGAGCTTTATCATTTTGTTTGAAAGGCAATATCTTTTTGTGATTTGTGCCAGTGACGTTTTATTTATGTTGTTTATGAAACAAACTGACGGTATATAAACGAGTATTTAGAGCTCACCACTCACGTTAATTTTCAATACGATTGTCGCTATTTGATAACTCGTGTGTGTGTGTAATTTAATAAACATGAACTATTATTTATAAAATAGCATATCACTATATATATATATATATATATATATATATATATATATATATATATATATATATATATATATATATATATATATATATATATATATATATATATATGTGTGTGTGTGTGTGTGTGTGTGTGTGTGTGTGTGTGTGTGTGTGTGTGTGTGTGTGATGATTTCTAATTATGGAATTTTGTTTTGCTCCATATCATATATGTATTCACAAAGTAAAGATACAAATATTTATTGATACATTTCGATGACGTGGGGCGGCACAACGGAGACATCGGCTGTGTTTTGGAAAAAAATATTTTTTAATTTTTACTTTTTGTATAAATGCAATTTCAGTTCGCATATCCTATATATTTTATATTTTTCTCGATGTTTCTGAAGTACTTTAATTATAAATATAAAATATAGTGCGTTTGTTTGTGTATGTCGATTTCACAGTGCAGCCACCTGTCGGATTATAGAGTAAATTTTGCAACGTATGTAGTCCATGTCACATTGAATGAAAAATGGGAGTTAGAATTCAACATGGGATAGAAAGTGGCATCATGATCGGGTAGACAGTGAAGATAAATATTTTCTTTTCGCGTGAGCAAAGCCTCGGGCAATAACCAGTATACTATAAATGTTTTGATAAAACTTTCTCATAGCGCGCTAGCAGACTGTCTTATCCTTATTGAATAAATAATATAACCACAGCTGAATGATATCCTTCGCACGACTATCTGTATATAAGAAAATTTAATGTTCGTATGTTCAAAATCATAAATCTCTTAAAATTCTTTGTCTATAGTTTAGAGATTTTTATACAATGTTGTATTCATGCTCTGTGCGCATGCTCTATGGAACTACTACTGGCATTTGTCCCTGATTTCATACGCATATTTGTAAAAAAGTCCGCGATAGCATATATCCATCTTTTGTGTGTAAGCTATTATCGCCAAAATAGTGAACCATAAATACAATAATAATTGATAATTTATTTCTAACGCACATTTGGTAGAAACAAATTGATTCTTATATCAAAATAAATACTTTTATCGCATCTGGTGTTTGGAGTAGATAAACTTTGTTTTTTACACTACATCATTTGGACAAATATTTGAATAGTTATGACGATAGACAAGCGAGTGCGCGATATTACGGTGCGGTCCGGCGGCAGGGTCAGACCATAAAGGTAGCAGGCATACATTTGAGCACGCCAAGTTTTTCCCGCGGCCAGCTCTATGTGGTTTGCTCACGCGTTTTTAAATCGCAAAATCTGCATATTTATGCAGACCAAAATAAATCGTTTAACATAGTTTATCGGAGTATAATGCAGTATCCACCTATAACTTTTGCTCTACCAGCAATCATCATATACTTCCGTACCTATCTATCCTTACAAACTATAGCGTTTATAATACCTATAATACATATGAGTGAGATCATCATAAAAAATACTTAGTTCCAATTTACATACATTACACAATATAATTGTTCGAACACTTATAACTGGAGAATAGCTGGACCGATTTTCATTTTAATTAATAGTGATGTTATGTGTAAACTGAAATGGTATGGATTATATTTATCTTCCAACAATTTTTAAGCTGTCGCTTTATATTGCTTTAAAAAAACATCAGCCATGTAAACGAAATAGCTACGAATATATAGAGGCTGTATATATCATCAATATGTATATATTGGCCCTATAAAATATTTCCATATGAACAAGATGAAAGAATACATTTTATGTCTACGCGGAAGGAGCCGCGGGCAAAAGCTAGTTATACACAGAAAATAGCTCTTTTGAAAACCATAAACAATCTTTATAAACTTGCAAATTCCCTAAACGTGATCAGATAGTTCTGTACGCACATGCATACCTATTAATAGTGAATAGGAGGTATGTACCTTCTTTTTGTGTGCTCTCTTGTTCATCTTTAGGCCTGCACGTAAAATCTGCAACAATAGAGTTTTACTGTGACATCAAAGAAATTTACACGTAAGCGTTTGAAATAGCCCGCCGTGCACACATTTATGCTTCATACTTCAAAAAGCGATTTCTTTTTTCTTTGTTACGGCATACCCTGGAGTATAATTTAAGGGGCCATTAGGAAAGTTAATAGAAATGATGTCTCTAGTTAAATATGAGGTACATAGATACAAGATTAACATGAAAAAAAAAATTGTTTTTTTTTCGTAAATATTTTTCACTTTTTAGTGCAGTACCTACCTCCTTATAAAAGTCTTCTTTTAAATAATTTATTTTCATTGTTTTTATGGTTTTCTAATTATTTTCATTGATCTTTATAGTTTGTTAATAAATACTTTGTTGTACAGATATATGGGCACTAATGTAGTTATAACTTGTTAGTACTTTTGTTAAACCTCGTCTGGTCTTACGATGTAAATTCTCTAACTTACACTTTCTCTAACAGTTATTTAATCGCTGATTCTCGCACTGTCTCTCGACAAATTCGCATGCATTGTTATTTCTGACATCGTGATAAAACGTATTATATGCAATACATTAACTATATGTATGTGTTTTTAAAATTAGGTTTCTGTCCGTCTATTTTCGTCAGAGTTAATGTCCAAAAAGGGCTGAGGGGTTGTCATTAAATTGTACGTAACTAGACACTTTATGCCTTGACACTTTACAATGAAATAAAAAAAATCTGAAAAACGGCTGACCCTGCAAGCCATCGCTAAAACTTCCAGCTGTTATATTTACTGATGCGTTTTTGAGCTCTTCGAATCCGAAGAAATAGTTCTCTTAAAGGTCGAAGACTTATCTTTAAGCTTTTTGAGTTCAAAAATTCGAAAAACCGTTTGAATTATTTAACCGTTTAAATTATTGAGTTTGAGCTCAAAAGAATGTCTTTGTGCTTTTTTAAGCTCTCCGAGCACAAAAATATACGATACAACGTCAAGAACTGTTAAAAGCTAAATTTTCCCAATTATACGAAAATTTTGAATTTTCGTAGAGGGAAGTTCAATGTGTATGAATATAAAAAACATCTTAAAAAGGACCAAGATGGGCATCGGAACATCCATTCGTGTGAACACGACCGGTATCGAAATCGACAGCGGGATTGCGATCGGAAACAGTCATTACTCTAAATTTTAATTTACGCACAGCGAAGCGTGCGCTAAACGGCTAGCACCGACTAAACATCAATATATTAATACCATAAAAAATTATTAATAAAGGCACGTTATTACATCAAATTACAGTACACATCGAAAAGTATATTCATTGTCTATGGACTACAGTGAGCGCCTAACGCCGTAAACTACAGGCTTTAGCTTGAATGTCTGCCAGTACGTATAAATAAACTTCAGATCGCGGCGGTTTGATTGAAATGTTGTGTCTGTCGCCACCGCAATGCCGATGCCCGTTTTAATTATATTGCGGCTATTTTTTATATTTGTGCCATGTGATGTTTCGCTCGAGCTTTGATCCACGCAGAGTAATTGTTTCACGGAATCTTTCCACCGAAATAATCTCGAATAATAATCGGTTTCGAAAGAAAATTCCCAACGACGCATTCGATATAAATAATTTGACTGTGCGACTAAGCCATCGATAGAATCATTGTGTTATTTGAACCTGAATAGAACTACCCACCGGTGCGACAATATCTAATCCCGTTTTACTATGTTATTGACGTTGAATTACGAAAAACCTTGTTTAGAAAAGGTCTTCGCTTACAGGTTGACAATACTACCTTCAATATAAAAGTTGTCTGATTGGTCTAAGAGAAATACTACTGACTGACTGACTCATACTAAGAACGGATTTTGCGCAAATACTTTCAAAAAAAAAAATTTATCATTTTATGTCTACGGGGACGGAGTCGCGGACAAAAGTTAGTATGTATATAAAAGAATAAACTGACTGATATATTCAAATTCAAAATATCTTTATTTCATAGGTTATAATATAACACTTGAAATACTTCATAACATTTGAAGAATTTATAGTTTTTATTTATTTTTTTATTATTACCACGTTATTTAACTATCACTCGTTCGTAAGGCAGTCATTCTTCAAGAAGAACAAGCAAGAAACTGGAGAATTGCTCTTTTCAAACCAATTATATAGAAATACAATCACATGTAAAACTATAACAGGAAAAAAACCTGTAGGAAGTCAACCTCATTATGCCTACTTATCCTCTAAATATTCAGAGATTATAGAATACCATTTTGTGTAGTGTTTGCTTAATAAATACTTTAAATTTGTATAAGGGTAAATTTTATATATCAAGAGGAATCTTATTGTCACAAGCGCACACAGAGCTCCCTAAATTAATTTGTGACCCTATAAAGTCGACTAACATGTAAACATAGTTTATTTTTATTTCTAGTATTGAAATTATGTCTATCACTATTTTTATTAAAACAATCTAAATCTTTATAAACATCTATTAAATTTTGATAAGCACACTATGACGCTACAGTTAAAATTCCAATTTCTATAAGCTTACTCCTAAGGGAAATACGAGGTCCCAGCCCGTAAATTGCGCGAATGGTTCGCTTTTGTAAAACGAAAATTTTGTGAACATCCGCAGCATGTCCCCAAAGCAGGATGACATAAGACATCAAGTTATGGAAACAGCCAAAAGAAATAATCTGGCGGTTTTGATATCGGACAAATTTCTTATTTTTTTAATTGCAAATACAGTAATGCCAAGCCTTTTCGTCAGCTCACGCATATGAGGACCCTATTGAAGTTTATTATCTAAAGTAAGTCCTAGGAATACAATACTTGTTGACAATACAACAAGCTCTAATCCCTCGTTTCTTATCAAAATAGAACCAAACCAATATTTTACATTAGGAAGTGAGAATTTCAATCATTTTGTTTTGTTCCTATTAAGAAGTAAATTATTTAGAGTAGACCATTTTTCAGTTTTGGAGATAGCAATATTCACAACGTAATAATCGAGTGGATGTCTTTTAACTTCGAATAATAAAAAGGTGTCATCTGCAAACAGTACTACCTCATGAATATCCTTAACAAAGCTAGGTAAGTCATTAATATAAACTAAAAACAGAAACGGACCGAGGATCGTTCCCTATGGCATCCCCATACGGACCACGGATCCAGACGATCTCATGTTGTTGATATCGCCCTTCTGAACACTATTAGTCAAATGTGATGCCAGTAGGTCGAGTTCACGATCCGTAACTCCATAATGATGTAACTTCCTGATCAGTGTTTCGTGATTTACATAGTTGAACGCCTTGGACAGGTCGCCAGGACGGAACCTTCCAGGCTTTATAATTTTTTTCTACAAGCTCAACACGAGCATCGATTGTAGAGCGACCCCGTGTGAAACCGACTTGTTTTTTGGACATGAGATTATTGCTTTAAAAATGTAGTAGATGTTGATTTAAGATTAAGTTTTCAATAATTTTACTTAATGTCGGCAGTGCAGATTTAGGCCTAATGGGATTCGATTTACTACCACCTTTGAATATGGGAACAGCTTTGCTTTCTTTCATCAAATCAGGAAACATGCCATCATCCAAATATTTATTGAAAACAAGCACCAAATGCGGTGTAATAGAGTCAGTAATGGAGTTTAAAATTTTAACTGACAAACCATGGAGATCAGCAGTCTTTTTCAAATTCAACAATTTAAATGCCTTAATAATGTCTTCCGAATTTATATATTTAGATTCTAAATTAATGTTAACAGGCGGAATATTTTCCCTCAATAAGGGTTCAGCAAGAGTGACAGATGAATTCAGGGATTTGGTAGTTGAAATTGGAATGTCAGTAAAAAATGTTTCGAAGGTTTCGACAACTTCTATGTTTTTTTTTTTTTTAATTTTATCATGTACTTTAAATTAGAAATCAAAATCGCGATCCTTAATTTTGCCAATTTCGTTCTTTATTTTACTTTTAATATAATTAGTTTTAGCCGCGATACAAACACGTATAAAAGTTTCCGAATAGTTTTAAACATACTTAGAAAATCTTTCGCTTTTATTGTATGTTATTTCGTAATAAAGGTTATACAGTCTTTTCCTATTTTTGTGTATTCCCAGTGTTGCCCAATCACTGAACGATAATGACTCATTTACTTTAATAATTCTTGTTCGGAAAATATTGGCTTATTCCTTTTTTATGACATGAAATATTGAATTGTACAACTCACTGAAATTGTTACAGCATTGTAGTTCTGGAATCCTCTGCGTATACACATTTTCTAAATTCTGCCAATCGTTTTTGTTCACTGGAATGCACTGGAATTTTAGATTTCTTTTAATTGGTATTTTAAAAGACGCTATTTGACATCTGTGGTCTGATGTTAAATTATTGATAATGTGTTTCTGAAGTGGTTCGACATTTGTATAAATATTATCAAGACATGTCTTAGAGAAAGACTTAATTATTGTAGGCTCCAAAAAAAGGTTTGATAGATTGTAACACCCAAAGAACTCCAGAATTCTACCACTGTGATTGGTGACATCTAATAAGTTTATGTTAAAATATTACAATATTACAACTTTTATCATTTATCTTACATAAGGCTCGACCCATAAACGATTCAAACAATTCATGAGAAGAATGAGGGAACCTGTATACGCTCATCACAATAAGCCGCTCGAGTTCCACACAGGCTATCTCCATAACCCGCTCAGCAGAAAGATACACAATATCAGTTCTTTCCTTAAAATTGAGATTATTACGGATAACAATTAAGGAACCGCTATGTGACGAATTTTCTCTGCTGAAGCAGCTTGCAATCTGGTGACTAGAAAAGCCAAAGAGAAACTGACCATTCCTAAGCCAATGTTCCGTAATACATAGTACATCAATATTGGCACTGTCCATGAACAGCTCAACTCCCAGCTCCTTAGTTTTCATGCCTGAATATTCTGACGCACTAGGTTAAGAATACGATTATTTAAATTATTATTATTTCTAGTCATTACATTAGGGCGAAATTGATGCAATAGTACTTTATTTAATAATATACTAGAGCTACTCTCAGCATTCTTAACAATTAATGTATTGAAATTTTGGTGGAAGGAATCTGCAAATTCCCTTTTGCCGAGAAAACCCTGTTTATTTTGGATTACTAAGGGTATCTCTCTGTGGAAGCAGCCCGTTTAAATCCTCAGAGCTCCGCACTCCAACAGGACCTCCAGATCCAATCGAGTTGCAGTCACTCTTATAACTAGACTCTGTTCTATTTAATAATATAACAGAATCGATATTATTGGCTAACGACTTAGCCAAATGTCGTTCAAAATATTTGGATAGGAACATTCTATCTTTGGTCAGAATAAAATTAAGTTTAAATATATTAATACCAAAATTTTTTATATTAGCATAACTATGACGCCAAGTCATATTATACATTAGTGTATTTATGTTATAAAGATCTTTATTTTGCTTTTCCGACAAATGATTTGAATATGGAAAACCTCACATAATTATTTTCAGACAATTCCAGAAGGCGGGAGAAAGAGGCAATCATAGCTTTTCGTTGCATGCTAAAATTATTCCCCATCATTGTGGTGAATACTTTTGGTGTGTAGTTTTATTGTGGCGAGAACATAACGATAATTGTGGTCTTCTCGCTATGCTTACCTAATAAAATATTATTTGAAATGTCATTGTATGCGGCTTCTGACATACAAATAATAACCGGTGGCCCACACAATTACCCAACATGGGCTCCAATCCGACACCCAGATCGTCCAAATAGATCACCGTTCCCTCATCAGCCAGACCAGTATGGAGTGCATGATTTTTCATCTTATTATTTATCATTCAGTTCTGACCCGCAAGTGGGACCGATGCATCAACGCATAGCGCAGACTACTAGGTGGCGAGCATTAAGAAAGGATTTGTGGAAGTTCAATCTCTAAAAGGGAGGAAATGGTGAAATACTGTTGTATGGAAAATTGAAATTGTTATAACAATATACATGTCAAACCTAACATTTTAGTTATTTATAGAAATAAAGAGAAAAACATATAGGAACATTGTTGTTTTAATTAACCAAAATAACTAATCCTGAAGGGTGTGAAATAAGGGATGAAATGTTGTATGGAAAATTACCCCTTATATAAGCTATTTAAGTCAAAATTCATATTTTGGCTAGTATAAGTAATAAAAAATAATGGCATGCATCGATCTTACAGGAAATCCCAAAAAATGTGAAATAAGAGTTATATTTTAAGATGAAAAAAAAACAGCTGAATCTATTGGCAACAAATATTTTAGGTGCTTATTACAAATTAGAAATAACGACGTATATAATCTTTGGGAAAATAGTTCCAAGAGGGTGAAATAAGGGTATAAATGTTTTATAAAAATTGAAACCGTTATTTATATTTTTGCCAATTTTTTTTTCACGTTTTAAAACCATTTATTCGGTTTTTATGAAATTAGTAAAATGTTGCACGCGCAAACAAGTAGCTTTCGAAAAAATACTTGCTTCATAAAAATGAAAATAATAATAAATAATAGTAATAAAAAGAAATATAAAAATATTTCTGCAACTAAAGATTCCAAAAATTCATTTACTCATAGAAAACTATACTATCCCCAAGTAACATAGCCAAATTTTTTTTCATACTGTTAGCATTTGCTAAGTCTTCGTGCAAATCAGAATCATGACCGGTAGCAGAATAAAATTTGCCCACAGGTCGAGAAATAAAATTTAAAGTCAAGATCAGCACCGAAATCGAGAATGACATCAGGGTCAAAATCGAGTGTGGGATCAAAATTAGAATCAACAGCGTAACCTGTATTGAAATGAGAAGCAGCAGAGAAACTAAAATTTAAAGCGGGGCCGGGCTCGAGAATGAAATAAATTGAAATCGAGAGCAGGACCGAAATCGGAATCGAGAATCAAATGAGAAGATTGTGGCAAAATGTACATCAGGAGTAGGGTTATTAAAACTTATTCAACAATATTATGAAAACTTAATTACTAATACACTAAGAAGGTTCTTATAATTTTTTGTCTCAACATTGAATAAAACTATCATGTATCTAGTACTAAAACCTACATTTGAATGTTAATATAGAAATTGTAGCAAAAAAACAATTTACAAATCGGTATTCATAATACTCTGTCCATGAAACAATAACATAAGTACAAAGAAAAACACGCGCTAGCCCTTGAAAAACATATAACACGCGTTCTGTGAACTAGGTTCAGGTTTCGCGTTTAAATATGCACAATATTATTGAAGCTAAAATAATAATAAATCTATGGAATTTTCATTGTTAAAATTAGAGAGTTTGCTCTTTTTAATACGTTATGAACAAATGTTGACGTCGTATACGTAAACAAGTATCCTACTTCATGTATTCGTTTCCCACACGGGGTCGCCAGGGACGGTACCGCTGTAAACTATGTTTCGCAGTTAGTACTCGAATTCAACTTGACGGTTTGAGAGTTCATTTTCCGGTATTCAGACACATCGATAGTGATTTTCATTTATTTTCCAAGCATGGACTCTGTTCTTCTTAACCTTCACCTTGTGGCATTTTTGGCACTGATTCGATGTGTTGATGGAATTAAGCGTCCTACCGCTGGGCTTACTGTGATTGGTGGTTCTTATTTAGAAAACATGACTAGACAATAAAATTAATATTAAAGTCTAATGTACAATATTTAATAAACGTAGTGAATATTTAACGAATGAATTGAAGATTATTAATTGTTTTGTGAACGTTATTATACATTCGAGATTGTACAACACACATCTGTTCAAACCGTGGCGGTCGGCAGATCCCAGCGTTCACGCAATTCACGTGTATGTTATTGTTTGTATGCGGATTTAAGGATGGAAAACAAAAACATCTCGATTTAACTTGTACATCGGACAATGTGTAGCTGGTTCATCACACATGTGAAGTGCCGGCACGTACTTATTTAACATTACGGGAACTGTAGTACTTTTGACTGAGGTACCTTTTCTCTAGAGCAGCGATTCTCAAACTTTTTTGGTGATGGAACCCTTTTGGAAAGCAAAGTACTTGACGGAACCTTACAATAAAACAAAAGTTTTTAAAAGTGTATTCTTTATTAATAAGCATAATAAAAGTACAATGTAACAGTTATTAATTATTACTTACTTTACCACATGGCAAGTACATTATTAGAAGATATTAAAAAGAAAAAATCTAACTAATAGGAGGTATGAAACTGTTTTTTTATTTTTCATCAATTGGTTGATATCAGGTTTGATAGAAGACAGTTGAAGTCTCATATCAGGTTCGTTGTCCAGTCTATTGCGATATTTTGTTTTCGTGGCTGCATAGGTTGAGAATCCTGTTTCGCACAGATATGTTTTTGGAAACAGGAGAAGAATATTTAGAGCCATTTTGCCAAGCATTGGATATTCATCACGGGTTCTGCACAAAACATCGGTGAGAGGCGTCGTTTTGAACAGTGACTCCATACTTGTGTCTGATGACATTTCTAAAAGAGATTCATATATCTCGTTTGACAAACTTTCGGGCTTTTATAAGTTGGGTAAAAAAAGGATTATGAATCCATGAATTGAGTTTCATTTTTGTATTCTGTTCTTCGGGAAAATACTTTTCAAAAGATGCGCGCATCAAAGTGAGATATTGGACCAATTCATCAAACACATCATCTTGAAACATTTCTGGGTCGTTATCGCTAACAAACTCACTGAGTGACGTAAAGCTCTCTATTTCTCTCTTACCAATGCAAATAATCTAATACTTTAATTTTTTTTTGAAGGCAGTTATTTTGTTATAGGCCTGGAACACTTGTCTATTTACCTTGCAATGATAAATTCAATTCGTTCAGTTTTTGAAAGATATCCGCCATAAAAGACAATCGGAACAACCAAGTTTTATCATACAAACGGTCTTTCAAATTAAAAGAAGTATTTGCTGAAAGAAACATTTGTAACTCGGCTTTAAGTTCAAATAGCCTTGTTAAAGTTTTACCCCGAGAAAGCCATCGCACTTCTGTATGGAGCAGTAGTGTTTTATGTTTGCTGCCATAATCTTCACACAATAATGAGAACAATCGGGATTGCAGTGGTCGTGATTTGATAAAATTAATTATTTTACCCTTCATCCATAACTAATTTTAGATTTGACGGCATTTGTTTCATCGTAAGTGCTTGTCTATGCAGAATACAATGGCTGGAACTACAATTAGGCCCTTTATTTTTTATTCGTGACACTGTTCCTGCTGTTTTACCTGTCATCGCCTTGACCCCATCTGTACAAATGTCAATATAATCGTTCCAACTGAGATTATTTTCATCAAAAAATATGTTTATTTTATTAAAAATTTCTTCCCCGGTAGTGTTTGTGGGCAGCGGTGAACATATAAGCAAGTCTTCTTCAAAAGAACTTTCATATGGATATCCCACGATAACCAGCAAGATAGCCAGACCAGCGACATCAGTTGACTCATGCATTTGCAAGGCGAATCGTGTTTTTTGTAGACGTGTAACTAGTTCTTGTTTGACGTAGCTTGCCAGATTATGGATTCGCCGTGAAACAGTATCGTTTGATAGCGGCACAGTAGAAAGATGCTTTGCAGATTTTTCATCGGGCATACATTTTGTTATGTCTAACACACATGGCTTTATTATATTCTTAGTGATAGTGTGCGCTTTACCTGCTTGTGCAATGCGATAGCTAACTAAATATGACGCCTCCGTGGCCTTTTCATTGATAGTTTGCGTTACATGCATCATATTTTTTTGACTTTCCAATAACTGTTCTTTTTTTACGAACAAAAAATTCTTTATTTTTGTCTTTAGACTCGGGATGTACATTTTCTAAATGTCGGCGCAATTTGGCAGGTGCCATGGAACTATTAGGAAACAGTTTACTACATAGCATGCAGAGAGGTGAACCGTTGGAATCAACAAATCCGAAACGGATATATGATTCATCATACTTCCTTTTTTTCGTCTTTGAAACCGTGGAGCTTGATGTCGTGGTATCATCATCTGGATCGGTAATTGCTGTATTCTTCGCACGTACTGCTTTTGAACATTCAGCGTCATTAGAAGATGTTGCAACACGTTTAACGCCTTTAAGCCAACGTTCCATTCTTCTTTATTATTAAGTAACGTTACACGTCAAGATGGTGGGGTCAAAATAATGCACAATCGTTACTGCGTATAAGAGACTAAGTTTAGTCCAAAGAAGAAATGTACAAAACTGATACAATCTGAATACAGTAGGCAGTACAACAATAAACACTAGTTTCATATCACGTTTAAACTCCGCATTTCGCTAGCCAATTTGTAAGTAGGTAGGTAGGAATTTATCGTTCCGAACGCTAATCGTGAACTGACTGACGAGGCGCGACGCGCGATCGCCGCTTTTATACTTATTCCCATACTCTATCTCGAATATTCTCAAAAATACTCGAGTTGGCGCCTTTGATAAAACAAAAGCAGAAATAAAAATAGAAATACAAAAAATTCGTTGTAAACAGTCTAGACTTTATGTGTTTGAAATTAGCGCCGAAAGTCGCTTGTTCACAATTATAGCGTCTAATTCAGAGGCGGCTTTTATCAAAAGGACTGCGCGCTCACAAGTATACGCGCGGCGAGCGGAGTCCAAACGTTCGATCAGAAAGAGGTGTTTTGATTTTTTCTAAATTCTTGCGGAACCCCTACAGGGGTATCGCGGAACCCTAGGGTTTCGCGGAACACACTTAGAGTATAGCTGCTCTAGAAGGAACTAGAGTCGCACCCAGTAACCTGTGATTTTCTACTGCATATATTGTACTCTACAGCAAGGCTTTTGTTTACGCACGAAGGTTTAAATTTCTTACTTTAAGTAGCAATTTTATAAAAAAAAATTGGGTGCGTGTACTTATGTACGCGCGTGAGAAGTTATACTACTTTGGTATCATTAAAAACGAGCCCAAACTCGATGGGGTTGCGTCGTTTAATTACATAATTCCTATGGTCACCTTGCAGCTCTATCATCAGACATGGTTATCTTATAGTATCGAAGTACTCGTCAAGAGGAATTAAACGAGCCCAAACTTGATGGGGTTGCGTCGTTTAATTACGGAGTTCCTATGGTCACCTTCCAGCTCCACCATCAGATCAGCTCTATGTCATAATAATATTGCATTGTCATCCGATTTATATATGCATGCAAAATTTCATTTAAATTTTAAATATTCAACGTTCATTCGAATGTCGAATTCGAATTCGAATTTCGAAATAGAAGCGGGCAGCTTCAACCTGTTAAGTTTGTGTCACACTGTTACACAATCTTAAATTTCAATCTCATTTTTTTATAAAGCGCCTAAAGAAGTATAACTTTAAAAACATGTGTGTACGGCTCACGCCGTTTATCTACGAATTTAAAGTTTAGGATGGATGTTCCTTGGGCTACATAGAAATCCATTCAAAGCGTTTTTATGAAATAAGGTTTATATGCAAATAATAACATTTTTATGAAAATTCTATCCAAAATGATTTGTGCTCTATCTCTACATATTAACATTTTCGTAAAAATTTAAATGTAAAATATGAATATACTCCCACTATAAAACTTTTAATTCTTCAGACTTTAAATTTAGCAAGGACGTACTATAAGCGTAGTAAATGGACAGGAAGTAATTTTATGAAAATCAACTTGTAAAAGGGTTTGCGGCGACGTAAAAAACAGATACGCTCTTGTTGACACTTCAGGCGGGAAGTTTAGCAACAGCGCACCACACTCGTCATAAACATTAGCTAAAAAAGATTTTTAATGAAAGTCGACACTTAAGGGGGGTCTATAGGGGCACAGAAAAATAAATATACTTGCTTTTCCTAATAGGAAGGTCTAAAAACGTGAAAGCGACACGCCAGAACGTCATACGACTTTTGGCTTGATGTCAACTCTCCATGCTGGACACGAACGAAAAGCACTTTAAATTTATAGTGCATTATAAAACACTGTAGTTCGTTATTAGTATGGACTTGGCACTATCATGAGGGATACCATTTTTTAATTATATAAGGAATCTTTTCATATTGAAAACGATCATTATAGTTGCAATCCAAATTTGCAATGTTAATCGAATTCAGTGAGAATAATATAAGTCGTAAAGGAAAATATATAGAAAATAATTTCGTAGGAGTCGTATTATTTCGTAAAAGAGTCAAAAACAACGATACAGGAATATCAAATCAGCCAATAACAGTATTTAGTTAATTGAGTGTTGCTATAAAATAAAGATAAATTTGTCGATATTTGATCGATATATAGACGACAGATTAGATTGTAGACGTCTATTAAAACAAAATGAAAAATAAGAATTTTTTCTTCAAAAAAAATCCACAGTCATAAGTATTGTGAGAATAACAACGAATTAAAATAAATTTTCGAAAGCCAGTTATCGATAACTTTTATTTTGGCGATTCGTTCGAATCATGTTTACTTAATTTTGGTAGTCACACTTATATTTCTTACTATCAGCATTTTTATTTTAATAGTTTCTGTCGTCGATCTTTTCCTGAGTAACTAAAAAAAATTTACTTTAGACCGATTGTTAAAATATTTATTTCTTTAAAAGCATTCAATATCAATAGCATTCTTTATGCAATCGCTTATATAGTTATCCTGTTTATTGCATTTTATAAAAAAAAGAACGTTGGAAGCCAAATTCCGACATTCTTTTTTGTCAAGATTTTTTTATGTATCGCACATAAGTGCTATCGAGAAAGGTTTCTAAAATTAGACCTCCAAAGGCAGATGCAGTTAAGCATAAATATACGTCTTACGGCCGTTTCTTATGTTTTGATCTTCAGACTTTAAATTTGACAACAATGTTCTCCGTGCATTAGACTGTGTAATTGGACACAAAATACATTTCATACACGACAACAGTCTATCAAAAGAACAATATCGAATATAACATTACATATACATGATATAATGTAAATTGAAAGTTGTCGCAATTCTTGGACGTTTGTGTCTCGATTGTGCGTAAAGGACTGAATGAATCTGAATAACATTTACCACAGAATATTATGGATTTTTTTTGTCTCGATAAAGTATCGCTCTGGCTAATTTGATCGGGATCGGTTCAGAGATTGAATCGAAATCGATAAGCCTGTACGTAGTGAGGACGCAGCTGCAGCGCTACGTCCTCTTCTGTTCTTTACTTTGATATGAGCAGATAAGCGTAAATTACTAGTATCGACTTACCTATTTACGCCTACAAACACAATAGTTACGCAAGGAAAATACAGACTAGAATTATATATTTTATCGGTTTTGTACTTTCGATTGATATAAATTTAGAATTTTTTTTAAAAAGTCTTTTTTGAATTTTATAATTAATCATAGTCCGACCAAGAACTTTTAGCCAACCCACTCACGATATATTTTTTATACTTTTAAATTAGATATAAAATATTTTTTATCCATTAAACGGATGGGTGAAGATAGTTTTTAATACGGATCCTCGACTATACAGAGGTGGGGAAATGGCGACGCAAAGACCTAAGACGACCGGCTGCATCATTTGGTCCAGCCCGACCGACTGACTCATTACGACATTTTTGAAACTATTTTGAAACTATGATTACATGTAAAAACAAATTAAGAATAAGGTATTCGACGAACGTTTCAAGGATGTTATGTGAGTCACTTCCAAGTTATTATAAAAGTAACTTAGAGGCAAATTTCAACAAGATGGATTGAATGATAACCAAAATTACGTTATTCGACCGGATCCGGTACATACAAACAATAAATTAAAATATAAATCTAATTAGCTCACCGAAATACATTAATAAATCCACATGGCCCTTCTCTGAACATTCTCTGCGTCCCTGGCCTAGTTGGGACAATTCTTTTATATGTTGGTCTTCACACCATTTTAGCAATTTACATCAATATTCAAGCGTTTATTTAAAATAAATTTGGGATGTAAACACGAAAAATACAAGTACGGTGGTGACAAAACGGTTAAGAGCGCGGCTTTTGAATCAGAAGGTGCAGAATCGGTGCTGATCACGGACGAACGGAGTAGCGATTTTAAGTTGAACTAAACCGGTCACTCCATGGCTCGAGTAGCGTATTAAGCCGCCGGCGTCAGCGCTGCCCCTTTAGCGGCGGCCGTTGGCAGTTTCCATCGTGTATAGGGCCCTTTTGAACGTATCGACGTCCGAGTGCGTCAAACGGAGATAGGCAGGTTTTTACAGGGTAAGCCTTACCAGTGACATAATTAAAAAGTTGAAACAATAACCGCAACGAGGTGGGTACAAACAACAGCGTGAGCATAAACCGGCCGAGATAGTTACATAGAAATTCAAACTCACATACAAAAGTAAGGAAAACTATTTAAAACCCCTCGTCGGATCTTATGAACGCCTAAAGTCGATAGCACACGCATTCTTTTATGGGCTGCAGAGATTTTGGCTATAGTTTTTTTTTATTTTTATAAATAGTGTGCTAATGGTTCGATAGCGCTTCATAAAGAAGCCTAATGCGATCGCAAGTGGTGATTTGTATTTTTAACCGACTTTAAAAAAGAATGAGGTTCTCAATTCGGGCATTTTTTTTGCGTGCAAGTCACGTGATATCTTGGTACATTGTGGACCGATTTTGAAAATTACATTTTTGTTCGAAAGAGTGTACTCTCAAGTCGGTATCATTGTCACCAAGTCAGGATCTAATGATGAGATTCCAGAAAACTGAAAGATACCTTCAAATATCACAAACAGGTATATCGTGTCTGAATATATAGGAACTTTATAGTAGTTACTAGGAAACCTTTTGAGTTTGACCAAATTTGTTTTTGTTTTCATGAGTCTCATAGATTGTATTTTGTGACGAGGGACTGACGATGAAGCCAGGAGAAGGATAGTGAAATTATGTCTAGTTGTAGAAAAAATAACACTAAAAAGTTAATAGTAATCTAAATTTTCTAAAGTATATAACAAAAAATAGAAATCGACTTCAAGAACAAAAAGCCCTAATACTAAATAGTTTCAATAATGATTTCTTGAGCCTTCAAAAGAAATTTTAACATATAAAAATATTATTAATTAAGTATTTACAATACCTATTTAATTAATTACGTTTTCTGGAGTCAACGTCAGCCGAGGTAAATTTACTATAACATAAAACATATTCTGTATATGTTACTTAATCTAATTGCGTAATAAATTCAAACGTAAACCTTTGTAATGCAAAACTGACCGAAAACCACAACGCGTGAGGGGGAAGGCGCATAAACAAATTGGCTTTTCCGTTTGTCCGTCTGTCTATGTGTCTGACAAATTTGTCAAAGCTCTTTTTTCAGAAATTGATATCAAACTGTTAGGTCTGCGGTTCCTTAAAGCCGTAAAAAAATCAAGCTTCCAAGTCACCATAATAAAAAGTGGCCATTTTGCCGCGAATTTTGACAATCGCAAATAAATCAAAACCTATGGGATACTTTGCGTGGACCCAGAATCATGAAATTTGGAAAAAACAAAGGTTACACGGTACAAGCAAAGGTAAATCTGAAAATCGTTCATTGGTTAGTGAAAAAATAGTCAATTTTTAACATTGGTTGGTGAAATTGGATCTGAATTTGTTGGATTTGGATTGAATTGGATGTGCTAAATGTCAGTTTAAAAAGCGATGATGGATGAGGCTCTTAGAGATGTTCATACGTTCTTAATTTACTCATTTGTTCAACATTTTATATATTTATCACATACGTCGGAATTCATGTAATTCGATACGATCTTTCTTTTTTGTTGCCTTGTTTAATGCTAGTTAATAGATTGAAAGAAAATATGCAAATAACATGTACAAAGAAATTGCAAAAAAAATTAATGATTTTCCAAGAAATTCAAATCAAAATTTGTTTGATTATATACGTTTTCCAAGTAGGTAGGTACATATATTGATAAAAATACTGCAACAAAATATAGAATAAAATTATAGACCGATGCGATGATAAACATTTCAAAATTACTGTAACTATAATAATGAATTAAGTCTAAGTTTGACAATTTAAATAATATTTTTTCTAGTTGGTATAAAGAAAAGTGTGTTTAAGTTTGATAATATAGGTGAAATTATTTTCGTATATAGGAATTTTAAATATGTATTTAAAAGAGAACGCATTAAAAATTCAGTGTAAAACAAATATGTATTTAAAAGAGAACGCATTAAAAATTCAGTGTAAAACAATCTTATAACTTATCACAGAGTCTAAATTATTAAAATGCCAATAAAACTTTATTTTTCCAGGTGGCCTACAAAATATTACAATTTGCATGCGTAAGATTTATCGGCTTAATTAGGACGGGTAATTAAAAAAAAGTAGTTGTCCTTATGGATCGTGTATTCAGTGATTAATGAAATTTTAATTCGACCCGAAAATTATTTTTAACCAAGGAAAATCACTCACTTGCGATGTTCGCGATTCGGCTCACATATCCGTTGAAATACAAATCGAACAAAACGAGGCCCTGTTAAACGCGGCGAGCCCGCGACACGGCCACTTCTCCCGCCGGAGGCGTCGTGACTGCCGGCGTCCGATACTTCGGTAATAGTCCGGGCGGCGACCGTCCGTTTTCCCGCGTATCGTATTATTAGTGAAATCGGTTACAAACGGGACCCCACTAATTACAGACGGACATTGATGTTGCCCGCGTTCGTTAACGCTCGATCCAATGTTTTTTATCAGGAAAAACAGTTATTTTTCATGACAGGAATGTTGACAATAGACGCTGGCGTTTCGCAATGAACATATATTTCTGTGGCTTGGGAAGTTTAAAACGCTTTAGAGGTTTTTCCTGCATATTAAAAGGGATGTTTTACTTTGTCGATCATCAGGCATTATTACTTCAACTCAAATAAAATTATTTAAGTATTGACCTAATTCAAATAATAGAATCATTACCTAGGTATTAGAATTTATGAAGTTGCATATCAAAGGAACCAAATCAAAACGTGTGTGATTAAAATATAAGTTTTTCGAGAGCTTACATTGGATGTGAAATGCACAATACATAAATGACACTGCTTTAATGGTTTTTAATGGCACCGACATAATATCATTTGTTGATGGCAGTTCACTTGCGTTTAAAATAAACAGAGAAATAGAAGAATTCAGCAAAATAAATGCCGTGATATCTTTAATCTCGAATTTGTACGACACTAATTGCTTATTTGCAAATGCGAATAAAAAAATTTATTCAAAATTATCCTTCTCAATGCCCCCGACTCTGTGTCAATTTAAAAAATGGGAATATTAAACCTGTTCATGAAACTGACATTGGTTTTTTCAAGAAAAATTTTCAAATATTGTCACAAATGATATTTTAAGATGGGCTCCATGTATTACAGAGGGTGGCTATTAAATAAAGTTATGTGGTTTCGCAACCATCAGAATGAGGAAACTAAAATATTTATTAATAACGTTTCGTTGCATTTTTTTATACGGAGTTTTATTTTGGGGAAAGGCTGCAAACAATTAACCAATACTGGTTCTTTGAAAAAAGCACTTAAGTAATTTATAAGTTAAAATCTAGAGATAGTCTCATAGCCAACTATAAAAAATGCTTTACTACACATTTTGAGTAAATTTACGAACATGTAATGTATACATACAGAAATAATAAATACTTTCCTTGAAGTGAGCTATTGTGATTTAAAAAGGTTTAGACTAACATGTGTTACTAATTCTTTTATGGATGATTATATATGTTTTTATAACAATATCCATAAACGAGTAGAAGAATTAAATAACTATTATAATAATAAGAAAAATCTCATGAAAAGCACTTATTATTATGAAATGAATATTTATGCAGTTGTGATGCACGGGAATCGATCAAATATGCATTAAAGATAAATAAGCCTGAAGTTCTTTGCTGTCGGTCCTTCTTGTTCTTGTATTTCCACATTGGCGGTAACTTCATATTATTTTCTTTCAACAAGAATATACAACTCCTTATATTTTTTTTCTTTTTTCATGCAAAGTGATTCACAGTATAATCTGTATCATATCGCGTCACGTAATTATTTTATTTAAGAAACGAAAATACCAGTTGCATTTGTCATTCATATTAGTGAATGACAAATGCAACTCTTATTTGTCTCAAGTAAGAATATTTGTACGAAAAGGTTTTTTTCTAATTCGCATAATTTTATTTTTCAATGGTGGAAACTTTCTTGAATGATGCAATTGAAATGTATCGCAAGAAGTAATAACTGCAAATTAAATTTAAATTTCCATGTATAAATTAACCGAAACGGCAACAACTAGAGATGACTATTTTAATCGATAGTGTTGTACTTTCTTCTTTTCTGAGGATTTTCAAATGAAAGGATTCCGCTGCTTTTTTGTTACTGGCAACATTCATTTCCACTTCAGGCCGGTGCGGCTGTAACATCCGGAACGGTAAGCTTAAAGTGTTGAGCAAGGGGCTTAATTTGATCTAATTTGACCATTGACAGGTCTATCTCTCTGTGGTTAGCGACCGAACTCTTCTTTTTGCTCAATTTTCTGGAGTGTAATAAGGTAGTTGGAATGTTGAATTTGATATTTTCATTTTTTTAGCGATTCATTGTCATATTTCGGTCGTCTAGCTGCAGGACGTCTCCAATTATGTCTCTTTCATATCGTCCCATAGACCAGTTTCAGATGAAGACCAAACTTTAGCCATCCAGTCTCGTGCAATGTAGATTGGAGTCTGATGATAACCTTTTTCACCAGTGGCCACGTTCTCGACCGATGGCTTAAGGCGATACCCGGATGAGGAGTGGTGAGGGGTGGGCGCATCCGCATGTTTACATTACCAGTGATGGGCATCTAACCGATGAGTAAACGAGTAAGATTATTGTAACTACAAATAATGAAATAACAATATACAAATAATGAAAAAAACAATAGTGCGCGTGGACTCTAAATAAAAGACGTGAGCGCCGAACCAAATAAACTTCGTTCGAAATAAAACTATGTTAATAAATAAGAAAGTTATTTGACAGTTTGTCGAAGACTGTTAGTATCATTCTGAAAAATGAATTCAGAGAAATCGGTTACTGACTTCGAATAACAGCTAGAAAATGAATTCCATAGAGAAAATTTTGTCCAATCGTGTATTATCTTTACAGCACACTAATTTAAATGGTTAAAAAAACTTAAACCTAAAACTCAAACTCTCGACCCCACACGTTTAATGAGAACGAGGAAAAACAAACCCCTCTTTTCATAAACGTATCACTTTAACGTGCACTACAAAGCAGACAATAAGTAGTTCAATACGATTTACTTAGAATTTACCCCTTCTTCGGCATATCAATTAACTTGGTTTATGTGGGGTTTTTAAAAACACCCCTTGCAGTTTCTTCTATCACATACCTCCACTCTATAGATTTCTTTCGTAAATGCATTTTCATTAATTCTCTCCAGATGGTAAAACCGCTTATACATATCCTTTTCTACTTTAATGACTACGGCATATCTCCAACCGTATTGTTTTTTCACATAATCGAACTTAAATACATCGTATTTACACTGTATTAATTCCATTTTGATATTGTTTCTACCACAGTCTACTTCCACTAAAGTGTTTAAGTTACACTATAGGTATGTAAAAATCATAACTCGATTGTAATTAATCGAACGCACTTGTTGAGAGATACAATCAAATCACCATCAACATTATACCTCGCATTACGCTCCATCCGATATTTTTTTACCGAATTATTGTGGTACAGTACCCGCGGAACATTTTGACTGGGTTGAATTTAACCACGAATAGGTATTCGGTCAATCTTACCAGCACGAACTAGCGGTGTGTAACAACGAAAACTAGATTCATACAAAAATACATCATATTGTTTTCATTTAAGGCATACCATTTTGGGCTTAAATCCGGGTGTAACACACGTCACCCATAATTGAGCGGGACTATTAAATTGTAAATTACATTTCGAAACTTCAGAATTTGCAACAATAAGAAGAATTCTATTATTTCACGACACTATATATTTTGTTTTTGAATGTAGAGTCTCGTCTAGCTATTTCGCTCTATCATATGTATATATTATTTGCTTTTTCATATGAATCACCGTCCTAACGGTAATAAGTAGGACATAAGTTGGTCGGCACAGACAGTGAAACTCGAATTGAAATCGAGTATAGAAATAAAATTGGGATCACATGATTGAAAGATATATCACTCGATACAAAAGATGAAGAATACATTGTAAGTCAATGCATGCAGAGCCGCGGGTGAAAGATAGTTTAAAATATATTTAAGAATACGCAGATAAATTTGTTTTGAAACTCATACGTAAATTCATACTTTATCCTCATTGCAATCTGCCATGTGTCACTATTATAAAATATTTTGTCAGAATATTACATATGCGCATAAGTTTTCAATGGCTGTGCCAAATTTTTGTCCGATTTAAGAAGTGAGTGTCGTTTGACAGGTAAACATGCGCACGAGAGGGTACATAATACAAAATCTATCTTTATCACTGCCGTTATAGTGGCAATATGTAACGAGAACAACGATTTTTGATAGAAAATCAAAATTTGGTAGTTAAGTGCATATTAACTTTGCAGACTTGAAGTTCCTATGATAATCTTTCAATTTAGTAAAATCTATGTGAATAAAATTATAACACTTGGAAGATAAAATGATAACACGTAATATTGTCAAACAAATAATTCGTACTAATAATTTTAGATTTTTTTGCTCGAATACTTTATAAATAATGTCGAATTATTTTTTGCTTTTCTGAAATAAGTAATATGTACAATTCAAAATTAAAAAAAAAAACTATAACTTTTCTTCTAAAAGAATTACAAAAATTATTATACTCCATCTTAAATACCATTGGAAACAAATCTGAAGTTCTTGTCGTGAGATATAAATACAGCCAAATGAATTCTGTTACTATGCAGAAATTACGAGATAGCGAAAAAAATCCACCAAAATCCCACAAAAAAAAAAAGATTCTTTTTCAGCTTACGTTATGGAACATATGCGATAACCCAAAGATGAAAATGTCCCAAAATGTCGAAGTTCTAACTGCGAGCTTGAGTGCAGAGGACGTCGTATTTAACTACGAGATTTCGCAATGTAATCGGACGGTGGAGCTGCGTGGAGCACATTTCGGGCGGTCAATTTGGCAACTGCTCGCTGCCAAATTACTTTAATGGCGCGAACCGGCCGCTCTCGGTCGACGTGTCCTCTGCCAATGCAGTGGCGACTCAGTATATCCTGAAATACACGGATTTTGAAAATGAATATTGCTGCAAATTAACGTTAGTAAATTAAATAATTCAATAACAAAATAACAAACCTAACACTTTTAATAGTAGCGCCCTGTATTGTTTATTTGGAAACACGCGGGTGCTTGTTTACACAGTTTCGTCATAGCGCTTGTGGTCGGTAGAAATGTTTCATATTACAATAAATGTTGTTTGTTTAAGCCTGATATAACACGCTTACATCTTTGTTTTTACAAATATTTTATGATTTTTTTATAAATGATTTATTTCGGTAGAGAGGTTACGTACGTTATATTTATCTACTCCTCTGCGAGTACATATACCGGGATTTGTACAGTGACGAGTTAATTTTCTTTCGTCAATCAGTGCTTTTATAAGGTAATTGCGATTAATTAAGAATGTTAAAGTGGTTCCGTATTGAATTCTGCGTCTCAATGTTGCTGAATGTACACCTAGTGTGTTTTTCTTTCATCCTATCTCAATCCTCAGACGCAGATAGGGTTATGTTGTAACAATAAGAGAAACGCGGGCCAAGTATACAAGGATTCTTACCCTTATAAAACTCTTTAAGTAAGTTAGTAATCGATTTTTTCTGTAGCTCCGTATACGACAGGGGCAACTGCAATCCTTTGCGGTTGGATGGACAGAAAAAACGAAGGGCTTGTGGGACTACGCATTGTATGATGAAGAAAGAATGGAAATGTTCAACGCACTGGAGAGCGCGGAAGCAGGTCCGGTGTACTTCGATGGCCTAATTAAGTCACCGCAGAACCTTTCTGTCTTTAAAAGGCTTTGTCAAAAATAGCACAAAAAGAGAAGTATAGTCCTGGGATAAAAAACGCAGGATAGTAAGAATGGGAGCGCGCACGGATGAGACGCATGGCTGGGTATTTATGTCTGTGGGTATCTATATAGCCTTGAGCAGCAGGGCTCGCTGGATCGTAGATGGGGGCTTGATTTAGAAAGATGTAGGGGTCCTTCTGGCCCCGCGTTTCGGCCTTTATCACCCTTCTGGTGGGTAAGGCCTGGGTAGAGGCGGGATAATCTGCCCTTACCCCGTGCGCCTAGTGTCCGCACATCATAATATCGCCCGGCCGCGGCCGTATTGTCTTCCCTTGAATTGTTTTCGTAAAGACAAATGCCGATTTTTCTCTTTTTATTTCTAAAGGCAATGACGCAAAAAGTTCGCATATTGCCATTTGTTGCTCGATTGGTATAATGAGTCATATACACGAAACTTAATAACAAACTTACAAAATAAATATATAAATAATAGTGTTACAATTCACGTTATTTATTGAAATAATCGATTTTAATAAAATAATCAAATAAAACCAAATCACCTGCCAATGAATATTAATAAGTAAACCAAATAAATCAACCATTGAACCTAAACAGTCAAATAAAGCGATAACTCATATCTCACCTAATTAGTTATAAATAAATCTATCATCGGCTCATTTTTTTCAATTAAATCATAGATACTTCACCTAATCATCTAATTCAAAGTACACAAACATCACACCTAATTCATTTCATAACGTCAATCATAATCATATCCAAAAATACAACTCATGATATTAACCACAAATTGTCTCTATATCAAGATGTGATCAAAACATAATAACACAATATGTGTAGTGAAATGTATATAAATTCATAATAAACTCTCTTTAATATTTTCGGATAGTTTCTTATAGTATAAGATTTACTGTATATTTCCCTTTCCTCTTTTTTTCCTTTTTATTCTGCGGATGGTCAAGCGTGCCTTTAAATAACGACACATGTCCATGATTATTTATATGAACCGAAACTCGACTTTCTTACAATTATTTTTTTTATTCATTTCTTTTTATATATACTTATAGAGAAACGTGTTATAGACCAGGGTCGATAATTTTTAAAACCAAAAAAAATAATAGTAGAATGAAACCCATTAGAAAAGGAAGGAAATATTATAAAAATGAAAGGAAAAATAATTTACGGGCGATCTGAGGTCGGGAAGGAGATAGGGGTGAGTTTTTAAGGGTAAAAAACGGTTTTTCTCGATTTCCAGCAAAACTAAAAGTCCTATTGAAAAAAGTCAAATGGCAAAGTTGTAGGTAATAAAAAGATCTAAAACTTTTGTATTTACATTTTTTTCACATAACTTCAAAATTTATGTGAAAAATTCAAAAAACCAAGTTTTTGGTTTTTTATTTTTATCTTTTACAAAAATTTTCTTTTTAACGAAATTCGGTGAAAACTTACCTTTTTATGTCCCAAATACGCTGTAATTTATTTGATTAAAAATATTTATTTTTTCACCTTATTTTGAATTAATATCGAAAAAACATCCTAATTTTCAATCGAAAATTCACCCGTCAAAAATCAGCTTTTTCCAAAAAGTTGGTATGGTTTCTGTTCGTTGAAATCTCTACTTTCCGATGGTGAAAAAAAAAATATATGTTACTACAGTAAATCTTCTCAGAAAATGCAAAAAATCAAAAAAACAGATTCATCCATACTGATAATCTGAAAAGACAAAATCGAATTAATAATGCCTTCACTATATTATCGGGAATAAACTCAATGAAAAAAAAATATTAAAGAAATAAATGTCAAAATGTATAAAAAATATATTATAAATCTATAAAAAATATATATCGTAAATATATTTTTAATAACAAACTTTTGGCCGATTTTCATATATATTTTATACATATATGTTTATATTATATATAGTTATGTTATCGGTGTGTGTCAACCCAAACTCAACTCCTGTGTAAACGTCGTAAACGGGGCTAATATATGTAGATACTTATATACAGAGGTGTCGGTTACGGTAACGGTAACAGTGTCGCAAGTACAATGGTTTTTTCCCATCTCAAAAATGCCAATGCGCTTAAAGAAGTTTTCACTTCAAATATATGTATTACTTTAGTAGGACATAACTTTAATTTATAATTATGGAAGTTATAAATATAGGGACGATATCGCATCAAATACATCAAATAAATCTTAGAATTTGGATTTGGAGCTTCAGTTCAGTTCAGCACATTGGTCCAGTGCGAGTCGGAGACTGCTAATGCTCATCGTCGTATGATTACCACCTCCACGACTGGACATGCTCTCCGACGCAAAGAGCTGCAATTCTTAAAGTTAATTGGTTAAATGACCAATAATGAGGATTTGGACACGGTATGCATCTTCCGATACCCACTTGGCATTCTTCCACCATGAATCTGATCATTCTGTACCTAAATATCAATCGCAACAGAAACACGTCTATTCAGATGAAGTGACGAAATGCAGCTCATATTAGAAAAGCTTCTACAGTATTACTCAGTATTCTACAGTATTACTCAGTATCAGAATACTCCAACAGTATTACTCTACCACAGTAGAGTAATACTGTTTGCAACTTGACGGCAGCACGAAAATCAGCTCGTTCGACCTGTGAAATGCAACACTCTCTTGGAATACAGATGTGAAGCTTTTTCTTTTCGTCCAGTGAATGAGAGTTTCGGTGGCCTATTCCCCTCACACCTTCCATCAATCCTATCTTATTATAATCCTATTCTCTTCCAAAAGGCTTACAACGCACTGGTCACTCTTCCGGTTTTCGAGTGTCCATGGGCAGAGGTGTCCGTCTATTCTTTGATGGCTTGTCTGTTTCTTTGCCCCTCGACTACGCTATAAAAAAATGTGCTATTTGCTCCAGATTACAATAATAATTGTTTTCACAAAAGCAACGCCTTTCGGTCCGGCTGTCGCGCTCGCAGCTGCCGGGCGCATCGTTTGTGCGCGTTTAAAATAGACCACTTTAATGGCGGCCTTTGTTTATTATTCTTTCCGGACGCGACTGTGATATGACATTATCGCTGGTTAAATACGTGACACAATTCATAGGCTATACAAGACATGTCCTATAATTGTACGATGCATGTTCGAATCGTAATTTGAAGAAGGTCTAATTATTTACGCGTTTCATTTCATTATCTTTTGTTGTCATTCTCTCCGAAAATGAAAAATGGTTTGATGTAAATAATTTATTTCTTAATAGAAAGAAAACGAAATATGTGAGATTTTACTTCCGAACGGCCTGGTAGTATTTTAATAAGAAACGAAAAATTAGGGCTTATTGATACTACTTCGTTACTTTGTCACCTTGGGTGTTACTTTAGGTAATAAACTTCATATTAGTGAGTTGGCGAAAAGTCTTAGCTCTCCTGCATTTGCAATTAAAAAGTTAAGGGATTTGTCGGATATCCAAACCTCCAGACTATTTCTTTTGGCTGTTTCCATAACTTGATGTCATATGGCATCCTGCTTTGGGGATATGCTGTGGACGTTCACAGAATTTTCGTTTTGCAAAAGCGGGCCATTCGCGCAATTTACGGACTCGACCCTCGTGTTTCTCTTAGATGTAAGTTTAACGAAATTGAAATCTTAATTGTGGCATCACAGTCTAATTACCAAAATTTAATAAGCGTTTGAATTTGAATTTGATAAAGTGATAGATATAATTTCAATACTAGAAATAAAAAAGACTGCGTTTACATGTTAGTCGACTGTTTAGAGTCACAAATTCTTTTAGGATGCTCTGTGTGTGTATGTTCAATAAATTTCCTAAGCATATACAAAATTTACCCGTATACAAATTTTAAGTATTTAATAAACACATTGCACAGATGGGTATTATACAATTTCTAAATATTTAGAGGATAAATGGACAAAATGAGCTCGACTTCCTACAAATTTGTTTTTCTTGCAATAGTTTTATATATGATTGTAAATCTATATAATTTTGGTCTGATTAGCGGTATTCTCAAGTTTTTTTGCTTGTTCTTCTTGAGGTATAACTGCTCTTGAACGAGTAGTAATTAAACAAAAAGTGATAATATTACAAATTTTGCAATCTTTAAATGTTATGATGTATCTCAAGTGTTATATTATAACGTACGAAATAAAGATATTTTGAATTTGAATTTATGGCATACAGGTGTAACATATATAGGTGGGAAAACTCATAAAGCTTTGTGTAACTAAAAAAAAAACTATAGTAAAGTTGGAAACTTATAAAGATTTGTGAGACTAAAAAATATGATAGAAAAGTTTTACTAACCTCTAGTCTATTTTTTTAAATATATCTATTCAAAATTCATGGGCGTCAATACAAAGTTTCGTAGGTTTAAAAAAGTTTGAAAACCTCTTTCCTTGTCCTCATTGGACAACTCTTCAACCGCATTTTCAAATACTGCCAGTTCTTCCGACAATGAAAATTGTTTTCCCTTGTTGTATTATTTCTTTTTGGAAGAAAAAAATTCATATGGTGCCAAAAAGTGTTATTATTGAGATTTGTAAGTTTGGTCAATGTGCTATCCGAAAATCTCTTGTTTTGAGAGTGGAGTGCGCAGACACGGCGGTATGCAGCCTAATGCTATCCAGTTCACCCTGGCTGAACTTAATTGTCGATTTTTCACTATAAATCTTTCTCATAGTGAAAAAATTACAGTCAGTTAGTTAAATTAATTAAGCAACTATGTTAATTTTATCGCAAACAATTCCTTAAAGAATTTCATGCAGACATTTTGGTCTACTCCGCTATTTTTGATGTACTATTTTGAATTGG
The DNA here is from genome assembly GCA_005406025.1 of Eumeta japonica. Taxonomy (NCBI): domain Eukaryota; kingdom Metazoa; phylum Arthropoda; class Insecta; order Lepidoptera; family Psychidae; genus Eumeta; species Eumeta japonica. Next base: position 118,455 of record BGZK01000197.1, on the reverse strand, counting down.
TATATAATACACTTCTTCACTTAAATCAAATTTTTCACTGCCAGTACGACATTTTCACTTATAACAACGATCAAATGGGCGGCCATTTCTTTTTTCTTCTGCCAAAAATACAGGACCGGGCATAAATTCGTAAAAGTGGCGGTAACTATACAAGGCCTCTTGTCTTTGAACATCGTTCGAAGTCGTTCAAATGAATACTTCTGGTTTTAGTTGACATTGAAAATCATCGTGCGTAGATTGTAATCCGCTGCACAGGCCCCGAATATGCATTGCGACCCATTACAATATAGAAAACAAGATTTCGTCCGCGACTCTGCCCGCGCAGGCGCAGATTGAATTCCTTCAACTTTTACATGGACCGATCGCGTTTTTAATCACTATCCTGACTCCGGTTTCGTTCTTAATTTCCATCCCGGTTCCGTGTTCGATTTCGATAGCAATGTCGATATAGATTTCGATTCCAATCAAGTCATCTCGTAAGAACATATACACTAACACCGAAAATACACTTATTACCGCTAAATTATTCTACTGATATTATAAGACAATCTCCCTTAGACTCTTGATCCCTGTCTCGGTCCTATTAGCGGTTTCTGTCCCGAATCGGCGGTGGTCTTGATCTCCCTTGAACATTTCTGTTACCAATAATAAATCAATATAAAAAAGATAGAAATTCGTTCTATAGTCAAGCGAGCAAAGTGGCAGATAAAAGCTAGTAAACACTAAATGTTTCTTCGACTCGAGCCTCGTCTTTATCAGAAACTAGATTTAGAATTAGATTAAGTAACTTTTCATAAAGCGCGTTCAAATTAATTGATCAACACAAAATAATTAAAAAAAATATCTTGGTATTAAATGACTCATTTATCGCCCTCACAGTATTTTTGTTGGACAAAAATCTTCAATGTACAGACACAGAAAATTTACGATTTTATTATACTTATAAATATATCGTTTTCTAATTTTAGCTAAATCATTTCACAGTATAACAATATAAGATAGAAAACTCGTATTTCAACATAACTTAAAATGCATTGCAGACAGCGTGAGTTTTTTTTTATAAAGTGCTCATCCTTAGGCTGTAAATAAGGAATGTCGAGCTTTGTAAGGTAAACCAGCTATGTAAATAATCCCTGGTCAATATACTCAAAACTTCATCGTAAAAGATGTCCAGGGTGCGTTATGGCTTCGTCCAGTTTATGGGGAGAGTCAGAAAAGCAATTCTATCAGAACAAAGTCAAACCGACTGTCCTAAGTAATAAAACCGCACAAATATAAAATTCGTTTGATAGTCAACAACCTAAGCCTAACAATGTTATACACCAAAATCGGCGAAAGGATAAATTTTCATCTGTATTCTGAAAGTATCTTATACTGTACCAATCGCACTAAATTATATACACAAAATTCTCAACATTCATCTGGTCAGCGTGGTAACTAAGTCCTATCTTCTTCTTGGGGAAGAAGACCGCATGACAACCATGTTATGTGGTTGTAGTGCGGTAATGGCTAGAAAAACAGATAGATAGATATATATAGAGAGAGAGCGAGAGAGCGAGAGAGGAAGAGAGAGAGAGAGAGAGAGAAACGTGTCGTTTAGGTTAAAGTAAGCTATAGTTCTTAAGGTTTGGTATATAGTTATCGTACTGTAATATTTTATTTTCACTATAATAACATATAACATCGATGGTGTGCAGGTGTCCAGGGAGCGTTATGGTTGGGCCATTTACACCACAAATCACGTCAATATGTGCAGGGATATAAAATTTTAGGTCCGTCATAGATAGACCCCGTATCAATGGTAATATGGTGAGAGACGAAGCTACTTAATTATTAAGCTACATAATTAAAATTTAGGTAGGTAGGTATCACTAGCTTAAAACTTCGACGATTGTGTTGGAGAATATATTTATATTTTTTATAGTCCTAAGCATCAGTTTAAAGTTACTCGAATAGAAGGTGGAAGTCATCTGTTCGGTTAGTTTCGTAATTTTGACGTTTTTAAATTCTCCGAATGGAGTCTTTGCAGAGCTGAATGATAGGACCAAATATTCCACCTGATTAATACACAAAATACACCCACACTAAACCAAATCCAATACAGTACAAAATGAAGAGAGTTGCCAGTTGAACTTCAAACAAGAAGGAATGGTGTCGTACTATTTTACCTATAATGTGGCATATTCTGTACGGACATAATCTCAGAGTAAAGATAGCATAGAGACAGCCTAAAATTTTCGAACTTTAGGCTGTCCCTTTCGTTCACTTATATGTTTCTTATCGACACTTGCACAAACTATATTTGTTAAAAAAAAGACAAATGTAGTTTGTTTTTGTCCGAAAATCAACATATGAACTTGAAATGTCAAGTGGTTGACTTGGATTTGTTCAGTATGCAGTTAAACTAAAAAGTTTTTATTCTAGTAAGTTTCTAGTAGATTTTTCAAAACAGAATTTTCAATAAATCTTGACGTTTTAGAATCGTAGGATTCTATTTTGTACGATTTCCATTTTCCAAATGATGTCTGTGTATACGTGCTTGCGCATGCGTGTGTGAATGTGTGTGAGTACATGCATGTGGGCGTTTCGGTGTCTATCCGTGCATACATATATTTTTGAATTTAAGAAGTTCAAAAACACATCAATAAATATCATCATAGTAAGTTTTAGGTTGCAGGGATAATCGTTTTATGGCTTTTTTAAATAGTTTCTCATTATAAAGACATTTTCTTGTATAATACTACATAAATTATTATGCTTTGAGTGAACTGACATCGAGTACTGTAAATAATATAACGTATTATTTATATTAAATATAAATAAAATCTGTAAAACAGGTAACCCTGCAGGACGTACCTGAAACTTTCCACTGTAATATTTATCGACGTGTTTTTGAGCTAATTGAGTTATAAACAGTCTATGAGGTTTTGAGCACAAAAATGTGAAACACGGTTCACCCTTCAGTCCATCCTTGAAACTTCTTATTATTTTCAAGCTCAGTGTTAAACATAAAGGAGCAGTGAATCATTGAGCTCATCACGATCAAATGATCGATTTTATTGCTTTGTCAAACTCTTCAAGCTCAAAAATAAAGTTCTAATACTTTTTGAGCTCTTACAATTTATATGTATTTAAAAACAGCTTTTCATTTAAATTTTTCTACTGCTGTATCTTTAGAACACGTTGTTTGGTTTTTACTGTTTTATGGCATCCAACGCAGCTTTTTGAACAGAAAACGATGACCACCAAACATTAATTCATCAAGAAATAAATATGTTATTGAAAAAAAAAATTGTTTAAAGTTTTTGTTTACTATATCTCTCGAACGAATCCATCGATTTTAATGCAGTTTGTAACAATGTACGTTGTTTTTAAGCAGAAGATGTAGGTAGGTAGATATTACAATTTATCGGTAGAGTACTTTAAAAAATATTCTGAAAAAACAGTTATTGAAATTTTTTTCAACAGACACGAACGTACGCACTCAATTCATTATGAGCTTCAGCCGCTACTATTAATTCAGATCTCTACTGCCAACATTTGATGAGACTCAAGCAAGATATGATGAAAACAAAATATGATGAAAAATGATCTTGAATTTGTATTAAAACACGAAAAAACGTTTCCTTAATCTTACACAATAGAATGTAGTTTAATGAGTATATGGATGCTAGTATAAATTTTGTTTTCTATTAAAAATGAAACATAATTACATTGAAAATCATTCATTTATACATCAAAATTCATATGCAAAAATGTATCACCTTTTTCGTTTATTGTCCCATAATGTCTCAGAAAGCGTTTGGCAATTTCAATGTTTTTATATTTTTTGGAACAATATTTCTCAACGCGGCCCCCGAAAGGAGTGGACTGGGAGAAATCTCAACGTAAGGAGAAAGCGTTATGTCCTCTCAGTGCGACTCTATCTGTCAAATTAAATGAAATGAGACCCAATAAAACCAAATAAAACCGAATGAAACTAAATGTAACCAAATGCAACCGAAACTACGAATGCAACCAAATGAAACCGAATGAGAACAAATGTAATCACATTAGACGAAATGAGATGAAAGAAAACTAATGAAATTGAACCATACTGAATCGAATCGAATAGAATTATTCAAATCTGATAAAAAATATCTTTATATCATGGTAATGGTATTGCACTTGGAATACGTCGTTAATTAATTCCTTTTGATATTAATATTAGCACCCATTCCGAATGTTGATTCATCTTGGAAAGAATAGGCAAAAAACTCAAAGGTTGCTCTTTTTTACTCATAGATACGAATACGAAGAATAATCAATAAAATTAATAAAACATTTACGAATAACATGGAACAAGCTGATAGACAAACAGTTTAATCCCATGGGTTCGTTTCATTAATATATTCAGCTACGGTATAATATTCCTTGCCATATAACTTTTCTTAACGAAAAATTGAAATTCATAAGATGCCAAATTTTAAATTTCAGCTGGGATCTGATTTTAAAAGCGCACACATTGGCCTCACCAATGAGTTGTTGAATTTACTGATTCCGATTTTAGGAGCAGCAAGATCGTTATGTCTAGTGTTGAAGTGTTAATGTAATGTGTGTCGTTTATATTTTGCCGCGATTCTATATTTCTCTTTATATATACAAGGTTTACATATTGTGAGATTACAGTCGAAATAATAATTTCTATAAATTTTTCTCTAAGATATGCCTGTGGTCTCAAATCATAAACGGCATCAATAACCCGCTTCTACAGAGCAGAAATTGTATTACGGGTAAACGAACGAAGTCATTTTCATATAAATTTATTTTGTCTTGCGTTTTGATTCTCTAATAGAACTAAATCCACAATCAATATAAAAATATGTTCAAAAAATTTGAATTTCTTTACGTGAATTCAAAGAAATAAGATCAAGTGGTTTATTTTTATGATTAATTTTAAAATTCATGAATAACTAGCTGTATTTACGTTTGTGTGAGTGCACACAGAAATTTATTATTAATTATTAGATTTTTTTATTAGCATATATTTTGTTATTAGAAACTTATTATTTATTATAAAAATATTATTATTAGACATAAGAAAACCGTCTATAAACACATATATGCAACTATATATTATTATTTAATTGTCAAAATTAAAAGCTGTCACAACCGTATAGAGTATATACTTCTTTAATAGGTGTACAAACAAAGAGTGAAAGAAATGGCTGATATGACAGCGCAATGATTGTATAAGTGTGAAAGAGATGTTCACCATTATAACAGCTACTTCATCTAGCGTTGTCGCTTTGATCTTTACCAATCGTACAAGCTTAACAAAGATAGCACGATTACAGATAAGATGGCAGATCTTATGTTTCTTAGTACGTACGTAAAAGCGGCAATATAGACTGGAAAACAATCTTTATTTATTTGTTTTTCTTTGACTAATAGAGATATCAGATCTGTTCACAGAAAATTCACAATGATGTATTTTCGAAACGATCTGTAAGAAATTAGAAATATTTATGTGATTTTATTCTTCATGAGGCTAGTGAAATTATTTATTACCTACTTTTAGGTCGTTTTGAAAATGTGCGTGTGTATATATATTATTTAATTTATTTCTAATTTAGGCACGCCGTACACTACGGCCAGTTAGAAAATTGAAATTGAAAATCTATTATATAGAATAATAATTTTACTCCTCCAGAGAGGATATTTATTTGAATAAAGCCTATCCGGCTATGCGCAGGGGCACACGGGGATGCGCATCCGGAGTCCTCGAGCTGGTGTCTGTTTCAGTTACTACTCCTTCCAGGGATTACAGTATCCTACTACCCTATCCTTCCCACCCAAAAACCTCAATATCCCTATGATTTCTCATCCTTTCCATTCCCTATTCACCCTAGTCCCTCGAAAACTCCCAAAATTTTATGTTCGCGGAAATTAAAAAAATATTATCCGCGAAAGGTATTGGGATTGCCGGAGAATCCCTCCCCGGACTAGTTCCAGACAGTCTTATCGTATCTGAGGGGGATAAATGTCGTACCGGGGAATTTGGAGCTCTAGGCTCGATTGCAGCGATGAGGTTCACCACCCTTACTCCTAGTTCTTGGAGGGGTTAAACGAGGACTGGAGAAGTTCATTTCGGTATTCTGAATATGTATAGAGGTATGAATGATAAAATCGATGATGTCGGGAACTCATGAAAGACAGGCGGACTGGATATTCTATGCGTGAATGAGACTAAAAGGAAAGGTAGTGGTGGAACCATCAAACGCGGATCCTTCGATATTTATTGATCTGGCGTTGAGTAGAGCCAACGAGGATGTCACGGTGTTGGCTTCATCCTATAAGAAAAAAATATCTGAACGTGTAAACGGTAACGAATATGTAAGTCCAAGGATCCTTTGGCTCCGAGTTAAAATTGGACTAACGTGGATTTTTACTTTAGGCGTATATGCCCCAAATATGTCCAAACTACTAGAGGAGCGGCAGGAGTTTTGGGGTGATGTGAGCGACATATTAGTGAAATGTGACTGGAACGAAAAGATAGTAATGTTAAGTGATTTTAATGGCTTGGTGGGCGTACAACGGGATGGATATCAGAAAGTCTTAGTAAATTTGGAGATGAAAGAGTGAATGAGAATGGTGATTGCCTTCTCCTACTGTGTCAAGAGTTTATCTTGTGTGTGACAAACACTGTGTTTGACGACAAAGATATATACTTGATGGATAGGAGAAGACAAGAGCATGACAGACTTTATTATTATGGATGATCGGTTGAGAAGCAAAGTTGTAGATTACAAGAATGCACCATGGCGTCAACGTTTGTACAGACCATTTCTTAGTGGTCGTCGAATTAAGGCTTTATGCCAGCGATGGCGACACTATATGAAAATGGTCACTACAGAGCTAGAAAGAACAAAAGTTAGTAAGGTATTTACTATTAAAAATATGAGCTTACATTTGAAGGAAATTGTTTTTTATAATTGTCAAAAAACAAATTAACAATAAAATTTTTATTATAAATTATATTCTCAATTCTTTTTGATTATCGTAATATAGTAAGTAGTGTCATACCTAGCAACAGACAAAATCAAGCACGAAAGAAATTCCTACTTGCCTGAAAAGAAAAGGTAAAAAAGAAGTCAAAATCAACTCAAATTATTTACGGAAATGTATAAAACACTGATTTTGTTTACGGAGTACTTTTTAGCAAACAAAAACTATTTATTTATAATAATATAATTGGTTATGTAAATACTAAAAGTCTAATGGTATACCCCTCAGAAAATAATAATTTTACTAGCCAAACAAGAAGTTTCGTAATCTTTGTTGCTTACAATTGAAAGCAACTGCTTAACACGTGTAATCATAGTCTGTCTGTGCTCTATTGCTTGTAAATTTACTTAAGAAATTTCCGAAAAACATAGTTTTTATTTTTAAGGTTACATTTTTATAAACCTATTCTAGATAGATTTTGACAGAAAAAAACTTGTGTAGTTATTGGGTTTATATGAAAATCTTCATATACATAAAAAAATCCTGATTGGAGATCGAACACATATTCAATTCGTCAAACAATTATGAGATGAATGCCTCAACACTGGGACTATTTCGGTACATACGAAGTGTTCAAAACAATGAGACATTTGAAATCTATTTCGTGTATGGATGAGTATATGAATTATCTTACGTATAGGAACCGTGCAGTTCAACTTTTACGCTAACTAGTGGCAAACATCTGAATCAATTGAGATCATTTATTTAACTTTGACATGTGGTTTACTTTTAATAATTATTTAGAATATATATTGCTGCTTTTAATAATGTTAATGCCAAGAAAGCGTTGTATCCGTGGATAATATTAAATAAAAAATTCACGTTAATTTCCGAATGCATATTTTTTATTTTTGAATATTTATGATATTCAGCTTGCAATGAAAACTTAACCTTTTAATTTTTTTTTTATTTCAAAGAAAATCGAAAAGCCTGGATAACTAATAAAAATACGAGAATCTGTAGTACTCATTTTATAAATAACGAAAAGTCCGAACATCCGTTACATCCATTTTATGTTCTTTCGATTTTTCCTGGATGTAAAAATCTAAAAAAAAATACATTGAATCAAAGCATAGATTTGTTTACATTTGCCTCTAAGATCAGCTTTACAGTTACATAAAGCGTGACTTAAGTTCAAATACTTGTTAAGCTGAAAAACAATACTTTTACAAATATTCCAATCCTATTATAAATTTATAACTTTTTGAATTGGATGGAAATAATTGTCTTTTATTTTAATTTTAATGTATTTCACTATTTTTACATCATACGCATTGCAGACACTCGTTTTGAAACAATTTCAATGAAGACCGTTTCGCTATTATTTTTTCATCCACGTCATCCTCGTACTTTGATTTCAATATTTTTTTACCTTTTTTATTATTTAGGTCATTTAAAATATTGTTCACAACCGATTGAAATCCATATTTTATTATTTTTTCCATTTTTATTCATATCTATTGTTGTTTACAATCAAATGTTCTGATCCCATTTTCTTCAGCAATAAAATTCTAGACAGCGCTTCTTTGGACGATGGGGCTGCCTTTATATTTCTCACATCGTCCCTATGCGTGAAGAAATTTAAACGATACTCAAAGTATACAGCATAGAGAACACAAAAATGTTGTGATAATTTAGACAATATCATGAAGTTGAAGTTTTTTAACACTATGATATACTTGTAGTTTTTTTTTTAATTAAATTTCCGTTATTTAATTTTACATTTGATTTCAACGTCATCTGTTGAGTTTTAACAATAAACTACAACTCTCGGTTAACCTAAAATGCCTATTTGATTGGTTTAATTGTAAGATTTTAAATGAAAAGAGTGCATGAAAATATGTTTAGTCCCTTTTGCCAAGGCTTATAAGCCCTTCCTCGCAGCTTCGTTTGTAAGTTTCATGTTTTCGTTCCCCTAAAATTCGTACTATAACCCTAATCTTTCATCGTTTTCCACTCTCACTTTGCACTCTAACTCGAATGCCCTTCATTTGGTGTCCAATAAGAAATACAACAACTCGCGAAGTGAAGTAAGATTCGATTTTGGATTCCTTGAACTAGGAATTGACACTTTGAGAGGTTTCATAGCCATTATAATCAATATCATTTTTTTCCCATCTTATTTAATTAAAAATATGCCTTTAGAATTATTAACTAAGATTAATTATTAACTTTTATTTTATATATCTTAATCTAGATAAATTTCAGTTTTAATTTTGTATTCATACAGAATATTAAAAAAACGTATTATTGAAAATACTGGCACACTAAGTAACCTGTTTTTAAGGCGTCTTCGCGTCTTAAAAAAGTGTTATTTTCATATGTCAACAAACATCGCCTTGAACAATCATCTACGACTTTTCATTAATTAATTTGAGGTAAGTTTTAGATGTTTTTCATAATGTGAGATAAAAAATCGACTGTAATTTGTATAACGAGAGTACGTAATCATATATTTTATTTACCTTTGCAAAAATATTTTATGTTCAAGTTTAAAGGAGCGTTCATCCTACCTATCAGCAGCTCAAATCAAAACTTGGATAGAGTATTTGGAGAAATATCTAAGCCTGGCTAAAGGTTCTAAAACGCCGAGCGCCAAACAGCGAGTGCGGCGACAGCGCGAGCAAATACGTCTACATCTCAACAGCACGGGCGGTACCAGGATCGTATAACTTCCATACATTTATAATTTCATTTTTTATACTAAGTCACTAGTGCCATCTAGAATTCAGCCTACATAAAGTTACGAATTTTTTAGTGACATCTAACAGCATTTATGTAGACTACAATTCTTTGTATTATATAAAGTCATTATGAGTATAAAACTTTAAGTTTAATTTTATAATATAAATATGTATATATATATATATATATATGTTACTTTCAATTACTGTAATTGTTTTAAATTACTACTACATATATTCGTTAACTTTAATTTCAACAAAAAACAAATTTATAATACATCAGAAAACTTAGAAGATTTACATATTACTCATGATTGTGAATTTTTATTGTTAATATGAGCCAACTGAGATCAGTGTCATTGTTCTGTGGTCTGATAGTTAGTCTACACCATAGATGAATATGAATCAAATACTTGTATGTGAGTACGTTAAGCATTCGTGTCCTTTTTTTTTTCTATAATGCTTTCTTTCTTACTGTTTGGTTATTTGTGTTGTTGTTATTATTGTAGTTTACATAATGTTATATACGCTTAGATGCAGAAGCGGAAGTTCGTTTCATAAAACATGAACAACTATGGCTTAATCTGTAAACATTTTTTTTGTAAACATTATTCAAAAAGGTCATGTAGCATATTTCTTTCCAATAATAAATAAAAAACCTTTTCGTATTATTATGTTTTATTTTTTCAAAATATTTACCTACTTTAAATTAATATAAAAGATTTTTATAAATGGTACTGCCATCTATAGACGTATATATGCATTATCTTCTCAACGAGCGCTATTTCTTACGCCGTCTATAATAATATTTTCAAAAATCGCGAGTTATGACTAGAACCACACTATATTATTCGTCTCTATGGGCAGCACACTGAAGTCGGCTAAAAGATGGACTAAGGTTTTTATATGAGTATAAAAAAAAACTAGCAACATCGGTAAATTTAGATGTCTAAATTTAATAATTTTAGGCCAAAAATCAGTCTGACCAAAACATCTATATAATAGTTTGTTTAAAACGCTAGAAGAATTTATTCATATACATATCGCTTAATTGTCGTTTTTAGAGTTCCGTGGTCAACAAGGGACCATTATTGTTTCGCTATGTGTGTTCCTCCGTCCACTATCTGTCTATCCGTCTGTCCCGGGCTTAGCTCAGAGACTCTTAGTTTAAAAAAACTGTAACTTCGTACTGGTATAGATATTAATCATGTCGATAAATATGAAAAAAAAATTATGGTACCTTCCCTAAAAGTAAAGTGGGGATGATTTTTTTTCTCATCTATCTCATGGTGTGGGGTATCGTTGGATAGCTTATTTAAAAAAGTCGCGGGCCTACCAAAATCATTTTTTGGTTTTAGGATCCGTTAGCGTAATACTAAGCTTTGAAATGCAATTTATTTTTAGAGTCAAGTGTTCCTTCCTACCAAGGAAAAGGTTATTTTTAGATATGTGAAAAGATTCAAGGTAATTCAAGTAAATATAACGAAGTTAAAAGGAAAATTATCTTAACTAAGTACGCTTTACAAGTTAACGAGTAATAATCGACTATTGTAAATGTATTTGCAGAAAAAAAAAAGCAAAATTACATACAATTTGTAATAAAAATTGCTCAGACGAGGTTGTTGGTTGTGTAAATCAGGTAGTAAATATAAGCTTATAAACCATGTAAAATTATGGAAATATAAAATAATAACATCCTTAGCACTCGTACTATGTGTGCCCGTTTTAGACGACACCGACAGTGAACTCAATTAGTAATAGGTTCAAAGTATTAAACAAAGCCCCCTTCTGAATCCGTATATTGTAACATACAACTACAGAGATCTACACAGCGCGTGGCTCGACGCACATTTGGTCGGTTTTCACAGGTATCGTTAATTATGGTGAAATCGGGACTTAATGCATAATTTATTTTACAGTAAAAATTAACAGTTTTGCACGTTTATTGTTCAAAACTGACATGTAGTGAAAAATTTCTTTCAATATGAACTTTGTTACATTTTTCAGAGTTAATGTTTTATTAAATACTAGCAGCGAAACCCGGTGTTGCTCGGGTTAAAATACAATACATCGCACGTTTAATAGTATAAAAAATATTTAAGGATCCATTATTTAACGTAGATATAGATTTCTATCTTAGATATCGAGAAACTTATTTGACCATTAAACATGCGGTGTATATCAAGTATATCAAATTAATTAACTAATTGACGAATTGAAATAATTATAAGTTAAAATAAGAAACTCCTTAGTAAATGGAAAATTTATGTTTTATTCACACAATTAATTACATATTATATCTGCATATTACATAAGTATATACATATTATATTATACATTTACAGTTTTTATTATCTGGAGTGTAAATGAACTTTCGAGGTGATCCTACTCGTGAGCATGCGGCGTGTGCAAAGGATGGTCCCTTTAAGTCAACGCCACAGCATTGGAATGTTAGGCCCTGCGCTTTGTTGATAGCCATGCTGTGAGCCAACTTCACCGGGAATCGTAAGCATTTAAAAGTAAATGGCAATCCATTTGATGTTAAAGGTATCCGTGGTATAAATACAATCTGTCCTTTTTCTTTTTACACAGTTTCGGCGAGTTCAGATTTCGTAATAAAATAATTGGTGAAGTTTTAACTTCTTCTTTTGAATTATGGAATCCTAAAGACGCATAACCTTTAAGCTTGCTATTACTTTTAACTCGCTGCTTTGATAATTACACAAAAAATTTAAAAATCATAAAATTAGGAAATTAATGTTTTTAATCCGATTTTCGGAATTCTTTCAAAACAAGTCCCAAAATTCTTGTCAGATTGATATTTAGTATAGGTCTACGTTATTAGTTTGTACTACGTTGAATGTTGCAAAACAAATCAAAACCAAACAACGCGTTTGATATTAATCATAGGTTAAATTAAAAAAAAAAGCTTTTTGTGTAAATAAATCTAGATATTTGAACGTAAAGAGCTAAAAATGTATTAAAATATTTTTTTTATGTTCAGAGAGCTTAGAAAAGCACAAAATCGATCTTTTGACCTCAAATTTAATAATTTTCTCCTAGGTATATTATACAGAAGAAGTAGATTTCAAAGTAGCAAAAAGTTCCAAAAATGACCTATAAGATTAACCGTTTTTGGAATTATTGAGCTCGAAAAGCTTAAAGATAAGTCTTTGAGCTTTGAGATTAGCATGTTATTGGAATCGAGGTCAAAAATCCATGGATAAATATCATGGCGAGAAGATTTAGGGATGGGCTGGAAGGTGAACCGTTTTACAGATTTTTTTAACTTGCACAAGTGTCTTAAGTAAGAGGCCATCCGTTTATTACGTAAGGATTTATTTTCCTTCCCCCCAAGTTAAAAGCACATAGCATTTCTCGGACCCTCCCCCTTATTATGTAACATTTTGCTAGGTTTCAGAAAAGAAGCAATTACACTAAAACTCACAATTTGAAGAATATCAAAGATATTTATTTTTTAGAACTTAATTAAGGTTCTACAATTACATTAAATGTTAGATTTAGATTATAATTATATCATTATCAGATAATTATCTAGCCTTTGAAAAATGTATATTATAATTAAACTTAAGGTATAAATTATTGTAAAGTGAGAAAATAAATCAGTTAAATAAATTAAAAATGAACAATACGCAAAATAAGGAACGAGTAGAACATGATTATAGTGAGATCAAGACACGAAAACAACGCAGAACATTTTTTTATTTATAAGCTATAAAATGTGTAAAAATTGATACAAAAAAAAATTTGAAATATTAATAAGCAATAAAAAAATCATAATAATATGTGTATGTAGAATTGTACATTAAAAAAGGAAAAATAGAACTTATAGTTGTTTTATCGAATCCTTTATTCTCAAGTATACGTCAAGTATATATAAGTCGTTTATGTTGAATAAGGCATATTTCGACTTATAAAATATTACGTATTTTACAAGTCGAAATACGCGTTATTCAATTCAATTTCATTCACCAATGAACGACATTTTATATGACAAGCGTTTTCGAATATGGAAGTGAGTTTCCGATCGAAGTGAGTGTGAGATATTATTATAGAATATGATTTTAATGTCATTTCACAGAAAACACGTCAAAATCTCACTTGTATTAATTCAACTTTCCGCCACACTCGCAAGTTTGGCGTTAATCTAGAAATTTCTTTTGTCAGTACGCCTTCTAATAAAATCCCATGGCGAATTAAAATTCAATATATATGATTAAAAGTCATAGAATAGCACTGTTCGGAAAGAATTGCGATGCTGTAACTACAATTGCTATTCTTCCACACTAAGAAACCTCTCGGTGAAACAATAAAATAAAAATTACTTCATGTTCAATAGTAAAATTTAATATTTTAACTGCCGAACTCTTATAAAAAGTCGTAACCCTAGCACCGATGCTCAGCAAACTACCAAAAACAAGTATTACAAGTAAGTACGTACAATCTAGGGATTGCTAAATAAAATTGTCTGTAAAAACTGATTATATAAGAATTTGACACTTTTAGTAATCCACCTAAGCAGAATATACTCTATGTTACGGTATCTAGTTAGATTTATACAAAACGATTTCTATTTTATCACCCATTCGTATTGCCGCATTCACAGCTAGTAATCCACTTAAAAATATAATTTTTTGGTATGATCAACAACTTACGACAAACTATCAATAATAATTCTAGTCAGAAGTATATAATCAGTCTTCACAATTTGTAACAAGTGACCCATTTTTTTTTTATTTTTAGTAGCTATATGGTTGGTAAAAGCATCAATATGGACTAAAAATGGGTGAGCTGTCTGCCAAATGCGTCCTTAATGCCGACGACCAAATAATCTTTGAGCCGGCGGTGCGTGAGTTATAAATGATGGTAACTGGAATAAATGATTTAAAAAAAAAGAAGTATGAAAGTAAATATCAGCAAAACCAAGGTCACGACAAGTCACCAAAATGGTGGCATGCCAAAGAAGCTAGAGCGATGTGCAAAAATCGTACCATGTGAAAATTGGTGGTGTCTGCCTACTCCTGTAAAAAATAAGCGGGACCTTATGAAAACAATATAAACGCTTGTACAAAATTCCATTTGTTACTAGAATACATATACCGATACATGATATGTATAAACAAAGATTACAATACGAAATAGGAATAATGTTATTAGAAATTTTCTAAATATTGTGTGTGACATAATTTGCTACCGTGTATTTTAGACAGCGGTGCTACAGGATATAAAAATAGGTTAACCCTGTAGGCCAACTCTGAAACTTCCCGCTATTTTCGAGTTCAAAACACTCGAAAATATACGGGATTTGACGGGATTTTTTGAGTAAAAAAAAAAGGTTTGTTTCGATTTCTTTCGACAACGATTTCTCGCAAACGAATCAACTGATTTTGACCCGATTTGTGGCAATCGACGTGTTTTTAATAGGTTAAGAGCTAATTAGATTTTTGAATTGATCGGTTAAGCCGTTTTAAAGCTATTTTGAAAAAATCACTTTAAAAAATTTTTTTCTTAGTTTTTTGAAAATATCTCAAAAACTACCGGTCCAAATCGACCTAAACTTTCAGGGAATCTAAGTTTGGTGAAACTCTTTGGAACGCCGTTTAGTGGGCTCGATTCAGTCAAGCCGTTTAAAAATTATAAGAGGTTTACATACATCCACACATTCACACACACACACACACGCACACACACTCACACACACCCCACACACACACACACATACACACACACACACACGCACAAACACACGTATCCACACAACACACGGACATCATCTCAGGGATGATTAGGGAAGCTTTTACACTCTCAGAACGCCGAAATCTGATGAGAACTCGATTTTGCAAAATGGGGTGAAACCAATATCTTCCCGAAAATTTTAAAAATTTTCAATTTTCTTAGCGGGAAATTAAAAAGCTTTTTACCTTGTTACTATTTAGGGATGAGAACATTATTGTTGATATTGCCAGTTTTATTAACTTTTTTTTTTTCAAGAAATAAGTCAGTACAGACTTTAAAGCCATTACTTATTGCCTTCACTTTTATTTGCATACGACAATGACCTTAGATTACAAAAGTCAATTTACTTTAATATAATATTGTTTATTATATTGATTTTCCTGGTTGCAATAAGACAATATAGGTTACTTAGTAGAAAGCTTATTATAATTTGCGGGTTTAGTTTAATCAATTATTTGTGTAAAATAAAAGATGAGGTATAAATGCAGCTTTAAAAGAAGTAAAGAATTATTTTTGTCTGATAAATTCAAAATCGATGCTTCAAGCATGATTTTTTTTTTTGTTAGTTATATCAGACTACGGCGGTTAAAAGGTAAATTAATTGTAATGGATTAATTGAAATTAAAGTTGACATATAAACATATTTTTTTAACATCATGACAATATGTCAATAGAAAACCAGTATTTTCATAATCTTGCTTTTTACATATTTTTATATAAAAACAAATGTTTTTTTGGAAATTCTAAACCCATATTTTTGTTAAAAAAACAAAATAAATAATATCGATTATGATGGTTATGACATTTCTCAAAGTGTCAATCCCTAGTGCAACGAATTTAAAATTTAAACTTACTTCACTTTGCAAGTGGGTTTATGTGTTTTACACAATACCAATTCATTGTCATTCGAGAGCGAATGCGAAGTGAAGTGATATGCGATCTGAGATTCGAGTTATCGATCGAGTTTCACATAATAGTAATGCTGACGGAAAGTGTAGTAGACTATCAAGATCATTATTCACTGGTCTAAATGTAATTAACACCGGAAGATGCGACTTCGCGTCTGTAATCTGTGAGAAAATGTCGTCTGTTCTGTTGATTAATTTCGTGTTTCAAGTGGGCCACAGCACGGCTCTATCACATACCAAATATTTTTATTAATGGATATTATACTTGTACAATCAAATGTAACGTCCCCGGGTGCTGTTCCAGTAGTCCCAACGCTAAACCAAAATGTTGGTAATTGGGAAAAAAGTTATAATTTAATGGCTTTTTGAACGTAGAATGGCAACATTGTCATTTAGGGAATTATCATCGCTACCAAACATCCCCCCCCAAGTACGACGTTTTATCAAAACTCTATTCATAAGTAATGATAATGTTGCCATCATATAATAAAAAGTACAGTACTAGTACTATTGATATGCCTGAGTATCAAGATTGGAATTCTGTTTTTACTTTATTTTTCTCGTAAATTATTTTTTTATTTATGAATGAATGACACTTATTTTGTAACTTTTCAAATAACAATCAAACTGTACGTTGTTTGTGTAAAGATTAATTGTTAAGAGAATAATCCTTCGAAAACCTTACTGTTGACGTAATTTACCTGTAAGGTGCATCTGCAAATCATTCAAAAATGGTAAAACTATCTAATCCAAATGCGACATTCTGATCATTATCAATAATTTAAAAATGAATTTGTTTTAAATATGTAGTTTTTGAATAAAATAAATTGCAATAATTAATGTAAAAGTTAAAAATAAATTTACGAGATTATTTAATATTTTCTTTAAAGAAATAATTGAATGTATTCTGATCCAACTAGTAGTCTAGAGTAATGGATACTCTCAATGCTTGTTAGCAACGCGTGATGTTAAATATGTCATACATGTTTATGTATATAGTTTTATTAGAATGTAAATATGAAATAAAGATCCTTTTTTGAACATTCTTGGTCTGTTTTTGGAGTTGTTTAAAACTATTCAAATTTAACATAAACGTTAACTCAGGTTTGATTTCCTTTTCCTATGGAATATTTGTTACTTATCTCTCCCAATAGCATTAATGTTAAATCCACGAAAAATTTGTGACGTTAAATTCGAAATACGAAAACGAATAAAGGTTTACGTCTTTTGTTTTGTCCAATATTTAAAGTGTTTTGAACACAAAAAAAACTGCTGTTTTCATTTACATGTGACCACCTAAGACGAAGACGAGGACGGGGGGGGGGGGGCAGGGCATGGTGATATAACAATGAATATATATCATAAATGTATATATATTATGTATGATTTTAAATTTACATGTTTTCAGCCGCTACGTATATCATATTTGCAGACGGAGATTGTATTTATTTCAAGTGAAAGCTCAATTAACATATAAGTGAATAAAATTAAAGTTAATTGTCATAAAAACACTCTTTGCAGTTAAAAGTCAAAACTTAAACATCGTTTATTGTTCTTTCTTTCTTTGAATTAGATTTCATGGATTACTGGAATTATAGACCTAAAGATAGTTTATTTGAGTCCCATAATTATGTCCTATTTTAAACCACTCAAGAGAGTATATCATTTATTGAATTACGAGAATGTATGGTCTAATAAATATTGAAAGTTTGGCAAATACTTCCTCTACACTTTACTAAAAGTAAAGGTTTTTATTTCAAAAGTTAGATGGAATATTTTTAAGAATAATGATTGGAAGCAGATTCTGATTCATACCGATGATGAAAAATTTGCAAACTTTTAATTTTAAAATAATTAGTGATATCAGTAAAATATTAAAAACATCTATTATAAGCTTTTGATAATTGCAACTGGATCGACCAAAATATTGTAGAACATCATTTCGTTTACGTTGTATGTATTGATTAACAATGTTGTAAATGTATTTGTCCGAGAATAACCAGTACCTTTGCTATCTTCATTACTACTCGACTCAGATTTCTATAACAATACATGTCTTTAGTAAATACATAATTTTTCTCATCTTCTGACCTAATACTGATTTTTTATGAATGTTGTAACCTTATTGTGCAAAAATTGTAACTTTTCATAAAATACGTACTAGCAATTCTGATTAGAGATGACAGTTTCAATGCAATTGTCATACGTATATGTTTTGTCTATGACGTTTAACACTCGAAAGGCGCTGAATTTATAAACTGGACTTGAGGTCTTAATTTGGAATAAGGCACTTTGTACTTTCGTTTTATTGTTACATTCATCCAGTTTGTCACAATTAAAATATTAATTTTCCTTATCTATCTATTTCTCTGTTTGTTTGATTCATTTGTGACTTGCTTGTTACACGTAATGCTGATTTGCTGACATTTATTGGGAGTACAGACTTCTGTGAGTATATAAATTCTGACAAATTTTGTTATTGGTGTACGTTATTTGCTGATCATATTGCATTTTTTTTATAAAACACATTGAATTGTTTCATTTTTGAACTAATATTACTTTGGGCGTGATTGCTACGGTGCTCACTATCTGCCATTCAAACCCATTAGAAAAAACGTGAAGAACAAAATTAAATTACAAAATAATATTAAGCAAAATAATTTTATCTTAAGAGCAGAAGTATGCTGACTAACAATGGATAAAGAATGTCTAAAATGGTAAATAATAAAAATATAAATACCTTATACCTAGTATTGATTAGATAGGTATGTGTGCAAAAAAATTTGGTCCCAAACTAGGTGTCTATAGCAATGATACCAAAAATACTTCAGGTCATTTTTTTATCACATCTTTACAAAGGATGTTTATTCATTTGACATTATATTGGAGTTTTTGCATTGCATTACATTTTACATTGATTACATTGGAGTGTTATCAAGTTTTTGTCTAAATGAATTTTGAAAACATTTTCCAGTCCATATCAGAACACTTGTCAGATGCAGTCTGATGCATGTGATGATGAAAGTTCACTGTTTAAGCAGAAGTGAAAAATGGTTCCTTAAGTTGAATTTTTTATCTTTGAGAATATAAGAAATTCACACTGCCAAATTGTGACTGAAAGAAGGTGACTTATAAGTGTCTTATAGTGGTAAATAGTCACTTTAAAAGGGCTTTTGTCTTAGAAAGATATTTGAAGTATTTGGAATCATATTTCTGGTTTTAATTGACATTTGAAATAGTACACATTGTGCAAAAATTGTGTTATAGATTAACATTTTTTTGAGACAGAATATTTAAATTTTGTTCAGTAAGAAAACAAAAATTTGGAATTTCCATATGTCTCTTGCGTAATTGAATTTTATAACTAAGGACAAACCAACCATTGTGTCTGTTATAAACTTTTTCACAAATATTTTATCTGGTGTGGTATTATAGGAAGCCAGGTCTTTCAGACCATTTTAATTAAAATTATAGACTCTATAATACATATAGAGTGGTCTCTTTTAAAGTCTCATTTGCAATAGTTTACTACTAACTGTTAAAGTTAAAAACTAAACAATGCCAAACTAACATGTAAACATATCATACTAATTAATGCAACTATTTAAAATAGTTTAATTTATAAATTTACAAAGCATAGGGAAAGAGAATTCTACCAGGAGTAATAACATTTCAAGAAACACACATGGTAAAAGTCACAAAACAAATATTTTATACAGTACTTACATGCAATGTGATAAGAATAATGAAATTTATATTTATACAAAAAGCTTTATCAATTGTATGCTCTGATTTTTTAATTTTTGTATAAATTATTAATGTTATACAGTCAAACGTGGATAAGCGAGAGTTCAAGGGAACACAATCTCATTCTCGCTTATAGAAGTTTCTCACTGACCCGAGTTTCTCATTGATGCAGGTACATGTGTAGCGTTTCTCTCTTATAGAGGTATGTAGCAATAACAAGTCATAGCAACTACGAATATAGTAAATATGTAATATGATAAAATTATGTGCATAATATGCACAACATATATTTTTAATAGTGTGTATATGTTACGTTCATTAGATTTCAACATATAAGTACTTTATAAGGGTAGGTATCAAGATGCTTACGAAAACAAAACAAAAATTCATGCACTATGTAATTTTATTTTATTTTATTTAGAACTTATTTACACTTAAAAAAATCCATCAATTTCGTTTGGGTTTCTGTTTTTGTATTTTGAATGTTTTTCTCTAACTCATGAATTTTGTCGAATATTGCTTAATCAACAACCGCCGCATATTCAAAGTACTGATGGACAGTCTCTAACGCATTTAAAGCCAGCTTCATTGGAATGATCTTTATTTCTGTTTCCGGAATCTGTGCCTCGTCTTCACTGTCATTTCCAGCAATACAGGTTCACACAATTTTTAACGATATCGTCATCGGTTTGTTCTCGGTACACAGGCACACATATCCATTCGAAAAGAATGCAATAAAATAACAATGTTATTTAGTCCACGAAATAGAATAGGTACAATATTGATGAGAAAACAATACAAAAACAATGGTAAGAAGTTCCACAAAAGTTAAGAATGAGTCATAAAATAAATGTTAAATTTGTAATTTGTTTTGTCATTTGTTACTGTATGTGTGTATCTTTTATGTGTGTATTTATAAATAAACAAAGCTCGACTGTCGCTTATAGAGGTAAAGATAAGTAGCAGTCTCACTTACGGAGGTCCATGAGGGAAAAATGACTCTCTCTTACAGAGGTTTCCGTTTCTCGCTAATAGAGGTTTTGGGAGCTTAAAATAACGGGTCCTGGCTATTACTCTCACTTATCCAATTCTCACTTACCCAGGTTTGATTGTACATAGTGTGTTTTCAGGTTTATAAGAAGAAATGTTAAAAAAAAGGTTTGATGAATAACCTGCATCTTATAATGTGTTTTAGTATTATTGTGATTCCAATAGACTGCTAAAACCATATTCCTCTTTTAGCATTATTGTAGTTCTATAAAAATATTATTTTAACATGTTATTACTCCTATATGTACTAATACTGTAAGGGTATATCCTGTATATTGATTGGATTTAATAAAAAGTGAAAAATAATAAAATAAAGACAAAAAATATATCAGTTTTTAATGACCCCACTTCTGAGGCATACCCTCCCACAATCTTTTTATTTCAAATTGAGGGGTTTGGACTTTGAATTATGACTTCCGTACTAGCTCATTGGGGTTTTAACCCCACTGAGCTAGCAATTCAAGCAACCTTTAGGTTGCTCACGAGCAATGCATTAATGCGATCACAAGGTCATGATCGAACCCAGTACCTCTCTGATTTGAAGGCAGTGCTATTAACCACTGAGTTAATCCTGTTTCTTTTGGATAAAATATTTTCCAAATGTGTAATATATTTTTGAATTATTATTTTAAACTTCTTATACATAATATCTGTTTTAACATGACACACCATGCATTGTGTCATTTCTGTAAATAATGATATTGCCTCTGTATAAATAGCATCATATAGCATTAAAAGTAAAGCTAATGGATTGTATTGTGTTAAAAACAATTTTCCTCTGGATCAAAATCACTAAACTTTTTGTTTCATACATTTATTTCAAATCAAGTGCAAGAGAGTTATTTAAAATATCATCAAGATTTACCCTTACTGTTTGAAACAATTGTATTCTCTTTTCCTTTTTCAATATTAATGCTACATATTTAACTAAGACATGAAAATTTAGTTATTTTTTTTAACACGCAAACAATAAACCTCTGGTCAATTTTTAAAATATTTTCTGTACATTTTGTTGATATAAATATGTTAGATTTTAATCATCTCACTCCTAAGACGTACCCTCCCATTCTTGTGTTTCATATCGAGGAATTTAGAGCTGAGGCACTCCATGCTGGCTGAGTAAAGGTTGGAGGCTGCTAATGACCAACCAATGACATGATAATTTCCAGTACCGACGGCATATCATGCTCTTTGAGGCACAGAGCAAGTGGTTCTATTGTCTTAAATTATGAACTCATTGGTCGATTCACTTATGATCAGGATTGCACCTTTTAAGTATCTTCCTTCTGATTTGAAGTTAATGCTCTCAAACATGGCCTCTACTCCAGGATATTGTGTTTAATCATTATTATAAATAAGCTTATTTTTCAACTCATGTTGCTTATACCCAATATGGAGAAATCATTTACCTAATTTATTGACTGTGCTGTACAGTCAACAAATTACTTACCATACAATAACTGAGTTTATAATTATAAGTAAGTCTTAATACATTAGGTTAGTGTTTTCAAGTAAATCCAGAACCAAGTTTATTTATTATAACTGTAAATGACATTTAAATGCTCTCTCTCTCTCTTATGTTAATGATAAATGAATTATATTTAAAACAATTTTTACTTTTAGGCCACAATGTTTAGATTTGAGGACTTTATGAGAGATGGTATAATGAACAATAATTCTCAAGAATTATATGAAAGCTTAAGTAATGATAACCCATCTTTTGTTGTGATGAAAATATATGAACAGATCAAGAATAATAAACAGTTCAAATTTAGGAAAGAGAAGAAATCTGAAATAGTGTCTGAAATGTTCCGTTTGCAAGGCAATGAAAATTTTAAAAATAAAAAGTATGGAAAAACACTTCAATTATATAACAATGCGCTTTTATATGCTCCTCCAAATACTCAAGCCATGAGACTAGCTTATAGCAACAGGTCTGTGTTGTTATTTAAATGTAGGCAATATGAAGAGGCACTAAAGGATATTGAAAAATGCTTCCAGTTGGGTGGTTATGATTCGGAAGTAAAAGAAAAACTCGAAAAAAGAAAGGAACGCTGTGACACTATCATTCGAAATGGCTTTGTGCAGCACATCGTATCTAAAAAAGACATGCAATTTTCACAACCTAATATATTTGAAATGTATTCAAAACATGCTGAAATTCCTGGAGTAAGCAAAGAAGTACATATTCATGCAAAGTCTGAATCACTGAGAGTTCTTGCAGCTAAAGATATCCATCCGGGAACAGTAGTCGCCTCTGAAATTGGATTTATAACCGCAATGACTAAAGATTACTTCAATATTTCTTGTTATTATTGTCAGAATACCATTTTGAATTTGATTCCGTGCGACAACTGTTGCGTCGCTTTGTTTTGTGATGACAATTGTAGAAAACAATGTTTACTAGAATATCATGAGATCGAATGCAACTTGGTCAACAGAGATTATGATAACTTAATGTCATTGGTGCTCAGAGCTATAGTAAAGATTAGAAACAAATGTGCTGATTGGAATGAGTTCCTAAAAATGTTTGATAGTATCAATCAATCAGGTGGAAAAGTAGATATTTATAATACTATTAGTAGTGACTCTAAATTATCTTTGCTCACTGACACTCAGGTGACCAAACTTTATGGGAGAAAATTTAATCACGCATTCAATAGTGCTGTGATTATATATCACTTAACAGAATACTCATCATTTTTTCCTAAGCAATTTCAGGAAAGGCAAAGTGTTGTAACAGCTACTGCCAAACAATTGATGTATTTATTTTCTCAGACTCCAGTTGTTTTAAAATCTGTGGTAAATGATATATCAATTCAAAATCTTGCTTTTCTGAACTCACAAATAGGCTATTTCTCATTGACGGGAAAATTAAAACATTCCTGTGATCCAAACATTGAAGCAATCAGTATAGGAAATAAAGTTATTCTGATAGCTATACGTCCTATAAAAGGCGGTGACGAGTTGACAAGATCTTACGTGTAAGTTTTTAAGTATAATATTTAGTATGTGAATTGAAATATAGTGTTTAGTTTCTATACAATTTCATATTGATTGCAACCAATGGTAGATGATAGTCACATGGTAAGGTGAAAATTTCTATAATAAATTGAGAAACTTCAGATGATTTTGACTCGGGAAAGTGTAATATGAAATAACATGTAGCTCATGTTTATATCAAATTGACAAATGATTCAACAGAAATCTATCTAAGTACAGGGTTAATATTTTAGATTTTTAATAGATGATACTGCTTGATGCATTAACTGTTTGATGTATTGTGTGTTTGAATCTTTTTATTTTGTTGTTTGATAGCACTAAAACTTTAAACAAACCGACTAAACAATTTAAATTCAAATAAAATTTGTCACTAACATCAACATTGTTTTTCTAAAAAATAGTGGTGAATAATGGGGTATAGTGCACCTATTGCTAAAACATTCTTCTAATATTCTTACAACCACTTGAACAGTTTTTTTTAAATAGCATTTTCGAGAGGCAAACGAAAATGCGAGCCATCAGAGCGTAAATGGTCATTACGTCCAAACTCATGACCCCAGAGGAGGCATAAGTATGTTGTCAAACTGTTGTGTAAGAATAAGATATTGCATAGATTGCATAGTATATGAATGGGCAGGTGAAGGGGCGAGAAGTGATAGAGGGGGAGTGGAGCGATTGAAGGAGGTGTGGGCTACCGGAACTCTCACTCACCAGACGAAATTAACAGCGGAAGTTGCTTCACGTCTGTAGATTGTGAGAGCAGGATATCTCGTTTGTCGAGGTGGCCCGCTTTCATGCTGCAGCGAAGTTGGCCACAGCATTGCTTTACCACAACCCATACATACCACATATTTTCTACAATACTGAAATACATCATTTAGTGATAAATATTTGTTGTTTTGCAGTGATAGATATTATCCTTAAAGTAACAGAATATCAGATTTCGACTATTAGATCCATTGAAGATTTTTACATCTATTTGTCAATGAAAAAAAAGCTGATCTTCTTCAAAAAGCTAAACAGAGATCCTGTTTAAGATTTATATTTAAGAATATTGAATTTTTTAGATTTGACCTTAACTAGAAAAGATATGACAGATATTAAACACCTGTTCGATATCTGTCAATGCTCTCAAATCAATATTAAATTCTTTGGATATAGATTCGTAGTGGAGAGGCAGGTTAGAGGGTCAGTGATGGATTGTATGCTCATGTTAATGCATGTTGCAGGCAAGCTCTATTATGGATTTCCACGAATTAACACCTCACACAATAGAATTGTAGTAGGCATAAGCCCTAAAAGATTTATGGCTTAATTACAAATCATGGATATTTCTCTACTATCACTTAAATTAATATATTACACACTATAATATTTCAGAAGAAATCATCTATACTTTGATATGACCAACATGAAAAGTTATTGCATGATTTAATTATTTTTTTCTAAGAACAAATAATTTTACAGTATTATTTAGAATTTGTGAGGATGTGTTCCAATAGGGCTAACAAAATCTTGGTAAAACAATAGTGAAAATCATTGTTAGCCATTAGATCAAATTGACCTTACAAGCTAATAAGGTTTAGAATGTCCAACGATACTTATATAAAAAACTATTATGTGATAATTATTTTTAGTTTTATCAGAAGTGTTTCTATTAATGAAGGTCTGATTATGATTATATAGTTTTCATCAAATACAATACTGTGTTTCAATACCACATGGCATATATGGTATGAATAAATTGTATAGAAATAAATAAATGAATCCCATATATCATTCAGAATTTGTGGTGACCCTTTTTTACATGGATGCGAATATGATTCGATTCTATTTCTATCGATTATTATTATTCGAAATTTTTTTTTATTTTAGTCAGTAACAAAAAGTGAGTTAATGACAATACTTGCCATTATGTGGTGTTCGAATTGTTGTTCTCTAACTACCAGGGATTTTACGGCTCTTGAAATTGTGACAAGATGCACAGTATAAACGCAACGCCTAGGATGCATTACCGCGACTTTCTCCATAACACAAAATCATATCCGCATATTGAATGTTGGAGAATGACATTTTCAGCTTTATGAATTCAAAAATTAAAACTAATAATTTAATTTAATCAAACAATTTGCCAGTCAGTAATTGAAATTATATCAAATAATCACTGTGGATAAACTAAACACACACTTCATTAAAAAGGAACAGCTTAATAAATAAATTAATACACACAAACTATTATGAGCGATGACCTACGTTCTGTCTGTCTCATTTGGAAATTTGTTCCCAACTAATTGAATTTTCCCAACTAATTAAAAACCGACGAAGACGTACAGGCGATTCTTAGTTTTTGCTTCAAAAACATCAAATAACAATTGAACGTCCAATTTTTGTAATTTTGTTTATTATTTTCCAGAGACCGAGAAAAGGCAGACCGGGAGTTACTATTATTATATTCCAATGCACAGCACTACAATTGCCATGCATGTGCTGAGAGACAGACCGACCGTGAATGGCACTTTACTTCTGAGCAAGAGATGTTGTTACGATCGGGAATACTGAAACATGAAAACTACAGGATATTGTGTGATCTTTTAGCTGTTTTTGATAATTTGAGACACACAAAATTTTATCAACAGATATATGACTGTTTCAGCTATTTTATAGGTTATAATCAATATCGCGAAACAAAGAACATGTTTTTAGGTAGAAGTTTGAGTTAATTGTCAAGAATTCTTTATTTTTGTTTTAGAAATATTCATAAGCGCCAGTGTAGAAAGTGTATTAACAATGTAATATAGTTTATAAATCAATTAAACTATGGAATGGAAGTCAAAGTGTTTTTACTTATACAAGTATCAGAAAGTAACATTGTCATAGGGAGCGACTTTATTAATGTAAAAAAAGGAGAGCTTTTCACTTATATTTTCATAAATTAATGTTTTGATAGCGACAAAAAATTATACAATTCTTATTAAGCACCTCACACTTTTTTAACACTTTTAATATTAGCTTGACCTGTATGTATGTAACAAAATTTTTGAGCGTAATTTTCACCAATTTCTAGATGTATGATTAACTTTAAAATCTGCAACATGTGTCAAGGGCCGATGACAATACAATAATTTAATACTTTGAATAACCAAATTTAGAAAAAAATGAATTTTTAACACTTTTATTAACTTGATATGTGTATATATATAAAACGGAATCTTTGAGCGTCATGTTCACCGATTTCTGGATATCTAATTAATATGAAAATTTGCACATATGTTAAGGATCGATAAAAATTATTTTATATTTTAAAGTTTGAAAAAGAAAATTTAAAAAAATTAAAATTTCTGAAATTTTGTAAAATGTAAAACTAAAAAATTATAAGAAAATTTTGAAAGGCAAATTTAAAAATAAAAAAAACCGAAACAAAATTTTATAAAAAATATAAAATTCGAAATAATAAAAATTCTGACAAAATTTTGCAACAAAATATCCTAGTGATGTGTTAGATGAAATGGGCAGGTTAAGTAGACATGAATGATATAAACTTAAATTCATTGCCATTTATATTGTTTTGAGACTAAAAATTTAGAAAATAAATTAAGAGTTTAAAAAAACATGCTTTAATAGCAAACCAAATTAAAAAGTAGAAAATAATTTTTACTTATGAAAAGTTTGTGTTACAGCAATAGAAATTCCAACAATCAATCATGATTAATTAACTAGAAATAAAATAAGAGACAAACTTAAGTTAGGGATGCTGCAAGCATCAATCGAGTTCATCTGCTTCAAGCGTAGTGAAACAGCAATTCAAATTGTCTGACTCATTTATATGAAATGTAGAGCATAAACATTCACTAGAGTATTCCTGCTGAACAATTGTCTTCAGTTGGTTGTTTGAAGAAACAATATTAGCCATGTAATCTTATATGGTAATTAAAGGAAGCACACTGAATTTATAAATTAAAAATTTTAAATTGGCAATGAAGAGAGAGGCCCTTAGTAACTTGTGACATTAGGGTGTTATACATGAATACCATATTGAACTTCATTTTGCAAAAAAGAGCAAATATTTATTGTTTACTTAGTTTGTTTTTTTTATAGACTTAAATTTTATTTTCTGTTATTATAAGCTTGCATATTTCATTAATATATATAACTTCAGTATTAGTCAATTGCCCTATTAACCATTGTTTTATTTATTTAATTCACAACAGTTAGTGAGTAAAATGACTTTAAAAACAAAATACTAAACCAATTAGAGATTTTTAAATCTTTTCAAAGTATGTACAGCATTATTGTGACTATTTAAATATACCTTCACCATAAATCCCTTACTCCTGCAAATTTAGGTATTAAAATATTGGTCTAAAGATAATGAGTTATCTTTTTATAATCTACTTATGCATAGAGAATAAAATGTATAACTACATAACCAATGTATTACAAAGCATTATTAATAATTTCATTCACATTTCCAATATTTTTTCCAATAGTAAATATGAATGAAGTTACTTATAAATATGAATATTAATAATGTCCTTTTGTTTATTGAATAAAATATTAAATTAATTTAGAATGTTTCAATAGATAGGTATGTTTAGGATAGGCCAACTCTTACTCATAGCCTATCCTTGAGAAGTTTAAGGAGAGAAAAGGAATCCGAGTTCTAATTATAATTTCTTTTAAAAACAGAAAAGATTGATAATCATATATAAATTAGTGATTTACTGATATGTAACATTATTCATAAAAGAACAATACAGTAGATCCACGGTACTTCAGCTCTGTCTAATTCTTCACCCCCTATAATTTGACAATACATATAAAGCAAATATACTATGGCAAATCTTTCCTCAATGCACATTTAAATATGTGGTGACCTGTTTGCAGCACCATGACTTTTTCTCAATGTGTATTGTTTAAACTTAATTGTATAATGTGGATTGGTGTCACATTATACAATATATATCTACCCTAATCTAATAAACACTGTTATATCGATTGTGTTTAATTTACAAGTCTTGTATCATATATTTTGTAGTATGTATAGATTAAGTTTTAATATTTTTATATGTATGCAATTTGTTGAATTACAAGGTACTTCTTTTCTAAAAAGTTTCAGACCACAAAAGGATTGGCAGTATTCTATAGTCCAACAAGTTTGATCGTTCGATACCGCCTTGCTTTTAACTTGGTAGGATCATAGAGGGCAAGTAAAAATTTATCCAAAATTAAGCATCTAAATACTTTATTATTGACATTAGTAATGACAACCAAATAAAAGATAGTACTCTCTTTTTTTAATAAAAAATTATATACACATTTTTTTGTCTCTTAATTTAAAACATATTCCTACAGTTAAATGTCCCAAAATCAATGAGAGATAGCTATGTTCCTTGAAGTTTTTATATCACATATCGGGTGACAGTCAAGTGTTTGTCCAAGTTCTATTATTTATAGGATATATGTTATTAACCTTAGCTTCACTATCTCCTGCCATATGGCCTTGTGGTGTTCAAGATTTATGATAGCCATCCTTATAAGAGTATTGTTATTTAATCTCACGAGAGCTTTGCCTATTATAGCATGCTGAAATTAATTGAAAAGTATTTTTTTCGTAGGACAGCAACCACAATATAACTGTTTATAAAGATTTCTGTTATAAAAAGTATAATGGTTTTTAAAGGTGACTGTTAAATGCAATGAACATCTTTTTATGTAATATTGCAATAGCAGTTTGAACTATTATTTTGTATATATGTATAAATGATGAACTGTGGCTCATCATTTGTTTATAACTCTGGTTCATTATGATGAAGAAATCTTATTTGAAAATACCTCTAGCAGTATTATAGCCGGGGAGGTAGCGTTGCATTTTTTATTGTGATTTTGGTACGATTGATTTTGAGTGCAATTGATAGTTTAATATGGATAATAATTGAATTACGCGTCAGCAGATGTATTCAGGTTGGATCGGGTGGAGAAAATTTCCATTATGTAAAAGAAATTCCAGTCCAGAAATTATCGTCCTGTCGTTTGTAAATTTGCACAACAATAATTTAAACAATAATAATAATTATAGAAATAGTCAGCAGTTAAGATAATGATGGGTTGTACGTTAGCGGGTCATATACGCCTAAGTATATTAAAAATAATTATTTTAATTTCATTTCGGGTTGAATGAAACTGATACAGATTATTGTTTATGCTATTTAAATAATTAAAAATGCCTCGGCAGACTTATTGATATATTGCTATCGTCAGAGCGTCAGCTGGGGGATTATAAATTATAGGTGCAGAGCAAGCATCTAAACCGAGTATACAGTAACCAATTGTACTATTCAGTTGACAAATATTGACGAAAATTAGGTTGCTAATTCAAGAACAATGTATCTCTATCGTATTATTAACTTCATATACTTTTTTTTTATCCAAAAATGTCTAAAGGACATAGCCGGTTAAGCATATAAAAACTGAACTCGCGTCTGATGAAGGGTTCTTACCTTGTTTTTATTGTTTTTCACCTAAAATAGCGAGAAAAATCAGTCAGAAAAACCAGTGGAAAATTGAAACATATTATTACAAATGAAGATTTAAATAGATATCAACCTTATTGTAGAAATACTTTACATATTGGATCCATGTTTTGTCATAAGTGTAGACTGTGGTGATAATATTGAAAATGACAGTTGCGGCAGTGATTTGGATGATCTGGACTTTCAAGAACTTTGTCGCAATAGTTCACGTCTAGAAGAATACGCAGAGTTTCAAATAAAAAGAGTTAAAAACAACACATTGACTGTACTGTATGTGAATCTAAACAAAATCTTACTAGTGTGCATTTAGATGCTCGCCTTGAATTAATTCTATTCAATTTGCATAAATACTCTTCATTTTTGACAAGATTGTGAGTAAATTTTACAAATCTATATACATATATATATATATATATATATATATATATATATGTATTAGCATAAAAGTATCTTATAATGGATTTAATAAAAATAGTAACAAATAAAAAAAAATCATCAATCATCTCAAGTGTCTAAAAAATGTGACTGTCAAGATTCTAAAATAACCTATATTTTGTGAGCTACCTATTAGTGCATACTGTTATAAACTAGGCAGTTTCGGCCATTTTCATACCTATTCGTAATATTTAGTTATTCTACAGAGGTATACATAGTACAACTATATTAATGTCAGTTTCGTTTATTTCGATGCTAACATGTTAACAACTACATTTTTAATTGTCAAATCAAAGTTAAGGGATCATTAATGAAGTTAAGTGACCGATATTGTCTACTTAAATTAATGGTCCTTAAGGTGGTTTAAGGGACATTGAACCGACTCTGGGAGTAACAGTTCGTTAAACCATTACTAAGGAACTACTAAAGGAGGATTAAAATTTAAGTAACGTCTCTGAGTGCGGCAGTAATTAATTAACAAATAAGATATATATTTTTGTTATATTAATTGCGCTGTAGCATGGTGCGGGCAGTGTTGCCAACCCGAATCTTAGAAAATTAGTAGATCATGCGCCAAAAGTTGGTAGAAGTTGGTAGAATGTAAAATGCAAAATTGGTAGATCTACCACCTCAATTTATAAGATTTTTTAGGATTAAAAATGCATAATATGTTCTTTAAATGTTTATTTTTTAAAATTATACATATTTTTATTGAACAATTTTAAATGTTCAGCGCTAGGCTGCCCGTTCGTTGCTATGAATCTTTTAGTACGCAACAATCCCTCTAGAGTCTCCGTGCAAATTCGGTTTCTCTGGCAGGTTTTCATATTATTAATTGCAGAAAACAATCTCTACATTGGCGCTACTATGTGGAAGTGCGAGTAATTTTCTGATGAATTCGCATAGCAGGGGAAACATTGGAGACTGGTCTCCTTTTAATGGATGAAACATGCTTCCAAAATTCTTCAGGTGTAGGATCCACATTTTTTCTGTGAAATTAAATGGCATGTTTCGTAATAATCTCCACTCTCGGTCCAATTCGGTAATATTTTCTGGGCATAGTCCTGAAAATAAAATGTAAATAAAAAGTATTCTAGAGTAAACAACATCAATAATTCATTGTTTAACTTGCCTGGAAACTGAACCCTAAATGAGCAATAGTTGTGACTGCATGTTTTTCAATGATATGCTTAGGATTCATAAATTTGAGACATTTTAATCTTTGCTTTTCATTAAAACAAAACGCTGTTTTATTTGTTTTATACTCTCCATGTAAAATAGAATGCATTTTTCTTTAAACTGTACTATTTCCATTTCATTAATTCTAGCCACAAAGTCTTGTTTCAATAACAGGGAAATAACATTGCCACCAAGGTATATTTCTTCAATTGGTACATGGTAATGTTTATTTTCATATTCTAAATTCAAAATTTTGTTCTCTAAATCCAAGTTAAGATCCTTGCTACTGTGTTTTTCACCTTCAGTCAGCTGCAGTAATTCTGGTTTAATAAAACATTCCAAGATAGTTTTGTATATTGTAAAAATCCGTTCATACAATAAATAAAGTTTAGGACTTTCTGATTGCATTTCTTTATTAATGTCATGGAAATAGGGCAACACATAATCCAAAAGTTCAAATATAACTCTGTTGAAGGATCCATGGACTTCACATGGATGGACTGAGCTGCAAGTAGCCTGTCATTCAAAACAGCATTTTGGAAGTATAACTTTAAAGCTGGAAGCTGTTCTAAAAGCCGTTTGACCACAGGAAGTAGAGACAGCCATCTTGTTTGAGCAGGATGTAGAAGTTTGTGGGGTTTTATATCCAGAAAAGACTGGAATTGTTGATAGTCACCCAGACGTTTTGGGCTATTTTGGATATAATTGTATACATCTCTTGCAAAATCCTCTACACCTCTCGGAAGAGTTTTGCAGGCATAAGAAGCACACAAATGAAATGAGTGGCAAATGCACTTCATCATAAATAAATGTGGGATCTCATTTGCAAATAGAGTGGACAATGAATGGTGTGAACCAAACATAGTATTTGCACCATCTGCTGCAAACCCAATCATGTTCTCTTTGTAAGGAATATTTTCTTTATCAAAATATTCTTTGCATGCATTGTGTAATGCTGTGGCAGTACCGTCTACAATTGGTATTAAACATAAAAACTGATCTTCCACATTGAAATCTACTGCTGTTCTGGCAATGAGTGCCAAATGTTTTGTTGTTGATTTGTCTGTGCTTTCATCAACAATCAAAGAAAATTTTTCAGTTTGTAAAGTCTTAACTAATTCGGTGTGAGATAATTTTCCTGTAACATTGGTAACAATGGCTTGTGCCTTAGTTTTTTCGAATGTAATTTCTTTAGCTATTTCACAATCTGAGCAAACATTTACAATAAGTTTCTTTAAGTCACCTGAAAAATAATATTATTTGAATACCTATAGTATTTAATATGTCTTAATTAAAATTATTTTTTGTGAATCAAATACAACAAAACATAGTCTACATTTATTAAATAATGAATTTGTAGACCAAGTCACAAGCATACTAACCAGCAATGTTAAAAGGCAAATTATTTTTTACCAAAAAACAAGCCATTCTTATTTCTCCAAATTTGATTTTATCCTCTAATGACTTTTTGAGTGAGTTTGCCCAAACTGGGTGATTGATAGTTGACTTGCCAAACCTGAAAATAAGCAGTTACTTTTTAAAAGATTAGTCTTTATATATTTAAAAATAGATGAAACTAAATTGCGTAAAATTAGGATAAAAATATATACATGCACCATGCACAATCATAGGCAATCAATGATAAATTTTAGTAATATTATTAGCAAAATTTTATTATTCTATATTAAACTGAGCATAAATCCACGGAATAGGTCACCTTTCACACATGCTACATGCTTTAAACTATTTGCATGTTTATTTAGAATAAATCTTCCACCAGCACACTTAAGATCACACCTACATGATTTACAATAAAATATTCTTCTCCTTGGTACTTTCTTGAAGCCAACTAGCAAATTCCTTGTCTTTCTCCCATAATTTGGAATACTTTTGTTCATAGTGCCTTTTTCTAGCTTTTCGTGGCGGAGTTCCTAACCTAGAACTCTGTACTTCGCTTTCGCTGCTGTCAGCATCCATTGTACAAATAAATGTACGCAACACCGAAAATACAGCAATCAGCACCGTTATTTAATTTTAACAACACAACAAGTCAAGAACCTAATACAGGAGCAGATTTACCATTAATACCGCAACAAATCAACAAAGTATAATAATGACAATGACAGTTGACAGTCCACTCCACTATCAATGGGCGCGATACGATATGGCGCCATGGCGCGAACGGCCAGTTGCTGTCTTTTGTTTTTTTTTGTTTATGACCTGGAGTCTGGACGTATGACGTATCGTCGCATGACTCACGCAACATTCGCTCGTCGATATTAAAATAATTCAATGTGGTGAAATGTCAAGTCAAAAATCAAACTAATTTAAAAAATATGTAGATTTTAGGTATCGGGTGGTAGATAGGTAGATTGAAGTGAAAATTGGTAGATCTACCGAAAAGTTGGTAGACATGGCATCACTGGGTGCGGGTGACAGTTTCAGTAACGTTTCATTTCACACTTGAATGTTGCCGCGATTTACAAATTATGACTTAACATTTCAGCTATACCACATTCGTAATATATTAAATGGTTAATTACTGTAGCAAATTAGATTAAACCCAACTAGAATGTTCTAGTCTACAAATAAAATCATATTGAAAGAAAAATTAAGCAAGGTGTTATGCGCGTATTAACGCAACGCCATAGACGTATTTAGTGATGGGATGTAAATACTACGACGGATAGTTGATGTTTTTGAATAAAAAACGTATATTGTATGTAGTTCAATTTTTATTGTTAAAAGTCTATAATTATGTAAATGAAACAACCCAACATATATAGGGTAAGTTTGCCTAAAAGGTTTCTAAAAAAATATATTTTATTCGTCTAAACTCATAGCAGAATTAGAAACATCTGAATTGTCACTAAATTCATCATCCGAATCTGTGACGGATATTATTAATGATGACTCCATTATGTTGTCAATATGGATGTCACGATCCCAAGGGAACGTCCATAAAGCACGTGGTCATATTTTAGTCTCTCTAGGACTCCTCCCTCCCCCCATGTGGCCTTACGTAGCCTTTTCTATGACCCCCAAGCCAATGGAACGTGGTTTTTTCACGATACATTAATTTATTTATAAAATAAAATAATTAATAATAAATTAATTTATTAACAGTTTATTTTTTTCAAATAATGTATTTAATTATTTGATTCCTCTTGTTAAATTAACATCGGGGTCACCAAATTATCTTATTCAACAAAATTTTCATCTGAAGAAAACCACGTAGCTTTGCTCTCGACTCCCTCCCCCCTATTACGTGCCTCAGCGTAGCGTTTAAGCTTATCCCTCCCCCCCCTTGGTCGAGCTACGTAGTTTATGGACGCTCCCCAATCAGACAACTTTTTCAATTTTCTTAAACTAAAATAATGTGTTGTAATCTTTAATGAACGTTAATTAGGTAATTATATATAGGTATAGCAGGGCTTCCCAAACTGTCCATCGCGACGCCCTGAGGCGTCTGTCGATGCGACCGAGTCGAGTGAACCACAGGGTACTTTAGTGAGCGCCGTGTGCATTCTGACAAACATCCCTAGGCTAGTACTAAAATTAGTAAATATTTTTGAGGGCTGAGTTGAGAGGTGTAAAAAAATAGCAAAATCCTAAAGCCGTCGCAGTGAAAATAAGTTTGGGAAACCCTGACCTATAATCTTGGTAACTATCTAATTATAATAAGAAATATATCACAAATAAGTTTAGTATGGTAGTAAACGTTTATTAGTTTGGTTTGACAAGATATTTATGTCTCATTCTAAATGTCGTTACGTATTATCCTACAGTGATAACAATTTTGCTGAACGTCATTATCTGTCTTTTAGATTTTTTAAACTAAGCGGTGTTTGTACTAAAAATTCTTTTTATTGGACTTTTTAGTTTAAAAAATTACACCTAGTATTTCTAATATTCCTTTCAAGACTATTGCTTCCTCTTTAGCATAAATATTCCATAAAGACGGACAATTTCTTTAACCCTTGATATTTCGAAAATTTGCGTTAGTTGGTTAATGATTTCTTGCACTAAATCGACGACTTGTTTTTAATAAGTCGAGTAGTTTGTAGTTACGGATGCTAGCTTTGAGTTTTATGTTGCAATATTAAACTTGAATGTATTTTCTTTTTCA
Source organism: Eumeta japonica (assembly GCA_005406025.1). Lineage (NCBI taxonomy): Eukaryota > Metazoa > Arthropoda > Insecta > Lepidoptera > Psychidae > Eumeta > Eumeta japonica. The sequence continues at coordinate 81,986 of BGZK01000197.1, read as the reverse complement.
TTGAGAGGCACCAGTGAAATCTGTTTTTCATTTACTCATGTTTTTAATGTTTGTTATACTTGCGTATAAACTAAAATCAGTAAATACAAAATAAAACTTTTCAAATAAACAAAAATACAAATTTTCAAGTTCTTTAAGAAATTGTTGCAAAAATTACTTCCTGGATAATAATAATTATGATCAATGTAAAATATTGCAGTAAAAGAATAGAAATGCGTTTTCATATTACAATTTTACATATGGCAAAAGGTGTGGCAGGGTATAGCCAAAACAATGGCTTTACAAAAAACTAAAAACAGAAGCTGCTACTTCACGTCTTTGTTCTGTGGGAGTGTGGTGCGGGTTATTTTCGTGTTTTAGCCAACTTGGCCATATCATGGCTCCATCACATAACAAATACAAATTCTTATTAATAGATATTATATTGATATAATCAAATGTAGCATCCTCGAGTGCGGTTCCAGTAGTCCAGTAGTAAAATCTTGGAAATTGGGAAAAAATGTTATAATTTAATGGTTTTTTTGAACATAAAATGGTAACATTGTAATTTAGGGAATTAACATCGCTACCAACCCCCCCATCCTCCTAAGTAAATCCTTATAACTAAACTATACTTTAAATCAAAGATAGTGTTGCCATCATATAATAAAAATTACAGTTCTTGTGCTATTGTAATTCTGCTCTTACTTTCTTTTCCTTGTAAACAACTTTTTCTTTATTTAAAAACGATGAAAGAACGACGCTTATTATGTAACTGTTTCAAATAATGATTAAATCATACGTCATCGGTGTAGAGGTCAGTTGTCAAAAGTATAATTCTTTTAAAACTTTACTATGGATGTTGGTTATCTCATCACGTCGCTTTAAAAATGTATTTAATCTAAATAAATAAAAAAAAACTATCTAATCTAAATACGATATCGTTACCTTTGCTAGTAATTTAAAAACTAATTTCATTTAAATATGGAGTTTTTTTAATGAAATAAACAGTCCTAAAACTATAAAAGTTTAAAATAAAAATACGAGGGGATTTAATTAATTAATTTTCTTTGAAGAAATAAATAAATCAACTACAATCGAGCTAATATTGGGTGATAATATATGTTTTTAATTTTTATTAGCAACAACAGTGATGTATTATTGAATACATTATACTTCTATCTTAACTTTATTTTAATTCGAAAGATCTTAAATTATTTGTTTACATTATTTTGAATGGGAGATCTTTAAAACAATATAGAAAATTGATGATAAAACAAAGATATTTCATAAATGTAAATACTTTACTGAATATTTTCGTTTGTCTTTTTGGAGTTTTTTAAAAATTTTCATGTTTGTAAAAATTTGTAAGACGTTATCACGTCGAAAATTATGATCGTTTTGTCACATATAATGAAAATAATAGATGGGATAACGGTCGCTTAATTTAGATTAGGACTTTTGCCATTATTTATAATGCCATCTCCAATTTCCATTTACATAGCATTATACGTCGTAAGTGAATAAATAATTTTCTTAATAGCGTTTTCTATGCCTTTCTCTTAAAAACCGCATATCGTTTTGAAAAATTGTACCTTTTTATAAAATGTATACTTGCAATGCTGATCATAGACAGTTCCTGTGCATGTGTCATTTTATTTAAAGTATTTTGTCTATAACATTCGTAACTCGGAAAGGAGGTAGGCTGGTCTATTTATGCCATAATTTTGTGCGCTAAGGCCAGTGTTACCTTAGATTTATATAGTAACAGTAGATTTGCTGTTTTGACATTGATGCCCGTTTTCTGTTTCATTCCCAATTTTTACAGTTTTTCAAATAACGTTCAGTGTCACATATTACAATATGCAAATATTTTTAGATAACCACATCAATGTATGTATAGTTGTTAAATATAACGCACAACATATATAACTATTAAAGGAGCATTACACATTAAATCGGAAATAACCGATTGCTAGTCATTTGAAACCACAGAAAAGTACTACATGAAGAAATTTAACAAAAATACATACGATTTTAAAAAGGAAAATGAGTCTAAAAATACTGAAGATGAGACGATGGAGGATAAAAGTGGAAAATAATTACACTTTGATTTTCGGTTTTTATTATGTTGTAATCAATGTTATAATATAACAATGTATGTGAGTTCTAGTATCTAATAAAAGTAGGCAATTGTTTAAATTATATAAGGAAAGTATGAAATCTGCCTTTTATCTTTTTACCTATTGTTTTCTCCTGTTTTTTTTATTGGTGAGGTGGTATTTTTTAGTTTTTTGGAGTTGGCAGGCCAAGGCACTCTTGTGATTTAATTTTATTAACATATTCATCGAGTTCATCACAATCAAAATATTGATTACCTTCGTCGATTTATTTGCTTATTACATATTTGGTTTGCTGATATTAACTGGGAGTGGAAGACTTCTGTGAGCATAATAATTTTGACAAATTTATTTAGTAGAGTTTTTATTTACTGGTTGTACTATTTTTAATAAATCGCATTGAGTTGTTATTTTTGTCGTTTATGATCTAAATTTAAGTATTATAACTCTTACTTCCATTGTTGAGCAGAAATTATTTTAGCTTGTGATCAACGTCGATTTTACTACCTCTATGTTTAGTACTATCAGCATTTTGGGGGAGAATACTACAGTGTCCTTCAAACACATTCGAAAAAAATAAGTTGAAAACATATTAGAAAAATAATGAAATTATAAAGTAATGTTAATAAAATATACTTTGTTCAAAGAGCAGAAGTATGCATTTGTGAATAACATTCAAAAAGAAGAAAACATTAGATAGGTAAAGAATAAAAAAAACTTATAACTAATAATAAGGTAAGGAAGTAGCATATATACCTAGGTGTGCAAAAAATTTTTGTCCAGAACTAGGTTTCCGTTGCAATGCTTCAGGTAGGTAATTTTTTTATCACCTCTTTACAAAAAACTTTCTATCGGAGTCTGTTTATAGTTTTTGTCTAAACCAGTTTTGAAAAAACTGAATTGAACCAACTAAAGGAACTAAACCAAAACTGAAAAAGGTTTCTTGAGTTGAATTTTTTATTTTGGAAAATAAGAGAAAACCACATGGTGTCAAATTAGGACTGAAATTAGGTGACCTTACAAATGTTCTGGTGCTGTTCAGAAGTTCCTTGTTTTGAGTGTGGAGTGCATGGATGAGTTGTCGAGTTGAAACAGTACTCCACTGAAGCCAGTGTTCAGGCGCTCACTGCTCACAGCAGTAAAATCTAAGCATTTGGTAACATACCTCTCAGTACTGGTATTCTTTTGATCTCGTAAGAGTATGAGCAATTAAATAACCCGACGACGAAAAACACCATTGATCAAAATTTTGCCTACATTCTTTGCTCGTTTCATTTTCAAACAGCCAAATGATTAATTGAAATTTCGTTTTTTCATTGTATTGATAAATTCATGATTGAAGAGTATTTAAAATCTTACTAATCGTTATTTTACTTGACCTTGCTTCTGAATCTACGTCAGATTGAGTGATTCTTCCATCCTCCTTACGCAAAATGCCCATCTAGAATTTCATGCACACTTTCCAATCAGATCTGTAGTATACACCGAATCGCTTCGTATGTAATTCATTTATTCTCTTGAATATATTTTTTTTACTGCCAGTGCCTTTCCTTTTGTAACAGCTGCTACACGGTAGCAACGTTTTTCTAATTCCATCGAAGTTACTTGGCTGCACTTAAATTCATTGAACAAGTGGTAAATAGTCACTTTGGACAAGCTTTCGTTTTAGGAAGATATTTGAGAGGGTTTTTATATCATACTTCTGGTTTTAATTAACATTTTAAATTATACTCATTGTGTGAAAATATTATAGATTCAAGTTTGAGTGAGACTGATTATTTAAAATTTGTTAAGTAAAAAAACGTAAAATTTAATTTGGAATTTCCATATGTCCCTTAAATAAATGAAATTTATAACTCAGCACATTGATGTATTTAAAAACGGTTTCACACTAATACTCTATCTGGCATGATATTATGGGAAGCCAAGTCTTTCAGTTCAATTAAACTAAAGCTATAGATACCTATAATATCATAATAATTAATGCAAATCTATAAAAGTTTAACTTATAAAATTAAGAAGCGTATAAATAGTCACAATTCTATTAAAGGTAAATACATTTATAAAGCAAACATAGTAAAAAGTCACAAAATAAATATCTTATACAGTACTTATATGCAATATGATCAGATTAATGACATTTTTATTTATATAAAAAGCCGTTTAAATTGTGTGACCTAATATTTATCTTTCTATATTTTTTTAATATTGTACATAGTTTTCAAGTAATAAGAAAAATAAGTGAAAAAAAAAAAGGTTTGTTGAAATACAAATTAAAAAAGAGCACAGATATAATAAAAACTACTTGCAATATAATCAATAGTGAAATTGGTGAAAATAGTGAGACACCATCAAACAGAATTACAAAATTAAAAATTGATGATAAAATTTTAAACAAAGGCATAGAGATTGCTTTTGCTTTTGAATTCTTTGCTAGTATTCCAGCTTCAACTACACAATCTCTAAAATCATCGGCCACTCTTACTGAATGTCTGTTGAAGCGAAACATTGATACTTGTGGTATTATGTTCGAATTTATTTATGTCAACTGCAATGACGTTATTAAAATATTCAAATGTATAGAAATTTAAAAAATTGCGGAATTTTATTGGCCTTTCTGTAAACATAAGATATTGAATAATTGACTGCATTGCTCCATGCTTAGTAATGATTTTTAATGCCTGCGATGATTATGGTGTGTTTCTGGATCTAATAAAGCAAAGTTATATATCCGGTAGTATATCTGGCCCTTCTAACTTTAGACCTATATCAATACTACGGAAACTCAGTAAAATTTTTGAAAAGCTTGTTTTAAATCAATTGCGGTATTTTTATAATAATTTGATGAACGTTAAATAATTTGGATTCAAAGGGTTGCTCAACTACTGAAGCCAGTGTTGAGTTTATTCAATAGATTTTTGATGCCTGGGAGGATTCACAGGACGCAATCGGTGATTTCTGTGATTTATCAAAGGCTTTTGATTACGTTCGATATGGCACTTTGATCAGGAAACTACATCATTATGGTGTCGCGGGTCGATCACTTAGACTTTTAGTCTTATTTAAAAAGTATAATTCAAAGAGTTGATGTTATTGATGAGAGGTCGGGATCTGCAGTAAATATGGGTGTAGTACAAGATTCAGTTCTTGGACCATTTCTATTCCAATCTTATATTAACGATTTACCACATCTTGTTTAGATGTGCATGAGATTGTACTGTTTTCTGATGATACTTCTTTACTATTATAAGATTAATAGGCAAAAATCAACTTTTGACAAAGTAAATAATAGTACCATCTCTGAAATAGTTGAGTGGAGGTTTAGTATTAATAATCTACTCAATGAGAAGAAAATAAAAACTGTTAAATTTTTCTTGGCCAAAGCTTAACTGATCGACGCAAATCTAATGGTCGAGAACGAGATACTGTCTTATTTTATATGCTAAATTGTGTGGGAATTAACATATGAGATTTGCGAAAAGACTTATTTCTTGCAGTAGTGCAGCGATAATATGCAGTGAAAAGAATTTGGTGACTTACAGATTAAAGCACTGCGAGACTAATTAATTTAATTTTTTTTCATAGCCTCATGACCTACGTAATTTTGTTATGGGATCACGCAGCCTATTTTAACAGAATTTACGTGGTGTATGAGCCAGTTATTTGTGCTATTTATGATTTGAAACCAAATTTAAGGAACGTAATGTCTTAGCATAAAATTAGCATCACAATATATTTATGAAAACCTAGTATACCGTATGAACTCGATCATACATCTTTCCGCAAATATTCATAATCTTCTTATTTTTTTTTAAACTGCCAAAGAAATCATAGTCGTTTTAGTAGCATTTTTTGAGAAAAATAGCTTAAAACGTATTCTGAAAATTCACGATGTTTTAACCTTGCGACCTTACTGATGGTTGTGCGTCCCATTGCGTCTCGCCAGCTAAGGCGTGAAGCGCGGTTAATGCCGCGCTGGCAGTCGTGCGTCACGCCATGTCTCCCTAGCTAAGCGTGAAGCGCGGTCGCGTGCGGTCGTTGAACTTGCATGGAAGTAAGGTATTTTGTTGTAAATGATCATTTATGATATTGACGTTTTTGAAACTAATATTGTGTGCGATTATTATTGAAGTGTTCAATAACAATGCCTTTCAATGCTATCGAATATGCAAACATGATTTATTGTTGGAGAATTTGCAGAGGTAATATTGCTGCAGCTAAAAACTCTGGAGTGAAACTTGGCCTGACAGTCAACAACCTGAGAATTCGCAAATAATATTTACGCGATAATTTGCCTTGTTTGTTTAGAGGTGAGTGGAAAACATGTGGAAAATAAATGACCTTTAATAATATTATTAAGGACCTTTACACCACTGACAACATCAAATGTCATTTGTCGGCAAGTGACCAGATAAATTCTTTAAAAATAATATGTCGTAGAGTCCGACCGTGGGGCAGAACTCGAGTTAGTCATATGCCGTAGCCACCCGACAATCGCGCTCGCGCTTGCAGTTTGGCCGAGCATTTGTAGGGTTGTGTTTATTTTATTTTATATTATTTATAAGTATATTTTCAATGATGTATTTTTGTTATAGTTACTTTGACAAGTGTTTTAAAAAAGAAGGAGATTATGAATATTTGCGAAAAGATGCGTGTTCAATTCCATCTTTATGTCAAGAAAAATACAGAATGGTTCCAAAAATGAACGATATCATAACAATAACATTAGACTTAAAAACAATATTGTTGCTCATAAAACCTGTCTAAGCAAAGTTAGCCAATCACTGTCATGTGTGCATTTTTTATAATAAGATACGAACTAAAATCCAAAATTCGCCATTTTTTAATTTAAACGTTTCGTCAAAAGAAAGTTTATGGTAAGGGCTATTATACTGTATCCGAATGTCATAATGAAAGAAGCCCATAGGATTAAACTGGTCGCCTATCAAGTTGCTTCGTATTATTTCTAAATATTTCCTAAATTATTGATTTTTCAATATTTCATATTGATGAGTAAAAAAGAGCAATCTTTAGGGTTCTTGCCCATTCTTCTCAAGGTAAATCAGCATTTGGAACGGATGATAATGTCGAAAAGAATTTATTAATTATGTGTTTCAAATTTAATTCCATTACCTATGAAATAAAGATACATTTAATGTGATTTGCCCTGGTTTCATCCAAATCGGAACCGCGATTGTTTGTAGAATTTAAATTGTAAGTGAAACGGGGAACAGAATCGATATTATAAACAGAAGGGATTGAAATCAAGTCATTGTAGTCAAGCAGTACCGAAATCAGATACGAGAGCGGCATCAGGATCGAGTGCGGGATCAGAATCGAAATCTACTTAAATCAAGACTGGATTTGGAATCAAAATTCTGTAGTACCTATGGCAGGATCAGAAACAGAATTTAGAACGGGATAACGATCGGGATGATGATTGAGAGCGTCGATATACACAATTGTATATCAGTCGATATACAAAATGGAGGAATTAATTTTCTGTCTACGCGGTGGAGCGGCGAGTGTGAGCTACTTCACTATAAATTACGAAAATTTGATTTTTATTAATATGCAAACTTTACATCCCTAATATTTTTTGTTTGAGTTATTCTATTGACATAGATATTTAACCATCCCACTCCCACAAACTTTTCGTTTTAGATTGAGGAATTTAGAGCGGAAGCGTTCAATACTGGCTAAGAAGAGGTTGAAGGTTGCTTATGACTGAACAATTAAATGATATTTCCTGGACCCACATCATAACGTGCTCTTCGAGGCACAGAGCGAGTGGTTCAGTTATATTAAATTACAAAGTCATTGATCATTTCATATATAATGAGGATTAAATATGTTAGGTTAGGCCAGTTCTGGTTCAAAAGTAATGCTCTTAAATATTGCCATCACTGCTGGATATTATGTTTAATAGTTACAATAAATAGGCTTTTTTCAATTCATGTTGCTTATACCCAACATGAAAAAATCCCTTTCTTACTTTATTGACTGTACTGCATAGTCAACAAATTAGGTTACTATACAATAGCTAGATTTGTAATTATAAGTGAGTCTTGAAACATTGGGTTCGTATTTTTAAATAAATCCAGTATAAGTTGATTTAATATATCTATAAATGACATTCGAATTTGTTTCTCTTATATTATTAATAAATGAAGTATTTTCAATCATTTTTTACTTTTAGGCCATAATGTTTTACAGTCAAGACTTCATTACAAAAGTTATAATCAGATCAAAAATAATGAACAGTGAAAATTGAGGAAAAAGAAGAAATTTGAGATAGTGTCTGTAATGTTCCGTTTGCAACACAATAAAGAGTTTGAAAATAAAAAGTATGGAAATACACTTAAATCATATAACAATGCGCTTTTATATGCCTCTTCAAATACTCAAGCCACGAGACTAGCTTATAGCAACAGGTCTGTGTTGTTATTTAAATGTAGGCAATATGAAGAGGCACTAAATGATATTGAAAAGTGCTTCCAGTTGGGTGGTTATGATTCGGAAGTAAAAGAAAAACTCGACAAAATAAAGGAATGCTGTGACACTTTCATCCAAAGTAGCTTCCTACAGGAGTTTATTGTTTCTGAAAAAGGCGTTCATATTCCACAACCTAATATAATTGAAATGGATTCAGAACATGCTGATTCCTGGAGTAAGCAAAGAAGTACATATTTGTACGGAGTCTACATCACTATGACTGCTTGCAGCTAAAGACATCCGCCCGGGAACTATTGTTGCCTCTGAAACTGGATTTGTATCCATGATGACTACATTGATATTTCTTGTTATTATTGTCAGAAGATTAATTTGAATTTGATTCCGTGCGACAACTGTTGCATTGCTTTGTTTTATGATGATAATTGTAAAAAAAACAATGTTTACTAGAATATCATGAAATCGAATGCAACTTGGTCAACAGAGATTATGATGATTTTATGTCGTTGGTGCTCAGAGCCATAGTAAAGATTAGAAACAAATGTTCTGTTTGGAATGAGTTTCTAAAAATGTTTGATATTATTAAACACTCAGACAGAAAAATAGATATTTGTAATATTATTAAGAGTGAATCTAAGTTATTTTTACTGACTAATACTCAGGTGACCAAACTTCATGAGAGAAAATTTATTCATGCATTTAAAAGTGCTGTGACTATATATAATTTAACAGAATATCATCATTTTTTCCTAAGCGATTCAGGAAAGGCAAAATGTTGTAGCGGCTACTGCCAAACAAATGATGTATTTATTTTCCCAGACTCCAGTTATTTTGAAATATGTGGTAAATGATATATCAACTAAAACTTTTATTTTTACTGATTTATAAATAGGCTATTTCTTATTGATAGGAAAATTAAAACATTCCTGTGATCCAAACATTGAAGCAATCAGTATAGGAAATAAAGTTATTCTAATAGTTATACGTCCTAAAAAAAGAGGTGAAGAATTGACAAGATCTTACGTGTAAGTTTTTATGTATAATATTTAATTAGTCTGCAAATTGAAATGGAATATATTGATATATACTCTATATAACAATGTATTCTATCCAAATTGAATAGTATTTAGTATCTAGACAGTTTTATATGGATTGCAACCAATGGTAGATGACAGTCACGTGGAAAGCTGAAGATTTCTATAATAAATTGAGAAACTTCGGATAATTCTGACTGATCAGAAAGCGTAATACTAAATAACATGTAGCTTATATGTATACTTTACATCAACATGACCAATAGCTAACAGAAATTTATTTAGATATAGGTTCAGTATTTTAGATTTTCTGATATTGTTTGATGTATTACGTGTTTGAAACTTTCTACTTTGTTGTTTGTTAAAACTTTAACAAAACAAACTGAATAATGAGGATTCTTTTTACTATCATCAACATTGACTTTCTAGAAAACTGTAGTGAATAGTGTGGTATAGGTACTGTACCTCTTGCTAAGACCTTATAATATATCCATCAACCACCTGAAAAGTTGTGTTGGTGAAGGTAGACCAACGGAACTCTCACGCACCAGGTAGGTGATTCTCGGGCCATGTGGAAATTGTCACATGCGATTATTTTTAAATATGAAAGTTCCGTAATATTCCATATACAAAATGACGAAATATGACAAGTGATAGATAAAATATGTGTTCTTATTCATCTATGGAAATTAAAAATAGTTTCAATTTAGAGATCGAGAATTTTTAATAGGTATGAAAATAGACTTAAAATATTTAAAATGGAAAAAGGGGAGTTTTAAAGCCTTTCGATCTAGTATAACAAGACTGTTAAATAAGAGCAGCAGAATGACTTCATCAAAATAAGGTGTTACTCATTATATTGATCTTTTTTTAGCAAGTAATTATTTTACGCAATTGGAAAATTAATTCAACATGCATTTAATAAAATTGTTTGAAATGCCCAATTCTATTATTTTGTGCATTATTTTCCAAAAACCTAGAAGCAAAAGAGCGGTAGTTCCAATTATTTAACTGCAATGCCCGGCACTACGATTGCCATGCTTGTGCAAAGAGACAGACTAATAGTATATGGCACTTGACTTCTGAGCAAGAGATCTGTTGTGTAATCTTCTAGCTGTTTTTGATAATTTGAGACACACAAAATTTTACTATGAAAATATATATGGTTGTTTCAAGCATTTTATTGGTTATAATCAATATTGTAAACAAAGAACACATTATTGGACAGAAAATTCACTTAATTTTCAAGAAATATTCCTTTTTTTTAATTATTATGTAAAATACATCCATAAGTGTCAATATGAAAAGTGAATTTACAATGCGTCATCGTTTGTAGAGCTAATAAATTATTGAATGGTAACCAAAGTGTTTTGCTTGCATGAGTGTCAGAAAATAATACCATAGAGGAAGGAAGGGTACAGAGATTCGACTAAGCCGTCTAGACCATAGATGAATATGAATATAGTCTAGACACAGCAATCGTGCGGTAAGTGCGGGGGAGGTTGCGTCTAAAGTTAAGCCGCAGTCGGGGATCTGTCGCAAAGGGTTATCACGTTGCGGCCAGAGGATGCAGTCGTACTTACGTTAATATTATTATCAATATTGTATATACAGCTTGTGCTATTGCTAATTGTAGTTCTTCGGAAATAAATAAGGAGCTGAAATATCATGCTTTTCCATATAATGAAACTGCTTGATGATACTTGAAGATAAAAACTATTTAGAATATAATCAACAGTGAAACTGGAAAATACATAAACCGTCAAATAGAATTTCAAAATAAAGACATAGAGATTGCTTTTGTTTTTGAATTCTTTGCTAGTATTCCAGTTTCAACTGCACAATTTCTAAAATTATCATCCACTCTCACTGAATGTCTGTTGAAGCGAAACATTGATACTTGTGGTATTATGTTTGAATTTATTCATGTCCACTGCAATGACGTTATTAAAACATTCAAATGTATAAAAAATGAAAAAAAAAAACTGCCGAATTTAATGGCCATTCTGTAAAAATAATAGGTTGAATAATTGACTGCATTGCTCCATGCTTAGTAATGATTTTTAATGCCTGCGATGATTGTGGTGTGTTTCTGGATCTAATAAAGCAAACTTATATATCTGGTACTATATCTGACCCTTCTAACTAGACCGATATCAATACTACCGAAACCCAGTAAAATTTTTGAAAAGCTTGTTTTAAATTAATCGCGGTATTTTTATAATGATAATTTGACGAACGTTAAGTAATTTGGATTCACAAAGGGTCGTTCGAAACCTCAAGCCGGTGTTGAGCTTATTCAACAGATTTTAGATGCCTAGGAAGATTTATGGGGCGCAATCAGTGTCTTTTGTAATTTATCTAAAGCTTTTGATTGTGTTCGACATGACAATATGTGTCATAAATGGATCAAGAAACTACATCATTATGGTGTCGCGGGTCGATCACTTAGACTTCTAGTCTTATTTAAAAAGTATAATTCAAAGAGTTGATGTTAATGGTGAGAGGTCGGGATCTGCAGTAAATATGGGTGTGCCACAAGATTCAGTTCTTGGACCATTTCTATTCCTGTCTTACATTAAGGATCTACCACATATTGTTAAGATGAGCATGGGTTTGTACTGTTTGCTGATGATACTTTTTTTCTTTTCTAAGATTAACAGGCAAAAACCAGCTTTTGACGAAGTAAATAGTACCATCTCTGAAATAGTTGAATGGAGGTTTAGTATTAATAATCTACTCAATGAGAAGAAAACAAAAACTGTTAAATTTTCCTTGACTATAAACCAATGGCATCACTCAGAGAAAATTAATATTTTAATTTTAGCATCACAATAAATGTTCGTAAACCTGGTTTACATCAGAGATATACAATCGTTCCAAAAAATGAGCGACATCCATAACATTAACACTAGCTATAAGAACGATCTCGCTGCTCATAAAACCCGTCTAAGCAAAGTTAGCAAATCATTTAAGAGGCAATATGTGCGTTTCTATAGGATCCTAACTGAAATTCAAAACTTGCCATTTTATAAATTTAAACTCTTTGTTAAACACAGAAGTTACATGGCAAGGGCTACTAAACCGTGTCTGATTATCTTAATAAAAAAAGCCCATGGGATTGAACTGCTCGGCTACCACGTTGCTTCATGTTATTTTTATTGTTATACTAAATTATTAATTACTCAATATTTTGTGTCAATGAGTAAAAAAGAGCAAGCATCGAGTTTCTTGCCCATTCTTTTCAAGAAGAATCAGCATTTGGAATGGGTAGTAATGTTATTGTCAAAAACAATCGTTTATGACGCACTTCAAATGTAATTTCTATTACCTATGAAATGAAGCTATTTTTGATTTGATTTGAAGAAAGGTATGTATTAACTTTCGTATTTTAATGATCAATAATTGTATCATAAATATAATGACTACCTTAAAAACGTTTGTGTTCTCAGCACTCAATTCGAAAAAGTAATTTTGCTCATATTGTTTTTCTTCACGAGTCGACTCGCGCATCGAGGGTTCCGGATCTTGTTTATTAGTCTTCAAATAAAAATGACTTATAAAGTATATTAAAAAAATATTTTTATACTCAATATTGTCAAAACTATAAGTCACCGACCTATGGAGTTGCTATTCAAACACCATTACATACATATACATCATTACAACATGTGGTAGCATGCACAAGTATTATGAAGTCCATATAGATAAGATACATTTAATTAATAATAGAAGCAAGCATAAAACCAGATTTATTGAACAAACATATAAAATATATTAGAAACTTGATCTGCAGTAAGCATTTTAAAAAAAAATTTGGAAAATCCAAAAGTGCACGCCTCACCGCGGTCATTAACTTCTACCTAAATTAAAAAATTTCAATAGAGTTTTTGATAATGAAATTTCAAAAAAAGATTTATCAAATTCAAATTTCGCGCCATTTCGTGAGATATTTATAATGGCGCATGCGCTGATCTCAACTTTTCACATATGGCTTGAGGCTAATCTTCATTTGTATATAAATATAGATATACAAACACCACCTCAACGCTCCGCGTGTGAGGCGTGCAATACACAGTCGTTTTTTAGTTTTTTGTAAATTATAATTAAACGACAGTACTTAGAACGCTAATATTAACTAGGAATCAGCACAAGGTATAACTTTATATAATAAAAAAAAGTATTCCGGTAGGATACATTTTTCGACCAATTTCTCTGCCACATACATGGATCCATAAACACAGACTGACGGACGTCCAACAACGATTGATTTTAATGTTATTATTTACTATATTAAACAAAATATTTATTTATAAAATATACCATATGTGCTAGACAGATTATTTAACTTGATATTAGTGCACTCATATTACCCTGTAAGCGTTATAGTAGTAAAAAAAAGTCATTTAAGTTTCGAAAGACTGGGTTTTTCGACATGTCGAGAATAGAGCACCACCTCAACGCTTCGCTTGTGAGGCGTGCAATATATACATGGTATGCGAAATTTAAAGAAAAATATCGTGCCTTAATCATTACTACCCGCTACAGTGAAGACTTCTCAAATAATTGCACCTAAAATAAAAGTTATAATAGTTATAAGAACATAGTCAGAGGTACAATGCTGGTTTAGTAGGTGTGTCAACATGTAAAGGTGTACAGACTCTGTTCAAACTCATAGACCGTGAGTACGGTTGATAAATAAAATAAATTGATCACAACCTCTAATTAACTATTTTCTTTTGAGTAAAAGAAAACAATTAATTAAAGGTTGTGATCAATTAATTTTATCTAAACTCAGCACTATTGTGAAACCTTAAGCACAATTGAAACCACATTTTAAAGGCAATAGGTACACAACGAAGTTCAAAATATTATACTAGCTAAATGGCATACAGATTTTTATCAAAAACCCTTTCTGTACCATCAAAATCTACTTCGGCTTATACATATCTGCCTATGGATATGAAAATTAACAAACAAATGTGGGATGTTTTATCTAAAACAGTTAAAAATATGTAGGATAATGACAAAGAATGTTCTTTTTGCATGGACGAGATAAGTCTGAAATATTCTCTGTTAAATGATGGAAAAGCTGATAAAACAATAGGATTACATGAGATAAATGCTGAACAAGAACCGTATGTTGCTGGCTATGCATTCATTATAATGTTGAGAGGCATCTTTTCCAACTGGAAGCAACCAGTAGGGTTTTCCTTTATTTTAAGTAGCAAAATAGATTGTAAACTTTATGCACGGATTCATGACATTGCAACATAATTAATGAAATTAGGATTTAAAATAAGAGCATTCCTGTCAGACCTTGGACTATTTGCTTTTATTACATAGATAAAACCAAAACCTTATATTTATTACATCAATTAACAGATGTTACATGTTACAAATAACAACTCTGTCAAGGCAGCCTTAGAAACTTGTTCATCTCCTGGAATGTCTATATATCTGATGTAACAATAGAATTCTTTGAGTTCATGAACAAACTATTAGATTTGTTGAATTCAAGCAATCCACACACCGCAAAACCTTATAATAAACCTTCTAAAGGTATTAATCATTGAATTGAATTACTCGTCAAGGCAAAAACAATATGTATTCGGTCAATTAATAATAAGAAAAAAAAAATGGTAAAACGTTAATAAAACTATAAAATTTAAGACGTGCTCCTAATTGCAATAAATGTTGAATCTCAAAATATTTTTGGATTTTAAATTGTGAATATATTCTCACAAGACGATTAAACAATGATTGCCTAGAGAATTTTGTCGGTATTATCCAACAAGCTGGTAACTGTCGCGAGCCGACTCGTCTTCAGTATTCAGCATTTCGTAAGTCATTTTTATGGAATTTAATGAAATTATCTGAAGAAACAAATAGTAGTGAGGATTTTGATAACATTTTAATAAGATATAACAATTTAATCACAACAAAAAACAATCACAGAACCAAAGGCCATCCGTAATAATGTCTAAGACAATATAAATCTGAAAGATATGGTATTATAGAACAAACCACATTTTTGTATATCTGTAGATATTTGTTAAAATACCAATGCCAATGGCTTATTAAATATGGTTCTACACATGAAGACAAACCTACTTATTCAAATTTATATATGTTTGAGGGCTTAAGGTTGACCAATTTGGTGGAATACAAGTACCTGCTGAGGACTTCATTGATTACTGTTGATTATTAGATGAATGTTTCCAAAATAATTTTGTAAAATTCACTGGCATAAATATTGCCCAAAACTTATTTGCTCAGTTAAAAGAAATTGATTTCAAAGGCAAGCCTGTTTTTGTTTTCCTGGTGAATTTTTGAATGACAACATTCGTAAATGGAAAATTTGAAATATAAATATGTTACTCATTTGTAATGTTCCTACCTTCAAGGAGGTATTCAAACCTATTTTTTATTTGTATTGGTGCTTTTGTTATTTTATACAATAATACTAATAAGCTAATAATAAGTAAAATAATGATGAAATTGTTTCCTTGAGACAATAACAATATATACATTGTCTAGTAGGCATTTGTGTAAAATTAAAGAAAACCTGCTGTATCTTTTGTATACTGTGGTAACACCGTCATAGAGGGCGAATTTGAAGTAGATCTATAAATAGCAAGATATATTATTACGTAGTTTGCCTTACAAAAATGCAGTGATCTATATATGGTGGAGATAATGTAACTTTGTCTTAGATAAGAAATGATTTATAATGTGCTATTAGTACACGCTTTACATTAGCTTTATGTGTATCTAATTATGTTAAAAGTCAATTTTGATCTAATCGTCCTATTAATTTTACATTGCAAGTATAAATAATCCACATCACGATACAGTAAATTGGTATCATCAAGCTGATCTGATAATTACCGATTTACCAAACTGAAATTAATGTTTAATTATAACATTAATTGACAAAAGATTCTTTAATTGTTAATTTTTTACTTTGATTATTAAAATTATATTTGAAAATTATTTCTTACTTATAATTATATGCATTAAAGCGTGTTTTGTTAGTTTTTTTATAGTATACAGTACTCCTATCCTATTAACTTATAATATTCTTATTAACAACTACCTTGCAAGTGGTCCTAATGATTAAGATGAAAAATTTTTATTTGGATAAAGGTTTGCTATTCAAGATTGTTAGGTCAATTCCCTGGAAATATTGATTTTAAAAAATATTTTCTAAATGTTTTATAGCAACGGCTTGTATGATTTCAAGGTAATTATGCAAGCATTGGCTATCCTTTTATCAACAATATATGTTAGATGTTAAAGTGAATTACAGATGCCATTACATAAATAAAATGTACAGGTAAACTTTGCAATTAAATATTTTTGAAAATGGACATATGCAACTTTTCCTGAGCAAAGTTATTTATATTCTAACTGCAAACTCTAAAGATGTCAGCTCGATTGTCCAAATACTAATCTATATAATATATATTAATATAGATATTGGATAAAAGGAAAATGTACATTACATACTTCTATAAATCTTATGATGTAATTTAAAAATATATCATGGATTATAGTATGGTATTGCTCGATCTGTAATGATCTTGAAATGTATACATTGATTGATGTCCAGATATGGGCCCTGTAAGTGCAAAATAGTTATCATCTTTGAAATTCTACACATTTCATGATTTTATGGTTCAAGGATCAAAGATCAAGGTCATATTCAAGATGTAAATTCTGGTTCCATTGTCGAGTCCAGTCCCTATCTCGCTCTCGATTTCATGCAGGTCTCAATACTTTATTCTTATTTACTCGATACGGTCCTTTAGGCATTGATGGTAATAACAACAAATTATGATCTATATTGGAATAGATATTGAAATAACAACGAAATGTATAAACACCATTATTTCTGGTATTATTTCAATTGTTACATAAAAGGTGATTTTGTTATATTAATTTTATATCCTATTTGAGAACATAATATATCTCTATGCAAAATTTGATTACAATTCATTCGTCAGTATGTGACCAATATTGAGACAAACATACTTTTACATTTTTTAAATTATATATAGTCAATAACAATTTACAAACGATTCTACATCAAATGTTCAAAGCCCTAATTACAATCCGTCCAGCCGTCAGCATATGAGAAACATCCATACAAACATACTTTTACATTTTTTATACTATAAATGGCCTATAACCATCTATAAATGTTTCCACATCAAATAGTCACAGTACCAAATCAATATGTTGAGTAGTTTTAGCGCACGGAAAAAAAAATATCATGTTGAACTTCGAACAAGAAATAGCAAAGATTGCTTACAGTTTGATGTTTTTCTTTACAGATTTCAATTTTGATATAACTTTGTTATATCAGCTTCCACATTTCATAAATATTTATAATTTAGTATTAATCAACTGCCCTGTTAACCATAATTTTATTTATTTAATTTACAAAATTTAGTGCATTATATGGTATGCAGTGTAGCTAAGAACGATTTTAAAAACAAAATACTAAACAAATTAAATTTTCAAATTATTTCAAAGTTCAGAATTACTATGACCATTTAAATATGCCTACACCATAAGTCCACCACTTCTGCATGTTTAGGTATTAAAATATCTGTTCACAGACAATGAGCTACCTTTTTTAGTCTTCCCATGCATAGAAAATAAAATGTATAGGTATTTAATCAATGTATTACATAGCATTATTTTTTTTTTTTTCTTTCTTTCTTAATTTAATTTCTTTTTCTAATATCTTTTTTTCCATTAGCAATTTTGATATTAACTGATATATTTTATTAGTTACTTCAAACGTCAAGTAATGTCCTTTTATTCTTTACCTATTGAATGGAACATCAACTTAATTCTGTCTTTGAATGTTTCAATAGATATATGTTTATATATACATACCCTATCCTTGAAAAGTTTCAAATAAAAGGGCGCCTGAGTTGTGATTGACAATTTATTTTAGAAAACGTTATATACAAGATTGATAAACAATTTAATTAATGATATGCAATATAATTAATAATAGAACAATACAGTAAATCCACAGTAAACTGACACTGTCTAATTCTTCATCCCTATAATCTGACATGTCTTTTCTATAACAATACACGCAAAGAACAAATTTACTATGGCAAATCTTTGACAGTTCACACTTGAATATGAGATGACCCGTTTGCAGCTCCATGACTTTTGCCCAACAGATATAATCTCAATTTAATTGTGAATGTGATCACCATTCATTTAGTGGTGTCATATTGCACAAGATATACCTAAACAAACTTAATAATTTAATAATAAATAATATTAAAAATAATTTGGGTTATCGATACCACCTTGCAAAAAAATTTTCATCGAATTACCACAGGTCTACCACCTAAAAAAATTTATTCTAAGTTAAGAATCTAAATAGTTTATAAAATTTGATTGTTGACGTAAGTAATGACATTTTAATTAAAAAAATAGTATACTTACTCATTGTAAAAAGTAAAATACACATTTTAAAAACATTTTCCTACAGTTAATTGTTCCAAAATCAATGAGAGATAGCCACATTTCCTGGAGTTTTTATATCACATATCGGGTGACAGTCATGTGGTCGTCCAAGGTCTATTATTTCTAGGATATCCGTTTTCAGCCTCAGCTTCAGTATCTCCCGCCATATGGCCTCGCGGTGTTCACGATTTGTGACACCCATCCTAATAAGAGTGTTGTCATTCAGTCTCACGAGAGCTCTACCTGTTATAGCATGCTGAAATAAATTGAAAATATAAATATTTTTTTAATACAACGCAACCACAATAAAGTGTTTAAAAAGGTTTCTGTTATAAAAAAAATCATGTTTTTTAAAGGTGATTATTAAATGCAGTGAACATGTTTTTATGCAACAATGCAATGTCAGGTTGATTACTATGTATTTATATAGGCAAATGATGAACTGCGGCTCATTATTTGTTTATACTATATAATTCTGGTTCATCATGATGAAGCAGAAATCATATTGAAAACTTATGGTAGACATTATTCAGTTTACTGAAGCAAAGAAGACACTTCAACAAATTAATGGAAGGAAGCCTCTAGTTTCAAATTAGACAAAATCCCATGTTATTGGATATTTTTGAAGTTAAGTTCATTTCATTTGAGTTATTATAGAATAATTCGAATGAAATGAACTGCTAATGATGATGTAAATTAATCCATTTTCTTCTATTTTTAAAGATTTAAAATATTTCTTTATATTTTGTATAATGATGTTAATGGCATAAATATAAAAAAAAGTAAAATAGTAATATTTCATATTACATAATTACCTCATGAAACCTTTCCCAGTAGAGTTGATAATAGTCACTGCAATGACGACGAAGCCATTTTTGGACATCAGCTTCAGTCCATTTAGACACAGGTTTCGGCCTAGTCGCTTCTGTCTGAAAATTTTAAATACCGAGATGAAATTAGAATTTTTCTTTGAAGGAAAATTTCACTTGTAATGAGTTACAATTTCTTAAATTATAAGGTATATTGCAAATGTTGTTTTGCAACCTATAAAAATGAAAAAAAAAAAGATATGACATATCTTTTCTTATAGTTATATAATTTGAATATAAGTTCAATTCTAAAGATGTTTGCTGTTAATATGTAACTGAAATAATTGCAACAGCATATATTGCTTGTTCTTTATTGCTATTAGGCATGTACTTATATAGGTTGTAAAAGTTTATTTATTTAAAAATTATATGATTCTTTAGCATCAAAGAACCAGTTTTGAGAATATATGGGTGTTTAATAAGTAATTATGGGAGACTTGAAAATAAAGAAAAAATGTGTATTATTGCTTAATTAAAATAATACAGATTCAAGGCTGTAAGTTAAACAAAAATTGTGACAATTTCTTATTTCATTAGTAAAATTGTAATGTACATGAACAGTAACACAAATACTAACAATTCATTTTAATGACATATGGTGTGTTCACCATATAAAAGTATACGTTTTGCATAACAATAAAACTAAAAGAAAACAATTGATAGTTTAGAGAATTGGTACAAACAATTATTAAAACCATATTATACCAACATATAGTACTTACTTTAGTTTTATTAGACGATATATCTTCCACCATTTCTGAAAAATAGACAAACAATTTTAACAACTGAATAATAATTGACCTTTGAGAGAAATTGATATATAGCTTAAAAAACTAATGGATAGGTTTTTAAACATTTGAACACATTCATTAAATTGTTGTCATATTTTTCGGTACGTCGTAACAGAATGGTTACCTGATAAGCTTGTAAGTACTCCTTTTTTTTTAAGTTTTATGTGACCAACACTGGAATGATAATTTTAAAAACAATTATTACATATCGTGCATTATAGCGAGCTTTTTATACTCATTGGTAATGTTTTACCATACCACAACAAAATACCACAGAATAATTTTAATATGTAGTCTCAATTATAATCACAGAACAATAATAGACGAGGAACTATAGAGGACAACGATAGAACGGGTTAATTCACAGTTTGTTGATATTACTCTAATATATGTATTATAATTTTTTATAGACAAAATTTAATATTTATAAATAAATTACTGCTATATCATAACAGTAATTTGTATTATAACTATATTCTATGTAATATATTCGACTATGTAAATAAATCTTAACCACGAACTTGTTCTTCGATAAGTATATTAAATTCGTATTATGTACGCTATCTCTACGTTTTATGTAATAATATTGATCTTGAAAGTATATTTTTTTCACTGAGAACCAACGGTGGATTCCGTTTTTCATTTATTCATGTTTTCATGTTTGTTATATTATTTGCGTATTAACAAAAATCAATTAAAAAAAATTAAAATCTTCAAAAAACAAAAATTATACTTTTGCAAGCTTTTTAAAAAAGTAACAGAAAATTATTTCCTGGATAGTCGTAATCATGGTCAGCGTAAAATATTGTTGCTAAGTTTGTAGTAAAAACACTTTTTATATTACAATTTATCATATAGCAAACGTGTATTGCAAAGCATAGTCAAAACAATGGTTTTGATAAAAAATAAGACATCGCGAAATTCTTCGCCGAAGTGAAACAATTAAGCTATTTTACATAGAAAATATGCATGAAAGGATGTTCCAATAAAGAAAAAAAGAATATGGCATAGCAAAAAAAAAAAATAAAATTATATTTATTAAATAGTAAATTATCATTTATTAAAAAATATATTAATTTAATATCAAAACTAAAAATTAAAATGTGCGCTGAACTGAACAACAAAAATGCACATGTTAGAGGTATATTAGCTCATTGCGGAAAAAGAAACGGAGGATCACCGAGCCGATTGGAAAAAGAGTGGCAGAGTTATGAGCGCATGGCAAGCGAATAGCCGGTCTGACCCACCACATGAGTGTTTCACATCAAAGAACTAATTCATTAACAAGGACTGTATTTAACATATAAATGCTATTTAAATACCTATTACATATATTGTTAAATATATTATTTAATTCACTTTAATGTGATAATGCATTGCACGACTCGTGATGCGAGATTCATTGAGATTGCTTTACCATCTGAAAATTTTCTTCACCTCTTGTCAATAACTATTTCTATCGCTGTGTCCTCATTGGTACAGGGAAATGGAAAAAAAAATACATAGCATTGTACGGATAATTCAATGTAGATTAAATCATTCATGTTATTTTATCATATTATTTCAAAGAGGTATCCCATAATATTGAATTCTGTCTAATCGGAAACTAGAAGCTTTCTTCCATTAATTCATTGCAGTGTCTCTTTTACTTCAGTAGAATACATAATGCCTGCTAAAGATTTTCAAATATTAAATGTAAAAATATGGTTACTGTATATAATAATCACAAAACATGTTTTTTTTTTTTATAACAAAAACTATCTTAAATATTTATATTGTTGTTGTGTTGTATTAAAAAGTTATTTAAATTTCCAATTTATTTCAGTACCGTTTAACAGGCAGTGCTCTCGTGAGACTATATAACAACACTCTTATTAGGATGGGTTTGACAAATTGTGAACACCACGAGGCCATATGGCGGGAGATACAGAAGCTGAGGCTGAAAACGGATATCCTAGAAATAATGGACCTTGGATTACCACATGACTGTCATACGATATGTGATATAAAAACTACAGGAAATGTGGCTATCACTCATTGATTTTGGGACATTTATGAAAAATTGTTTTTGGATCAATAGACAAAAAAAATGTCCATTGATATATTTATATCGATAATGAGTGAATATACTATTACTTTAACTTTTTTTTTATAAAATGTATAAATTAAATCGTAATAGAATAAAATATCTATCATATTATAAATGGTATAAGCCTTATGATTATATTCCACAGAAATATTGTGTATTACTAAGCGCCCTCTATTGAACTTCCTTTAAATTTACATAAAAAATGCTTCATTTTTATGGTTTAAATTATACTTAGATTGAAAATAATATCTAGATGGGGCATTTCCTAAAAAACAGTTATCGTACGTCGTCTTCAAAGTCAAGATCGGAACCTATCATTGTGGTACATTTTGGTCAAATAAAAAGATACCCAATAGAATTGTGCTTGAACAAAATGTTTTATTTATGTATTAAAATACCAAGTATTCTAAAATTGCGAGTTAAGCTAACAAGGACAGTATCAAATTCAACGTAAGTAAAAAAAAAGGTTTTTTTAAATTTATTTTTGTAGCATCTCCAGCAATAAATTAGTAATAAATTTTCATCTATTTGTTCCACTGATTATTGTACATTTAGTTACGTTTCGTGCTAGCTTTACATAAAGCTAACATTGTTGCCGTTTTCTCGTAATTGGTTAGAGTAACAATATTGGTTTTTTGGCAACTAATTAGTAACAAAAAAGTAACAAATTTTGTTGACTTTTGTTCTGATTTTCGCTGATTTTACTCTGCCAGTTTTTTGGATGTATCGAAATACTTTATTATATTTGGCCTTTACTTATTTAATTATGTTTGGTATTTTTTGTAAATGTCTAAATATTGTAACTTTATCCGTTCAAGAATAATTATTATAATTACTACTAAGAATTATCTAATAAGTGTGAGACTTCAGCGTTCAGATTTTGTTTTTTTTTCTATGCTATAAGGAATGGTTTGCAAACGTAATTTTAGGCCGTGAATAGGCGTTTAATTAACTTTTCATTTCCGTAGCAACGGCCCGACTCCCGCCGTGTTCTGAGCCAAGTATTGCACTCTATACCCCTTCGTTACTTAAATATAGTAATCCTTTCTTTATTAGAAAGCATATTATGAAATTTTCATGTTCCTGATTTTTTCATGGGATTATTTTTTATCCGCCTACATCTATGTTTTTGAATTTGATCAAACAACTCCGGATACCTATTCAGTTAGGTAATTCACTAATAAAATGTGAAAAAAAATGACAAAAGGGAACAGATGTAAGCACATTTCTGTAGAACAGATCAATTTGTTTTTGTCAGTCTAAACTAAGCTAAACTTAGTTTAGACAGACAACAACAAACAAACTCTGAATATACAAAGTGACGGGTTTAGTTAATTCATGTAAATGATATTCGATATGATAAGGGCTTAGCAGAAATAATTTAGGTATTATAATGATATTCTTACACTTATAATTTAGCACAAAGAGGTGAAAGAGTATCATTCTATGAAATAGTCTTTGTAATTACTGACCCGATTTTGAAAATTATCATACTGAGAGAAAGTTACTTTATTGTCGAGTGTTATAAATTTAAAAGTGCGTAAAAATGAAATGTTGCTTGCCTGTTTTTCTTTGTTCACACGAGAATTGAGCAATTCATCAATTTCATATTTTGTGCACAAAAAGGTAGTATGACACTAAAACAAGTAAAAGTGTAGAATTGAGAGCAGGACGGAATAGAAGAGAGATGAATCGGGATTGATATCAAGCGATATCGATCGGAATCGAATATCGGATATCGAGCGAGATCGGGACCGAGAGGTGATTGGTATTAGAAATTGCATCGTAGCAGAGAGTGATGGAAAAGGGTGTTGGATATTAAACTAGTATTGATGTCGGGATACGGATCAAAATCAAAAGCGAGATCGGAAACGGAATTGGAATGGAACCGATCATAATATGAAAGAAGTTATTACGTGTCTATCCAAGCAAAAAGGTAATTTAACAATGTGAAATATTTTTTAAAATAAAACAAAAAACTGTACGTGCAGCCCATTACACGTGATTGAAATAAAAGTTCTTAAGTTTAGGAACGTTATTAATCATAAAATTTTAATAGTTTTAGAACGCAATTTTAATAGTTTAAGTACGCTTTCGTGATAATTCTTCACAGGAATAATCAAACAATCAAAAGACATAAACATAAAAAAGTAAATAATCACAAAGTACAATGATAAATGTTCGCGACGAAAACATTTCTGCGCACCCCGAAGTGCATACGGCGTGAACATATTCACTATCTTATTTCAGTCCATTTTGTTTAAACGATTTCTAACTCGTAATTAATAAATAAGAAACATCGCTTTTTTGGTGCAATTTTATAGTGAAATGTACATAATGACATAGATTTATTTGGTACATATAGGTTTATTTTGTAAATAAAGATATAAGTTCGCATGAGTTTTACTTCCGAAGTGCATCAAACACGTATGCAGTATAGTCTCGGTAATCCTTCCACGGGCTGACAACGTGACATAGAAATCGGTGGCCCTCATAAAGATAGGGCCGCCGGCTGCTGACGGTAGTCGTTCACGGCCACCTGATAGCGGCGCTCGTTACGGTATGGCCCGGAATCGATGAAGTGAGTGATCGTCGTAGTTTTTCCGTATCGTTGAGGTTCTCCATCGTCGAGTTTCTCCGGTCCGGACGGAGCGATGACCCACCACTTCATCATCACTCCCAGAGCCGGCCGTGACGATCGAGAAAGATGACGGTGTATCCACTGACGACTCCTATGGATCTCCGGCTGACTTGGGAAATTTCAAGATTTGGACCCTCGAAATGGGGCCATCACCACTGGACCGTCGGGGATACGACCCCGACGGTCCAGTGGTGATGGCCCCAGATGCCCGGATATGAGGTTTTTTTTTTTTTTTAGGTTTCTCCTTGCGGGGTGAGGGGGATAAAAACACTAATGTACTATCCACGCACCCGCGTGCGTGGGGAGTGTCCGACTCTCACGGACCAAAAAACCCCCGAAGCGACCTGTTGGTTGGCCGTTGTCCGTAGTCCCAATAACTTGGAACTTTGAGAACTTCGTCTATCGCGGCCGATCGGCATGGGATGCCGTCGGCGCGTGATTGCCCTATGGATGCCGCAAGGTGGGCATCTCGGCATAGGAAATCACGTGGAGGTATAGCTCGGGCTTAACCTCCTAGCAGGGTGCCGGGAGCGCGGGAGGCGCACCGGTTGGATGACCATTTACGGTCGTAATGGGGGGGGGGGTGTCCGCGCCTAGACTTCTGTCATGTCTTTGTTAATGTTTGTTAACCTTTCGACCTCAGCGGTGAGTTCGTCAGGTGGGTCTGAAAGGACATTCCGTGGCCTTCGCATGAAATGATGTGGGGGGGGAGGCTCGTAGGATACGGCTGTTTGTAGTAGTGAGTTAGGACGGTTAGCAGCTGTGTCGAAGAATTTTTTCGACATGTCTTGCATGTATTTGGAAATCGTGGGGAGTTCTAGGTCCCTATGGAGGATATCGTTCCGGACGTACCAGGGTGCACCGGAGGCTCTTCTGCAGAAGTTGTTCTGCAGAATCTGGAGTTGGTAGAGTGCCTTTGGGTTGGCGTGGGCGAAGACTGGCGCCGCGTACGTCATCACCGGCCGTATGCACACTTTATAGAGTGTGCATTTATTCCTAAGGCTCATTTTGCTCTTTTTACCGATCATGCCGCTGAGGCGTGATAAGTATAATTGAGCATTTTGTCTGACACGCTTGATATGATTTTTGAAATGTAGATGTTTGTCAAGCGTGATTCCTAAATACTTATATTTGTGATGCCACGGAATAGGTGATTTATTTATGCGGAATGTTGGTGCGTTGTATGGTACAACTTCCTTTTTTTTGGTCCTACTGTAATTGAAGAAGATGGCTGCTGATTTTTCGGGATTAACCTCGATTCTCCAGGTTTGGAACCATCGCGTCAGCTCGTCGATGGCCTTCTGGAGGCGAGGAGTAATTATACGAAAACTACTACCGCTCAGGTATAGGGCGGTGTCGTCGGCGAAGAGCGCGAGTTGGACGTCTGTTTGCGGGCGCGGAATGTCGTTCGTGTACGCGGAGTAAAGCAGCGGGGAGAGTGTGGAGCCTTGAGGAACTCCGGCTCTAATCAGTCTTTTGGCAGATATGCTTTTTTCATGCCGGAAGGAGAATTGTCTGTTCGTCAGGTAATGCTGGATGATGAAGACGAGACGATCTGGGACTTGTAGCTGGTGGAGTTTGTAAATTAAGCCAGCGTGCCAAACTTTGTCGAATGCCTTTGCGACATCGAAGAAAACTGCTACAGTTTTGCGTTTGCGTTTAAAGCCCTCCGAGATGTGTTCGACTAGCCGGAGGGCTTGTTGGGGGCAGGAGTGATTTGGTCTGAATCCAAACTGTTCGTTGATGATCAGGCCATTTCCTAACAGATGATCACTGAGTCGTGATTTCAGGACTTTCTCGAATAATTTGCCTAGACCACTCAGGAGGCTGATCGGCCTATAGCTAGTGGGGAGGTCGCGAGGTTTCCCCGGTTTCGGGATTCCGATAATAACGGCTTCTTTCCATGCTTCGGGAAAGTGACAATTTTGGATGCAAGCATTGAAAATTGCGACCAGTAGCGCCACCAATGGCGCAGAAAAGCATTTAATTGCTTTATTGTTTACCCCATCCAGGCCCGGTGCCTTTCTGGGTTTTAACTCTTTGATGAGTTTTTGGACCTCGTCTGCCGAGACCGACGGTAGATCGTCTTTGGGAGGTAACGAGGACCTACGGAGGACTTCGTTTCGACACGGTTTACATGTTCGAGATCGGGGGCGGGTTGAGCGAACATTGGAGTTCGATACTGTCGGCGAGATACTCAGCTTTTTCCTGGTCATCGAACGCTAGATTGTTATCCGACTTTTTGAGGGCAGGCATGGCCACGCACACGTCGGATTTGAGCGCTTTGGCCACAGCCCAGTAGGCTTTGTGGGTGGGAGTGATTTCTTCCATTAAGTCGCTCCAGTTATCATTTTTGGCCTCTCTTACGCGAGCCTTCACTTCGCGTTGGAGGGCTCGCGCTCGAGACCTATACTCGGGTGTAGGGTATGCGCTCGCGCGGCGCAGGGCTGCGTTTTTAGCTCTTATCAATTCGCGAACATCCGCGGGCAGGCCCCGCGATCTGAATTCGCGGGAACCTTCCTTTGGCATCGCTTGACCACTGATTTTATGTGATTGGTAAGAGCTCCTATGGCTGTGTCGATGTCGTTATTAGATACTATGTCGTCCGGGATAACGTTGAGATTGGGGGTGTCGACTTCCTCAAGGGATATGAGGCAACCAATAAGTCCTCCGTCCCGCACCTGCATCCGCGAAAAGGGCGTGGAAGATCCGCGAACGAACGGAATCGATGTCGAAAAATAGCATGGCTGTCTCGACGGTACGGTTTCCGATTGAGAACATTGTAAGCATTTTTAATGAAAAGGAAAATTATTGATTGCCATGTTGCACTGATAGAATGATTAAATACCTAAGTACCTATTAATTGGTACTAAAAGACATTCTAATGACGATGCGTTGTTCGTTGGTTTCATAATATTTAAAAAAAAAATCTTATTTGTTCATTATTTAGATGTTTCGACCGTTAACTGGAACATGTACATAAAACGCATTGACAGAATTAATTGTTATTGAAAAGTATCTAAAATGGACAACTATGTTATGAAATTTCGTTGTACGAATTATAATTTTTTTTTTATAAAATTATTTTCATCGGTATTGTTAATGTGATTCGCTCCATCGTAGACGCATCCATTATCGTTGTAGGAGTTATCTAGTAGTCAATACCATCATCATAATTACTTTTTAAAACACCTAATATTAATCAGGTGCCATTAATATTAATAAATACTATTTTGTTATCGTGGTGATAATTTATCTCTACGAAAGTGTCAACGATATTAATAAATAGTATTTTGTTTTAACATTGGCGATAATATACTGTTTTGGAAAATTCCATTCACTTTCGTTCAGTTGTTTAAACGTGAATGACTATTAGCAACAAAAAGGTTAAAACCGTTTTTTTTTTAAAATGGTAACTGTACATTACAATAATGGACGAATTCAAAACAGTTGTTTTAAATTACCTATTTTAATAAATTACGTATTTATTATTGTTTATAAATCTATTATCATTATAAATATACTTATTTTTTAACTCTTCACCTTGATATCTAAAAATATGTTCATCTTGTGAGAAATATACTTATAATAATTTATTAAGATACAAAAAGATACAAGCATGAAGTTACGAACTGTCGGCACGCGCGCAAAAGTATAAACAAAGCAATGCACCTACTAAAACAGACGGGTGTCAGTGAAACAAATGTCTGAGTGCATTCATAACGTGTTAGTCATTGGAAGTGTTTTTACGAACGAAAGAGATATAAATGTATTTGTCAACTCATGTGTGCACGCGAAAAACCAAAAGTGCGTGAACGACAAAATTGTCAACCACTGTTCCTCAGTATTGACTCTCTATATATTCATATTCATCTATGGTATTGACTTTAAGCTTTCTCGAGTACAAGGGGAGCGTGGATAGTGTTCTTAGGTTTATGGTAACTAAATACCACAGCTAATATAAAGCAGTGTGGCCAATAATTATTCGTTTAAATCGATTACCGTATGGAGTATATCAGTGTGTTCCTTTTGGTTTTGGTACGTTACAAAAATAATTAAATGAGATATAATTTAAATATAGTTTCAAGCGAGAATATGACGATAAAATTTCATATTATGCGAGGAGTTTAACGAAGTTTCTTACTCTTAATTGAACTTAATAAGAAGCTATCGCTTTATGTAACCTTTAACTGCGACTTTATAACTCCGGTGGGAATAAAACTTTAAATTATATTTATAGTTCTTTTAGAGTTCTTACGCATTACCTTGGTTAAAGGCTGGGCCTTAACCAAGGTAATTCAGGATGAAGAGATTTTTCATAAAATTCATAGGTATCATGACAATTTTAAATTAAATATTTATATTATTGGAATTTTACAATATTTTTTGTCATTAATTAAGTACTTTCCTTTTAAAAGTATTTGACGAAACTAACGAAATAATCTTTGAAGTGAAAACTTCTTTAGACACATTGGGCACTTTTGGGATGGGGAAAAAGCACTGAACTCGCGTCATGATATATATATATGTATATGTGTCTGTGTATATATGTATAAAATTAAACAGTTGTCATTTTATGCATAAAGTACTCAAGGAAATGACATTTTATTGCACTCACTGTGATGGTAGCGTTGACTCACATGTATACTACTTTATTAATCGACTTAAAAAAAGCAGAAAGTTTTCAATTCGACTGTATATTTTTTATGCTTTTTACCTCAGAACTTTCGATTGGGTGAATCGATTTTGATGATTATTTTTTTATTTGAAAGCTGGTGCTTTCCGTGTGATTTTATTTCAATTTGGTTCAGTTCTGACAATGGCATCCATGAGAAAACTATATAAGTCTTAAATTTTCGTTAAGTATGTGCGTGACGGATGAATAAGTCAATGTCACGCCAACCGATTTCGATAATTCTTTTATATTAGAAAGAATGTACTTCAAGGGTAGTTTGATGAGAGTTTGGTTAGGTTCTGATTATGGGATCCATCACAAAGTAACGGAATTCTTCCATTCTTAGGGAGCAAATTAACGATACTATGAATGAAAAACAATAATAATATAATAGTATAAACTCACGTCTATTTTTCAGAAGGGTAGGCAGAGACTATAGATTTCCACATAGTACAATCTTTGCGTATCTGTCTTGCCTCATTGACATCCATCTATCTATCTTTTCATGCAAGCTTCTCCATCGCATACACTCATTCTATAAATTTGTTTTGCCAGTCCACTTTCATTCATCCTTTCTAAATAGCCAAATCACCGCAACATACATCTTTGTACTCTAGTCACTACATCTTCTTTCAAACCTTGCTCCCTTCTTTCAAATTTATAATATAATAAGAGAATATTGTATTGACAAAAGATGTAGTGTAAAAAAAAGCTATCGTTTGTTCCAAGTACTATGAATTTCTTACCGTTCAACCATTATCATTAATCACCTAATTGAATTTTTGACCTCATCTCTTACCTTCGTTTTCATTCTGCCTTTCACTCTCACACCATATCTACTTCTCCTTCCTTCCTTTTAATCTTCTTCTCAGAGTCTAACGTCGCTTCTTCTTTAAGCAGAACAATAAAATATAAAATAAAGTGCTTATATAAAATAAATTTAATGACTTTTGAATCTTCTAGTTAGAGGAAGTCAAACAAAAAAAAAAAAAAATAAACAGTATTTTATAGTTTATGTTACCAGGAGTTCTATCAATTTTCAAAATTTCATCAAAATTGATTCGTCGTTGTCAAGTAAGTAGACATACAGACAAAAAGACAGAAATATAAAAGACAGTAGTTTATATACTACAATACAGAATAAAATACATTAAAGTTAGCTTAACTGTTGTGTACAAAATCATACAAACGTATTATATATATATAAAATAAAAAGTAGTATAAATCCGTTCCCTGGTGTCAAACTATCTCCGTATCAAATTTCATCAAAATCGACACAGGCGTGAAACCTTAACAGACAGACAGACAGCGACATTGCATTCATAATATTAGTATGGATGGAAAATAATACATTCATCTTTCTAAAATAGTCGTCTCTAAGTATTTTCCAGCTTATATTGTATTTTTAACTCCATCAATATTTTCTTTTCGGTGCTCTTACATGGCCGTTACAAACTACGGGCATAAAGCTTATACCGTAATTTTATTGCTACGTAAAAATATGATAAATTGTTATGGCGGGCGTCTTACAAGCGAAATAGATTTTTCTTGTCGAAATATTTTATGAAATATAGCCTGGAAGCCTTTTTTCCCTAAGCGTTTATATATTTATTTTTTCGTTTATTAACGCCGGCACGTTTCTTTGTATCGCGATTTCTTTATGTCAATTCTATAGGAGTGAAAGGGCATCGTAACTGACCGCGGCTAACTCCTGAACCAGGTTTTAAAATAGCAGGAGATTGCTCAGAATCATGTTGGAGTGTAGACGTTCTTCACTGGTCTCATGTCAAAATGGGCTTCAAGAAAATTTTGCAAATAATATCAAAAATCAGACGAAATTTTTACATTACAAAACACTTTCAATAGAGAAGTACGTCATATAAAAATAGAATTTCTATAATAAGTCCTTGTGGAACCAATAGTAAAAGGAGTTGGAGCAAGATCTATTGTTCCGTACGGACAATTTTCCTTAGAAAAATGGTATTAAACAATTCATACTTAATTGTCTTAATTACGATATTTAATAAAAACGATTATGGTCTCTAAAGTTATCCTTGCATAAATTTAATCATAACAAGCTACATAATAATGAGAATGATGATTTCGTTTTCGAAGTTGTCTGTATCCTCATTAATCACGAACTCGATTAGGAGCGGAACCAGGGAGGGTCATCGGAGTCATCATCCTCTCATGCCTGGAGTCTTGTTCTTATAATTGTAACCGAATTGGAGCCTGTCCTCACTGGACCACGATTATGTGACCCTTTTAGAATCCAAGGCTGGATACGCCCTTGGGACTAATGTTACTAGTAAAATAATAATAATATTATTAATAATAATATGCAATGAATATATTATTATTATTATCTTGACAGACACACTTACACACAGAGAGAGATATTTGGTCTCAAACTAAGCAACGAGAGTTTTGTAATCGGTATCGGATACCTAGTCGATAAAATACATATGAACTTTTGTTGTACGACTTAAAATGCGAAGCATTTGAAAGTGCATTATAATGGATAAAATTTATTGCCCCCCTGCCACCAACTATTTCAATTGCTGTGCTCTAGTTAGTACAATGCGACACGATCTTAGGAGAGTTTGCATACAGTTGTACAGATAACTCAATGAAGAATAATTATGTTATCTTCAAAAGACGATTCAATGAGATAGAAATGACATTAAAATACCTTAGAAAACTTTCCCGTCAATCAAAATTCAAACAAAAACACGATCACTTGTAAGGACGAAATTTTGGCTTTTTTTATTATAGCTTTAGAATTGCTTTTTTCTAAATAATTCGCTACTTGTGTTATAAAATTAAAAACTAGTGATTCGGTGAAATTCGGTTTATATCAGTTTTCACGTCTTTGAAAGATCAAAATTAAAACTGAAAAATCAACCTTCTGTGATAAAGATAAATGTAGAATATGCTATAGGCGATAAGCTCACTTTATTTTCACAGTAACTCTTTTGAAAATTATAAGTAGTTTAAAAGAAAAATAAAAACCTTATTAAAACTTTCTTTTAAGCTATAGATCCTGTAGTAATAATTTTGTTTTATTTTGATTTCACACTTTAGAAACACACCAAGTGTATTTAGTGTGGGTATAATAATATAATGATTTAAACGTGAACTAACTTTATGTAAGCTAACTTAACGTAAACTAATTAATGTAAACTAAAATTAATTAATAAATCCTCGAAATGTTGAACTTACCATAATTATCACGACTGACCAACGCCGTGAACTGATTTTCATCTAGTCGGGTATTACCGCTTTTCTAATGGGCAATTTCCTTTAAAGATAACTTATTGTATTAACATACTAGCTCTTTCCCGCCCGCTTCACTGGACCTAAATTGAAATTTGGCTGTGATCGTTCTACTTTATGACTAGTAGACCGCCTACGACTCCTCCCGCGTGTGAATAAAACGAATCACTCCATTTTTTACATCAAGCGATCGCGCCTTCGACCGTGACCCGCGTCCCACTCCCGCTCTCCATTCCAATGTTGATCCCGAATTCAGTTCTGACCTCGATTAAGTTCCGATCAATCTATGGCAGACGAATGCATTCCTTTATTTTCGCCGTTGAATTATTATAAAATGATCTCGCTTTCGTTTTTGATCCCAATGCCAGTCCTGCTCACGATTACAAATACCGAACTGAACCTAGATCCTCATTTTAGTTAAAAAACAAAACCTAAAACTTCTAATAGATATATTGGTGTTTCGATTGATATGACAAAAATAACAAGTTTAAATCTGTGATAGTTGATCAAAAGAAGCTGATTGATTAAGAACTTAGAAAAGTGAAAAGAACACTAAGAGAAAACAAAGATAATAATAATATTACCCCAGGAGGATCCTGAAATTGCCAGAAAATCCCTCTCCGGTCTTGTCTTGAGAAGTCTCATCGTATCTGGAAGGCCAGGGTGGAAGAGGGGAATTTTCGTACCAAGGAAACGGGAGATTTAGGCTCAATTGCGGTGACGAGGTCCGTCACCCGTCACGCTTAGGTCCCCGGAGAGGCGATACGCGGAATAGAGCGGTACATTTTGGTATTCTGAATGTGTGGAGGTGTTAATGTTAAAATTAAGGATGTCGGCAAACTAATGAAAGACAGGCGACTCCATATTCTATCTGTGAATGAAAAAATTAAATGGGGAAAGATAGGGGGTAGTGGTGGAGCCATCAAACACGGATTCCTCAATACGTATTTTAGACCGGAGCCAATGAAGATTCCGGAGTGTTGCCTTCGTCCTATCAGAAAGATTATCTTATTATATAAAAGATAACAAATGTATAAATCCAAGGTTTTTCTACATCCAGGTTAAAATTGGTTCTTACCTTAGGCGCATACGCTCCCAATATACCCAAATAAACCCAAACCGCTCTATGAGGGGAAGGAGTTTTAGAATGATATAAAAGACACATTGAAATGTAACAGAAATGATAGGATTGTCATGTTAGGTAATTTTAATGGATAAGTATATTTATGTTTTTGGTGGAGAGTAGAAGACAAAAGCGTGATACTCTTTGTAACTGTGGGTGGTCGGTTGAGAAGCAAAGTTTTGGATACGAGATATACCGTGACGTCAACGTTGGCACAGACTAATTCTTAGTGGTCTGCCGAATTAAACCTTTATTCCAGCTCTAACAAGATCATAGATAAACATTCACTACAGAGAGCTGTAACGAATAAAATTTGGTAAGTTTCAGAATCCGAATATAAAAGATGAGTATGTAAAAATGGCTTAGAAATCAAACAGTATGAACGTTTAGAACTTAACGAATTGTGGAAAGTAACCAAATATTTTTAATAGATGTAGCAAAAAGCATATGTGGGGTAAAAAAGCAAATGTTAGTAAAAAAGATAAGAAATAGTTTAATTTAGGGAGGACCAAAGTTTTTTCATTGTTTATAAGTAAAAAGTTGCAGTAAAATTTCTGTGGTGTGTTGTTTGTATCTGCTTTGTTTTTTATACCATTTAAATAGATGAAATGGAAAACAAACCAAAAATGAAAAGTAAAAATGGTGTTCCGCCCCCGAAAAGAATTTGTGACATTTTTGAGATTAACTTAGTGACGGTAAGAGTAGCATAAAACTGGTCAGGCGTTTTCAGTCCGGTAATTTTGATGTCAAAGATGAACATCGCTCTGGTTATCTGTAACAGCTATCTATTACGGATAACCAGAGTCGATGACTTATTGGAAAAATTAGAACAAGATCGGCATATTAGTTCTTACGACACAGATAAAGAGCTAAGAATTGACCACAGAATAAGATTGACCCATTTGAAAAAAGCTGGATATAGAAAAAAGCACAATACTTGAATCCGACATGAGCTAATCTCATGAACAGTGTACGCATTTGCGATTGAAACGTGATGAAACAGAACCGTTTTTGAAATGATTGATGACTGGTGATTATCCACAATATATATGTATATATGTATTAAACTTCAAGTTAATAATCCGATATTATACAGCTAAAAACAATAACATTAGGTTATAATATATATTCTAGGTAAAACTTGTTAATCTTCTTGATTCTGTATTTTGGTTATAACAACTAGTGTGTCAGACTTCGTAAAATATCTCATTTTCTTTTACGTCACTTTTTTTAAACGCATTCTTTTAGCGAACGATACAATATTATAGGGAAAATAAAATGTACACGTAACAAAACCATGAATACTTCGTTTCATTTTCGTGTAAACGCTCGTTTCGGCCATAGCTTACTGTCTAAAACGCCATCTAATTTCCTTTAAATTGTTCCGACAGAGCGACTCGTTTTCTTAAAATAGGGAAAAGGAACGTAATATTAATGGCGTGGTATTTTTTTCTTTCGGCGAACACAGATCGATGTTTCCTTTATATATTACAAAACAACATATACTCTCCTTGGTTTTATTTTATTATAACGTGTAATGTATGAATGTGATCTGTTGTAGCAGTGAAGTGTTCTATGGATGATTGTGTGGTAGGTGAAATAATTTTAATTATACGAGACTATTTTTACTGTGTGTAAACATGCTGAAATGTATGTAAGCGTACCTACGCATGTGTTAGTATATATATATGTAAACATATGAATGGTGTTCTGATGATTGCACCATGTATACACAAATATGTAAATATGCTAAAATTTGTGTATATTTGTATCTACAAGTGTGTGTTTGTAAGCGTGACTTCGACAGTAAACATTATTATAAGTGTATAACTACAGTCCCAGGAACAGAAACATGCTGCATCTTTTCTAATAAGCATTAATCATTAGTCAAGACAGAGCCTTTTCTTTTATTAAGTACAATGTGTACAATTTCTTCGAGATAAGTCACTTTGTGACAACTTAGCGTTGCTTTCTTCATTCATACCATAAGAAGATTGAGTTTTATAAATTTTTGTTCCGTAAACTATCTGTACCACGCTTCGAAATGGGGTGTCTTCGGTCTCGACCATTATCACCGCATTTGCAACAACGATGGGTAATGACCGCCACTTCACATCGTTTTAGTACACGAGGCATAAGATTATACTCTCTCAAACTGAAAAATAAAAATATTGTGGAAAGATGCGCTCCAATCGTTGTCGGTATAGATAGATTTAAACAAATTTGCGATCGAGAAGTTAGTCACAAGCCGCGTTGCAGCAGAAAGTTGTAGGGTCAGCGAGGCATTACAGGGATATCTACTCGACTGTACCTGCGTGGACCCGCACTTGCAACTCACGTCACAGCCGTCAATTTGTTCCAATCAAACTGTATGATTGAGGTCATTGTCCCATCTTGATGTATAAAATATGGTTAAACAAACAATTACGTTTTCGATTCCAATAACAAAACGAAAACACTGCATATTGTACTTGAATATAACTCTACCGAAACATAAATTATGGACGAGACGTTTAAGACAGCGTGACATTGTCGTCCACTTCTATTTTATTAAAATCTGTCTCTTTTATGGTACACGAATACAAGAAAATAGAAAAAACGTGCTATATTATACACGAGCACTGCATTAAAAATGGCAACCTTGCCTGGAGAGAGTTCAGGTCAGTATTTGATCAGATATCTCATTTAGATCGGTGAAAAAGCTCATCGATTTCGTCTTTTCAACGTTGCACAACACGTTTTTCATGCAAATAATTAAATTAAGTAACAGGCAAATGCTTCAATTAATAGAGAGCTGCGTGTGAATACTAACTCCAATCTGCGTCGCCGTTCAAATAATCCGGAGAAAAGTAATGAATTTTTTTCAACAAATTATTTCATGAATATAGCATGTTTTATGGCAAGTGTATTGTAAAAGGAGTATTACTTTGGACTAGAATAGTTATGCAATAATTTTGGGAACGTAGTAATAACGTAAATAGCATATAACGTAATTAATATACAAAATAAGAAAAACCTTTTTGACGTGACAACGTCTTATAAATTGGTTTGCCGGGTGACACTTCAAGAAACTGCGTTACGCTCCGCTCACGTTATGCGCTCACAATGAGAGCGAGTGAGAGGCACGCGTCCCTTCCACTCAGATAGGAACAAGTTAAGTTGTAGTAAACGCTGTTTCATTGTACGCAAATGTATTGCAAGTTATTGTATGTATATTTGTATATAAATACGTATGCATGTGTAAAGGTAAAAATAAAATTTTGTTAATATGAAATTCAGTGCGAGATTCTTTGTATAAATTAATGTTTTAAATATAATTCTTTGTATAAATAAATGTTTTAAATTGTTACTATTATTTCATCCTTCTTCCTACTATACGAATGAATATTCACATTAAAATGATTTTACCACTCAAAGTCGTTGTCACGTAAAACTTTCGCCCGTATACCGACTTTACAGGCAACCAATTTTTTTTTCATCACTTAATTGATTGAAGTAATGTTCTAAGGAGAAATCCCTCCTTAGGGCATTCATAACTGCAAAAAGTGATGTGTATATAAATTGATTAATTCTTTCGTATTTTAGTTTCGCAATTTTTTTAACATCACTTTGATACCGTGACAAATGCACTGACTTAGCGCTGCACTTTATAACAGCATATTATATTGTTTGCGAAAAAAATAGTAAAAAGTTCAAAAAAATATTGGCAGCAGGATTTTTGTGGCAACTTTGTACTACTCATAATGCGAGGCATTCGAATGTTCTTTTCATGCTTATGTGTTCTTCATATTTAAAAAAGCCGTTAAAGCATTATTTTATTCAAATAATAGAAGGTTGGTTTTCTTCAAATAATGGAGGGAAGGTTGTTCTAATGCCGGATTCAAGACTAAAAATCGTTCCGAACACCCCGGCGAACAAACGCCCGGACAGGTTTTGCAAACTATATTTTGAGAACATGCTGTATCTCATTTGTCATGTTAGAATATACAAATTATTTTACACGTTACCTCTACGTTCTCTTATCATGGAATCCATAATTCAAAATTTTTCTCTAAGCCCATGCAAGTGTGAAATTTTACCCCGCACTAGGTATAAAAAAATTGGAAAATATCTTTTGTGATAGATAGTATTAAGTAATATAAGTATGGCTTGAAAGACTAGCTCAAAATTTATAAAAAAAAATCATAGAAGTGTACAGACTAGCTTATAAACAACATTTTAACAATTTTTAAGCGGTATGGCGGAAGAGTCACTTTATTGTTATTTCTTGTATCAGCATTTTGAATATTTGTAAATTCTGTTTTTCATAAAATTATTGAAAAATTTTATGCACGTACATGATGCCATACTGCCAATACCGACGGTGCAGTTAGAATGCTGACTTCTTTAAATTTGATAAGAACAGGTGAGCTAGATCGTATATTGTAAGAATAGCTTTTTTTTTGTAATGTACAATAGCGCCTTATGCGGCAACGCCACGTCACAGGAAAATGCCTAAGGACGACCATCCGGTTTGAAGATTTTTGTAAAGCTAAGTAATCTTGTCATAACCCCGTAACACGTAGAACTAAGTTCATCAGATCATTAAAATATATAAGTCTCACCAAAATATTACACTCCACACACTGGCACCAGCCAGGAGTGTAATATTTGGAATATAATTTTTTTTAAGTAAAATGTATTGTTGTTTATTAATTTGAATATTTTACCTAGGAAATCACTTAACAAATATTTTTAAAGCAAAGGAAAAAATAAACTGACGAAATAAGATTTTAGCGCGATGATTTTATGATATTAATAGTTTCCTTTCGCCTAAAGGTAGCTCTGTTTGCTTTCAGAAATCTTCTGAACATCGTCTGAGCACCGTGAGGTTCTGGTTTTCCGATTTAGATCGTGGTAGTATTTTTTCTCCATGGAAGAACACAGGATAAGTGTCGGCTTTCAACTGTGATTACTAAAGAAAATGTGTCCACTCTCAATCATCCAATTCAAGAATACCAACTTAAGAAAAACTACCAACTAAAAACATCTAAGAAGCGATTCTTAGTAATTTGGGGATTAACATAAAGCAAATAAAAGAAAATCTAGGTTAGTTCAAGAATTCGATGAATCCGTACGAAATGATTCTTGGAATGTAACGAATAAAAAATATATTCTTTACATTTTCAACTTAACAATGTTTTTATTTTTTTTTTGGAACGCCTACGAATATCGGAGCCCTATTTAAAACTATCTGAAGCAAATGGGCCGATCTAAAAGGTTGCGGAGTTCAAAACTTCGATTTTCTTCGTCAGCGCTCGCCATTTTAATCGACCTGATTCAAATCGGTCCCTATTCTTTCGGGCTATTTTCGTCTTCAAACGATAGATAAAGTCATTCTTTACTCTCAAAAAACGGTTTTGGTTTATCGGTTCCGTTCATTCAGTTTAGAATTTGTTAAAACGTCAAATGAATTTTAATTAACATCAAAGCGTATATTTTATTATTCAAAGTATAATATTTCTTTATTGAAGTCTGTAAAATTATATCATTGATGATTCCTTTTAAACTGTGCAGGAACTGTGCAACACCTTATTGTTGAAAATAGTTCAAGTACATGTTTTTAATCTTGCGAAAGCATATGTTTTATAGTTGTATAGTCAGATGATTTTTCTGGAGTGACTCTGAGAACGAAATTAAATCATTCGTCGAATTCACAGTGAAAAATTTCATCAATATGGAATATTAAGAGACTTTGTTGTTGCTGGATTCCTCTTGAACTCACCTCATAACAAAAATAGACTCATTTTGATTGGTACAAAAAATGTGGTTAAAGTAGACCAGAAATCATGATGGTCAATTGTTGGACTTATCAACAGTGATTTATTATTACAACCCATAAAGAAGAAAATGTTTTTGGGAATGGATGTTCGAAGCCAACACCAAATTTGAGACTGATGAAAAGCATGGGTAAGAAAAAATGCGTTTTTTCCCCATACGGGTGCAGTTTGCACGACACCACTCGAAATACAAAAGACAGAGATCTTAAAGAAGTTGGAAGAGACCATCGACAAGTTTTATCATATTTTATCATGAGAATGCTTCTATGCACACATTGAGAACTTAACAAATTAATTTTTGTGCTTCTGAAAAGATGGAAAGTGCGACCCGCTTTCTTGAGACCTCAACGGTGACATCGAAGGAAGTAGAAGGGGCTGTGACAGACTTTAATCAATACAAATGCAAAACTTGTCGTCAGACCAGCGGTTCTTATATTTTGAAAAATGTTTCGATGGAATTAATAAGTGTTTGAAATCTGTATGTAATTAAAGGAAGCCCTACCATGCCCTACCCCAAAGCGGACCGGAGGCCTTGACGACCTTTGTCACCGCTCTGATGTCAATGTCCGACGGTGACGCCTCCCCATACTCTCCGAAGTACAAGGTGAATAGTTTTAATTTTACTCAACTTAAAAACTTATTCGTCAATTGGCTCGTGGTCAAAATCGAACTTTTCTTCCCGTCGCCACTCACTCTCTGCCGCCACTATTTGATTGACTCAATAATTTTCACGATAATCCATTTGAATATTGTGAACATTCAAATGGTTTAACATAAAAAAAATAACATAAACAATTCAATTGAGGCTATAATTTCTAATAACTCTATAACGATTATAAGTAATTGAAACGCAAACTAAGATTACAATAGTTTTTAAACCATGTGCTTTTTATTAATATGTCCCTAATATTCTCCATCGTAGTGCAATAAAGCATATAACAATTTGTAAGTTTAGTCTTACACTACTGAATGAAGCAAATTTCATATAAATTGTTTTCATAGTACTTGGATGATGTAACAAACAAACATACATGGGAGAATTCGAAAACCTTTCGTTTGGATGGATAGATGCACAATTGTCCTAATGAAACCACATTTTTCAATATATTTTTTTTACAGACCTTTATAATTATGGTAACATAATTGTACAAACTTTAAGTTATCGTTCACAACAGAGCTAGCTAAAGCTCACATACAAGCACCCTTTGTAAACTCACGTTTAGTGGTTAGTCGTAATGACAATTGCGAGCTGTGTACACGCGCCACATGCTAGAAAGTGCAATTATGAAAATTATTACATACCTTAGTTATGTGTGTGCGTTTAAATAATTGTGTGATGGAAAGGTTGGTAAAGGTCACTCTAAAAAAGTATTTACATATCAAATTCGTGGTACATTAAAAAGAGCCCAAATTTTAAGCTTTTGAACCGATGAGATTGCGTGAAAAGATTGAATGATGTCAGAGAAGCAAGAGAATTATGTAAAGATCGTACCATGTGGAAATCTGTAGACTCTGATTACCCTTCAGAGAGATAGGGGTAAGTTCAAATTAATAAAAAAAAAATAATCCCACAGTATGCGTTTTCTCAAGATGATTTCCCTCATCGTTGGAGAGTGACATTACTGAATAAACAAATATAATGTTTCGTTCGACCTTAACGATTTTAAGGCATATATTTGATTTGACAGAATTTCATATTTCAATTTTCTCAAATATTCCTTGAAAAAAAAACTAGATAAAAATATAAAAACATTATTTTATTTGTAGCCATTTTGTAGAGTTTAGAGGTTGAGATTATATTACTGCTATCTGTACATCGACTTTCAGCGACAATGAACTATAGATGGAATAATAAATAAAATACTTAAGTATATTTTACATATTACGCGCTATGTATATATTACGTATCTAAATATATGTTGTTGGAAATAAACTTTTACGGTGAGAAGTTATCATATTCGCAGGATGCTCTCAAAAGACGCCGATTAAAGCTCTGTTGCACGGGAATTTCGTTTATACAAGCACTTGGTTTAGGTATTGAATTTGTAAGGGCCCGAGATGATTATTTCATTACTTTGCGTAACGAGATTGTGATTCTTAATTAGGTATGCATTACCAACCCATTTTCAGAAAATTTCAGCACGATTCTCGACACAGTACAATCTCCCTGGTCTGGGGGCGCTCCCTTAGGAATAAGTAGATTTTGAATTCAATTTTCGGTCGCGCAACTCGTAAGTAAGCATCGCTTTTTTTTATACATCTATCTGAGTAAGCCATTTTTCTAGTTTATAGTTTAATGTCATTGATAGAAAAAAATGTAAACTCTATTAAAGTAAGAAGTAAGCCACAGAAATTATATTGACTACAAAGTTCTGAATCAGTCATTCCGAGAAATCGGATCCGAGACATTTCAAATTATTTTCAATATCGAAAACGATGGAAGACGAAAAACGATTTATTTCTCGAGTTAATTGAAAGTCTTTAATATTTTCATCAATATTGCCTTTGCAAAAATAATAAGCCATTTTACTAAGGCTTCGGATTTTTTATAAAGAAAGATCTTTTTCTATGTAGTGGTATACATACGAAAGGCGGCCACGAACACGTACAACTAGCAGCGCGACAAGCAAACTGTTTGTTCATTGCCCGCTAATCAGTTTAGGTTCTTTAGAATTTAGCAAGATAACAGACGATGAATTAGCAAAACGCTAGCGCGTCGCAAGTCGCGTGCGTTCGTGGCCGGGCCGTTGAGCTGACTTCGATGACGTTACCGTGTATACTCACACATGCAAACCATCCTTTTTATAAACTTTCAACTGTATCCAAAATATATTACAAGAAGATAAATAAAAATGCTTATCATTGATAACAAATGAAATTTATCTGGCAACCAGATCAAATTAGAAACATTTTGATTAGACAATCTACATTTAAAGGTAGGCGATGAACATGAATGAAGATAGGCGTTCTGTGTCAAACCTGTTCAAAACAGATAGGCTAGCAAACTGTCACTTTAGATTCATATTGAGAAACGTACCGAGTGTGCCGGTTCTGGTAACTCCATATTAGAAGGAACGCCGTGAAGTTATATAAAATAAATATATAAATGATCACAAAAAAAAAAAATAGTTTTGCTTGATGTTTGAAACTTCAAAAATAAAAATATTAAGCCACAAATTTGACTGAAGTTATTGACCATCTAACGAACAGGTTCAATCAAACTGATGAATAATTAATTTCCTTAAAAATATACATTACAAGCAAATCAATTCTGGCGAAATATAATACTAAATCGATATTTAACGTTATTCGACTCGAGACATTTGATCTGAAAACGGCGTATCACTTCACATTACAATGGTATCTAAGGCGAAAACTTTTGTTTTTAGTAGAAATTGTAGTTGTTGTTATTTAGCTGCCGGAAGAAGCGGAAGAAGTAAAGAAGGCGGACTTCCGCTACTCCGGCGTAATGGGGTCGTTTGCGAGGAGTCTTCTACGCGTTAAGGAAAACGCTTACTGCTGCGATAGCGTGAACTCGAAGGCAGCAATAAAGTTAACTAGAAGACTGACAGAGAGTCTGTTACTGATTTTTTTTTTGTATCGTTCATACCGCTCTTCGGGTATTTTTAAAAACGGTTTTGTTTATGGGGTGTGGTTGTTTAACACGCATTTTTTCACGTGAATCCTCCCTAAAATCGCATCGAAACATACTGGTATGAACACATAAAAGTTGATTTTAACGAAATTATCTAAATTCAGACAATTGTGTTACTTTGTGTTACTTTAATAATTACAATACTATTAGTCTTAGGGCATCCTCCATATTCTTAAAATTAATTTAAATCCTTTAATACTGACTTATAAAATTAACTTTACGTTTCGTGTCTATCTTTTAACGCCTTAACAACCGTTAAAAAAAGGATGTGAAATGCAAATTTTATTTTAAATTTGACTTTTTGTTCAATGCCAGTTCAAAAGGAGATTGTGGAAGAAGCTCTTAGGAACATAGATCTAGTGTCGTTATTTACCTTATACAGTCAGTTCGTTGCTTATGACCTTAATTTTGCATCGGGACCAGACGGGATGGCACAGGAGGAGCATAGCGCAAAATGGCGCTCTCGCTCTTTTATATTCAGTGTAACTCACGCGCGACATATTATGAGAGTGAAGTGACGTTCGCATACATGTATTTAATTTACAACAACCGAATAAAAATAAATGTAATTTGAACAATAATTATAGATAAAAATAATTATTAGGTGTATAAAAAATTGTAAAAATTCAATATGTCGGTCGGACTCAACTTGTTCTAGATCTCGGCTATTATTTGAAAGGGAGGGTTTATAAACAACGCAAAGGTACCTCGATATCCGGCGTCGAACGAATGGAGCGGTTACAAGCCGCGTGCGGACTATGCGTTCCAAGGAATGCGTGCCCAAGCTACGCATATAAGCAGGTACGCGTACCCAATTACAAACCGACACGAGTCAACTTCGCATTATCAATGTGAGCCAAAACAGATCAGCATTTGCGCGAGCCTGGCCTCATACTGATGAGAATAACGGTTACGGCAGTTGCTGCGTTTTTGTA
Source organism: Eumeta japonica (assembly GCA_005406025.1). NCBI lineage: Eukaryota > Metazoa > Arthropoda > Insecta > Lepidoptera > Psychidae > Eumeta > Eumeta japonica. The sequence continues at coordinate 37,026 of BGZK01000197.1, read as the reverse complement.
CATCACATCATAACATGAAAAGTAAGAGAAAAAAATCTCGATGTTTAACGAAAGAATATATCGTGATCGACAACGATATAGAAATAAACTTATGTGCGACTGGAATCAAAATGTCTAATTGTGATTTTTAATTATCTTCTGAAACTGATCAAGCCTTATATAAATAAAGAATACGCATCATTTCGAACAGCTGTCACAATGATATGAAGTCTTAACATTAAAGTTTTTGTATGCTGCTAATTCACTTATCAGTTTATATTTCTTTCAAATTTCAAAACACGGGAACGTGTGGCCTGTGATTGTGCCACCCACGTTATGTCTAACAAATTTTTCGATTTGCGACTAAAAACCGACCGCGAGTCGATCGCCGCAGACCACGCTCGCAAGGTACGCATACAGTGAATATATCGTGCCGCGACTGGTATGAATTGTACCAGGGTACCCGTAACCAGGGCACGCGTAGCCGAAACACATAGTCAATACACGGCTTCAGGTATGGCCACGTAACGCTTAGTGGAGTGCTCCGGCTCCGCGAGCACTTCTATCTCTGCTGTACTTGTTACTATTCAATGTATATTGTGTATTCAAATTTTTAGAACGAATTCTGTTTTGTTTCCATTTCAATCATTAACGCTAAAAGCGACTCGCCTCCGTAGACGTTTCACGTAAAACCAAAGGCAGTATGCCCTGACACAGCTTCCCGCCCCCAATTTTTTTTATTTCTTTCCGTATGTGTTTGTGTACATTTCCGCAGATGCGGGTTAAGTTCTAATTGCTGAATTTGCTACTGCACGAATTGCGTTCATTTTAAAGTAATAAGTATTCCTAATTGCAATAACAAAATATATATGTGTTGTATTTTCTATTTATTTATTTAACAGTTCTCGCAACTACAGAGTGCTGATAAATGTATTGTTCTAAGTCCGTCCCAATACATATTTTCATATCCATTATCACGTATTAAAATAACCAGACTCATTCTTTACTTCGTATTTGTAGCACACATTGCTCCAGCTTTGAGACTACTAACAGAATCAATGTCGATTGTTAGTTCCATAAAGCCTTTTAGTACAACAAAACGTGATGTTTGTAATGAAATACATACAGTATGATGATACTGTGCATAAAATCATCAATCAGTAACATTTCACTTTAATACAGCTTTGTTTTTAATATTTCATTTTCTATCACTGACGCTTACGTTTTTTACTTACGTTTCAACGCATACGTACGCATTATTCGGATATATATTATTAATTTTTATCGGTCTGTACACGTCAATGCCGGCAACGCTCCGATGCTTGTTTGTTTAAGGTGATATCAGACGGTTCATTCGAGTGAACATTCACACAAATGAATGCTTCATTTTTCTTTCATTCCATGTTCACACGACTTACTGCGAATGACAAAGAAAAGAACGTTCATCTATTATTTACTTTAAATATGTCATCGGGTGAAGTCGTGCGTCTCGGAATCCGTTGAATTTGTGATCATTTAATCCAAAAGTTAGTAAAAAAGAAGCATAGAAAACGTCGACGTTGGTGGGTGCGGCCATGGATTGAAAGAAGAAATATGTTTGGAGCTTCGAATACACTCTTGAGAGAACTAGCTGATGAAGATTCTGAATCGTATCGCAATCATTTGCGAATGGACGAATGTAAATTTGAAGAACTTTTACTGCTTATTTCTCCAACAATAACGAAACAAAATACTTTAATGAGAGATAGCATACCTAACCGAACAAAACTTCAAATTGTATTGAGATATCTTGCTACGGGCGATTCTTTGGAACCTTAGAAGCTCTATACAGAGTACCACGGAATTCAATATCCTACTTTTCAAAGAAGTATGTGAAGCTATTTGGACGGCTCTTGGAAACTTTATAAAGGTCAGTAGTAACATTTTAAATTGATTAAAAACAAGTAGGTATTATTTTTGAAACTTTTAATTATATACACATGTTTGACAATTAACATTCAGACGATTTCTTTAAGAGCTTGTATGAGTATGTTTTCTTGAGTTGATGGTGGAAGAACAATTTGTGAATGTACTTCTTGTTGGATTGCTGAGGCATAGTACTGATCATTTTGTGAGAGGACATAGGTACAGAGACCGTTGGTGAGTATACTTCTTGTTGGGTTGTGGAGGGATAGTACTGATCATTTTCTGGAGAGGACATAGGTACAGAGACCGTTGGTGAGTGTACTTGCTGGGTTTGCAGTGATAGGTATCATATTGATGCGACCGGCTGATATTTAATGAGGATCGTGTACTTGAACTCGAGTAAATCGATTCAGATAAAGACGTCATTTGTGAAAGACGGTCCTGGGTCATCACCGATTGAAGCCTTTCCTGACATATTAATGCCCTGTTTAGGGGCATTTTCTTTAACTGTATTGCCAAACTTTTACAAAACAAATCAAACTCATCTTCAACTTGCTCTTTGTTTTCCTTGCTTATAGCTTTTAGTTCTTTAATTGCCATATCAATTGGAATGTCTGTCTTTCGTTTGCGGTTGACTGGTTTTCCAGAATGCAATGATGTAGACGATATTGTACCACCATTTCTACTATTCTCAGCAATAGATGTCGACTGCTTCTCACTTCCAGCTTGAGAACTCTTCGGCTCAAATTCAGTGGTGTCTTCATTTTGAGTCTGCGTGTTTACTGACGTATCCTGCAATTAAAATATTTATTGTTACAGGTTCCTGACGTTCGAGATGAATGGATTAAAATAATGGAAGACTACTATAAACTATGGAACTTTCCAAACTGTTGCGGTGCCATGGATGGAAAATTAATCAATATAAGATGCCCAGGAAACTCCGGCTCAGACTATTTCGACTACAAAAAGAATTTCAGTATTCATCTATTTGGATACTGAAAGTTCATTTTTCGTTCATTCGCAGTTGGAATGAAAGATGCCGAATGATGAAATCTAACATCGTCGGATCGGTTCATTAGTGAATTCATTCGGCACTCTTGTTTCATTTGGGGTTCATACGAATCATTTCGAGTGAAAGATGCCGAATGAAAGACAAAAATGAACGAAAAGTGAATCGTCTGATACCGCCTTTACGTCTAGTTTGTTTCTATGTGTGCCTCAATGTACAAAAGTCGTGCTTTTAATTTTCATAATAGTCAAAACTTGCTTTTAATTTTATAAAAAAAAAAACACATATTTTTATGGCATTTTCGAGGGGCAAACGAGCATACGAGCCTCACATACGAGCATCACAGAGTAGGTGATTTCCACCGCCCATAGACATTCGTAACCTAGGAGAAGTCAGGAGTGCCTTGCCGGGGTGTTGGGTAAAAAAAAATTAAGAATCTGATGGAGGGAGTTAGTGCTGGGTTAATGGAGTAGAAAGTAGGCCACCGGAACTCCCACTCATTGAAAGAAACACCAGAAATTGTTACTTCACACCCGTATTCTGTGAGAATGTGACACCACACTGATGGCATTATTTAAATAAAATATTTAGGCAAATTTTGCATTTGTTATGTAGTGCTATATTATGTACCTATTTAATTATCTAAAAATCTCAGTTGTCGAGCTACTATAATTTGCGTATTCATATAAAGAATAACAGAAAAACAATTTATCAGATTTGATTTCATAGTCATCACGGTGAAAGATACGCCTCTAAAGAACTTAACCAATTCGAACGGCCGTAAACAAAAGGATAAACGAACACAATGACCCAGTTGATATTTATTCCAGCCAAAAAGCGTAAGGAGCAGAACAACAAACAACTATTTATTTAACGGCCCAGGAATCCGCATCGCTAAGGCGGAACCCTTTACCGGCGCGGAGAAGTTCGTCATTGGCATTTCATTACTCGCATCGGTGAGTTCCCCTTTTAAATTGACTTCTTTACAAATGTCCGCCAACGTGACCTACCCGTTTCAACGTTTGCCGGTTTGTTTTTGTTTCGTTTTTTTTTTTTTTACTTTTTTCTAGGGACAGGGTGCGCTTTTTAATGAATATATCGAGTTTAGGTGTCCGATGTCAGTATCCACCGGAACTTAAAGGATCAAGGAGTTAATAGAAAATTTCAAAATTGTCAATATGACTTTGCTTAAAGACATTATAGAAAAATGTTTTTGAAGGTAATCGAGAAAGTCATCGATTTAATGCGAAAACTAATCAAGTAAATTGTAAAAAATATTTGTTTTTAAAAATCCCAAAAATAATTATAATAATTTGGGCATAAGTTTCTGCAATAAAATAGTATAGAAATTATATCAAAGTTATTATTGTCACTTCTTTAATTCATTTAATTATAGCTTAACGATATGTTATATATTTGATGGTTCTTATTAAAACATTCGTTATCAAATAAAATAAACAAAAATTAGTACGAATTCACAATTTAACGACAATGATTTAATATTTTCATTGTACATAAAATCTATACATTTTTTATGTGGATTATAAAAATAGCAGATAACTCACTCCCTTTTTTAAATGTCTATTTTTAATCCATGTATTAATAGCTTTGTAACGGAAAGTGATATTCTGTGTACTATCACTTTAAGGAGTACTGAAATTAAAGTGTTATAAACAAAAAAGTGTTAAAAGCTTTTGTTGTAGAAACCATATCGAGGGCAAAGAAGTTCTAACACTGAAATAATCATTAGACAACAATCCACGTCAAACATTAACATCGTTTTTTAACATGAAGGCCCCGACCCGACGACCTCAAAATACGGTCATCGTTGTTTAACTTATACGTAAAATTACATTCTGATTCGTTATCTGCTTATATGGAGAAATTTGAAAAAAAAGTATTAACAATTAAAAAATCTCTAGAAGCATGCTTGGAATTCCATAAAACAAAACTAAGAATTAAACCCGAAGTATTCCTCAATAAATAAGGGAAATTGTTACAAAGTTGATTTACACACAACTTATAACGTTGTATATAATATACCGTATCTGCCTCGTCATAGTTATATCGATGGAAGATGGAAGTTGCGATGGAAGAAGAGAAGAAAATAATTCACAAAAAATAAGCAAAAGATTCAAACAAGATATTACTTTTTAGATGATACCAAAACAAATAGGGGAAAATATTTTAACAATTTTTTTTAGCGAAACTCTTATTTGTTTTTTTGATATGTTGAAAATATCTAATAAGACCTATTAAATTGTTTTTTTTAAGACAGGAAAAGATTTTTTAACTAAGCAGCCAAGCAAGAATATCCACTTGACCATAGGTTTTGAACTTTTTACTGAACAATTTCTTGACAACTCTAGTGGAACTAATTAATATGGTAATATCAGGCGAGGATATAAAAATTAATATATGGGGATATAAAAACTAGCACAATTCTCCCAATCACGCCTGAAAAGGCATGATCGGTAGAAAAAGTAAAATGTCTCTGAGCAACAAGCGCACTCTATTCCTAATGTGTATTAGGTCGGTAATGATGTATGCGTGTCCAGTCTTCGCTCATGCCGTGCTTAGTGTAATCAAGAAAATTCAAACAGTTCTAAACAAATTTTGTAGGGAAGCGACGGACGCCCACTGGAGCGTCAAGAACTCAGTGCTTCACGGAGGGTTAGAGCTCCCTACAATCAATAAATTTATTAAAGACGCTTCAGAGCGTTTTTTTGATATAGCATAAAGCCATCCCAACTCCCTCATAGTCTCGGCCGCTACCTACGAGCCGCCGCCGGCACACCATTTCCTAAGAAGGCCACGGAATATTCTGTCAGATCCGCCGGAAGCCGTCACATCGGTCGAAAGGCTCACCGAAGCCAGAAACATGGCACTAGAATAGTAGGTACCCCCCTCCTAACATAACGACCCTAAGGATCACCTAACTGGAGAGCTCCCACGCTCCCGGCATCCTCCCCAAGGTTTTTAGACCGAGCTGAAAATCTTCGCGATCTCCTATGCTGAGGTGCTTACTCTTAAGTAAGAGATTTCTCGTAGCCACGTGCCCCATCAGCCCAATCTCCCCTTTTCTATATATTGAATTCCCTTCCAAGAAGTCGGCAACGAACTGGTTATGGAGTCGCATATCCTTGAGGCTGCAAATGTCCATGGGCGGCGGCGACCACTTATTTACTCTCCGACTGCTCACTTGTTCGTATGCCTTTCCAAGATGATATGAAAAATAATTTACGCGTGACACTTGCTCAAACAAGACAAGAGATACCATAACAGGAATCAAAAACAGTGGGCCCCGTTAGCACTGAATAAAATAAACATCAAGAAGGCTACCATTAAATTATATCAATTACCAAAAACAGATACTGAACGTTTTATATCAAATGAAAAATAAGCAAAGAAGGCTTTATGCCTCTCTGTGACTTTTATTGACACATAATAGTAGGTATTACCCCGTAATATCTCGTCTCCAATTTCTGATTAAAGTTTTCACGAATACCAGCTAATGATGCACTCCGCAACACCTAACCCAAACTAAAAACTATACGCTCCTCATATAATTACGCTCCCTTTAGCAAGTTGGAACTCGTATCTTATAGTCACTGCAATTGTCTGAGATTAAGCAGGTGATGATCATCATAATCAAAGATCTTAGAAATACTGTCACGCTATTAATCTTATATCTCATACTTTTTGCTTGAAATTCTCATTAAGAGTCTACTAAATTTAATATAGTAGTAGAAAATGAAATGTATATAGTTTGATTTATGAGAGATAAATCAATCACGACACTATTCGTACGACGTTATTCATATGTTGATGTAGAAATTTGGAGATCAAGAAAAAACATCTTCCTTTTGGTCTCTAAAGATACTGAGAACGCACACAGACTTTTAACAAAGTCATTAACAGGTCTCTTTGATTGATGCTTAAAATGAAGGTACCTAAATTGTATGTGATGCTATGATTGTCAGACGTGTATATAAGGATGTAGCAATTGAAATTGAATGTCCTACGGGAACCATATACTGACGCAGCGATTAGCATTCATCAAAACTCCCCACTCAGTCGGTCTATTGTTCGACCTCGTAATGGACCACTTTATATAACGCACCAACAATGGACATGTTAAAATATCTTATATGCGAGTATTAAAACAACCTTGTAGCTGTAGAGACTGGCTCTGGAGGTTTTTATCTTTAAATGATTAGACAGAAGACGGAGTATATAAACTGTAACTTCTTTGAACTCTCGACGCAAAATATTCCTACTAATTGTAGAGCTCCAACATTAAAAAGTTTTGAGCATGCAGATAGTGTATTCTCTGATGGAGGAATTATTGCCGGCATGATGTCACCCATCGCATCAAAGCTGGATGTCAGAAAAGACAAAGTCTACGTAAGTAATATTCGCCCAGAGAATGCCGATTCGAGTCACAGATTAAGTTTTTGTGAATGAAAGACTAACTCGTAAGCTTTTGTAAAATCTTCCATGATTAGCGCCGAATGTACGCCATTTACAAAATAATTTTCAAGAAGTAAAAGCATTTAAAAGAACATGCCACAAATAAATATGGAATGAAGCCTAAGAAAACAGACTATGGTATTGCTCCCCGACTTTGTTTGACATTAGCTTCTAAAAATATTAAAAATTGTACAACTTAATATTAATAAAACTTATTTTTCATCTAAACATATTTTTTATTAGAAGCATTACAAACTAATGCGTCTCTAAAGAATATTAAATAAATCCTTTAAATCTGATCACACAGGACAACGTTATGTAATTACTTAGTACTAAGCTTAAAAGCTTTTATATTTTAAGCAAAAAAATGGAAATACAGTTGAAATCACAAAATAGTTTTCAAGTGGGGATAAATTTTTTCAGTCTGTTTGTAGACAATGCTTTTAAAAAGCATTCAAGTAATTCGAATACGAAAAAAAACCATCTGGAAGGTTCATTTTAAGAATGCACTAAAAAAAAGAATACCGCAAGAAAGCTTTCAGACGCGTCTCGAAGCTTTTGAGAAGTAAGCTTAACTGGAGAAATTTATCTTGATCATCTGCAACTCGCGCGTCACTGGTGTGAGCCTAGGATTTCTAGATAGTCGGCCTGTATGAATTAAGTATTTAACAAATAACTCACTACCCGCATGCTCTATTAAATCATTTAGTCAATTCTCCATGAACGAGTAAGTTAAATAGCCTCGATAACGCTTAATATCCCTTTTGTTCTGACCTTTGTAGTGATGATGACCGCTGTGACCTTTACGGCTGTCTGACTAGACCGCGTGTCGATTAAACGGCCACTCCTTGCATCGGTGACGTCATAACGTGTGCAACTCTTACTGTGTGCAACGTGTGCCGCACTGGACGACCCTACATAAATTTTATGTACAACACATTCGCATTCATGTGTAAACCGTTTTAAGCCTAGCACGACGCCCTAGACAAGAGTCCCTCTATAGGATCATCCTTTTCATTTATTTCATTGTACGAGAAACACTGACTTGTAAAAAGATTCTTCTCTAGGGCGTCGTGCTAGGCCCGCAAGACAGGTATATTATGTAATTCAAAATTTCAAGTAATATGATAAAATTGTCTCGTCTTTATTTAAAAAAAAATATTACGAATATTTACTGTAATTCGAATTCGCGCTTTACTATCGATTGCATGTATTAAGGTAGAGACCTGTATACATGCCCAGTGGTGCGGCACGCTCAGAAACTCTCGCTTGTTGGCCAGGCACGTTACGGCGTCGATGGAGAAGTACGCTGACAAAAGGCGACGGCAGCACGCAGGGGAGGCTGTGTAGGTAGGGTATTATGACGTGATTAAGATTGCTACAATTGAAACTGTAATATTAAAATTACAGAAAGATCATAGTTTTATGTATATTTTTTTGGTTTAAATTACATCACTGAAAACAGTTTCAATATGAACCCGAACGTGTTGTAGAAATGACATATGCGCGTAGCTGGATTATGAAGGAATAAATACTACTTAATATAACTATTACTTAAATAGTGATAGTTATACTAAGACACTCATTTTTCTCATGTACATAGAAATATTTATAATGCTAAAAGTTCCAATAAAAAATACGATTTGTGAATTATTATTATCAACAATAAGCTGGGGGATTCAGAACAACAACAAAAAATAACTTTAAATAAATATAAGAATATATTATATTAAAATAAAAGAATATATTAATATGTATTTGAAAATATCTATTCTTTTTAATTTGAATATTTTTGAACTAGCTACAGTTCATTTTTCAACTTTCCCATTATTTTCAATTTTCGACATATTTTCCAATGTCACCTTAGTCCATATTTTTATTGAGTATTATCTTATTTGATTTGCTCGGTTCCATGCCTTAAGAGTTATTTATGGCAGCATAAGTGATTTCAACATTTCCTCGCTTATTTTATCACAACCACCTCTCCGTCGCCGCGGTCGACAAAGATAATAAATCCCACCGTTTATTTATAAACGGCCGCAACCGGCTTCACTGTCCATTATTGTCGCGAAAATTCGGACGCTCTGCGATAATCCCGCGTCCGAACTTCAAAATTATTAATATAACAATAAATTTTCGGATCCTGAGACCGTTCTAATCCTTCCCTTACCCTTCCTTGATGGGCGTTGTGGCAAAAACAAATAATTCTACGTGCTAATGCCGTCCACCCAATCCTTGTGCCCTAATCGCGAGAGCTGTGCCCGCTTCATCAAAAGAGTTGAAAGATAAAAAAGTATTTTACTAATATATAGACGAAAGCCCGTTAAATGCCATTGGAATTTTTCGTTTCACTTGTAAAGTTATACTTTTCAAAACGCTCTTGTGGGGTTTTGAGTACTCATACTCATAAGTAGAATAAGGTACACAGTATTTGATAGAGATAGAGATTCAGACAGCGTTATTCTTATTTTTTATGGCTTCTTTCATCGTATATAGACACTTGTTTGGTACGTTCAAACGGGTAAGAACAATGATATTAGTATACTGAACGCCATCCGACAACAAGTGTCGAGAAAGAACAGATAGAAAAAGTTTTAAAATTTCATAAAAACAGACTAAATGGAACGGTAAGTCTTATAAAATATTTCTTTGAAGAAAATTTCGTGTCATACTTCATTCCTACTTTTTTCCTGTTTAACTTCCGTTCTTTGGAAAGATTTTTCATAGAAATCAATATTAAACTGGTGCATCCAATTACTAGTAAACCTCCTAAAAATGTGACCCTAAAGGCCATATCTGTAATTTGTCGCTAACTTAAATGATCAGACACAAAATTTCGGCGTACTTTAAAAAATATTTTTTTTTCAAAACTTTTTGTTAACGATATCTTACAAACAAATCAATCGATTCTAATCGGATTGGCGGCAATCGACGCTGATTTTAAGTTCTATAAAAGAAATCAGAACATGCCTTCAATTAGTTATAAAATTTCGAGGAAATTAAAAAAAAATACGGTTGATTTGTTATTTCGAGCTTTCTAATAGTTATTTTGAATTTTGATGATGAAGTTCTATGAAAGTGAATTTTTTTATTTTTAGTCTATATAATATTGTATTATATCTATTTAATTTATATTTGAATTTTGATGATGAAGTTTGATGAAAGTGTATTTTTTTATTTTTAATCTATATAATAATTTATAAAACTTTTGATTAAGTCAATCAATATTCACGCGGTTAAAAGCAGTCGATGCAGTTTTGCAAGTTCTATAAATGATTTGTAAATGAAAATTGACCAAATAAAGAAATTACGGATTTTTTGTGAAAAAAAAATATTTTTTTGATTTTATTGTTCACGATATCTCACAAACAAACATTTTATCTCACAAACATTTTGTTCAGCTAAATATTAAGATATTAAGAGCTGATTAGTTTTTAAAATCGATCGGTGAAGCCGTTTAAAAGTTATTCCAAAAAAAAACCCATTTGGAAAAAATTTGCTCGTAGTTTTTTTGGAGTTTCTTGGAATCTACTGGTCCAAATCGGTTCAAATTTTCAGGAAATCTAAGTTTGATAGAACTCTGTAATTTCTAAAGTTTGGTTTCAATCGGTTAAGCCATTCGAAACTTCTAAGAGGTTTACACACACACACACCATATATACATATATGACTTATTGACAGATGATAGGTCAGTCTAATGTAGAATTGAACGAAAGTAAATGATTTTCAGTTTCTTTCCTCTTATCATCTAAACGTCAAATGGAGTAGTAGATGGAGGAAAAGCTGTTTTAATTTTAATCAAAACTAATTATAGTACTACTAAAATGACCCTGCAACATCTACTTAAGCTATTACTAAGTTGCCAACTTACGAGAGAAACTCACATAATATCCTAATAAACACCGATATGAATTTCTCGTGTTATGTGGTTCCAATCGAAAAAACTCTCTTCAATAATGTTATTAACCTTCATTTGCAATACGACTACGGTCAAACGTAGGAATAGGTAGAAGACCCTGTTTGTCGTAATAACCACGTTGGACAGACAATCATTCTACCATTTTTTTTTTGTTTTTTGGTTTGATGCGCAGGAAGTGTAAAAATCTTCACGGACGAAAGATACCCGGCCACGCGACCTATAAGCCGGGTTATGTGGGATTTTTACCCACTAAAAAGCACTCCCTTGGGGTGACTCTATCGTTAAAGCTATTACTATAACCATAGTACTCATAAGCTTTGCCGGGCGAAAGCTACAAACAATGCACTCGGGTGCAATGTACAAAGTTTGGGGACTTCGCGTCGCATGGGTGAGTGATAATGTGATTATTGACCGAGTTTACCGACTCAGTGTGGGATGACTAGTGACTTTATTTTTGGGCGGGTTAAATTTTGCTATTTTTAATCGCCTTCACGAGCGGGGCGTGTTCAGCTAAAATCAAGATTTTCTCCACAGGATTCGCGGCGGCCTTGAATTTATTGGCGAGTAACACTACTTCCCCGATGTCGATGATAGAGATCACCGACATCAAGGCTTTAATGTTCTCGGAGGGGTGGTGTTAGTTTTAGTTTTAGGTGGCGGGTCCGTACGGGGGCCCGCCGTCGCTTTCGCGTATGATAGTTTTTCCGTGACCGCGCGCGCGGGCGCTCGGTGCGGCGCGGCTTGAGTGGGCGGAGGGGGGGTTTTATTTTTTTGGGTTATTTTCCTTTTAGGCGCTCGAGGACAGCCAAAGTAGTTGGCCGTGTGGCCTCTACCATCTGCTGATGTTTTGGTAGCCGAAGAGAATGATGATCAACAGCGGATGGTAGTCGAATCGCGTGTTGGGACACCCCACGGAATGAAATGCCCAACGTTTTGAATTTTATTTTGGGAATCAAGCAATAACCACAAACAAAGAAATTCAAAAATCTTCATTTTTGTATTAATTCACTTGAAATATTACGCTGGCGTGGTAGGCTGTTAGCAAGAAAATACTTACTTAGAAGTTTTTACTTCAAATGATAATTTAAAATACCCTTCATAAATCTTGTAAATCCCTCCGCCCAGGGTTTATGATTCGTAAAAATATTGTATGAAGTTTTCTTGTAAATTCATATTATTGAACGCGTTTTAACGTATAATCTTTATATAATCTCGTGTCATGTTATTTTAAATCCGCGATGAATTTCTAAGCTATTGAACTGATTTTGATGAGATTTTGTACACTGTGTATAGTTTGGTGCAACTTGAGAGATGGAATAGTTTTTATCCCGATAGGTGGCGTAGTTGTACAAAATTAATTTTTTATTATTAAAAAAATATATTTAAATACTTTTTCGGATTCCGCATTTCAAAGTAAAAAAACACAAATTTTAATTTCCTTAAACCTCAGCCCCTCAATTGCCATAATACTGATTGACAAAAATTTTGTTCACCAAATCGCATCATATTAAACTTAAATCTGGTGCTATATTCTAAAACAACGATCTTATTTAGATTTAGCATTCAAAACGGGACGATTCTCCTAATCGAGAGCCAGAATCGGGACCGAAATTGAAAATGAGACCGAGATCAGAATTGAGTGTGTGCTCGGCATCAGAGTCGACAGCCTGATCTGGATTGAAATACAAATATAAAGGTATCATTTGCTCCCGGCTTCGTCCAAATCGGAATCGTAACTGGCAGCGGAATTATAATTGAAAACAGTGACGGGGAATCGAGAACTGGATCACGATCAGAATCGAAAGCGGAACCGGGACCGAAATTGCAAAAGGGACCGGGGCCAAAAATAAATGTGAGGCCGAGATCAGAATCAAAAAAAAAAAGAAGAAAGATCAGAATCAGACATCGATCGATACAAAGATATGAAAACTTATTCTATCTCCATGTCGGCGGATCTGCGGGCACCAGCTAGATGAGCGAACCGACTGCAAGAATAGACAGAACAACGTTTGCCAGGACAATTAGTCTAGGTAGATTTTCTCAGCATAAAATTTTGAATACCAAAACACGCAGTTTTTCAAAATTAACTTACTCAATCCAAAGTTTTTTTCAATCCAAATTGCATAAAAATTCGACATTGTAGTTTGAATCTAGTTGAAAATCCGAAACTGAACGAAGCAAATATACGAATGAAGCGGAGAGCGAAAATTTTATAAAACTCTTCATTGGTTCTTAAAGCATAAATATTCTTAATAAATCAAAAGCGGAAAGAAAGAAAAAATATTTAAATTATAAAAAGTGTTACAAAGAAACTCTTCATTGTGCTACTACAAAATTAATTCGTCGTGCGCGCCTTTTAAATGTATAGAAGGAAAACAATCAACTACCTATGGCCGTCTGCTTATGACGTCCATTACAAATCCAAATGTGTTTATGTCTTTTCGGTAAATCTTATACTACATTTTTTCTTCTAAGTATGATACTTTGTGTAATAAAATAATGTAAATATATATATTTTTATTAATTAATCTAAATATGATCCTTGTATTCTTTTGATATATTCTCGTCTATCTTGTTTCTGCCCTTTGGCATCCTCCGCAGGACAGTCTTTCAGCTTTCAAGTCGAAAGTCTTCCAGCAATTCTACACGACAATTACCTGATAGATCGAGTTGCTATAAAAAAAAATGTACGAGTTGCAATAAAAAAAAAGTAACAAAATCGTAAGAAAATACATTTAAACGATGCGTATTTAATGTTGAGACAACTCGATGTCTGAATCACGAATTAGCACCGGGGGTTAGCCAATTGCGAAGCATCATTTAATATTGAATGCGAGCTGATTGTACGTGGAAGAAGTCACGTGAATACTAACGAATTGCTTATCGTTCGTGGAATAAGTAGGGTTTGATACGAATTTTGTTTATTAGTTACGAACGCCGTCTAGTCAGATTTCGCGAGTTATGGTATTCGGTAGATTTCGCAGAATCATTCCTATTATTATTATGAGACTTCAAAGTATTTTACCATATAAATATAAAGCTAATTATTTTCGGTTAGTGCATAATTAAAAACGTTTGTTTTTAAATAGGGGTTTCATGACTAAGATTTACAATGAATTGACGCCAACTCAACTAATTAAATTAATGGTCGGTTAAAGGTTAACATTCGAAGAATCGCCAAAAAATTAATAGAACATGACTTTATCGCCCATTATTTATTTGAAGAAGCTTTAAGATATTTTTGAATTCACCCAAAATTACGAATTACTTGGAAAAATTTTTGAAACATGAATTTCTTAAAATGCTATCAAGTATGTCACTTCGTAAAATAAATTGGCTGTTACGAGAGAAGACATTTATTACGTATAGAGAGGGCATTCCATGTAAATTAATGATCATAATTTTTAATGCCTCCATCTAGCGTTCAATAGGTGTAATTAACGTAACGTAATCTGAGCGACGAACGAGACAAGAATTATTCAAGTGGCATTCACTTTATAGATTCAAAATATACAACGAGTACTCTTTATCACACACACACACACGCATCGCACGCACGCACGCATCGCACGCATCGCACGCACGCACGCACGCACGCACGCATCGCATCGCATCGCATCGCACGCACGCATCGCACGCACGCACGCATCGCACGCACGCATCGCACGCATCGCACGCACGCACGCACGCATCGCACGCACGCACGCACGCACGCACGCACGCACGCATCGCACGCATCGCACGCATCGCGCACGCACGCGCACGCACGCACGCACGCACGCACGCACGCACGCACGCACGCACGCACGCACGCACGCACATATATATATATATATATATATATATATATATATATATATATGTAGTATCTATGGTTAAGTCAAACTTCAATCTATGACGAAATCATTTGTCGTTAGAAAATAATTTATTTAAAATAGTTATAATATAATGAATTGATCGTGATTTACAAATCGACATTGCGATTATTAACATTAAATGCCGTTTCTTTATTTACAGAGAAACTTTATTGTATTTTAATTGGCGTCGTCTAAATCACTAATAATAGATCATATATACATACATATACATATTCATATATATATATTAAATGTGTTTGTTTACGAGAAATCTACTGCTAATTTCATTTTCGACGTTGTGCTTATTATCCCTATATTTTTTTAGAAGATCGAAACTTTTTTATATGTTATAGTTTTATATCTTAATTTTACATCCCGTTTGGTTTTGATGCGAGAAAAGTACCAAGACCAATTATACTTGATGCTTGGTTACAAGTTTGTGTTTTTATCATTTTTTCGGTTCAAAATAGATCAGGATGAATTTGTCTGACAGTCTATTCCACCAAACTTCACGTTACTTCCAAACTTTCAACAACCTAATCTTAAACTATAAAATCATCTTAATTTATATTTCTTGTTATTATTTGTATAATTTACATTTATCACTATAATTTATAACTAAATAATAAAGGAACCGTTGCTTTACCCAATCTTAAATAGAAAGGGCTAACAATGGAATTGGCAATTCTAAGTACAATGAATGAACGATGAGTTGATGATTAAGAAACAAAATGTAAGAAGGAATATTTAATGTTCGCTACTTATATTTAAAAGTCTGACGATTGTGTACCCCCCGATGTTACGATTCAGTATCGAACACGTGACCTACCAATGCCAAAATGTCAAAATGACATTTTGACATTTGTTAATAGAATTTTCCGCCATTTTGTCTATTAATTACGTCTGAACAAAACCACTATTGCGTTAAATCAGCTGTATAAATGAGTACCTAATCTCGTATAACGAACTTATTCCTCGACTAGTATTCGGAATCTAGTCTCTGTATAGACTTTATTGAATTCTCCTTTCGATGACCTTGTTCTAATCCAGCCTCATCTACCTTAGACTAGACGGTAACAGTATATAAAGTTCTTACGGTACACCGCATCCAGGTAATCTCTGCTTCCGCAGTACTTCGTCCTTTTTCCCGTGAATTAATTGAATCAAAGTCTAATTTTTTTCTCTCATTAACGAGATTACCGCGGCCGAGTAACGACTCGTGAAGCGACATCGGGCGGTCGGGGCCGAAAGGAAAAGTTACTTCGCCTAAAAACGTTAATTACGCGGCGCTGAACGGGAAATGGAACGAGAAAAATTGTTATTAAACTCAACACTATTTTCGTCGAACTTGGACCGAGTGTGGGTACGTTTTTATCGATACTCTATTAGAGTTCGCTATCAATGCAGCTTGCAATGCGGCTCGGTGCAGCCTTTGCACTGAATTTTCGACTATGCTGTTGACACACACAAAATGAACAGACACAAAATGGAAGGTAGATTAAACGCATACCTATATAATATATGAGGAAGTCGCCAACGAGCGCTTCGCAGCGACACATTTTTGTCGACATGCAAATATAATTTGTAAAAGTAAGTAGGTACTAGAGAATTTAAGTAGGTATGACGTATATGATCATATATTTATTTACTAGGTTTTACTAGTGAATAAATAATAATAATTTTTTCATCGTATATATATTTCCATTCTTATTGAAGCGCTCGACGTCGTTCTCACAATCGTAATTCCAATTCCAACATCATTCTTTGTTTTGTTTTCGCTTTCGAATTAACCCTGATTTCAGAATAAGAATGAAACAGGAATTAAATTTCTGATTCCGGCTCCCAATTCAGTTTTCAATTTCGCTCTGAGTTTATTTAAAACTCCATTCTCGTTTTTAGCCCCGATCCTCTTTTCCTTTCTATCCCTATTCTGGCCTTAATGTTAATTTCGGCCTTTTTTTGTACATCGCTGTTAGCGACGTCAAATTCACATGGAAGATGTAGGAATTTGTTTAACGTACAAAGAGGCAAAGCTATTGGCGAAGGAAACCAAAGATATACTATATTTTTTCAACCCTAAAGAACAAAAGTAATGCTATTCCATAAATTGTATGTGTGAAATCGCAGTCGAACTGGATATAAGGTTAAAGTTTGAATGTAACGACATAGAAAAAAGAAATGAGTGCATCTCGGGACGCCCGGTAGATGTGAAACATCAAAACTGTTGTATACTGTATTATTTTATATAATGTATATGTAGATTTGTTTAATATGTATGGATTTCTATATAACATCACTGTTTATTGTTATAAAAAGCTTTGTTTTCTTCAAAAGAAATTTGAGAGGTCTTGGTTTTACCCCAACGCACGATTTCACATCAAAAAAACTCACTTTCCTTCGTAAAATATTATCAATATTTATGTTTCGAATTGGAAATTCCGTTTTCATAAATTTGTGATTGTTATTTTCGTATGGAACACACATTATGATGGCATTTATCACATCTAAAGTTAGTTATTAAAAGAGATATTAATGCTTTTCTTTTTGTTTCGCGGACTAAGTGTCAAAGCATCTACACGAGCGACATCTACAGGCAATACGATAACCGTGAATGGCTTCTGAAACTCCCGATCGTAAAGTACTCCAGAGATAGTGAGCCGATGCTTTTTTACGATTTTCGCTAAAGGAGTTATCGTCGAGTGATTCGGATTTCGTTAATAAAAAAAAATACTGCCAATATTTGCTACTGAAGTCGGTTTTAATTTAGAACTTGGCTCGAGTTAAGTTAACGGGAAATTAACTCACGAAAGTTCCTCAAAAATAAGGCCCAGTTATATCAGGTACATGTTTTTATTACTGGAAGCACTCGGAGCTTAACAGAACAGATTTTGTTCTAGCTTATATAAAGCTAATTTTTATATAAACCCAGCTGCTCTCCGTTTAGCGTATTGTGTGTTTGAAATGAAATGTTTAAATCTTCAGTGATTTCTGTAGTTTGATTTTTATTTTCGATAGACGACAGCGCGATCCCAAATATAAAGAAGTATGCCCAGTTATACGAGCCGATTAAATTTTCATGATGCCCATTGTTAGGAATTCGTAGCCAACGAGAAATCCTTTGTAGTTTCACCACGTCCGTCCGTCCGTCTGTCTGTCTGTTTATGCACAGCTCAGCTCATTTTCTTACTTAGTACGAGAAAGATATTATTCGGCATGGGTGTACAATATTATTACGCCGACAGAATGTAAAATAAAATGTTGAAAAAATTTATTTTTAACGTTTTATTATTATTTTACGTGGCTAATATTTTATTATCTGCCCTACAGTGGGTATGAATTTTTTTTCGTCTATCCCATAATTTGGAGTATCTTTGGATAGCTATTGAAAAACATTGTGTGATTTGTGAAAACCATTTCTAAATTAAGGGCTCGTTTTACGAAATATTAAGCTTTAAAGTGCTAATTTTTGGTAGAATCGAGTCTGTCCAAGTCCCCCGACCAAGTCTTCTCCTAGGTAAATGGTTGGTCTTGGATGTGTGAAAAAAAATTACCCTAGTAGTATTAACGAACTTAAAAAATAATCTATTACAGGCGAATACAAGTAATAGTCGACCTACTTATAAAATTTACTCGGCGAAGTAAAAAGCAAAATTTCACACAAATGCCACTGAAAAATATAAGTTGACGCTGTTCGTTGTGGAAAACAGGTAGTAAATAAGTTTACGGGCCGTATAATCATAACAGCCTTAAAGCTCATCCCACACGGGCCCGTTTTTAGAAGATGTTAGCCGTTAAGCCGTGAACTCAATTAATAGGTTCATGGTATCAAACAAAAAGCCTCCCTTTAAGTCCGCATATTCCAATGGGCAATTACAGAACCCTATATTGCGCGTGACCCGACAAGCACCTGGCCGGTCTTAAAGTAATAAATCATTTTATAAATAAATAAAACCCTTCTAAAGCTTTCTTTTGAATCTATCCAGCCAATGGTATGATTTTCGTGTCATAATTATTTCGCTTTCCAAAATGGCATTTAATTGTATTTTTAGTAAGATAATAAATTAAAAACAGTTCAAATGAATCGAATAATTGAAATTTAAATTATTGTACAAAACAAAATATTAATTTAATGATACCACAAAATATTGAAAATTTGCCAAAATAATCAAGTTTTCCCAGTGTTGTTAACTGATTTTAAGTCTATAGAGACATTACCACTTTTGTCATAATTATATAGTCATATTTGTTCGTAAATATAATTCTGAATTGTGGATCCACCATAATAACATTTTACGCTAATCGAATAAATTTATAAAAAAAAATAGACATAAATAGAAATCATAAAAACTCATAGACAAAATTATCATTATAAGTATTATGAGAAGCGTTAGCGGCAACCATTGCGTTCGCTGTATCGGAAACCCTCTACGGACGAACGATAAGGAGCGAATATATCGCTCGACGGTTATCACTAAACGTATCCGGGAAGCGATAACGGGGGATGTAGAGAGAGAAAAGTCGGTTCGCGGTACCTTTCCCTCCGCCGCCCTCGTATTATTTAAATGAAGCGCCCTTCTGTATCCGGCGCCCCATAAAAAGCAGTTTGAACGGCCGTCGACATAATTCCGTTGTTATTCTGAAACTTTTCCGTTCGCGGAGGCGTAGCGAAGGAGGTGTAAATGTTCAGGGAGACGACAGCACTTCATGCCGCAAGTGCGAAATCTTATGTCTGAAAGAACATATATAAGTCCGTTTCGTCTCGGAAAATCACAGCTCATGATATCACGTGGCCGACTTATCGTAAAAAAAGGGCAATGTTTATTTAAGCGTTTTTATCTTCTTTGTCGTATGTTAAAGATTTTTTTTTGTCAGAGACATCGATACAGTCTCTAACATTGAAGAATTGCTGACTGTGCATTTAGAACGAAGTTCTAATTTAATATTATTAAAGTCTTTTAAATGTTGAAAACCTTACAAAAAAAAAATAACACTATTCTACTTGTTTGTTGAATGCACATAAAGTTTTGCGACTTTTTATTGAGATTAATAACATTTATGACTTTTCGACTTCTTCAAAAAAAATAAACTTAATAATTTTGTTTTATAAATTGTTGTTATTTTAGGCAAGACCATACGTAAGTAATTTTACTTTAAAGTGTTTAGAATTATCAGCTGCCGCGAAATTACGTGATCGTTGAAATAATTCTTGATCGAGAATTGTTTAATCCCATCAGGCAGTCACACGCTCAGGGATCACTACTGGGTTTTGTCATACTCCTTTTATCTAATCTCATGGGGCACCTGGACGGTGGGTACTTACCCTTCCTTATTCATTCATAACGATGACGGCTCACTATACCTTTCCTTACTCCGTACCGTACCTCTCCTTGAAGTATATGTATTAAAAATCGCAAACAATGTGTGTGCGTGCACACGTGTTTATATGTGTCCGTGTGTTTATGTATATGTGTGTGTGAGAGAAAGAGAGATAGAAAGATAAAGCGAGAGGATTGTGCATGCTTGGTATCCGAGATCAAGGCAAAGTTCTTAATCACTCGACCAGCGCCGCTCTACATGTGTTTATATGCCTACCCTCGAATCTGAACAAATCATCAGTGTTCCTAATGAGATTTCTGAATACGCTATGCGTTTGTAATAGAGTCGGCGAACTATTTAAACCGATTTCAAATTCTCTCTCGGAATTTACTCATTAGAATGGCGTATAACCGAATGGGCGGTGGAACGAAATGCACAAGGGGCTCAGACTGAGGGTGTAGTGCATCCGCTGCCGGGTGTACCACACGCCTTCAGTCTCTTTGTACATTGATCGGTTATATTATATCATTGAATTTTCATTATGACTATCTGTTCTAAGCCGAATTATTCAAAATATCCCTATATACGGAACGAAACTATTCCGAGGAGAATATATGTAGACGATAAAATTGGCTGTTTGGTAGAGAATTATAAAAAGTAATGCTTTAAATTATAACATAGGCAGATCGGTAAGAAAAAAATTATATTCTTTAGAATTCAATATATTGACATATTGTTTATGGTAAAGTAGAAAGCATAATGATAATCAATATAGGTATTGAAAGAGTTGAAAGCGAAATACAAGATTTTTCCTGCTGCTCCACCCGCTAGGACAATGTCCTAATTAATTAATGAATTAATTACTGATTTTATACATCAAATTATCTTGCTATCATTGATACCAATCCAATGCCGTTTTAGATTTAAGTTCCGACTTCACAGTTAGTTCCAATTCGGTCCTATTCCCCATTACAATCCTGCGTCTTTTTTTTTTTCCAATCGCGCTATCATTCTCGATTACGTTATCGATCGCTATTTCGACATTGATTTCGGTTTCTTGTTAATTCTTTCGCAGAAACGTTTTAGTGGGAAGTATAAAATATTATGCGTATAATCCAGAAAATGTTCTATTTACGTGCTAAATTTCATCTAAATCTGTCCAACCATTTACTTGTGACTGAGTTACAAACAACCAAACATCGATATAACTTACCACATTTGTAATATTTAAATAATGAAATATAGTACTGAAAAAAAAAACGAAGAATAAAAACCCTACAATTCGTTTTAATTTACTATAACTTTCTTATTATTATACCATTATTATTAATCATATTATTTCAAGTGGATTGTTGAAACTCTCTCTTACTTTTGCTTTCACTCTACTTCGCCCTCTCAAACCTCACAGCCTACCCCTAACATCGCTCCTTCTCCACACAAAGCACACTAAGCATAGCCAACAAAATAATTAAATTTTCTATTTATATTTATATTTTTCAATTTATATTAATAACTTTTAAATTTTCTAGTAATAAGAAGTCATACAGATAAACATACAAAGAAATATATAAGTACCCTATATTTTATGTAACAATGTATTTGATCAGTTTTTTAAATTTCATCAAAATTGTTCGTCATTTTTGAGTCATAAGTAGACATACAGAAAAACAGGCAGAAAGATTAATAAACAGTGACGTGTATATTCGAAAATATGAGATGCTCTATTAGTAGACTAAAGTCTATTAAAATAAATTTGACTGTTGTTGAGCTATGAAAAACCTACAAACGAACAGACACAAATAAACGAAAGGTAACTTATGTCCATTCCCTAGCGTCATACTATATGCATTGCAAATTTCATCAAAATCGGTGCAGCAGTTTAGGGTTGAAAACGCAACAGATAGACGAACAAACAAAGACACTTTCTCACCTAGCTCGTTGTTTATATAATGGTGTAATCTCTTGGTATACTTAAGTTCATTAAAGTCAGTTTCACTGTTGTTGAACTATGAAAAAAACATATAAACGAATAAACAAACATACAAACAAAAAGTAGGCTTTGTCCTTCCGCACGATTCAAACTAAATACATACTAAATTTTTCTAAATCAGTTCACCCCTTTAAGCGTGAAGAGGTAATAGATAGACAGTTGGACAGAGTTAATTTCGCATCTAAAATATTAGTAGAGATGTGAGTGTTTTGAAGCCAGTAATTATAATAATTTATGAGAGATCCATAGTAATAATAATATAGGGAGCCGAGTGTCCGCATAATAAACGCAAAGTCATTAAAACGTCATGTATTAAAAATATATTTGATGGGAGTGGAAATTTTGTGAAAAATAAAATGAAAAATAAGTGTCGGGAACACTCAGTTTTCTTTGACTTGTTGAAACCTACAAAGACTTGAAGAAAGAAGGAAGCGAATGCAGCCGGGCCTCAACGAATAGCATATACGAATATAAGAACTATTAGCATGATCGAGTATCTCCTTATTTCTGTACTGGTTAAACATTCAGTTTTTATCAAGCTTTAAAAATACAGCTGTAAACCGATTCTTGCAAGGAAGTATGGAAAAAAATTGCCAAGTCACTGATTTAATGAAATATTGTGTCAACAGATGACTGGCGGATTAATTCAGGAAAGTCTCGGTGAAGAATTTCAATATGGCGAAATCGTGACATTATAAAAATCTGGCGTATTCTGTTTGACGGAATATTCATCAAAATTCTCCTGCTTTTTATCGTAGGAAAGTTTTGATGAAAAAGGGCAATATGATAATTATAATACCTAGATTGTTAATTTTATTTACATTACAACTATCATTTACTGAAAAAAAAAACAGAATCATTAATTTATATACATACCAATAAAGTAATGAGAAACAATAATATTAAGATGTCAAATAAATAATATTGGTTTTTTAATGTTCACTTTGTTCATTAATTAGATATTAATACAAAAAGAAAACCTTAATATTCAAGGTACAGAATTTCGTGGTCTTAACCCAACGTTCAACTAGCTCTCGAAGACCTTGCTAAAACAATTTTTGAGCTTAGATGCAAATAGTTGCCACACTACATTTTCAACACCTTCTTTGGACTTAAACTTTGCCACGCATCTGAATAATTGGTGGTGCAAGATCAAGACCAATTAATTATGTGGTAGGAGTTTAATACCACGAAGTTCTTCGATCTTATCCGGCGTAACTTTTGCAGTATGTGATTTAGCATTGTCATGTTGTAAAAGCACTCGTTTTCGGTTTACTAAACCTGGATATCAGTGCCAAAAAACCTCATACATCCGTGTCAGCCGTTCATTACATATCTTAGCAGTGATAATCCGACCACGTGGAATTATTTCAAAGTACACTAAACCTCCATAATTCCACCAGACACGTAACAAAAGGTTCAAGATCATTAACCCTTTGTCTAACCACTGATTTTCGCAATGTAGCTTAATTTAACAAATTCGTTACTAATGCGTTTAATAAAATTATCAACTTTCGACAGGAAAAAATCTCCTTGCCCAAAAATGAGAAAAAAATCATTAAATAGGTAAGTTTGAATAATTGTCCACTTTTCCAAATGTAATTTCAATAACTTTCCAGATTAACCCATCGAAACGCAGTTTACGACATTCAAAAGGAGTTCACTCATTCTTTTCTTTTTTTCCTGAAACGTACATTTTGAGGAATCTTAAAAATAACGTTTTCATTAGAATGTTTTTTTTTAAATGACTTTTAGATTACTCCATCAATGGACACCAAAGTCTAATAAACTCTTTTCCTCAAATAGCTGCATTGACTACCGAAAACTTTTTAAAAATTGGTTTATTTGTTCAAGATATATCGTTGGACAATTTTTTTTTAAAGTGTAATTTTTATTTTTGTAAATTGATCTACCGATAGATTCTATAATATATCCAGTTCTATTACTTAAAAACAATGTTAATCGTTACTAAATTCATCATTTGCTCATGAGATATTGTCGGAGAAAACATTTTTAAAAGTGTTTTTATTACGGCGATTTCTTTATCGCTGCGTAAGCCCGCACTTTAGATTCATCCTTTAATCGCATTGGAGAACGGTTTTCTTGCGGTGTGGGCCGAAATGATGGACAGTGTGGATTTTCAACTTTAGTAGTCAGCATGAGTTTAAGATATGGCCGCTGTAGTACAACTGCGTTGGATGCATTTTTTTTTGTAATTCTCTCCTTGCGGCGGAGAAGGAGGACAAAAAACCCGTTGTGGGGAGTCCATGCACCTGGACGCACGAGGTGCGTCCGACTCGTAGGCACTAAAAAACCTCCTGAAACAACATGATAAGGGCCCTGCTGTTAGCCCGAAGGCTTTGACGGCGAAGCGGTCGGCAACATAGAGATGCTGTCGGAGCGCGACTGCCTTATGGATGCTTAGTAGTAAGCATCTCGGCATAGGAGGTCACGACGATTTTCAGCTCGGTCTGAAAATCTTAGGGGAGATATTAGTAGCGCCGGAACGCTCCGGTTAGATGGGCCATAGAGTCGTAATGTTGGGAGGGGGGGTACCTACTATTCTAGTAACATACTTCTGACTTCGATGAGCCTTTCAACTTCTGTAGTGAAGGTGTCCGGTGGATCTGAAAGAATATTCCTTGACCATCTAAGGAAGTGGTATGCAGGCGGCGACTCATAGGTAGCGGCCGAGGATATGAAGGGGTTGGGGTCGCTTTATGCATGTCGAAAAAGCGCTTGAGAACGTCTTTTATATATTTGTTAATTGTAGGGAGCTCTGTTTCCGTGAAGCACTGAATTCTTGAGGCACCAGTGAGCGTCCGTCGCTTTTCTACAGCATTTGTTTTGTACGGTTTGGAGTTTTTTTATTATATTAGACGCGGCATGAACGAAGACTGGACACGCGGACTCATCACCGGCCTATTACGCTTGTTGCTCCTTCTTGCTTAGAGACATTTTACTTTTTCTACCAATCGTGCCGTTCAGGCGTGACTGGTAGAATTGTGCTATTTTCCTAACACGTGCGACATGATCTCGGAAGTGGAGATGTTTGTCGAGCGTTACTCTCAAATATTTGTAATTGTCTTGCCACGGAATCGGAGTATTAGCAATATGTAGTGTAGGGGCGTCGTAGGAAACTTAAAATTTCTTTTTGTGTTTGTTGTACTTGAATCGGATTGCTGCTATTTTATCCGGATTTACGTCTAGCCGGAGTAGTGTCTCGAAAGCTAATACCGCGTACGTATACTGCAGTATTATCCGCAAACCACGCGAATTGGACGCCTTTCGACGGTAGCGGTATATCATTAAGGTACGCTAAGTAGAGTAGGGGAATAGAGGGGAGCCTTGAGGTACTCCTGCTTTTAATAATCCTTTTGTGGATATTGTGTTTTCGTGGAGGAAAGCGAAATTTCGATTACTAAGATCATTTTTGAATGATAAGAACTGACCGATCTGGGAGCTCTAGTGTGTAGAATTTTTAAATGAAACCTGCGTGCCAAACCCTATCAAAGGCCTTCGCTACATCGAAAAATCCGGCATTGTCTTATACTTTCTTTTTAAGCCCCATGTTCAACTAATCGGTGGATTTGTTGGGTACATGAATGGATCGGTCGAAAGCCAAATTGTTCGTTTATGATGAAGCCTTCTCCAATAAGATGCTTGTTTAAACGGGTTTTAATTGCTTTTCAAATAATTTTCCTAATCCACTCGAGAGACTGATGGGACGGTAGCTATCGGGGAGGTTGCGTGGTTTCCCCGGTTATGGAATGTCGATAACGACTGCTTTCTTCCATGCTGGAGGAAAATAATAATTTTTGAAACACGCGTTAAAAATTGCGACTAATAGAGCCATCAATGGCAAATGAAAGCATTTTAATGCTTTATTGCTAATGCTATTGAGGCTTGGAGTCTTTTTGATTTTAAGTGATTTGATGTGTTTTCGTATTTCATCTACGGAGACGGAAGCCAGATTATGTTTAGGTTCGAGGGAGATTTACATACGGACTTCGTCCTCGATCCTGTGTGAGTATGCTGCATCGTGTATTGTATTATTAGAACATTTTTGTTCTACTCTATCTGCCAGAAATTCTGCTTTTTCCCGGTTATTGAATGCAAAAGAGTTAATTTCATTTCCTGAGGGCGGAGCTTGGTAGATATCCGTCTATTTTAAGAGCCTTGGCTAATTTCCAGTAGGCTTGATGGCTAGGAGTAATATATTCCATAAGGGTGCTCCAATTGTCGTTTTTGAATTCACTTTACGTTGGAGAGCTCGCGCTCACGACCTAGTTTCGCATGTAGGATATGCGCTCGTGCGTCACAAGGCTACGTTTTTAGCCCTCAGCAGTATGCGGAAATCTTTCGGCTGTTTTTGGCGGCTATCGGCCGCCGAAAACTTCCTTGAACTGTTCGCGACTGCTGCGCAATGTGGTTGGTGAGGGCTCCTATAGCATAGTCGATTTCGTCTGTCGTTTCGATGTTGTCAAGGATGCTGTTCAATATAGGGGTGTCGGTCGCCTCAAGTAAGAGCGACGCCTTCTACCAATTAGTTACTATTTTTGTCAGGAGGCTGCCCACCGTCGGGAGGCCCCACCTCAGGAGAACGGGGCGATGATCCGAATTGAGACTTTGAACCGTTTTGATGTATCTCACATTAAGCTTGACCCTCCTTATGAGGGCGATATCAAGTATATCAGGCCTTCGTCTTACGTTTTCAGAAAAATAGGTTGGTTTTGGGGGCGCGATGAATAAAGATCGCCGAAGAGGATGACGGCATCCACCAGAGCAAAGAGCATTTCGATGTCGCTTCGGAACAATTCTTTTCTCGGCGGGAAGTACACTGATATTATAATTATCGTACCGTGGCCTATCATGGACAGTCTGTAACCGGTAGCTTCTAAATTAATTAGAGGAGAGTTGTCTAATAGACAAAAACTAAGTGTGCGTCTGTAGTAGAGTGCTGTTCCTCTTTTTGGAAAACCCTGTTTGTCTTTTCGTAGTTGTATGTAATTGTTAATTATGCAACATCTCGGGTTTTTGGGCTTAAGATATGTTTCTTGTACTAAGATGATGTCCACCGAGTATTCAAGCGCACATTGTTCTAGTTCTACTATGTTAGAGATAGGTCACGCGCGTTAAAAGAAAGTAGAGAATTTTTTTTTAAGTTTTTGGCGTCTAACTGAATTTAATTGAGAGCGCCCGGGCGTTGTCATTATATACTTTCGAATCTACTGATAAGTTCCTGTTTTGCCATAATTATTTTTAGGCGGTTAATACTGTGTTTCACCTTTCTGAATTTGGCCGCTAAGTCTGCGACCTCGACGCTCCTTACAACTTGGAGGATTGACATTTTAGTACTAATGTCCTCCCCAAGCGCGAACACCGCGGTGCTGGCTCGTCGCGGGGACTGTTTGTGGGAATCCCTATTATTGGTTCCCTTAACCTGATGAGTATTAATCGATGGAAGTGGTTTCTTCCACTGGTTTCGAGCTGGGGAGCAGACTGGGTGGAAGTTTTTACTTCCGGCTATTTTCGCTGGCGCAGTATTGTCTGTCCGTGTAGTAGGCCTATTATCCCAATATAAAGGGGTAAAATCATAATAGAATTATAATGAGATTATAATAAAACGCACACAACCCACGCGGGAATTGGATAGTAACGGCGGCGATCGCGGCATCTCTGAATTTATGCTAACGCGATAATAAGCACTAACACTCATAACTGTTTTCGTGTTACACTGAGATACAATACTGAATACATTAAGCGCAAAAATGATGCGGCGCATGAACAGTATCGAAAGCGTAGTCACTGTCGGAAATTAGGCTTAGAGAAGGTCGTGCAGACACAACCTGTCGCCTCGGAGCAACAACTCGGACTGATTGACTCACTCACTGCACACATTACACACGAGGGGGTGTGAGCGTGCACTTTGCTTTGCCTTTGCCAAAATATAAATCCATCAAAAATTTCATTTCTATTTCGGAAAAAAAATTTTTTTCGAATTTACCGTTAACGATATCTTTTGAACAAAACAACTGGTTTTCATAAATTTTGCAATGATCTACTTCTGAAAGAAAAAAAACTTATCGGTAGAGGAGTTTAAGAAATATTTTAAAAAACTATTTTGGAAAAATTTCTCCAACAATTGTTCTGGAAATAATTTAACAATTGACGTTGTTTTTAAAATACATCCATAAGTATCATTATGGAAAGTTTCAGGGGGTGGCCTGCAGGGTCAACCGTATTACAGATTTTTTTTAATAATTCCTCATTGTTACCTAAAATATCAAGCAAACAGTTATCAAACATCACGTCTAAGCTCACATCCGTGTATATGTTTCAAAATTGTAGTCGTAGCGTGTTTACTTTGGACAACAATTGATGTGTTTCCCTAACAGTTACCGAGGCGAATTTCCCCTCACCAATTGTTTGTTACGACGTCATAATACCTAATAGCACCGCCGTTTACGTTATCACAGAATAACGAGATTCCAATTACTGTTCGACTAATTGAATACTCGCTTGAACATTCTCTGGCGAGGGCGATGTAGCAGTCGTTGATGTAGGTGGCTCATGATGTTGCTGTCTAATTGGAGACCGATAGTTTATAGTAAGGAATAGGAAGGATTTGCGTGCCCGCATAAGCGATCGCTATGAAAATAATAATTATTATTTGTACGTATTTAAAATTGAATGATAACGAGATAATTGATGTGTTGAGTGTAATGAGTACATTAAAATAATAATGGAAATAAACACAATATAAAACTCCTCTAATGCTGGTCCGGTTCATACTGAACGATTTATAATTTTATGCACATTAAAGTATAGTTCAGAAGTTAAAAGCGTTGTGTACTATGTACCAAAAGGTACCGGATTCGATGCTGACCATGAGAAAAATGATGAGTTTGTAGGTTGAATCAAGCACGTAAGCTGTCGTTCCAGGATGTTTTCATCATGTTAAGGGTCAAGGCCGTCGGCAATTCCCCACCCACATTGAGCTGACGTGGAGGTCTCGAGGTCCGAACGATTCAATTTGAATTAGAAAGATCCTGAAAGGACATACATAAGCATTGAGTTGATGGAAACCTAACACAGCAACACGCCATTTATTTGCACTTCTAATTACATTGGAATATTTGTTAATGCATTTTAACCACCACACTCGACGCAAACGATCAAAGTCAACGTTTTGAAGATGCCGTTCGCGAACTACAAGGGCTCGTGAAGTGGTACAAGTGGTGATCACGGATGTTTCTAAGCTTCGCCAAAGAAATAAAACGAGTGACTGATGGCCAAAGAAATTAAACAGAAAAGGTTATAGGATGTCTACGGACGCATACAATTTTAATTTTAAGCCATAAATGATACAAAACTACATATACACGAATATGCGAGAATCGCATACAAAATTATGAGTTTCGACCGGGCTGTCTGTACGTCCCTTTTTGTACGTATATCTCGCTCACGAATAGCGCATTCGTAGCGTTGTCTTGTTTTTCGCTATAGTTCGCGACCCGTAAGCAGATTAGTTAGCAGTTAATATAAATAGTTCCCGCGTAGATTTCTCCATTGGTTGCCCGCAAATAACACCAGATGTCTCTGTTTCCGTCTCCAGGCCGACGATACGACGCATTCGTAGTATTATGGAGCGAAGCCATACATGAAACTATACATATACAGTTGACCTAACATAAGCTCAAATATATTTCCCACACGCGCACGAGAAAACCATAAAACTTCATTTAGGAATAAGATATTTAATACTTAGATTATTTAGTAATAATAACTTTTTTGCTTCGGTGATATTCATAAATGATTTCGTAGAGATTAAATTTAATGTTACATAGAAATAATCCAATCACCGAACTGATTATGTTATTGTTTACCTACTTTAGATGTATTTGAAAATAATTTTCATTTTTAATTAAATCCTTTATAAATTCTAATTTTTAATGAAATCCTTTATAATATTCTTTTTTAATTTTTTTAGAAAACTGAGTTGAGATAAATGAAAAAGCCAAGCTTTTTTTAGACGGGAATTTCAGTGATTTATCACTCGTAAACGAAGTCGAAGTAGTTATTTTCGTCAAGTCCACATTTTGTTTTGGATTTTATCACAGCAATATTTCAAATTCATAAACAACACAAACATTGGTGATTTAGTGAGTAGCATTAAAAGATATTATTGTACTGTGATAAACAAAGTTGTTTGGTTCATATACTAACTAGAAAAATCTTTAGCTTACAATAGAACTATGAGAACTTAGCGAGATCAAATAATAAAACAATCTAACATAAACATTAAATTCAATTTTATTTAACCGTTAAAATACTTTACGTTTGTATAAATTTGAGGTTACTTTACGGCCTTTCGAATAACTAATGTAATAGGTTTCGATCGCTATCCATCAATTTAGTCATCTCGCGATATGATTAGCGATGTTCATAAAAAAAAAGCGAAAATATCTTGAATGTATACGTAAAAACTCCACCAGGACTCTATTCTAAGTACTGCATTTAGTCAATGCTGCATCTCTACTACGAAATAAATCTCCACTATTACCCTTTTTTATGGACATCATCGGATTAATCCCGCTTCAATTCCGACCAAAAAAGTAACCCTTATACGAAAAATTAACCATTTTTGACGATTCACTAATTTCGTCCCCCTAAAATCCTTGTATATAATATTATATTATATCGGCTGAAAAATAATGTTCGTCAAATAGTTTGAATAAACACGACAGATCGATAAATGTATCGTTGCGGAATTTGTAAATTGCAAATATCGCTCACGAATTACTAGGGCAACAGAATTTTGATGGTCATCTTTCAAATGCGCTGTGGAAATATGATAATTTACCACGCGATAAATGTCGTATGTACAATTCCAGCGATAAACATTCAGATGCATAATATGCAAGACCTTACCCGTTATCAGCTCTCACGATAACGATGTCACTGGGTGCTATCTGGCTAATATTTATGTCGAATAGGACCATCCGTTGTTGAGAGCATCACGTATAGCGCATATTTAACGTAACCCTCTCAACAACCGAGGATCCTATCCATATTTTACATGCAATAGCAAAGCGACAATGCAATCACATCAAAATTCGACTGGGTGACACTATAAAACTTCTTTTGGAAAAGTGTTTTTAATCGCGTTTTTTCAGGAATGACACTTCTATAAATATACTAGAAGAGCGAAACGTTATCAAATTACAAATTTTCGTCGGAATCGTTAGAACCGTTTAGAAGACGTGTATAAATTTATTTGAATAATCTTGTACAAAAACTGCTGACTTAAGTGATAAGATATCGACACATTGCATTGTTTGTCTGATTTTTACTATACCACTACTGATGCACAGTATCTCTATATCCTTTTACTATAAATATATTAACAGTCAGCAGTTCCCTACAACAATATATACTGTCTGTTTCAGAGAAAAAAGTACAAGTTATACGAGTCAATGTGATTTTTTTCCTTTGAGTGTACGCAATTATGATACATTTATGGACGCACATCCGAAAATAAATATTATTTCGTAAAAACGTTTGCTTTTGTAGCTAGAAAATCCGTTATTTATATGAAATCACTTAAATCTGTGTTATCAGTACCGAAGCTATAAAAACAAACTCTAGAAAAATTAAACATACATATCCTTTATTTTGGTGCATAAAGAATAGAAAAATAATACAGTGAACGCAATGAAAGAATTTTTTTTTTCCCAGAAGTTGTAATGTTATTCTTAATTTTGTCAGATTAACATCATAGATCAGTTAATTATGTTAGTAAGATTATATAAGTAAAATTAATGTAATCCTTAACATCCTAAATCACTAGAAAAAAAATGTATATTCGAAATTAAACATAAAACACACAGACGTACGTTAAATTTTAAGCTTTCCATTGTATAATGTGTCCAAATGTATTATGCGATCTGCAGAATATGTTTTTTAAATGTAAATTTTTTTTTAAACGATTCAAATTTCGAAATAAAATTGTATTATTTTTAACTTATACGCAAAAGAAAAAAAAACTAGACTCATAATTTTAAAGAAAAATTGTGTTAATTAGGTATATTCACTGAAATTTTGAAAAATATAAATTTGCGCTTGTACATTGCTAGCGTTATTTTAAATAGCACGAACAGTAATTTTAAACGAATTTGTACTTGATTTTTCCGTCGATAAATCCGATATAATCGAGGTGTATATTCCAACGACGATGTTCGAAACCGGCATCGAGACGAAAATACGAATCGCGATCGGGATCGGAAACAAAAATTTATTTTATGGTCGCGCGTCTGAAGCAAAAGAAAGAACGAACAAACTCCAACTGAGGGAATAGTATTAAATGAGCGCAGACGGCTTAATTAATTATTTATCGCGTGTTACTCCAGACCAATATCGAGGCTATCGCAGCTTAATTCGATGCGTGCGCAGAATTCAATAACATTTATCTAATGTCTCAAATAAATACCATCGGTTGTGCTACGCGCCGAGTTGTTCAGACCAACCTGAAGGCTTCCTTGGGCGAATGCGAAATTCCGTGCTTGGTACAGCCTCCTTTAAAATGCCCACAACGGTATATAAATAGTCTCGGGTCGGGTTATCGTGGCGCGTTTTCTATTCTCTGTTCTGAACTTACTGAATATTTTGTTTTAAAGACTTTCACATACTTGAAAATTTGATATAATTATAAAGATTTAAAAAATGCTATTAAATATATATACAGTAGCGGTTTACAACCAAATGTATATGTATTAGTATTTTTTTTTACTTAATAAATTAAAAAATATTTTATAATAACTAAGAAAATTGATAATAAATAAAAAAACATAAAGTTGCATATTTAAATTTTTATTTAGAGTCGACCGGCACTTTTATAACAGAGCAAAATATCAGAGAAAAGAGTTTTCAAGTGAGATCAGCATGTGAGCCATTGGAAAGTACGTGGTCATCGCCGCTCACGCCGGACACTTGCAATTCAAGACGAGTCCACCTGTATGTTGCTGCGCTCTTGGTTAGGAATAGGATATCTGATAGAAAACGAATGGGCTGATGGATGGAGGAATAGAATAATAGAGGTGGGAGGGGGAGAATGTGATGACAAAGGAGAAGTGAAATGACGTGGGAGAGTGGGGTGATGAAACGGAGATAGGGTTATGGAGGGTGAGTGGGTATTTAAAATTCACACTCATTCGACGAAAAACAACAGCGAGAGCAACAGCTCTCACTATTGTTTTTCGTCGTCATACAGAATCACACGTGAAGTAAGAACTTCACGTGTGATTCTGTGTGGTACAGTATGACATCTCATCGGTCTGGCTCATAGCATGGCTCTATCGCGATTTGTGAAGCTTAAACGTATTTTAATGATACTAGCTGTTTGTGTGTGTTTTTATGTACTATAACTATAGATAGCTATATAGATATCGATATACATAAAATTAAAACATACATGCTTAATATTAATATTGTCACTAGCTTTTAGCCGGTAATCTGCTATAACAAATTTCTTCATGTTTTGAGATACCATTCGCAGCATCATTATTTGACGATTATAATAAACGAGAATTAAAATCGGGACCTAGATGACAATCGACAACGAAAGCTCAACGAGTATCGATATCATATTGAGCGAGAGAACGCTCGATGTAATTATCAAATGAAGGAATTCATTTTACGTCCATGCGCGCAGAGCCGCAGACGAAAGCTCATATGTTGTACGATACTGTAGAATTAACAAATTTCCTGTTTACACTGAAATGGCATTGATAATTTAGCATAAAAGCCACGATACACTGCGGAAATTAAACATCTATTGTAGGGGTCCTATTCTTGAACTGTTGGAAATTATGATCAATAGACATTCTGCTCCATGATAAATTGTTCACACATTTGTTAATAATATATGTTATATGTATATAGTGATAACATATTTCGAGTTGACTTTATTTTACTACATATTGTTTATAATTCAAATTAACAATTGCCATATATGATGAAATGCAATATCGATGCCGATATTGCATTAAGTGTTACATACAAAGTCTTTTAAGATTGCGTCATTTCATCGACATTCGTGAATTTTTTTATCATATTTTTAAGAAAGTATACATCAAAGGCATAATTTGGGAATGACAAAAGTAACGTAAGTCCAAAACAACGTTATAAATCGCCCATATTATAATCTAAGCGATTGACAATCAATTGCGCATCTTCGGACGAAATGGTTTAATATGTATATATTTTTAATAACTAGCTAGTAATATACGTTAATTTTGAACGTGATTCTATCCCATGCAAAATTTCGAAACATAATAGGTACTGTTGTTGGCAACACAAAGTTTGATTGATTTATTGTTAACGTTTGCCTAATGACCCCAATATGAAAATATGGCCAACGTAATACAGTCATGATTACATCATGACTGTATTAATGATGTTAAATCAAAGAAGGAATTAAGGTTTAATTCATTCAAGTTCCATCAGCACCAATGACACCCCTAGGATACTGTCCACTTTCAATAAACAACGGCGCTATACAACGGTCACCTTTATATCAATTTGATTGTCTGTCATAAATCTACACAACATTTTAGTATACGCAAAATGAAAGAAATAAATGTACGATCGTTACTTGCGACAATTATTGCAAATTTCAGGTTATGGCACTATTCGATACTTTCATTATTAGAATAAAATAAACTAAGTTCGATCCAATTATTAACTTATAAAATCATCCAATTTGTAAGTTCGACCATTTCAGAAGGCGTATACAGTTATTTTTAATAGATAATTATACGCATTATTTATAAAAATTAGTCTAGGATAGTATATAAATATATTAGATCGGGGAAAAAGTTTTTATTATTTTATAAGTAAAAAGTGACAATAAAACTTATTTGTTGTGATGTTTGTATCTGGCTAGTTTCAATACCATTAAATAGACAATGAAAACCATGTAAAAACCGTGTGCCACCTATTTTCTATTGTTTTTCTGTCCACAAAAATCTAAAAAAAATTTGTGACATTCATCGACCTAATGCAGTGTCAGTAAGAGTAGCACAAAACTGGTTCAAACGTTTTCAGTTCGTTAATTTTAATATCAAAAATAAACCTCGCTCTGGTCGATCTGTCATGGATACAGTCGATGTCATTTTGAAAAAAGTAGAGCAAGATCGGCATATTAGTTCTCACAATATAACTGAAGAGCTATGGATTGACCACAAAATATTTTTACGCATTTAAAAAAGCTGGATATACAAAAAAACTCGATACTTGGGTCCCACAAAAGCTCACTGATAGAAATGTAATGAATTGTGTACTCGTTTGCGATTCTCTATAGAAACGCAAGGAAACCGGACCGTTTTTTAAAATGGATCACTAGTGATGAAAAATAGATTACCTACGACAAGAATATGCGAAAAAGATCATGGTCCAAAGGCGAGCAAGCTCCATAGCCTATAGTAAAACTCGGATTAACTCGCAATAAGTTGATGCTGCTTGTATGTTGGGATAGGAAGGGCATTATTTCTTATGAGCTTTTATTGTCAAGCAAAACCATTAATTCGAATCTCCACTGCCAACAGTTGATTAGAGTTAAGCAAGAAGTAGAAAAAAAAACGGCTAGAATTGATGAAAAGAAGGGATATCCTTTTTCACCATGATGACGTCAGACCGCACACACATTTAGCCACTCAGAAAATGTGCAGAGAGTTTGGTTGGGAAGTGCTAATGAATCCATCAAATAGCCCTGAATTTGCACCTTCCGGTTCTCACGTATTTCGGTCTCTTCAGAATTCTTTAGGTAGGGTTAGGTTCAGGGCCGTCTTTGACCTATTGGAGTCCCCGGGCACATTAGGATGCCGGAGCCCATATGCTTTTGACAGAACACTATTTTGCTAGAATAGATAAAGAAAGCAAATAAAAAAGGTTTTAGATTTGTTATTATTTCATCATAGTCACCTTAAATTAATAAATAATATATAATCCACAAAAGTTAATCCTTTAGCATTAACGAGTTAGTGTTTAAAAATATATGTCGTTTGAAAAGATACCCTTCTAGATTTGGAATGGACAAAATCGTTAATCACTTCTTCAAAATCTATGTTCTTAAGCATATCGCAGTCCATTGACATCAGCAACAAACAGTTTACGCTCTCTTGACGCATTGTACATCTTAATTCATTTTTTATTCTTATCAATTTGGAGAAGGAGCATTTCTCACTACAGTTAATTACCATTATGTTTAAAAAGATTTTCAATGAAATTAATTAATCTGTAAATGTGTTTTCGACTTTGTTTTCTTTCAAAAGGTGATATATTTTCCATATACTATTAGTTCCTTCATTTTCACTATGAACAATTTTCAAGTATTCAGTTAAATGCATACATTCCATTTCCAACTCTATCTCATTAACATCTTGATAATAGATTTCAGCAAATTCTTTGCAACTTTGTCTCAACTCTTTGGAATTCAAAGTTTTCAAGCGAAAAATTAGACCAGAATGTAGACTAATGTTTTTATACGAACTTAATCATTGTTTTAAATGAAGACTCA